>OZ026618.1:17463394-17871554 GCA_964020975.1 Hermodice carunculata | reverse complement strand
ATTTCGACATGAAGACGACGCTGTCGGCACACTCTCTGCTACAGTTTTCACAGTTTTATTGGAATTCTTTGGAAAGCACTTGTATTTACATGAAGTTATATTTAATATTTGATACAATAAAGTAGAATAAGATTTGTATGGCAGAATGCATATCCAGTTAAAATTTTAATGCTGTCTTTACAGAAGCATCCAAAACTCCAGACTGAGCTAGTGGTGCACCTGTTGTGCCCAGCGACGTCAGGTCAGCTGCAGGAATTAAGACTAACTCTGTTTTCTGTGATGTCAAGTCGACTCTGCTTCCTGTGATGTTCAGTCGATCATATGCAAATGGTGAAGATTCTGTAACGTGCTCATTGTTTCTAATTATCTACAAGGTGTTTTTCCCGCCTGGCATCTAGTATCCAAATAAAACAGGGAGAAGATATTGATATTTCCGATGATGAATACTTTCCGGACCTCTTGTGGCTTCTTAGAGATGTTAGTCTTATCATCCCAGAAGGGGCAGACGGGAAGCCAATGGACCCGACAGAATACATCAAGAAACGGGTACTTGTTCTTTATTTTCGTATTTCAAATGTGGACTCAGAGGGGCGTTGAAAACTGGAAGACAATTAAGTCCCTTCATATATATATATATATATATATATATATATATATACATATATATATATATATATATATACAGACAGACATATATATATACATATATATATATATATATATATATATATATATATATATATATATATATATATATATATATATATATATATATATATATATAATTTCAGCTTTTTAAACTTGGGTGCGTGGGATATGCTGGATCTTCAAACTAGAATGACCAAAAGTGGCAGATCAGCCTGTAAGTCGGGAACAGAATAAACGTTTAGTCAACACCAGGCTTTGGCTCTTCGTGTTCACAGCGTGGTAAGAACATTATCCACCCAGTCCCAAGAGGAATAAGCATACATGAAATATCACACCTTCATGATTCATATAGATCATTGCAGTTGTTTAATTTTGTTGAGCTTTGTTTGAGAAAGTAGAGACAATGAGGTTTTTGAGCTGTTGCAAAACAGTTGTTGTTATTTGCCATTATCAATGTTATACTTTCTGCAACAGGTTCAGGTCAAAATGTTTAAGATAAAAAACTGGATCATCCTATTGTACTAGTAAATATCAGCAGAAGGGGGTTGTGTACATGGCAATCAGATATACGTTCTTTCAAGTCCAGTGGATATACATGTATGACAAAAAAATGTGCAGTTGGGGATGAAGCATGGGCCTTGATTGGAACATGTGTATTATAGCTGTTAATTAACATTTTCAATATCACCGGTACTTTCAATTCGACCATTGTTTAAAATGGTGGTCATTTGTTCCTCAGCAAACCTGTTTGTAAGCTGAGGTTACAGGATGGTACGTCATATGTCTGTCTCTCGTCCATTGTCTCCCCGCAATTATGTTTTCAACTTCTCCAAAACCGTCGGTCTGATCTACAAACTTGCCTGGATATATCTACCTTGGGTGCATGTTTATCAAATTTGTTTACATGGCCACATCCTGTTGTTTTTTTTTAAATGTTTTTACATTTTTTAAAAAATTTTTGGTGAAAATTGCAAGTAATTTTTTTTAAATCATTTGGCAGCAAGATTAAAGAGATACTTCTAAGCACCCCAAGACATTAATTTCTTCGCCATGTGGCTTTGAGAGTTTTTTAAACGAATTTTTGTGTGTTTTCACTATTTTGTACTTCTCTCAAACCGTCACTCATACTCTGCTAAAATTTGGGTAGGATACACCTTGCCGAAGAGTGAAAAAACATAGACAATGGGAGGTGTTCCTCTGGAGCCATGACTTTTAACAACTTTTGTCAATTCGGGCACTTCTCGGTCAATGCATGCATTCCTATTAATTCAAAAGTTCACGTGACGGAATCACTTGCGCACTGGAAAAGCTTCTATTTTCCGTACTTCGTTACAGCTATTATTTTTTAATTTTCGTATTTTCCATACTTTGTACTTCAGCGCAGAGTCATTACAGAAATTGCTGGGATAAGATAATAGAAAGCTCCAAGTTTCAAAACAGGTGCAGAAACTCGTACCAATCATCCCCACACAAAGTTCACCAAGTTCACCGAGGCATTTTCAAAATTGAACATGGCATCCAGAGCACTACTGACCAATAACTGAAAAAAATTTGGCTGCCTTTAAAAAGGCCAAACAATATTGACGTAAACAGATGTAGTTTTTAAATATGTGGGCTTCAACAAAAACAGTACTCCAGCTCGAGCCACACTCTGGCTTCGAAATTATTGTTCTGCACTTGGTTGTGGTTGATATCTGTTATAAAGAGACCATTCGAGCCTATTTTAAACTTTTAGGTATGGTCTCTCCTTTTTTGGTTTTAACCAAGATGATTTTTTTTTATGGAAGAGTAGTGTATTTCATGAATTGCCTTTAAAGGAGGTATGGGGTATGACTGTGGAATGGAAGAATGTCATAATTAAAAGCTGGGGGGGGGGGGGGGTACTTCCCCAAATTTTGAGAGGGGGTGTATGGCTTGACCTTTCAAAAACCAACCCTTTGTTAGGCCACTTTTTGTCAAAAGTTATACCTTTGTTAGGTTTTTTTTTACAAGAAATAGTAGAAAATAAATCCCAAATTGGCAAGAAAAGTGCTCCAGGAAGAAAATGTTTACCTTAGTTCGGGAAATTGTCCGAATTTGGGGTCATAAAAGAGAAAAATTACCCTTTTTAGCTCAGCTGACTTGTCAGTCAGCTGAGCTTTTCTGAGGGTCTGTTGTCGGCCGTCCGTCGTCCATCGACATTGTTTTCAGGAATCGAAAGACTTCCAGGACAAGTTTGTCATCACACCTGTTGACAAAGCTACAGTGCCGCCACAAAGTCTTGCACCATCTCCTCTGGTGACCCCTGCGCATGGTCCTCCTCAGGTACACATTGTACACGGGACTCCTGCAGAGAACACTGTTAGGAAGTTTAATGTTAGTTACTCAGTGTGCTTCTTGTACCTACCTGTGACCCCTATGGGCCCTAAACTGGTTGCGTTGTTAGAATTTTAGTTTTTATTACATTTTGAAAAGTGGTACCTGCAACTGACTCCACTGGTGACCCCCACAGAGTTTTGGAGCAAGACTTTGTGGCAGCACTGTAGCAATAACTTTGCATTAACTTGTAAACCATACTACATTAATACAGTACTGAGTGAATTAAATAATGAAAGTTATCAACAGGCAGAAACCTCTGATACTGTTATCAAGGACCAAGTGGATAAAAACAAGGAGTAAAAAAAATCATTGTCTCAAATGAGGACAAGATATTACCAAGTATATATGCAATTGTCAAAATGCATAAAAACCCTGTTGAATTCAGGTTCGTCATTGCAGCAAAGAAATGTGTGTCGAAACAAGTTGCCAAACGACTCACTAAAATTCTCGAACTTGTCAGAAATTCACACACTAACTACTGCAAAAAAAGTAAACGGGAGTGAATAGAATGAGGATTACAGATAGCACAAGTGATATTCTGCTAGACATTGACAAAATCAACGATAAGAATGGTGCCAAATCAATTCATACTCTTGATTTCTCAACATTGTATACAAAGATCAACTTGACAGACCTAAACAACGTGTCAATTCTAATATTAATGTTGGATAAAGAGTTCAAAGGTGGCACATGTCAGTTTATTAAAATATCTGGTGCTGAAGCTAAATTTGATAAAGGTAAGAGCAAAGGAATGTCTTACACAAAGCATGAGTGTGCTCAAATGATAGAATACATTATCAACAATGCATACTTTTGCTTTGTAACCAGAGTCTATCAACAAATAGTAAGAATACCAATGGGAACAGATCCAATATATATATTGCCAACCTTTATTTACATTATTATGAATCAAAATGGATGAAAGAATTGGCAAAAACAAACTTTACAGCTGCAAGAAGATCATATTTTGACACAAGAAGATTTATAGCTGACCTGTGTGCTTTAAACAATGGAGATGAAATGAAGGGAAATTGGAAAAGCATATATCCCAAATAATTGATATTAAATCTGGAAAATGAAAGTGATACAAAAGCTACTTTCCCTGATCTGGATATAGAAATAAAGAACAATCAGTGTGTAACAAAAATATCAGATAAGAGAGACCAGTTCACATTTGATATTATCTCCTACCCTGATCTGACAGGAAACATTCCAGAGAAACAAGCATATGGAGCTTGTACCAGACAAGTGATACGTATTGCTAGAAACACCACACCTTTTTTTAGCAATTTCGTCAATAGAGTCAGAACTTTGTTGTAAAAACTGCAACACAAAGGTAATAAAAACAGCAACTACACAAAGCTCTGTTGAAATGATTCCAGAGATATGACCAAATACCTAACAAATACAACACTAAGTCAAGAACATTAGTCAAACTATGTCAAGATGGAGCTTGAAATGACAAAGTGTAGTCCTCAAATTGTTTAGAGTGGTAAGAGGGAAAGTACCCGGGGTAAAGTATACGTAACCCACCTAGAGAATTTTCTCTCTTAAGTCAGAAAACCATGATCATACACACTTTTAGCAGGATTAATTTCTTTTCAACCTTCATCCAGTATAGTGGAAGAGGTGGCTTCCAGCTAATACAGTTAGTACATTTTACCTCATAAAACCTCTAGTCAACTTTATGGTGCTAAAAATTGTATTACTATTTACCTGTTTATGACAGTGTCAGTATGGTGGAATAATGCATGAAGTTTCAAAGGAGACATCTGTCCGTCTGTCTGTCATCCATCCATAATTCATATTTTTTACTTCTTTTCCAAAACCCTCAGCCAGATTCACTTCAAACTTGGTGGAAATATGCTTTGGGTAGGTTTCTACCAAGTTTGTTCAAATGGTCATGCTCTAATTTTTTTTTTTTTTTTTTTTTTTTTTTTGAATTTTTTTTTTGGGGGGGGGGTTCTTTTTGGGGGCAAATCTTGAAAAATCTTCTTCTCCGAAAATGCTCACCTGATTGCTTTGATAGCAAACAGGGACACTCCCGGGGACTCCTACTTCTTAATTTGTTCACCAGGTGGTGCTTTCATTTTTAATGAATTTTTGTGTGTTTTTGCTATTTTTGACTTCTTCTCCATAACTGTCACTCAGATTCAGCTAAAACTTTGTGGATATGTTCCTTGTGGAAGGATCAAACAAAGTTGTTCACTAGGTGGCACTGCTTTAGATTCCTGATTTGTAACGATTTTTTTCAATTTGGATACTTATCGGTCAATACAGGTTTCCTATTGATTACTATGAAAGTCAATAGACATTCTAATGCTAATTCACATTTTGGACTTCTCCAAACCCATCATCCAGATTGACATCAAACTTAGTGGCAATGTACCTTGGATGGGTTTGTACCAGGTTTGTTTAAATGTCACGCTCTAATAATTTGGGGATTGTTGATGATATTTTTCCCTTTTTTTTGGGGGGGGGTTCTTTTTTGGACAAATCTTACAAAATCTTCTTCCTCACAACTGCTCACCCAATTGCTTTGATATTGAATGAGAACACTCCTAGGGACTCCTAGTTCTTTATTTGTCCACCAGGTGGTGCTGCAGTTTTTTCATTTTATTTTTTTTATGGATTTGTATGCATTTTCGTTATTTGTCACTTCTTCTCCAGACCCATCTGTCAAATGAAGTTGAAACGTGGGGGATATGTTCCTTGTGAAAGGGTCAAACAAAAATGTTCACTAGGTAGCACTGCTGTGGATTCCTAATTTTTACGATTTTTTCAATTCGGGTACTTATCAGTAAATGCACCTTTTCTGTTGCTTACTTTGCAGGACAATGGGCATTCTAATGGTAAAACACATTTTGGACTTCTCTGAAGAATGTGTTTGTCACATTCAATTCAAACTTGGTGGCAATGTGCCTACCAAGCTTGTTCAAATCGTCACGTGCAAGTGATTTCTAGTTTTTTTAATATTTTTTTTCAAAAACCTTTAAAAAAGAGTTTTAATAGGAAACTTTAACATGGGAATTTCTTGTAATGGTTATAACTGAAATAATATTGGCCAAATTTGTACCAAACTTGGTAGGGATGTACTTATTATAAATGTCTACGTATTTTATGCAAATGGTCATGCTCCAGTGATGTTTGGACTTTGGTCTCATTCCCAAGGACAGAGGACAACTGACACCAAATTTACTGCTCACTTGATAACTTGAGATCTGTTTTGAGTTAGGACCTTGATGTTGCACATGTTAATGTTTCTCTATGAAGGTCATGCGTAGACAGTACATGAGTGACCTTGACCTCGTTTCTGGGGTCACAGTGCAACATACATGAATTTTACTATTCACTATAACTTGAGAACTACTTGAACTGGGACCTTCCTGTTGCACATGTTAGTGTTCCTCTATAAAGGTCAGACTTACTCAGTACTCGAGTGACCTTGATCGTATCCCAAGTTCACAGAGCTGCAAGTGTAATGAATGTCTAGGTCAGCTGAGCATGGGCTGTTCACACAGCCCTCTTGTTTAGGGAATTTTTGGCAAAATACTGGACCTTTGTTACAGAAATTTCGCTGAAAAGAGGGGCCTTGGTTGCGGCACATACCCAGTATTGTCACTAATGGGAGTAACCCGCCTTCCGGAATTAAAAGTAACTTGGAAATATTCTCCAAGGCCTGTTTCTGAATGCCAGTGTTACTAATTTATATAATATTTAAATTGGTTGCATAATGTATAAAATCTTTCAATTTGTTGCGATTCAGCTGTTTTCGATATGACTTGGTGCAATCCGTTGAATAGTCCCATGATACATACCTATGCCCACTACGGGTTGGCCCTTTCTTTGGCAGGGATTTTCGGTGTATATAGTGATGTTTGGTTCCTCATTTTATGAAAACATGGGCATATTGCTGCTCGGTCGGAAACCAACATAACGATGCGTGGCTGTGTAAAATTAGACATGTACTCGGCAACTGGAAAAAAATAAACGGTTGTTCTACTTCAACATTTTCAGATCAGGAAGTATGTAAAGCATATGCGACAATTTGTTCGAATAAAATTAATGCATACTAGACTTGAAAGCATATAAATTAGACAGTGTCATTACCATTTTCAGTATATCGATTCATTTTTACAGTGTACCCCGTAGACATTTTGCTATCTAGGTCAGCTGCAGTCACTATAGGTCAACGTGCACGGCACGTCGACAAAAATTGAAAAGCAACCTTTCATCTCAACCAGAAACATAAAAACGTTGACATTTGTATCCAATTTCATGCCTAAATGTATAATGAATCGATGAGATAGACGTAAAAATCCCTGTGACCTAAATAAATAGCATAAATTAAAGATCGTTCCCATCAAAAGCAACCCGAGGACAATCTCTAAAACAATAATAATTTCTCAACAAGTGCATTTATTTCAGTAATTTTAGTACTTTATATCCATATATTAGTGTGTGTTTAGGCATTCTCCTAATCTAGTTGGTCTGTACATTATTATTTGGAGCAGCATTTTGCACTTTTCACTTACCATATAATGCGCGTGAAAGGGCACAGCTGGGCTCTTGATCTGGCTATGAGGAATGTGGAAATCTCAGGAGTTCTTTGTAGGATACGATACTGATACTCTTGTCCCTTTCATGTGTTTATTTCGTGTTCCTTTCTAGATTTTAAATTCCCACGATAGCCAATATCATAATTAGTGTCTATAAAGAAACATAAATAAAAGAATAGAAAGACAAATGTCAAGGTTTAGTTAAAGGTGTCTGGAATTCACCAATGTTGTACGTTTGAAAAGATTCCACTCAACGAGCATATGCAGACCCATATAACTTGAGCTGACCCGAGCAACCACCTCCACCAGTATATCAGTATCAGACCCATATAACTTGAGCTGACCTGAGCAACCACCTTCACCAGTATATCAGTATCAGACCCATATAACTTGAGCTGACCTGAGCAACCACCTTCACCATGTATATCAGTATCAGTGCCCACAGGCAAATGGGAAGTAATTGATGAAATGCCTGGGAATATTTGGCAGCTCTGGCTGTGTTACTGGGTCCAGCTCTGGTTGTGTTGCTGGGACCCAGGTCCACTTGCTGTTCAAATGTGTGACTGTGAACTGCTGTGAAAGTCTCAGGAGCGTCACATATGGGGATCCAACGGGCATGTTATGCGCCCGCTTAGACACAGTTCTGTCAGATATGCCTCTATCGTGAGACAGACCTTCTGAGATTTTTGGCATCCTCATAAAATTTTGTTCAACGGTTTGGTCACTGAAATTTCCACTCCAATATTTGGCAGAATGGTAAAGAATCCATTCTTAGTGAAATGCTGGTATTGGTCAGGGGACATAATGTCAGCTAAGTAGTCCATTTGTTCAAGGCAGAGATGGGAACATTTTGCAATGTGACCAGCTGCATGGAGTGATATGGTCATAATTTTGGCGCCTCCGTTTCTCCCATAGACTCAACATATATCTGTAAGCATCAATTCACACAGAAAAACCAAAGTTTAAGACCTTGTAGTAGTCACTTATGTGGCATACTATATTGAATTTCTCCATTATTAGCATTGGTCTTTGCTTTTGAGGCCATCTTGAATTTTACAAATGTCTCAGTGGTGAACTGGAGGAGCTTTGCATTGTGATCGTCAGGATGACTTTCCACACCTACATGCATCCTGAAAGATTGAGCTTTCTGGGAATGTTATCAGGTGCCTTTCCTAATGTTCCTGTGGTGTTATGGCAAAATTATTACCCGCACCAGCACACTGCCTCCCCCGTAGCTCCCACTCCCCCATCCCATTCATGTATTCAGCATCTTTTTGATATTCAGATAAATAGATAAACAGATATATACTTTTATTGTTCAAACAATTTGCCAGGTACTTAAGGGCGGAACAAAGCTGAAGAAGACGGCGGAAGATGAGACAGCAGAAACAATTCTGCTTTTATTCCCTAACATAGAGGCATACACACTACCTATCCCACACGCAGATAAAGAAGTTATGCAGAACATCGCGGCCCACACAGAAAAACTCAACAGAGAATTTGAGACAGGAGTGCAGGCCCTGGTGGACAAACTGATTGTTTCTTCTACACAGAAACCAAAGAGAGGATTTGACAAAATGAGTAAAGTTACAGGTATGCAAACAGGAATTTAACTTGATTTGGTTTCTTGAAAACAATCAGAATATTATGTTGGACCTTCAGACGGCATGAATAGCTTTGACAGATACATGTTTGAGCACTCCAGGCTCCGAAACATGTCCTGATAGTTGCTAGCTGGAGCCTCGGCAGAATCTGTTATCGTCCATGTTACAGAGAATGCATGTGGTGCTGCAAATTTTTCCACGTTTTATGAATTTTATGTGTTTAATTTTGTACTCTTTTTCTAGAGTCACTGAGCAGATCCTCCCCAAAACTTATAAGAATGACGTAAACTTAGTTTGTATTGTATTTGTTCTATTACTTTCACTCTTATCATTTTCTGATCGTATTTTTTTTTGTAATATCGGAAAAGATCAATAAGGGCACATGCTAGCTGAGTTTATAAAGATATACTTATGTAGGGTCGTGTACGTGCAGTTCTCCACTAAATTATCCAAATTAGTGGGGGTGTACTTTGTATTCATCTCAGCCAGAATTTTATTTATGACTTCAATATTGTACATGGTAACAGTCCTCAATTAGGGCTTGGTCGGCTTAAAAGATGGATGACCTTGGCCAAATTACCAGGGTGACCACCTAGAGTCCTATTGGGGAATTTGGTTTCAGTATGATAACTAAACATGTTTTTCACCTAGGGCTTACAAATTGCACCGGAAAATAACCTTCAACACGAGCTAGGTCAAGTTGTGAAATGGATGGTCTGAGTCAAGTCCCAAGGTCACAGAACCACATTACTGAATTCGGTTTCTGCTTAATAACTCCAAAATTTTTGGAGCCAGAGCTTTGATTTTATAGATGTTTATAGTCCTCCATTAGGGTTAGATCAGCTTCAAAGGAGGGTGACCTGAACGTTATTTTCGAGGCCACTTTAGTGAATTTGTTTAATTGCATCCACTTCCCAAGGTCATGAGTGCCCCATTTAGTATTATCACAAGGGTAATGAGGGCGAACATAATGACTGTAGGGGGATCTATCTTTTACGAACATGTCTTGTTTATCAGGTCACTTTATTTATATATTTACTCATTCATGAATCGGCCGCATCGGTGACCTTGGACTAATTATGAGTCACAGAACACTTCAGTGAATTCTACTTTTCTCTCGGCAGCATGAGAACTACGTAATGTAGGATTTCATATTCCACATGACGATGGTCTTCCATTGGGGCTGAGTCCAGGCTACTGTATTATTTACCTTGATGTCTATGGTATTTTCATTTCACCAAGATAACTCGAGTTAAATCTTCAAATCCTTTAACACTTACGGTAATAGGTCTTTGATTGGGTCATCAACGTTCCCCGGAGGTGCATAACACTTACGGTAATAGGTCTTTGATTGGGTCATCAACGTTCCCCGGAGGTGCACCTAAAGCTCACCGAGGAAAGGTGTTGACCAAGAACATTAAATTTTGAAACACATCAGAAACTACGGTCATATTGGTATTTGAACGAAAGGTACCTCTCTATCAGGATGTGAATCTCAAATTATTATAACAAGTTGTCTTGGCACCACTTAGTCGGGGCTAGAACTGGAAGGTCCAAAATTTCTCCTTATATTTTCTTCTTCTTTTCTTTAACAAAGGGGATGTGCTATCCATGATGGTGGAGGAGTATGTCAAGGCCATCAATGACCCCAATGCTATTCCCGAAATGAAGAGCACGTGGGACGCAGTAATGGACCGAGTGGTGAGGGAAAGCATGGAAGAGCTGGTGGTCAACTATAAAGAACAGATGCACGTACGTCATTACGGCTAAAACAATCTTGTAAATGGAAAGTTTTGCGTTTCCCATGATAAAACAGTTAATAAATAGACTTTGCGTAAAATGTCAAAAATTTGTGCCTTCAAAATTCATTTAATGTCTGTGGCGTTTTTCTGCGTGCAACGAAATATGTGTCTGTTTTCGGGCGAAATTTTATTATAATACATGTGTGTTGTATTATTAAATCATCCAGGCTAGTTGCGCTTTTGCTGGTTGCAGTAAACTTATTGAACAGTTTTCCTTGGTGCTGGTTGAGTACATTCACCCAGGACACGTTATTCTGATTGGTCTAAGACACAATTCTCACTCAAAATGCTTTGTGTTGACGAGGATGTCAAGTAGAAAAATTGAAGCAGACGACATTTTACATACTTGCTCTCTTGGGCAATCATGCTTAGTGTTAAATAAATACACAAATAGTTCATAATTAATGTGACACTGAACACATAAAAATACTTAAGTATTGACTGAGTGCCAATATATCGAAAGAATTTGCTTGCCAAAATGAAAGTATGTTGTTTTTGAGAATGGGGTGTGCCTGAGCAGTGGAGGTCTCTGTCTTTTTGATATGGAGTACCCGAAGGACCACTGGCGATGGACCATATAAAATCCCTCTTCCCCGTACTTTACATTAAAGACTTGTAGCTGCAGAGCAAAGATCACACCTTCAGCCAGTTTACAAGTCCAAATGGTGACCATCAGGTTGGACTCCTGTTCTGTTTCTGGGCAAGATATTTACTGTTGTTGTGTTGGGGCAGGGATGAGGAAAGAGACCTAACAGTGCAGTGTTTTGCCCACAAATTTTGATATTTCTTGAACCAAATTCGCTAAAGAAATATTATTTGTAGAGTGGTGATTACAAGCTGCATCAAACCCAGGCACAACGACTGACACATTTATGTCTGATGGTAGTTTTACCTGGGTGTTTGTTAGTGAAAACAAAGTTTGGCTAAAGCATTTTTGTCTCAAGGGGCAATTCCCAGCACGTGATCAGACCATGCTACATATATATAAATATATATATATAAATATAAATATATGTATATATATATATATATAATATATATATATATATATATATATATATATATATATATATATATATATATATATATATGTATATATATATATTATTTATTACAATAAAATGTACCGAATGAAACAACTACAAGCTGGTTTTTCCTGACATTTGCAGGCTCTAATAGAAGCAGCATCCACAGTCAATGGAAAGAAGGAACCAATGGAGGTTTATCAACCGCATCATAAAGGGTAAGCAAGGACGGGGCTCTTGCAGTGTCAGAAAATTGCAAACATTAAATGTATGACCGTGGGCATGCAGCACAGAGTTTGCCTAGTCCGCCTCATGACGTGTCAAGTCCCAGTCATCTCAGTGAGAAGACCCACACCTTGACTTTTTATGTTCTGTTTGTCTTATGCAGGCTAGCATACGTACATCCTTGCTCGGGAATTTTTGTATGGCTGTACCCTGCTACCCATCATGATACTTATGATGATTGACTGTATTCTATACTAGTTTAAACCAAGTTGTATACTTGCTTTGATGTCAATACCCAAATGTTTGAATCGTGATATTCCCGTAATAGAACAGGTGCATAAAAACAAAGGAAATAGGCCATTTTCTCTCAAGATAGCCTCATTTTATTAACTCCGATGGGAGACTCGGGCTTTAACTTTTGAAGTCACCAATTGGAGACTCGGGTCAAAATCGGAAGAGATGACAAACATGTTTGTAGATTATAAAGAACCTGCGTATCATTTTCAGAGACAACACTCTGATGTCTATTCACTCCATGGTGTTTGAAGACGTCAACAGAAAGCTGAGGGGAAAAATTGAACACTTTGGTGCCGGCATAAATTTCCCTGATGTTGTTAAACAGTTCCAGAACATGCTAGGTAAAGAAAATAATCTGAACACTTTAAAGTTTTATGCTAGTTTAGATTAATAGTATTGAAAACTACGGCCGTAGAATTCATTACCGTAACACTGGTTTGACGTCTTTCTGCGTTATTCAAATGTGTTGTATGTAAATGATGAAACACAGTTACGCCAACTGAGGAAAATGTCTTAGCCAGAAGAGTAATGTTATTTAACATAACATGAAACCCATTTGGTAAAAGTTTGTCTTTGTTGAAATTACCTATTCTGAAAAATTGATCGTGGTGACCCTGACAGACAGTTGCCACTTGCAGTTTAGTTTAATTTTCACCCGGGTACCTCTCTACAACTGATCAAATACAGATTGATTGGGGATTACATTTTGTCACATTCTAAAACAATGTGCCAGCTTCATATCAATACTGTCCATGTACTAGGAAAGTATTTGGTTTGCAGCTGTACATATACCAATAGTATTTGCACTTGATATTTAATTGAGAATGTGTTTCGACACCTACAAATAAGATTTGTATATCTGTGGTCAAGGAACATACATTGCTTTGTGATAAAAAAGCCCAATAGACCAGTTCATAGGACTCCGGTTTATTCGGTTCACTTCGACCCGAGTTCGCGAAGTGCACCCTACTTTGTCTACCTTGTGTTCTCGACCACGCTGGCCGGATTTAACGTGGAAGGATCAGAAAATAAAACACAGGATGTGCTTGGTTTAAAAACAAAAAACAAACCCTCAGCAAACTAAACATGCACATTTCACCACTGATGTGACATTTTAGGTTAAAGATTTGCACTGTTCAGCACAATCCATACTGTAATCACTAGCGTTAGCCGTGGCATCTGTTGTGAACATATATGAAAGCGCCGGCCGGACTCGGCCACTAGCTGATTGGGGATTCAGGCCAGCAACGGAATGCATAATTAATTACGGTCCGGAAAAGTTCGGTACAACTCAGTATGAACAGGTCTATTATAATAATCACATTCATGCTTGTTTTTCACACAGTTCAATATGAGGTGACAGAAGCCGCTGATGGCATGCATCAAGGAAGAGAGGTTCGTGGTGGTGAGCTCAAGCATATCATGGACAGAAATTACGTGTTATCTGAGGAATATTGTACAAACCTTTATCATACACTGTTCAAAGGCATTAAAGACAAAATGGAGCACCACGTGGAGAAGTACAACTTCGAAGCGTTCACTAAGGATGTTGAAAGGTTAAACGCAGAGTACAACAAAACTGCTAAAGGACCTGCAAAGGTCAAAGTTATGCAGAAAATGGACAAGGACGTGACAAAAACCCATGGGGAAAACTTCAAGAAACTTAAGGGTTATCAGAATAAGGCTTTTAAGGCTCAGCAGGAAGCGAAAGAAAAAGAACTGGAGGCCAGAAAAAGAGCAGAGGAACTTAATGCTCTAAGGAATGAGTCCATTATGATGAAGGAGCAACACCAAAAGAATCTTAATGAAATGAGAAACAGCATGGCTGCCCAAATGAAACAGGTATGTCAGGTTGTTTTACATTAGGACCTAGTACACAGGAGTATTAAACCAATTTTCATACCTCCAAGGGCAGTGGGCAGCTTGTTTTTGAAGTTGCTAATCTAGCCCTGTGTTATTCAGTTAATAGCTGTCTGTGTGTTGTGTAGATTTCTCTCATGTTGTTTGCTCTTTCTTTTTTTAGGGTCCTTGCAAAGAGTCCATCTCGATGATATACCGGTTTTCATCTTATAAATATATGGTATTCAGATGTCTCATTTGCGGAAATGTCTGGCGTCTTCGTGTAAGATAACATATAGGATGCTGATACCTCAAAATGGAATTATACTATGTTACTTTGGTAAATTTCAAAATCCGTCAGGCCCTCATTGTAGCAGCCAGTGAAGTATCAGCGTTCCCTAGTCTTTGCATTTTGATTGATAGTTTTGGGATTCTGGGGATGATTTGGGGGCACAGAGTCTGATATATATATATATATATATATATATATATATATAGTGCCACCACTATAAAGTGACCACGTCTATTGAGACCACTTTATTTCAGTCCTGTGGTGGTCTTAATAAGGAGATTCATACATATATGGTATCAAACGTTTGTCTTGATCAGCACTGAAAGAGCTGAGTTTTGCCTTTTGATGATGCTGTTTTCAGATGGAACAGGAGGAAAGGGAGCGTAGAGAAAAAGACATGAAACGGATGCAAGATTTGCAAGAATCCAATTTTAAGGCCTTTGCAAGCTCTATACAGGTACAGCTATCATATCTTCATGATCAGAAATGTGATCTGGATATGCCCCTGTTAATGCTCCATCACAAAATCTGGAAATGGCATAGAGGCAGCCGGATTCCTCATTGATATATCTTGGAAGCCAAGGACAATTTCTATGAAAATCATGGACATTGTTCAGGGAACAAAACTGAATATCATAAACAATGCAGGGGGTATTGGTTCTCAAAAAATTCACACATTATTGTTTTGCATGAAAAGAGGCTGGACACCATGACAAATTGGGGCTAAAAAACACATTTCACAGTTATTTTCACCTATTTCTACTGTGAGGAATGTTCTCAGGATGGAATATTAATGCAGACACGGCCGAGTTTCAAATTTGTTTATGCTATTAATATAGCTAACAACCATTTACATGCACCAAGGCTTGAAAAATACATTCATATCACATAGTTTGTCATCTATACTTGTTGACCAGAATGAGTCTTTTTTTTGAAAAGTATATGAAGATAAACACCTTTTGGTTGAGAAAGAAAGAAAGAAAGAAAGAAAGAAAGAAAGAAAGAAAGAAAGAAAGAAAGAAAGAAAGAAAGAAAGAACTAGAAAAGAAGATTTGCTTCAAAGCAAATCTGTCTGTGTGCCTTCAAAAGTTGAAAATGTTAAATGCTACAACTTTTATCTTTTCGTACTTCACATTGCATTAAGCTTATGACTGGATGCAAATTTCAAATTCCAAATGACCTTGACCTTTGACCTTTACAGGTCACAGGTAAATTGTACAGTGTTACAATACCCACAATTTAAGCCCAACATGAACCAAGTCGCATGAAAATTGACCAAGTTATGGCAAGATGAAACTTTCAAAGGGCCAAATGTCCTTGCCCTTTGCCCTTTTGAGGTTACATGTTCTTATAAAATGTGCAGTGTTGCAATACCTACAATTGGAGTCCAACATGATTACAGTTGGATGGAAATTGGCCAAGTTATAACTGGATGAAAATTTCAAAGGTCCAAATGGCTTTAACCTTTGACCTTTAGAGGTCACATGTAAGTTTCAAAAATGTGCAGGGTTACAATAGCTACAATTGGAGCCCAACATGATCAAATTTTGATAAAAATTGACCAATTTATGGCTATAAGAAAGCCACCATGGAAAGTGGCCTTTGACCTTGAAATGACCTTTGACTTTTAGATGACCTCTACCTGAAGTGAACCTTGACCTCAAAAAGGACATTTTGGCTTAAAATTGACTTTTGACCTTGACATAACCTTTGACCTTGGCATGACCTTGACATTTGAGATGACCTTTACTTTGCTATGATCCAGCTCCTATATACTCAGAACCACATCTACTATAGTATATAAGATATTGAAGATTTAAAACTTTAATTTGCCCTCATTTGCATAATTTTGAAAAGCATGACCTACCATTATAAAAAGGCCAGGCTTCATCTATAGAAGTAGAATTGTGCCAAGTTTGGAGTTTCTACATGTAATACTTTTTAAATGAAATGTAGGACAAATTTGCTGGTAAAGAAAGAGAGAGAGAGAGAGAGAGAGAGAGAGAGAGAGAGAGAGAGAATATTCCTAGAAAAACAATATGTCTGTTGGAACACAGACATAAAAAGAAAGAAAGAAAGAAAGAAAGAAAGAAAGATAGAAAGAAAGAAAGAAAAGGCATTGCAAATTTTGATAAATAGAACACAATTCTGTCTTATTCCTGTTTGTTATGATAAAATGCTACTTCTAGTTTTCCACACACTTGCGTGAAAATTAAAAGACAGGACATCAATAACTATTATCCACCAATTAAGTTATGAATCGTAGCAGCATGCCACACAAATATGATGTTGGTGGTTTCCTGTACTTTAAATAAACCAATGTGATCTCGCTTCAATTCTGGGTAACACAATACTTGATTGGCCTCAAAGAAAGGATAATAAAGTGTGATATAATCGCTTCCTTTAAATTTGAAAGACTATTTTCATCGAAACTGGAAAACAATGAAAATATTTTGCTCTGGGTCTTATCTGTATTTATTCAAAGGAGAACTGTATGTGCCAGTTGGACTGGTAGCTTGCTATAACATAGTTTTGCAGATATTTGTAATGTTAAATGTCCATAATTTGCATTTTTTTTCTTTACAGGGTAGTTGTTAACTGATTTGAAATACTAAATGTCCCACATTAGCATTACTTCTTTACAATAGTAAGACCTGGCTTTAATTCTCCAATTTGCAATGAAGAACAACATATTTGTGCAAAATATAAAAATGCAGATTGAGACGGACGGATTGTGTACATATGTAATACCAGTACTATCTTATGTTGGATTTATAACTAAGATGTCAAATTGAATACTGCTTTTAGTTGTAAAATATATTAGTCAAATAACTTACTTTGCTTGCAGGAATCAAATGCCCAACAGATGGAGATGTTCACCAAAATGATGGACCAAATGCGTGAAAGTCAAGAGAAACAGGCAGAAGAAACACGCAACCTAATAGAAGCTATCAAACCCCCTCCACCACGTAAGTCAGAAATATTCGATAGAAACCCATTGATCTTTAGTGTGTAGATCTGTGGTATGCTTATCTATTTTAATTATATTTATAGTACTAACGGGGCGTCCAACAGGAAATTTTTAATTGCCGCATTGTGTGCTAATGTTTTTCTAACTGAGTTCAGGATGTATCGCGAATATAGCCATGGCATCATTTTGATGACTCTACACATGTTGGGACCATATCTGGACAGTGCTGATGATATTCCCAGGCTGGCCCAACATTGGCCCAACATTGCCAAGGACGGCCAATTGAGCTAATATTGGGTCAACTTCTATTGCCGGCTGCACTTTAATGAAAATCCACACGTCCTTTATAGTGTTACAGAAAAGTCTCCTTGTGCATATTACATATTTTGCTGGTATTCAGGGATTGCAAAGTACAGAAAGGTATGACTTGGACAAGGCTTACTCTGCAAGGCCAACTGAAGCCTTGAACCATGAGGTCATTAACTGTTGAAAAGCAGAAAATGAATTCAGTTTGACTATATGTCTGGTACAGAGGTTGGGTGACATTCCATAGACGCCCAGTAGAAATACAGGGAACAGTACCAATGGACAAGCAATATGTGTGTTTTCAAGAGCTAGAATGTAGCATTGAGTGGTAGCTGCATTTAGCCACCCAATGCTAGATTTTGTTCTTCACATACCTGTCCTGGGCAGAACTTGCAAAAGATTTTCTGCATCAATGGGAATTTTCTGTATCACTCTATTGTCATATTTGTTTGTTATTCAAGTAATCGATTGATATAAACAAATTGCAAAAAAATGTGGAGTATTTTTCGCAAGTGGTTGCTTGTAGAAATGGTCAGCATTCGTCTGAGACAAGCGTTACAATCGCAATTTGTTTACGTATTCACTGAGGAATTAAAAATTATACAGATTCAATCAAAATAGCGCAATTTTGCCTGCTTTTTGTATAGGAATAGATATAGCTGCTTTGACAAGAAAAGAGATACATTGTGGTTCACTACGCAAATTCTCGTATCTGATTTTATAGAGAAACTAAGAATATCTGATTTCTACTTTTGTGATACATTTATAGGTGGATAACTGTCATCCGGAAACACAAATTTATCAAGGCTATACATATTACACAAGAATAAAAGTCGTTTTACCGAAATTATGGAATTTGCAATATGTGTGGGTGGGTAGGTGGGTGTGCATATACATGTATGTGATCAACAAAATATATTTTCGTTTTTTTGTAGCACCACCACCAGCACAGGATGACTCTTCCTGCATAATCTTATAGAAACGGCTGAGGCCAACATTTACCAAGCATAACTGGTTCCAGTCGGATTATTGCATGCTGTCTGGCCACAACACCAATATATTAGCTCTGGACTACCGCTATCTGCATTGAAAAGCAGATTCCTTTTATGGGTTACAATAGTATGTGTTTATTGACAAAGAATGTATATCTGTGTGTGTGCTTGCGATCAACAAAAGACATCTTTGTTTTTATAGTACCACTTCCTAAGCCTGATAACTGCCCCGGAATAATCTTAAAGAAACAGTCAAGGTGGGTATTCCCTGGGTACCACAGATTCCAGTGTGATTGCTGTTGTGTGTCATATCAAGCCATGCCCTCCTTACCACAGCTATCTGGATTGAACTCTCAGATACCAAGCTATGGCCTATTTACCACAGCTATCTGGATTAAACAACAGAAACCTTTTGTCCATGAAAATACAATTAGTTGTCATGCTAACAATGAAATTGGAAAACATTTTTCCTCATGGAATTACGATACTTTGATGTCAGCCCATGGTTATGTGTCCGTGAACCAGTTCAAGTAGCTCCTTACGACAATGCAGTAGTATTAAACTTAATTTGTATCGTCATTGCTTGTACAAGAGGTCTTCATATAGGCAATGTACCTGTTGACCGACCGTTTTTCGAAATAAAATATATTTAAACCAAACTTAATTTGCTGTTCATTGGACAAACATATAGTCAGTGGATGCACATATGCAGCAGGCTCAGCAACTGTAAAGGGTATGTACTTAACTTAGCATGGAGTGTGTCATAAAGAGCAGGTGATAAAAGACCACTCTCTTAAAATAGAGCACATTAAAGATTCCCAAGTCCTGTGCTTGCCATTTCAAACTACTTTTCATGTATATTTTGCTGTTGAAATGCATAATTTCTTGGCATGGCTATATACCTCAGTAATTCAGGACCATGAGTAGAGCAACTGTGTGCAACTTTTTTTTTTCCTTTTTTCATTCCAGTACCTACAGAATTCGAAAACGCCTTTGCAGGGCCAGCCTGCTTGACTGTTTTCATTTAATCCATTAGCCGACACCCTAGAACAATTTGTGGTTGGTAAAGTAACATGAAAAATATTCGAGCAGGCGTGTAGGAAAGGAAAGTGGCAAGTCAATGATAAAAATGTTTACAAAACAGTAAAAACAACATTAAATGAAGCCGCTTTTGGGAAAATTAGCCCAATATGCACACTTATATTTTAGCTTGAACCGTGTCATGAGTTGATCATTCTAGAGTGTGTGCATGAGTACATACATGACTGGTGATTCCCCAATGTTGACTATGCGGTGGCATAATTATGAGGAGACATTTCTGAATGTAAAAATGTGCCAGTGCAACGGTGTCAAAACCTATGCAAGTAATTAACTCGGAGGTTTCATAATCATCTCTCCCCATGCATAAAGTAACGGGGATACAGCTTGATAGTGAAAGTTTCGTTCCTCTCTCTTTAAAAAAAAGACTTAACTCTTTGAGTGCCAAGCACGTCTTAAGTTGATCTACTTAAGTCAAGCTCGTATTCCTGGTAAAAAGACCTTTCATTCAATTACCAGTATGCCTATAGTTCCAGTGAGAATGTCCCAGGTCAACAGCTTTTCTCGGCGCACATTGTCCCCAATGCACACCGGGAAAAGCTGTTGACTCAGTCCAAAATTTGGCAATAAAAGAGTTAACAATGGGGCTTTTCAGAATATCTTACCACAAGACAAATTTTATAAATCAGATAGGTAAATATCCTTTACATTGTGTAGCTTTTTGCCCTGTCCTGCTTGCAAAAATTTAACCCTTTCCTCCTGATATTAAGACTCGGTCAACAGCTTTCCTCGGCATGGGCTGGGTACTAAGTGCCCAATCCATGCCGAGGAAAGCTTTTGACCTGGGTGATGTTGTCTTGACAGGTCCCAACTTCAATTCTCAGTCAACTTGTTTTTCATTGCTGTTGAAATCAGTTGGAAAGGCTGAAGCAGACGACATTTGACCACCAGCCGGTTTTGGCCGGTTTAAGGGGGAAAGGGTTAAATCATCACTGAGCAATTACTGTTGCGGATTGTCTCTAACCTACGACAGGCCAGAACATTCATAGGAAAGACATTCGTGTGTACCAAATTCATAAATGTAATAAAGTAACTGTTTTCGTCACTCACGGTAATAAGTTTGGGGGAGTTATTTTTGTCCCCATAAGGTTATGTGTGTATTGTTACGGTACAAATAGTCCCATTAGTAGACTGATTGGGTGGAAACATATTGGCTCCTCTGGGGTTTGAAAACCTATTTCTTAGCAACTACTTCTCGTACGGCTATGAAGCAACTATTTGGTTTGTGCAGTTTATCTGAAATTATGTTTATGCTAATGTCATGAAAAATACGTTTAGGGATGAGTAATTTTTATCCTAGTAAGGATAATGTCCGTGTGAGTAAGCTGGTAAGTTTTGAAACCTGCCAGCTCGTCAAGAGTGTAAAAAACAATTTCTAGTAGAAGTTATTGAAAAAAGTCGTATACTATATGCAACTATTGATGTATTTGCACAATTGACTTGAAAGTCATGTCAAAACTCACTATATAACTCACTTACTATATATATATATATATATTTATATATATATATATATATATATATATATATATATATATATACATATATATATATATATATATATATTATGGAACACCGTTTCTTGTTTTATTCAGTATTTGATCAGATGATTAAATATTTGATCAGAAGAACAAATCGATTTTGTCATGTGAACAAAAGCATTTGGTTATGTGATCAAATTCATTTTATTTGTTCCTCGGAACAAATCTATTTGATCTTCTGATTAGATAAGTTTGTTCATCTCATCAAATTAATTTGATCAGAAAAACAAATATACTGTATTTGATCACATGAACAAATACCTTTGTTCATCTGATCAAATCGATTTGATCATGTGATTAAATATTTAGTCTTCTGATTAGATATTTATTCACCTGATCAAACATTTGTTCATAAGAATAAATTTATTTGTTCATCTGATCAAATATTGAATCATCTGATGAAATACGGAATAAAACAAGAAACAGCCTTCCATAATATATATATACTGTAGTTCTAGAAATTTTCGCGCTCGATTGAATTTCGCGCTTTTTGCTCTACCACCTAAAGCGCGAAATTAAAATGCGCGAAAATAAGTTGCATTGTATTTCACTACATTGATGAGATTGAATTGCGCGAAACTAAAATGCGCGAAAATTCTGTAATTTCAGATAAAATGAGTTTTCGCGAAATTAAACGGGCGAAAATTTCTAGAACTACAGTATATATATTTACTTGGTCTTTGCAGAAAACTTTTTTAAAGCAGCTATATTTCTAGAACTACAGTATATATATTTACTTGGTCTTTGCAGAAAACTTTTTTAAAGCAGCTATACAGCTCAGACTATTTTATTATGTTTCTATGAAACCTTTAACTTTTTAATTTTTGACTTTTAAATATCTATTCTCTACTAGAAATAAGCGATAGGACTCTCATAGAACACGACAACTCAGCATCGTATGCAGCAGCTACAGAAATGCTCCCATTCTTTTGATTACCTGAATCTTTCCCATTGGTTAAAATGCAAAGATTATCAGGTGAATGGTTTGTATATATGTGGTATTAAAACACTCATATTTTACATTCAAGTTGCTAGAGTAAGCATAATATTTACAGGGAACTTTGCTGCTATTAATATGCATGGTCATTTGCTGAGATATAGAGAAGAAAAAGCAATGGAAAAATGTAGTTTTCAATGAGCGTTACTACAACAGTTGGTATTATTGCTGCCAAGAAAACTAGAAGGACCCTCATGGCATTACCACTTATTTGGACCCTCTTGTAGGGCCTTAGCACCACCATTGGATAAACTCCATTCTGATGTATTCATTGCCAAATGTTTTGACAGGACAAGATTATCGATATTTCTGCTGCATTGTGTGTAGCCTACCAGGCTATGTATCAGTGCTGCTCAATTGGAAGTATATTGTTATAGGAATTAATCATTGGATTATTATTGAATAAGATCGTTTCAATCAAGGTCAATATAGATTAATTGCTTCCCAAACTTTGATCTGGTTCAACAAATAATATAATCAAGGCTACCTTCGATGTGGAAATCAAAGCAACATAATATTGAAACCCAATTAAGGTTGGACAAAAAGTTATTGACAATATGCTCAATAAGTCTACATCTTATATTTGTGTCTTTTGGTCCAGAACCGATTCCTGGTAGTCGTTGCCATATTCCACAGTCTGAAGTCTTTGCACTTTATTAAGCTAGCTTGTCATTGTCTAACCTGTATACATATGGAAGTACTATTGTCCATATTGCACAGGTTCTTCTGTAGAATTTTGTCATAGGCTGCAATAGCCCAAAAATATATTAAAGGGTCTTCAGTGAATTACACTCCAAACATGTTTCGGAGCCAATACCCGTACACGTCTCTCTGAGTAGCAGCTCATTTTCAAAGCTAAGTATTCAGCAAAGACAGTGAACAAAGTGGAATGAGGCAATCTGGTCGAAGCATAATTTATTTCCAAAGCAATTTCATAGCAAGTGTTCCATTAATAAACTCTTCTTGTGACAATAACATTAATTGGCCTAGTTTAACTTGTGGCGTTCACTTGTATGTTGGGAAGCAAATCTGATTGGTCTATCCAATTTTGTGTGAACAGCAGAAAATAAAAGAAGTCATCACCTGACTTTAATAAAAGACAGCTATCTGGTTGATGCAGCCACTGGGCATTAAACCCTTGATCTCGTGTCAGGCTCTTGGCAATACCCCAGCAGCAAAGATATTTGAAACGTAATATTTATTTGCATACGGTTTGCATGAACAGCTTAGGATGTCCTAATTTATGCACCAAGTCTGTTTCATGGATAAGTTTTGTTTGGATTGACCAGAGTTGATGTTTTGGTATACATGGATACCCTGATGATTTATAGTAATGAACATAAACTTCCCAAAACAAACATTTTAAAAGACGTTTTCATACAACTGACAAAAGCAAGGCCGAACGTGAAGCTACTCAAGTGAACAAAGTTGGTATCAAAGGTAAACGAGTAAAGACGGTGGTCATTGTAAAATGAAATTAACTAATATAAAGGGGTCAGATAACATCCAGATGTGTAATTGCTATTCACAAACCCTCCTTCATCTGTAAAAATTCTGGAGAAAGATTTACAAGAAGAAAAAAAACAACGTTCTGTGTGGGGGAGACAAGAAAACTTTCAAGTGAAATAGCACTGCATCAATAGTATCAAACATTTAAACGGTTGGGCAAACAGTTCTTATTTAATATCAAAATCATTAAAAGGTGATGGGGCTTTAGGAAAAACAAGTAGCTATGGAAAAGCTCTGTGTATAGGAGGTCTTGTTGGTATACAGAAAGTAACAAAGACGCTTTTGATCCAACTCGACCATAGACCCGCAAATCCCATTGAGAATACCCTGACTGCTGATACGCTGGACCAGTCTTACCTTACTTGCTCAACAACATACTGTCTTGAAGGATGTCTCCACAATAGATGTTACAATGACAAGCCTATGCTACGTTGTATGCTGTGTATGGGGTGGTTTCACAACGAGCGCTGTAAGGAAGATCTGGACTATTTAGGTACATGGTGCTGTTTTAAATGCAGAAACATACCAGATACAATATTAAATATTCAAAGCGAACTCAGCAACCTCCAACGCCTGCTACACATTAGAGACGCTGAATGTAAAGAGCTCCGCCAAAGAAACACCGCACTACATCAGTAGCTGACTACCTTTGTGAATTTTGAGTCCCAGAGTGAGCATGATATGACTCCTAAACTCTATGAAAGCATGTTCATAGATGAGACCGAACTCAATGAAAGTATAGTGGTAACCGATGTTCAACAAGAGTTGAACATTGGGTGTTCCAGGAAAGATTGCAGTCCCACAGCTAACGTAGACCATCAGCCACAATCCCTGCTTCAGTACAACGCTGGCATTGATAAATCAGAAAGTGAGGCAAAAACGGTGATAAGCAAATGTCATCCCACCATGATAGTAATAGGGGACTCTATTGCTCGAGAGTCGTGTCATGAGATTGAGCGCCAACTTCCCAAGAAGGAAGACTTTGCACTATATTCAAACGACAAGTGTCACTTCTCCATTCTAATGGTAGGGGATCCGTTGTACGCGAAACAAGCAAGGAGATCGAAAGTAAACTTCCACAACTTGATAGTGTTAAACTGCTGCCGAATGGTGGAACAGTATCTAAGGCACTCAATGTAGTCCAGAATGGCAACTTTTCTGAAGACAACATTGTGTTTATTCATACGGGTACAAGGAATATTGCGAAACAATCCGCTGCTGAGACCATACAGTTCAGACTACTTGAAGCAGAATTACAAAAGCTTAAGACACAAAAATTTGCTATATCAAGCATCATAACAGAAGGGGTGCCACGCTAAATAATAAAGCAAGACTAATTAATGCTGCACTTGAAATCATGTGTGAGAGAAATAACTGATCCTTTGTAAATAACAAAAACATTGGCCCCAAATGCCTCTCAAGAGACGGACTCCATTTGCAGGAGACAGGTTACAAACAGCATGCCATTAACGCTGTGAAAAGCATATCTTGTTTTATACACCCACAGGCAAACGTGAGAATCTAGCCCTAAGTACCCCAAACATGTTCCAAGTCCTGGGTGAACAGTTTCAGTGTGACTCCGAGAGAATGGGCAGCGCATGCGGCCCTTCTCTGCCTGTATATATAGCTCACGAATGCTCATACCAACAACTAACTGCTTCTGTATATCCATATCAACCTAATAGCTGTGCGACGCTACAAACCTCCACGCGAGAGAGTTAAAAAATGCTGTTGAATCTTTTGCTTTAAATTCTCGTACCGAAAGTGGCAAGAAACTACAGGCGCGCTCAGTTGCAGGTCGTTTTGGTAAGGGTACACCCATCACCTGCAATTCTATTCCGAGAATATCCCGTTAATGCAAACCTCCATCCCGTTATTTGACCGAAGTGAATGAAAGCGTACCTGCAACTGAGCGGGCGAAAGTTCGATTACCACACAATAGTGTTATGTCTGGAACATTCTGTGGGTCACCCGACCATGACAAACTGACCGCAGAGAATAATGGCATCGCAGATACACCAAATGACCGTGTCACTTCCAAAACAATGTGTCCGCTCAGTTCCTTTTCAGTGAATCCTGACACAGACATGCCAACACAGCATTCTCAAAATTATTTTCATCAATTTGCCAAAAAAAATTGCAAAAACAAAGGGGTCTAAAATTGCTCATCTTAATGTTAGAAGCATAGTTCCGAAAATTGATGAAATTGGATATTTTCTTCAGTGTGTATCTCTGGATATTTTTTCCATATCTGACCTGGCTCGACAACAGTGTTTACAGTTCAGAGTTAGCTGTTAGTGGCTATAACCTTCTAAGGACTGACTAAAACCGTCACGGTGGTGGTGTCGCTTTATTTATTAAGAATCATTTTACATGTAACTTGAGGGAGGACCTAACACATGATGATACTGAAAGTATTTGGATAGAGGTAAGATTACCTAACCAGCCACTAGTTCTAGCATGTTGCCTGTATCGACCACCTTCGGCCAAAGAAAAATGCTTTAATGCATTGGTAGACCAAATAGAAATGGCCGTCAACGAAGGACAACATCTGATTATTTGGGGTGACTGTAACATTAATTATTCTATAAATGACAATAATGACACACATCCAATCAGATTACTAGAAACTACATTTGATCTTACCAGGCTCATCTGTGATCCAACGCGCGTTACTCTTAAATCATCTTCTACTATCGATCTTATATTAACAAATTGCCCGGATAAGCACACTGTTTCGTCGGTTCTGAAATATTCCATAAGCGACCATTATCTTATATATACTGTAGTATCAATGAAAATTCCCAGGAAAAAGCCACGGGAGAAACTTGTTCGTAACTATTCAACCTTTGATTCTGACAAATTTATCTTACATTTACACAATGCCCTGGCTATCAATCAGACTATTGAATCGAGAGATGTTAATACAGCATGGTCAGCTTTGATTCCGACAAATTTATCTTACATTTACACAATGCCCTGGCAATCAATCAGACTATTGAATCGAGAGATGTTAATACAGCATGGTCAGCTTGGAAAAACATCTTTAATGCGGTTTGTCAGGTTTATGCACCCCTCAGAAAAATTCGTGTACGCGATCGTACTAATCCTTGGCTAACACCTGAGCTGATTAAGAGAATACAACACGAAAAAGCTCTTTTACTTAATAATGATGAATTGTGGACAGAATATAGAACCATTCGTAACAAACTAACACGTGATATTCGCATAGCTAAGCAAACTTTTTATCAAGACTCAATAATCAGTGCACGAAATCAGAAAGAAATGTGGAAATGTCTAAAGCACCTAATTCCGTCGAAAAAACATGATAATTTTGTACCTGCAAATTTGACTGCAGATGGATTTAGCGATTCTTTCGTCAATATCGGAACTGAACTCTCTCTTCTAAATTTGAAGCTGACGCGCCACTTCCTCCAGTTACAGATCGCATTGCTTGTAGCCAATACATCTTTACCTCAATCGAATGCCAATATGTTCGATCGCAATTACATTCTCGACCTAATCGTAGTTACTTGGACATACTTGGTATGGATAGCAAACTTGTGTATCTTGCTGCTGATGTAGTAGCGCCATCCTTAAATTGGAACTTTAATCTATCCCTAACAACTGGAGATGTCCCAGCGGACTGGAAAGTTGCGCGTGTTACGCCAATTTTTAAGGATAAAGGGTCGCGCAACGACTATTCATGCTATCGTCCAATTTCAGTGCTGTCCCATGTAAGCAAAATCCTGAACAAATATATTCAATCTGACTACATGGATTTCCTAAGTAAATATAATTTAATCACTCCCGACAAATCAGCTTTCCTTAAATACCACTCTACACAAACTGCCCTACATTGCATGGTCCATGACTGGCTTCATTCGATCGATGAGGGTACTCCTACCGTAGCAGCTTTTCTTGATCTTCAGAAGTGTTTTGACACTATACAGCACAATATTTTGTTACATAAACTAGAGAGTTACGGTATATGTGGTAAAGAAAACGCTTGGTTCAAGTCTTACCTTAATGGTCGTTCTCAAGCTGTGTCTTGTAATGGCCGTCTATCTAAAGTACAAAATACAAAGCTGGGAGTTCCCCAAGGCTCTTCCTTGGGACCTACCCTGTTTTAAATCTACATTAACGACTTTCCCTCTGCAATGAAATACTGTAAATGTCGACTGTTTGCTGATGACGCCACTATCTACTGTTTGTGTCCTACGGTTACAGAAGCAAAACTGCAAGTACTGTCAGACGTCAGTGACGCGTCTTACTGGCTATCCATTAATGGCATTGGGACATCACAAACGCATCGGTGATGATGAGACTTCTGTGACACTCAACAGTAGATCACTGTCCACTGTAACAGAATCTAAGCTCTTATGCGTTGTCGTAGACTCTAATTTGTCCTGGTGTTCCCACATAAACTACATCGTCTCAAAGGTTAACCCTAAAATAGGATTGATTGGAAGGCTCAGGTTTTCTCTCCCCTCTAATTTATTAACCGTCGTATACAACAGTATTATTGTACCACATTTCGATTACTGTGACACTGTTTGGGGGAATTGTTGCCGAAAATATAAAAACATTTTACAAAGACTTCAAAATCGATGTGCACGGATTGTTAGTGGTAATTTTGATTATACCGTGAGCCCTAAATTAATCATAGAGGAATTAGGTTGGCAGAAATTAGAGGACCGACGACGTTTTCATTTGGCAACCTTGACCTAAAAATGTCTGAATTCAGCAGCCCCGCAATATTTGGCAAACAAGTTCACTTTCTGTAATGAAATTCACCAGCGAAATACCAGAAGCCATAAAAACCAAAATTTGTATGTACCTCGACCTCGCACTGAAAAATTTAAACAGTCGCTTTCTTTTATTGGTGCCAAGACTTGGAATATGCTACCGTCGGAGGTCCGATCGGCAGACTCCTTTAATGTTGTTAAAAATAGATACAAGAAGTATACTTCGTACCCATGTAATAAGTGCAAATAGTTGTAATCGTGATCTTATGGAATGTTTTACCATTTGTTATTATTAATTATATATTGTATGTCGTGGGTACCTCTGTACCTTTTTATCATTGCCTATTGTATATCTGTGTGTCTTTTGTGGTGTAACTGGACCCCAAGTAAGAACAGCCTTGGCTGATTGGACAAACAAACAAACAAACAAACAAATTTGTAAGAGGTATACGCAGGGTGATGGTATTTTCAGTTATAACTTTGCTAAAAGTGTAGTTGGGACTTCAGGAAAAAATCAAGTAGCTTTGAAAAACTATGCATACAAGGTCTTGCTGGTATGCAGAAAGTTATGAAGCTTTGATGGGCATTGCAAGAGATATATGTAGGGAATTACTTCATGACCTTGCAAAGTAGGTCAAGGTTATATAATCAATGGGTCACAGTCACCCAAAAGTAGGTCATAAAGTAGAATTTTATGTACAGTGCACTCAGGAGCAATTTCATCTTGAAGCTCAATCCTCTTTACCATTGATGTCCAAGCTACACCCGGCCATTAAAAAATCACCTCGATCATATTTTGACACATATGTTATATAATACTGAAGACGGTGACACCAATTCTCAAAGTCCTGGTAGATTTTTATACACTTTATAAGCCCTAAAAGTTACATGGGAACTAATTAAAAGGTCTTGCTGGTATGCAGAAAGTAATGAAGCTTTGATGGGCATTGCAAGAGATATATGTAGGGAATTACTTCATGACCTTGCAAAGTAGGTCAAGGTTATATAATCAATGGGTCACAGTCACCCAAAAGTAGGTCATAAAGTAGAATTTTATGTACAGTGCACTCAGGAGCAATTTCATCTTGAAGCTCAATCCTCTTTACCATTGATGTCCAAGCTACACCCGGCCATTAAAAAATCACCTCTTTCATATTTTGACACATATGTTATATAATACTGAAGACGGTGACACCAATTCTCAAAGTCCTGGTAGATTTTTATACACTTTATAAGCCCTAAAAGTTACATGGGAACTAATTAAAAACAATGGGGTGCAAAACATTCACAAGATTTTCACATTGTGACAACTAGTTTCCTATTGGCCATATAACCTTCACCTTCAAGTTGAATATTGAAAATCTTACTTTCAAAATGTGTGGCCTATGTCCAGTTTTCCATGTGTGGTTTCCTCAAATTGGGTATTTTTTCCATTTTGAAGAAAAACAATAAACTTGAAAAACCAAACTTCATAATTTGGTCGTGATAACCCAATTATGAAAGCGTAGGTCACAAAGCAGAGTTTTATGTACAATGCCCTCAAGTACAATTTTGATGAAGATGTCCATTGTTGCAGTTCTTGTCAGGAATTCCCTAGCTTTTTACAGGTACTCTAGCCGTAAATGTTTATTTTATAGTCACTGTGACTTAATATAATGCCCCAGTTTGTTTCTACTACAGTTATACAGTGGTCAGTGGCTAAACTAAGGTTAGATTTCAGCTACAAATCCAAAAATCACTGGAGCGTGACCATTCAAAAAACTTGGTAGAGACACACCCAAGGTACATTGCCACCAAGTTTGAAGTGAATCTGGCAGTATGTTTGGGAGAAGAAATCGAAAATGTGAATTACCATTGCAATCCCCATTCATTTACCTGGTTATCAATAGCACTGTATGCATAACCCATAAGTACCAAAATTGAAAAATTCATCAAAAATCACTGATTCACAGCGACACCACCTTGTGAACAAGTTTGTTTGGCCCTTCTACAAGGAACATGTCCACCAAGTTTCAGCATAATCTGAGGGACGGTTTTGGAGAAGAAGCTGAAAATACCGAAAACACACTTTTCACATAAAACATATTTGAAAAATACAGCACCACCTTTTGAACAAGTTCAGATCTCGAAGTCCCCAAACTTCTCTCTATGCAGTTTCAAAGCAATTGGCTTAGTAGTTTCGGAGAAGGTTTTTAAAGATTTGAGCCCCCAAAAGACAAAAATATCATTAAGAAAAAACTAAAAATCAATGGAGTGTGACCATTTGAAAAAAACTTGGCATAGATCAACCTAAGGTATATCTGCAAAATGTGAGGTACATCTGGCCAGTGATTTGTTTAACCTGCCTACAAGCTACATTTTCACCAAGTGTTAAGGAAATTTGAGTCACAATTTGAAGAATTAAGTCGAACAGTGAAAACGCAAAATTTGCAAAACATTTAGAAAAAGTCGCAGCATACCTACTGAACAGATTAAGTCTGGGGGTCCCCAGAAGTGTCCCTTTGCAATTTAAAAGGAGTTGGCTATGCAGTTTTTTGAGAAGTTTTTTTTTTCTAATTTTACCAAAACATGAACAAAAAAGTTTTAAAATAAACAAAAACAAAAACAAAAAACAAAAAAAAAAAAAAAAATCCATAAATCACAGGGATGTGACCATTTGAATATGCTTGTTAGAGAGCCACTTAAGGTGCATCTCCAACGAATTTGAAAACAATCTGGATGGTGGTTTTGTAGAAGTCAAAAATGTAAATTTCCATAGCAATCCCCATTGGCTGACATAGTATTGGATACTAATGTATGCATTCACTGTCACAAAATAATGTCCCTTTTTTATCCTGGGTGTCATCAATCTGCATGGCTGGTATCATAATGGCCCATCTTTTAGACAATAAATATACACAAAATATCTAAAATTTATACATTTGGAGAAAAAATTAAAATAAATTGATAACAGTAAAATATGCTGGCAATTTACAACAAGTACCGTTGACTGCCCACGTTACTGCACGTCTGTTTAAAAAATCACATTTCAGAATTCCTGCTTTAAAAGTATCAACACTGGTGCCTGTTTTATGTCACTTGTCAAATTATTCCATTGTCTGCCAGCATCGTATCTAAAATAATTGGTGTTTGATGAGGTGCTTGCCTTCTCAAAGCATAGATTGCCTTTAGCTGCAGTCCTTGTATTGTGTGAATGCACTGATGTTACAGGTCGAAATGTGCACCAATAATGTGGTGCAATGTTGTTAAATATCTTAAATATTAAGAGGCAACGCTTGTGTGTTACTCTGTGCGGGAATGACATCAACCGCATACATTGATAAAAAGATTTAGAGTCCATGTCCTAATTCTGCATTATAAAATAACTGTGGCTGCTATCTGTTGCTATTTGCAAATGCCCTGAGTGTTCTCTTGATTAGAGCATCTGCCCCATGCTATGCAGGCAAAGTCCATATGAGGTAAAACTATGGTGTGAAAAACCAGTTTTGATATATCGAAATCTGGAATATCACCAAGCCTCTTTAAAACTCCTATTTTTGGGAACTTTTCTTGCAAACAGAATCAGATCAGATTACAGTCAAATGCACTCCTAATAGCTTGGCTGTGTATACCTGTTGTAAAGTTTGGTATTTGTATACTACAGTACACTTTGTTTCTCTGGTCCGTCTTTTGAAGGAGCCTATCAACTGAACTTTTGTCTTCCCACATGTACGCTTAACTTATTCTTAGCCATAGATTCTGCCAGATGACTGAAACTGGTTGTTAGTCTAGTTTCGACCACTTTTAGTGACTTGGCGCAGGTCAATATCATGCCGCCGTCAGCAAAGCACTTAAGTATGAGGTAAAGAACAGGGATCTAAGAATGGAACCTTGGGGGACTCCTACTGTTACCTGCTGCCGTAATGGTGTTTCCCCTTGAAACCAATAGGCTTGCTGGGTTCTTCTGGAAAGATACATGCAAAACCAGTACCAACTCTCATATGAAACTTCATAGGCAGCAAGCTTTTGGACTAAATATGTATGGTCCACTGTTTCTAATGCCTTTTTCAAATCCACATAGAGTAGGCCCGTTATTTTACCATCGTCAATGTTATCTAACCACTCTTTTGTCATTTTCAATGGTGCAGTATCACATGAATGATTACGTGTAAAACTAGATATATCTTGAGTGATCACATGGCGTATTTCCGGAAAATTATAATATGCATTATGTGATGCCTCTCTAGGATCTTCCCTGGAATAGAGAGAATAGACACTGGTCTGTAATTGGATACATCTCAATTGTCTCTTGACTTAAATAGAGGTACCGAGAAACCTTATTTTATAACGACACTCTAATATACAACATATTCAATATCATACCACAAATTTTCAGGCGGAAAAAGTTCATTTTCTTTGTATTTGATTTCTTTTATCTGACATATTCAGTTATCTGACACATTTCTTTGGGAACAGATGTTGTCATTATAACAAGTTTTCCACTGTATTATTTTTGCAGATTTCCAATCCTGAATGAATATACCAGTCGCAATAGACAGATTCCATACCTTTGCCAAGGGTAAATATATAACCACAACTGCAGATTTCAGTGATTTTGCAGAAATACCATGAAACGCTGTGGCTTATTTTGCCGTTGATCATAAACGATTGAGCCATCTGTTTTACTTTGTTTGGTAGTACTAGCTGTAGGGTTTTCCACAAACATACAGGAATTTTTTCAAAAATTGTTAAAAACCAAGGACCCAGAGTATCCCCACCTAGTGAACAACTTTGTTTATCCTTCGACAAGATGCATATTTCCACCAAGTTTCAGCACCATCTCAGTGACAGTTTTGGGGAGCAAGTCGAAAATAGTCTCAACACACAAAAATACATCCAAAAATAAATAAAAACAGAAAAAATACAAAAAACGCAGCACCACCTTTTGAACCAATTAATGGCTGGGGGGGGGGGGCGAGAAAAGTGTCCCTGGGCAATTATGAAGCAATTGACTTGACAGCTTTGTCGGAGAAAAATTTTAAAGACTTGGTTAAAATACGAAAAAAGACTCTCAAAATCACTGCAGTCCGAGATTTGGGTGTCAATAATAAAGACCCACACAAGGCACATTCCCTCCAAGTTTGAAGTGAATTTGGGCAGTGGTTTTGGGGAAATCGTAAATGTGATTTGTGGACAACAGATGGACGACATATGCCTCTTATTATAAAATGAGCTCAGCTGACTGACAAGTCAGCTAAGCTAAAAATAATTGCAGCAGCACCTGTCGAACAGGTTAAGGTACAAAGGTCCCCAGAAGTGTCATATACAATTGCAAAGCAATTGGCTTAGTGGTAATATGGAAGAATTTTTAAAAGTTTTGGACAAAACAAGCAAAAAAAAAATATGAAAAAAATCAGAATTGTTTGAGTGTAACAATTTGAACAGACTTGACAGAGACCCATCCAAGGCACATGACCACCAATAAAAGTTTGTTTGAAGTGAGTCAGCTTGACGGTTTTGGAGATGAAGTCAAAAAGGTGGATTTCCATTGCTATCCCCATTGACTTGCATGGTAATCAATAGGAATGCAAGTATTAATTCAAAAGTACCCACAATGAAAAATTCGTTCAAAATCAGGGATTCAGAGTACCACAATCTAGCCAACACTTTGTTTAACCCTCCCACAAGCTACATTTCCATCGAGTTTTAGCACAGTCTGAGTGACAGTTTGGAGAAGCCGGAAGTGCACAAAAATTTGTGAAAAGGATTGAAAATTTCTGTGCCACCTGGCGAACAAATTAAGGTCAAAGGATCCTCGGGAGTGTCCCTGTGCAATTGTGAAGCAAGAGAAAACATTTAAAGATTTGATCAACACATGAACAAAAAAATCACAGGAAATCCCCAAATCACTGGAGTATGACCATTTGAACAAACCTGCCATAGATCCACACAAGGTACATCCACACCATGTTTCATGTGAATTTGGCTGATGTTTTTTGAGAAGTCGAAAGTGTGAAATGTGAACAGATGGACAGACATACGGACACTGGAGCATCATCATGTAAGCTCAACAGGGCTAAACATTGCAGCTCCAGCTGTTGAACAAATTAAGGTCTAGGGGAACCCAGAAGTATTCCTGAGAAATTTGAAACAATTGTCTTGGCGGCTTCAGACATTTTTCAAGGTTTTGCCAAAAATGAACCAAAAAATCAGAAAAAAAAATATGTATATAAGATAGATGGAGCAAGCCCAATTGAAAAAAAAATAGTAAGAGAACCACTTAAGGCACATTATCACCAAGTTTGAAGTGAATCTGCCTCACAGGTTTGGAGTAGAAGACAAAAATGTGAATTTGGGATGGACGACAGAAAACAGGCCATTGGATATGCTCAGCTGAGTTTAAAATCCACCATGAGTACTAAATCCAACTTCAAAGAGGGTTCAACACAAGGAACTTCCGTGAAAGAACCCTTCCCAGAAGACACTGTGGCTTTTACGCTTCCAAGTTGTTGCTGTTTTCAGGGCCAATGTAGCCAGGACCTGTTTTGTCAAATTAAATAGGGATCTTAAATATTGCCCTGCTTAAAAATAACTAAAAACTCAAACAAACACTGCTATTTGTATAGAATTTGAACATAATGTAGAGGGTATGTGTGGGGATTGTGCTTCATCCTATTTCCCAAATTGTTAAAGCATTCCGATTATCCTCCCCTTATCAAATTCTGCTTTCAGTGAGCCACACATTGAGGTTTCTTGGTTTGAGGAACTCATCTACTAGCTGGGAAAACAAACATGCCAACAGTTGAAACTATTGATCCAAATTATAATGGGATGATGCTGTATGCAAACCGGATGCACTGGGTAAAAGTCAGAGAACACACACACACACACACACACACACACAAACAAACAAATTAGCCATAGGAATTTGAATGGATTTTCTCAGGTGCCAAACAATAGCATCAGCATAATGGTACCACAGGATACATGATTGACTGGTTAGGTGTATAGAGGCTGGCAGGCCGAGTCCTTGCTGGGCACACCAGTGATATCACCATGGCACTGCACTGCCTCTCTATTCTGAACATGAATATTTCAGAAAGTTGCTCAAAAATAGAAATTACTTTCCCGAATTTCGAAACAAATGGGACCACATCACTCCAAAATATGTTTTTCAGTGCCAGCAAATCATTTTTAAGCCGATGCCAAAATGAATATCATCCAAAGACTGGAACACAAATCAAGTGCAATGATGAAACCCATTCAGACTGCCACACAAATCAAGGGTAAAAATTGTTACAAAATCCCACGATAAAAAAAGCCAAAAAGAGGGCTGTTTGAACTGCCCGTCCTAGGCTGACCTTGACAATAAAGCCATAATACGTCCCATTCTAGTCTGGAGGATGAGGATTTTGGAGAGGAAGTAAACCTTGTGAGTTTCCATTGCAACCCCCGTTGACATACATGGTAGTCAATAGGAATGCCTGCGCTAACTGACAGGTACCCAAATTAATATATATATATATATATATATATATATATATATATATATATATATATTGTCAAACGTCAGGAATCCATAGTATGACCACTTTGTTTGACCCTCCCACATGCCAAGATTCAGAACAATCTTAGTGATGGTTTTTGAGAAGTTGAAAATAGGAAAAAACGCACCAAAATTCATGATAACAGAAAAATTGCAGCGCCACCTGTTGAATAAATTAAGGTCGGGGGTTCCACAGCAGTGTCCTTATGCAGTTTTAAAGTATTTGACAGTGCAATATCGGATATTTTTTCAGGATTTTGTCCCCCCCCCAAAAAAAAATTAAAAATACATAAATCAATGGGGCGTGACCATTTGAACAAACTTGATAGAGACCCACCCGAGGTACATTCCCATCAACTTTGAAGTGAATCTGGCTTACGGTTTTGGAGAAGTCGAAATCGTAAAATTGTGGACAGACATGGCATGTCAGTGACATCTGCGTTACTGACATGTCAAGGAAATTTGTTACGTGCAAAAACGCATAGGCTACGAGTACTATAACCTCAGCCGACTTGTCAGCTGAGCTAATAAAACTGCCACACAATTCAAGCGCAAAGAAAAACCCACCCAAAGATTATCACGGGTAAGGATGAAATCCACTGAAAAAGATGCCACTGTATGTTCATAGAGTTAAACCAATTAAAGACTGTGTCACATGCTATGAGTACATCATGTACACAAGGCACACTGGACATACATGTATGCACTCGTGATGGGTGGGGAGTATCAGGCCCCCAACACTGCTGAGCGGTTACACTGTATGCAATCAACTTCCTCCATCTGATCTCAGCAGGCTGGATTACATAATGGCAGATGGTAAGAGCAGGACACCTTTGACTGTAGCAATACTCACGGAAAAATTCTTCAACTTTGACATGCTAAAGCTTCATAAAAAGTTAAAGTATCCTCACCATTTCCACAAATCTAGATGTACTTAAGCTAAATAATGCTCTAACTAAATCTCAATGCATTCTGTGCATATTTATGGACAAGAAGTAGAAAATATCCTTAACACACAAAACGTTGTTGAAAAGTAGTAAAAAAAAGTAGTGCCACCTACTTGCCTATTGAGAACTAGGTGACCCGTGGAGACCCTATATACAATATCAACGTAATTGAACCAGTGGTTCCTGAGAAAAGGAACTTTTGATTTTTTTCAAAAAACAAGAGGCCCATGGGCTTCATGCTTTGCTGACGACCATCACCATGAAATCATTTTTTTAAATGTATTCAATCCACGAACTTGAAACATTAATCAAGGATAGCCATATTATGCAATATCAAACTTCCACATGATATACATTTGTGGTACATTTGCCATATTCTTTATCAAGAAATTGAATTAAATGTCCCTTGCTTAAGTGAGTAATGACCTTGAAGAATAGGTCAAGGTCACACAATCATTGGGTCATGGTGACCAATAACGTAGATCATCAAGTACAGTTTTATATACAATGTACTCATGCACAATTTGAATCTAGAGGCTCAATTCTCTTTGTCACTAATGTTCAAACTACACCCTACCATTACAAAAGCACTTCTGCTCACTTCACGGGTCTGATGACCTTACAACAATAGCTCAAAGTCACTCATCTTACATAATATATTAGCTTGAGATATTCAAGATTCAAAAACAGTTTATTTGACAAAGGGAGACGGAATGGTTACAAAACCACTGGTAGTACAGAAATATAGAACATAACATACAATTAAGATTAACTGAAATATTACCGTAACAAGAGGTCAGGATGACCCCAGATAGGAATGGCCATATCCGCTATCACTGGGACTACCTGTCGATAATTCAACTCAAGTGCAATAAAAGCTGCAGACAATTTAAGATATAATGCTACACAATGATAAAAAGGAGAAAAAGTGGGTGAGATAAATAAATCACAAAATCAAAGTGACAGTCACGGTCATTGTAGTTAAAAGTATCATCAGAAGGAAACTTCAGAAATCACACAATATGACCTAAGAACAAATACAAAATTGAACAAAAGTAGGTCACTCATGGATTACAAATGTGGCAAGTGATAATTGTGCTGGTTTCTGAATATTGGTCAATTAAATAAGTCTTAAGTTATGAGGAAAAACCACAGTGGGAATGGGTGTTTATTTTATCTGTAATTATTGTATAGGTGTATTTTTCAGAACATTGCGAATATAGTTACGTATACGTTTCTTAGTCAGATTATAAGATGGAACAGGAATAAGAGGAACATTTCGATTTCGGGTAGCATAAGGGTGATTGGCAAGTGTGGGTGAAAACATTTGGGTAAAGTATCCAGGCATCTTATTTTTAGAATATATCGATAGTAAAATTTAAGAAACCTGGTATGCATAATATCAGATAACTTAAGAGTATTTAGTTGTTTACAAAGAAGTTCACTATGGGCATTGTAAGGGGTGTAATATATTGTGCGCACGGCTTACTTCTGAACTTTGGTTATCCTAACGCACCAGTAACCCCAGGCAAAAATTGAATAATTAAGATGTGGGAGAAAAGGAGAATTGTATATTTGAAGGAATGCTTTAGAGGGCAAGAAGTTGCGATTTTGTTTCTTAGTTCAAGAATTCTTAAAAGTTTTTTGCAATTTTATTGATACATGAGAGTTCCAACTCATTTCATCTACAAGTAGTCCTAAAAAGTCAAACTGATTTTGTCTTTCAATGGCAGTATTTACTATTTCTAAGGTGAAGTTGGCAACATTTTTACCTTGAAGAAAATGAAAAGCCATGTATTTAGTTTTCGAGATGTTCAACGATAATTTACCAATCAGCCATTTGTACTTTTTGCCTAATTCAAGATGAATTTTGCCAGATATTCAACCTTCCCTTGAGGACGGATCTGGGTCAAGCAGGCATAAAGAGCATACTAGAGAAGCATCATCAGCACAGAGAATAGAATCAAATTTGGAAGAAGCTTTGTGCATATCATTAACATATTTAATAAAGAGAAGGGGGCCGAGAATAGAGCCTTGTGGTAAACCACAAGTAATTGGAAGCAGCGTGGAGCACTAACCATTGAAACTGACATATTGCAATCTATTTGATTAATAACTTTCAAACCGAAGTAGGTAAGTACCTATACTACCGTAACAGTTTAACTTACTCAGAAGGGTATTGTGATTCAGAGTGTCAAACGCCTTTGACAGATCAAGGAAAAAACCAACATTAGAAATTCTACCAGTAAAGTCATAAGCATCAGTCTCAGTGGAATGTAGCTTCCTCAACCCTTGATGGCTTTCGTGAAGTAAATTACGTGAAGTGAAGCAAGAAAAGCATTGGTTATAAACAGCTTTCTCAAAAATTTTTGACATTGCTGGCAGAAGAGAAAAAAGCCTATAGTTATCGTGAATGTGGTTATCATCTTTTTTATATATAGGCAGAACTTTGGCAATTTTGAGTTTCTCTGGAAAACCTCCAGTATTTAGAGACTGATTTATAATAAAAGTCAATGGCGGTGCTATAGGTGTATTTATATGCTACAAAAGTTTCATTGAAAAGACTGCCATTTCCTATGTTAGTTTAAGGATTAAGATCACTGATAATTTTCTCAATCTCGCCTAGATCCACATGCACAAAGGAAAACCTTTCTTCAGTCTGGTTGGTATGATAAGTAGAAAAAGGGGCAACATTGCATGTGGGTTGTTTGGCACAGCTTTGGGCCAATATTTGCGAAAGAATTGAACCATTCAGCTATTTCATGTCCCTTTGTTACCTTTAAGTTATTTATGTGAGAAAAGAAGGAAAATCTTTCTTGTTTTTGTTCATATGAAGAACTGATCTGAGAACGTCCCAAGTTTTTTGGAATCTCTTTTGAATTTTTCAAACTGACTGGTCATAATTTTTCTTAAGTAAACAAATGTAAGTGTCAAGTACTTGGTTTTAAACCTGCAAGTTCTGTTTACGAGTATAATAAAGGGACGTGTCAATTGAAGTGCGTTTAAGTTGTTTATAAAAGTGATCCCAAAATTTGATGGATCTAAATCTACCGTTTGTCATCCAATTCTGATCCAGGACAGTTGAGAAATCAATATTATTGAAATCTTGAACAATATTATGTATTGATTGGTTCTCGCTATATGCTAATTGGTTGTATTTAGGAGGGCGTTGCAAATTAAGTTTTTGATTCAAGCAAATAAAATATGGTAGGTGGTCCAATAAATTTGATAAAATGAAGCCAGTTGAACTGGCTTTCTTAGAATGAGAAAGGTTACCAAATATATCAACAATCAGGGTTACCCGCCTCGTCGAAAAACGAGTAGGTAAAGTGATTTGTGGCGAGAAAGCGCTGTTCAGCAAAATATTTAAACTTCAGAGTAATTTCCCTGAAGTTGATTGGCAGGAAATTAATGTTAATATCTATCATCCATATATTCTATAGATTTGGCTTGTCTAATTTGATTATCTTTCGATGTACGGAATTTTGTAGCTTTAAAGACTTTTGACTCATAACTTCGGTCAAATTATAGGTGGCGCCAGTACTATCATAACCAACTGAGATTTTAATCTCTTCTACAATCCCACCAAATTTCATGAAGATCCATGAAAAATTGAAGATGCTGGACTGGTTACAAGTTTTTCACATTTTGACCTGTATATCACAGAATAATACAGGTGGCCCACCAACATTGATGACACAAATTTTTATACACTTTGTACGTTCTAAGCATTACGTTGGCTGAACTCCAAAATTGTGGGGTGGAAAGCTTAAGCATACACAAGATGATACCTAGACCTTCAACACGGATTTAAAAATTGTAATTTTTAAAACATGCGCTTACATCCAGCTTTCTATACATGGTCTTTTTCTTTTAATCAGGTAATAACTTTTCCGAGTTCTTAGAGAAAAGCAATAAAATTGGACAACCGCCAATCCATAATTACTGGGTCATAGTGACCCAAAAAGGAAGTCACCAAGTACACTTTTGTGTACAATGTAATCAAGTACAATTTTGATATGGAGGCTCAATTCTCTTTGCCATGGATGCCAAAGCTGCACCCTGCCATTACAAAATCACCTTCCAACTTTACAGGTATGGTGACCTCACAAATATAGGTTAAGGTCACGGATATTAAGAACATTCTAGCATTGGGCATGGTCTATATATCCTATAAATTTGCCAAGTCCAATCCAATTACTTTTCCAGATATGAAATTCCATATCTTAAAACACATTTTGGCTCATAATTTCCATCAAATTATAGCTGGCACCACTAGAATCATTGGCAACTTAGACTTTGACCTCCCCCATAATCGCACACATTTCATAAAGATCCATTAAAAATAAAAGTGCTAGAACATTCACAAGATTTTCATATTTGGACCTTTATATTACATAATACTGTAGGTGGTCCCACCAATATCGAAAAGGACCTAGATTTCCATACACTCTGCAAGTCCTGAAAGTTGAAATTTGTGGAAGGTATATGCTGACAAGGAAAAGTTTACAGACAGACAGACAGATAAAAAAATTGTTGGATCCTTGTGTCCTGCGGAATTTGGTAGAAGCCAACCTTGGGAACATCCATGTGTTAAATCAACATATTCATCGCTATGATTTTTGAGAAGTAAACAGTTAACATACTGACAGACAACAGACAAATGCAAACGGCGCATAAGCTCTAGAGACTGACAAGTTAGCAGACCTAACAACAAGAGAAACTAGCACAGGCTGTTTTTCCGACAGGAAATCAAATGTCTCCCCATGCTCCATTAGTATTGTCACCCTTATTTTTATAAATAGGCCCACCGATTCCAATGATCTACAGATATGGTGAAGGTACACTCTCTATTGGCATTTCAAAATCTAAGATAATATTACCCACAGGAAGCACAAGCACACTCTTATTGAAGTCCACATGACATTGAAAAATAGGTCAAGGTCATACATCTGCAGTCACAAGCAAGGTGTTACAAAAGTCTTATATAGAAACATAATCACACAAAATGTCAACCGCTTTAAGTCAAATCTTTCTAGAGTGCATCTGCAATGATTTTTAAAAAGTGGCTATGTGACCTTGAAAATAAGTCAAAGTAACCCCTCTACAATCCCAACCTAGTTCGTATTATAGTACATAATCATGCAAAATTTCAACCTCCTAAGTCAAATCTTCGCCGAGTTGTTACGTCCGCGTCAATTTTAGCTGACATGCCTATGTGACCTTGAAAAGTATGTCAAGGTCATCCATCTGCAATCCCAAGCAAGGTCATATATAGGAACATCTTTACATAAAATTTCAACTTCCCAACGTAAATCTTTCTTGAGTTATCACATCCTTATTGATTTTAGATGAAATGCCTCTAGACCTTGAACAATAGGTCAAGGTCATACATCTGCAGTCACAAGCAAGGTCTTACAAAAATCTTATATAGATACATAATCACACAAAATGTCAACCTCTTTAATTCAAATCTTTCTAGAGTGCATCTGCAATGATTTTTAACAAGAGGGCTGTGTGAACAGCCCGTGCCTCAGCTGATCTTGACATTCATCACACTTGCAGCTCTATGAACTTGGGAAAGGATCAAGGACACCATGTTCTGAGTAAGTATGACCTTTATAGAAGAACACTTACATGTGCTACATCAAAGTTCAAGTAGTTCTCAAGTTATAATGAAGAGTAAAATTCATGTATGTTGCACTGTGACCCCACAAACGAGGTCAAGGTCATTCATGTCCTGTCTCAGCATGACCTTCATACAGAATAATTAACATGTGTAGCTAACTCAAAACAGATCTCAAGTTATCAAGTAAACAGTAAATATCATGTCAGTTGTCCTGTGAATTAGCATTAGAATGCCCATTGACTTACATAGTAATCAATAGGAAAGCTGCATTGAACAATAAGTACCCGAATTGAAAATCCTTAAAAATCAGGAATCCAAAGCAGTGCCACCTAGTAAACAACTGTTTGACCCTTCCACAACAACATATCCATTACATTTCAGCTTAATCTGAAGGACGGTTCTGAGAACCAGGGAAAAATAGCAAAACCATACAAAAAATTCATAGAAAAATTGCAGCGCCACCTGGTGAACAAATTTGGAACTAGGTGTCCCTGGGAGTGTCTATGTACGATATCAAAGCAATTGGGTGAGCACTGTCAGAGGAGAAAAATTTTTAAGGTTTCCCCCCCAAAAGAACAAAAAAATTCATAAAAATTTCAAAAATCAATAGAGCGTGACCACTTGAACACACTTGGTAGATATCCACCTGAGGCTAATCCCCACCAAGTTTGAAGTATATCTGGTCAATATTCTTAAAGTTATGACCATTACAAGAAATTCCCATGTTAAATTTTCCTATTAAAACTTTTGTAGAGATTTTTGGAAAAAAAATCATTAAAAAATCCAAATTCATTGGAACATGACGATTGCAACAAACCTGGTAGACACCCACCCAAGGTACATTGCCACCAAGTTTGAAGTTAATCTGGATGATGGTTTTGGAGAAGTTGAAAATGGGAATTAGCATTAGAATGCCCATTTACTTCCATAGTAATCAATAGGAAAGCTGCATTGACCGACAAGTACCTGAATTGAAAAAATCGTTAAAAATCAGGAATCTGCAGCATTCCCACATAGTGAACAACTTTGTTTGACCCTTCTACAAGAAACATATCCACCATGTTTCAGCTTAATCTGAGTGACGGTTCTGCAGAAGAAGTCGAAAATAGCTATAACACACAAAAATTCATAAAAAATTAGGAAAAAATTGCAGTGCCACCTGGTGACCAAATTAAGAACTAGGCGTCCCACGGAGTGTTCCTGTGTGATATCAAAGTAACTGTGTGTGCGGTTTCGGAGAAGATTTTTTAAGATTTACCACAAAAAGAACAAAAAAATTCATTAAAAATCCAAAAATCACTGGACCGTGACCATTTGAACAAACTTGGTAGAGACCCACCCAAGGCACATCTCCACCAAGTTTGAAGTAAATCTGGCTGACGGTTTTTGAGAAGAAGTCGAAAATGTGAATTGTGGACGACGGACGGACGACGGACGGATGACGGACGACGGACCCTCAAAAAACCTCAGCTGACTGACAAGTCAGCTGAGGTAAAAAGTGGCTCTGTTACCTTGAAAATAGGTCGTCACCCATCTACAATCCCAAACTAGTTCGTATTAAGGTACATAATCATGCAAAATTTCAACCTCCTAAGTCAAATCCTTGCAGAGTTATTGCGTCCGTGCCAATTTTACATGACATGCCCATGTGACCTTCAAAAATATGTCAAGGTCACCAATCTGCAATTCCAAGTGAGTTTTTATATAGGAACATCTTCACAGAAAAATTTCAATTTCCCAAGTCAGGTCTTTCTTGAGTTATCGCGTCCGCAACACACTCATCAATGTATTGAAGAAGAAGAAGAAGAAGAAGAAGAAGAAGAAGAAGAAGAAGAAGAAGAAGAAGAAGAAGAAGAAGAAGAAGAAGAAGAAGAAGAAGAAGAAGAAGAAGAAGAAGAAGAAGAACAACAACAACAACAACAACAACAACAACAACAAAAACAACAAAAACAACAAGTGGAAGAAATGGACACAAAACAAAATATCCCCCAGTTGCACAAGGAGACATAATTCCATATTCACGATGACACTACACTCCAAGCTCAATCCCTCACACAAATAAACAGTAAAGGGGGGAAAAAGACTGTCACACAAATCAAGATTTTTATTTCTGCAACAAGCAAGTCATGTATCAGTATACCAGTATGACACTCGGTCTCTCAAAGACCTTGCCCATCAATGCAAATATGATTACTCCCATGAAGACTACAGCAACTTATAAATCTTGTCAACTTTGTAGAATAACCTTTACACACTGTCACTTGCCCATCAGTTGTTGTCAATACATTCAGTGAAACACACAAAACACAAAACGTTTCCATTCAGTATGTCCCTTACAGAGATTCATGTACACATGCATTCTCAATGCACAAATCCAGACAAACATCTCATAAATTTACTATCCTGTCTTCTTCATCTTAATGCATTTTCCTGTATATCACTCAGACCATACAATTTTGCATTTTGGTGGCCAAATTCATCTGCTGTAATTATGCAATATGTGCATGTGAAATTTTTTCTTCTGTTCATTTGTTCCTTGGTCAACATATAATTTGTTCTTTTCAAAAATCTACTTCTTCATTTTCAACAAACCTTCCGCTCACACCCATGTATTCCAGATGAAATGTTTACACATAATATAAAACAAGTTCTCTGTCTGTGTGATGCTCACAGGTTAAACCCTGAAAGATTTGACCACAATAAGTCGACAACAAGCTTTCTCTGCTTTAATTAACCACATAGTATCTCATGTCACAAATGTAATATGTTTCTCAATCTCACTTCATTTTCGCTATTTTTTTGTCATGAGCAATGTACATTGTAACATTATTCAAGAGCTTCCTGGGACACACTGTAGGTGTCCACACTACCAAGTAAAACTGTTGACTTGGTCACTAAAAGCTGAACCCTCACACTGTAGTTGTCCACAGTACCAAGCAAAGCTGTTGACTCAGCCCTAAAGGGTTAACCCTCACACTGTGGATGTCCACAGTACCAAGCAAAGCTGTTGACTCAGCCCTAAAGGGTTAACCCTCACACTGTGAATGTCCACAGTACCAAGCAAAGCTGTTGACTCAGCCCTAAAGGGTTAACCCTCACACTGTGGATGTCCACAGTACCAAGCAAAGCTGTTGACTCAGCCCTAAAGGGTTAACCCTGACACTGTGGATGTCCACAGTACCAAGCAAAGCTGTTGACTTGGCCCTAAAGGGTTAACCCTCACACTGTGGATGTCCACAGTACCAAGCATAGCTGTTGACTCGGCCCTAAAGGGTTAACCCTCACACTGTGGATGTCCACAGTACCAAGCAAAGCTGTTGACTCGGCCCTAAAGGGTTAACCCTAACACATGCTCCCTCCACTTTGGTTAACTCTTTCACTGACAGTTTTGATGACATTTGCCATGCTGAGAGTTATGGTGATAAGAGCAGATTTGTATCCTTTGTAATCTGAGATTTCATTGAATACCAGCCACTGCGAGTTCTGATACTGTCACTATGGTCCAGGTCACCATTTTTGTGGCCAAAACACACAAAACAAACATGTTGACTCAGTCAAAAATTGGCAATGACACTGTTCAGCTGTTTCAACTGTGTTGAGTACAATAATATATTTATACCCACATCAGTCACTTTTGTAGTTGGCTGATTTGCTCAATTGAAGTAACAAGATACCTAGGAGCCCAATACTCTGCTGACATGTCATTTGATACCTCTGCATATTTAGTCCACATTTCATAGTTCAATTTCAATTCATTATTACAATCATGAATTTGTGTTTCTCTACCTTAGATGCTAGTTCCACAGAATACCACCAGTGGCACCACCATCACTCTACCTGTCACAGTCTATTTCATGTTTGTTGTAGCATATAGACAGAGCCAATTTCTTGAAATGCATTCCCATCATGCCCTTACTAAAGTAGGTCAAGGTCATATTGTACACTATCAAACTGCCACCTCACACACAGTTTTTGGTTCACTGGTATCAATAGCTTCACTCTTTCTCAACATATTGAATTTAGTGTCATTAAATAGTGTGCAGAATGCTCTTTAAAATACTTCAATGTAACCCAAAATGGTACAAACTTGACCATTGGTAGGACAAAGATTTGGTGTAAATTTCATAATTTAATCTAAATTGATTATCAAATCATTTTAATGTCATTTTGATGCCGATAATTTCTGTCCTAAATACCACCAGTGGTGCCACCATGTTTTTATTGCCTTGTTGCTTATGGGTCAGTCACGCAACTTGAAGTCATTGATTTTCATCTGCATAATGTTCCTGTAAGAATGGCATATGAAGAGTGTACACAAGCTAAGATGTATTGACAATCACAAAAAACCAAAAACATATATACTATATATGATTTCCTGAAATATATTCCCTCCATGAACATGTGAAAATGTTTTGCGTCTTCTACATTATGCAATATCAAACTTTCACATATGCTACATACGATATCATAAGCCATTTTCTTTCTCAGAATATTGAATGTCTGGTGTTTTCAACACATTTTTTTCCAAATCATGGTGTGTTGTCTTTATGGAATTTGTGAAAAACCAAAATCCAGCATTCTCAAAATTTCACACATTGGCCCAAACACAAATATAAATACTACAGTTGCCAATAACGTACTATTTTCACTTGATAAGTCCTGAAAGGTACATGACATTATCATATAAACTGTGGGCTGTATCACATTCACAACCAAAGATTTATATGTGGATAGAGAGACAGACAGGAGCAATCATATTAAGCTCTTTGAGCTTTGGTAGGCAGAGCTAAAAATATACATTCCACTCAATATAATGAGCACCATGTTCTGCCAGCTCTTTTCATTTTAACATCCAGTCCACTTGCACAACATATATACCATCCTAAGAAGTTATACCTTTGCAGATGATGTATTAGCGCCAATGAGCACCCACATACATATATCCTCCACCTTGTTAGGATGACAGAGAGCTGGAAGGCTACATACTGTATTCCTCCTTACTGAGCACATGGCACACTTACAAGATAAGTCACAAGTCTGCAATTTAGAATGCTTCCCCGAACACTTTAGGTAAAGTAGGGTCCTGACTTCAGTTTCCGTGGGACCTCAGTTTTCGTGGTATGCTGAGCAATTTTGGTCGATGCCTAACTGCTCGATGTGTTCACATTTTAATTCATTTAACATAAGATAGTCTATAAGCAAAATTCATATTTTCCTATGCTGTTTTGATTGAAAATTATTTCTGACATCACGACAATGGGGCACAAAGTCAGTACCACGAAAACTGTGATACCCTGAAAACTGACGAAGCCACCCTACTGTGTAAAGGTCATTAAATGTGGAATTCATTAGCATGACCTTAGTAGCAATTAGCAATACCAGCATCTTGATCAAGTTAAAATACCAGATTGTTGCGATAAAGCACAGTGGCAGCACATTCCTCTTAAGTATCCCATTACGAATTAAAAAATTCTGAAATAACATTTTCTTTATTTTTTATCATTTGTATGTTATGCAGCAATGACAGATCCCCCCCTAAAGGCTTAATTATGCTGTCTGCTTAGAGAGAAAAATCTAGTTTGTCTCATTATTGCATCTCTCTTCCCCTTCCAGTGCAATCCTTTGTCAAACTTCAGTGGTCCATGAACGCTAGTTTGTGCAGTACTAGATTTTTTTCAGAGTTAAACAACCGACAAACACTGCATCACTGGTGGGGCAACATTTTTGAGATTAGTTTTACAAAGTTTCCGATTGAATATTAACCCTTTCCCCTTAAACTGGCCAAAACAGGCTGCTGGTCAAATGTCGTCTGCTTCAGCGTTTTCAACTTATTTCAACAGTAATGAAAAACAGTTTGACTGAGAATTGCAGATGAGACCTATGAAGATCACGTGTCTCAGGTCAAGAGCTTTCCTTGCCATGGGTTGGGCTCTTAGTGCCCAACCCATGGCAAGGAAAGCTGTTGACTCAGTCTTGATTCAAGGGGGAAAGGGTTAACTTGCAATGGTTACCATTGAATTGGGTCACACATAGTGTGGCTAACCTGTTTTTTCTTGTATTGTGTAGAAGGAAGCAGGCTTTATTGGAATAAGTTCTCTTTGGAAACACTCCTACCAAGGATGTGGGTTGTTTCTACTTGACTTTGTGACTTCTAATGCGGGCATTTATTCAAGGGCAAAAGAAAAAGGGTAGGCAAGGCTCCCCGACAGCAATGGTGTGAGAAAGTTGTGTATCTCAAAATCTAGTCCGCCTGGTTTCGCAGCCTGTGGGGCATCATCAGGGACTGTTGGACTGCATCTGGTATTTATACTAGGGTGCAACATTTGACGTTGCTAAGATAAATTAGGCATGCATCAACGCCAGCCATGGGGCCCGCATATTCAAATTACGGTCCACCCATCTGGTGACATGGTGTAGAGTGCAGTGTTGACATTGACACTTGCTGCTTTTGGTCATGTTTATGACGTCATGAAGGGGTTTCCTCCTGGAATGTACGCTAAAGTGTGCTTGCACGCCTAGGAAGTTGGGGAACTGTAATGGGGGTCCTGTGTAGGACATACCCATATTTGTTGAAATACCAGCTTTCTTGTTGCTACAGCAGTCAGGGAGATAGACCAATGTTTATCCCTAGCAAAGTCACAGGAAAATAAGCATAGACTTTTATTTATTATTATTTATTCAAAGGCCTCGTCGGCCTCTCTGCTCTCTTTCACAGTAATACAGTATAAGCAGATGTATTCTCGTGCCCTTCATTTCTACAGTTGACCATTAACAGAGAATTTTCCCTAGGTTTTATTTTCCCAAATTTGTTCTGAATTGAATTCTGCAACTACTAGTATGTGGAAAGTAATTCAGTCAAATATTCCCAAATGAACCTCCTTGGGCAACAAATCAGGAACAAATGTCACTTGGGAAAATTTATGATTACAAACTAATTTAAGGCCTGACTGCAATTCAGCAAGTAAATAATAACATCTGCAGCTACAAAACATATAACTGTGTGTTTTGGTTCTGACTGCTTTATTTATATTTGTTTGTAGGAATTGTGATATTGACCCAACCACGACCATCACATTTAATGTCCCAGGTTGTGTTTATGTATATCCCTGAAAAATATCCAGCTGACACAGTTATAACTTAACCCTTTGACAGCTAGTTATGACAAAAGGCACTCTTATCTCAGTTACCACTATCATCTTAATAAGAGCACAGTGCGCTATAGAAAAATTCTGCACAAAAGCTAACAAAATGTAAAACCTAAGTGTAGTATAAAATTCTACCACTCTTTTCAAAACTATGGGATATATTTGGCGGTTGTTTCTTTGAAAAAAATGGATGATGAGTGGGTATTAACCCGTTCAGTGCCACATTAACCCTTTCAGTGCCAAATTTTGGACTGAGTCAACAGCTTTTCTTGGTGCCCATTGGGCACACTGCGCCCAATGCGCTCCGAGAAAATGTGTTGCTCTGTCACATCTGACAGAGTCTACTCTACAGACTATCTGCCTTGTAAATCCCAGGAAGCATTGTTGATTCTCTAAACTCCTATAGGAGCACAGATGTTTCTTATGTTTAGGAGTCATATTGCAGCAACATTTCCTTTTGATCTAACGCTTCTATTACCATACTTACATTTAATTATCTCTCCACTTTATCTACGACTTGTGCAGTGACAGCTGAATGATAGTTCCAGGGATACAAACATCAACTGAACCCAATTAACTGTTAGCTGTCCAACCTCCTTTTGGAATCTATTAATCATGAAAGAAAATATGTTGATTGCATTTTTAATGCACAAACTATCCAGTAGAGGGCATTGTCTGCTATCTCCTCATTCCACGTCCCCTGGGCCCTCCCATACCATTACTGGGTGCCATTGACATTTTATCCCCGCTAGGGCGGGGGCCTCCTGGACGCATACCCCTGGGGCCTCCTTGGAATGGTGGCTGTCCATTGTTCACTGTTAAAAGACAAAACATACAATCTATCCATTCTTTATACATCCTCAGTACACAGAATTTGCTTTTTTGATTAAAATTAAAAATGCCACTTGGTGGTCTGTAGAGGCTTTTCAAGATTTGGTGCCCAGAGCAACTTAAATTTCAAACGGGACATGCAAATGTAAACTAGGGACGAAAACAGTGCCTAGTAAAACAAATGTCCAGCACTAGAAATTTTAGATAGCGTTTAAAGAACAGATTACCCTCGGCACCCACAATCTTCCCCCCCCCCCCCATTCTGCATTTTTTGGAGACTTTGCAGGTGCCATTTTATGCTGTCACAGCACCAAAAACTTAATGAAGTTGTGACGAATCCTTCTTGAAATATTATGGTAACATTGTCAGTTGTGCACCACTCAGACGGCCTTGAAATAAATACTTCTAAAGTTTCATGATAAATTTTAAAATAATACAACATAGCTGGATTTTTATAGGAACGTCGCCCATTATAATGTGCACCTCTGATAAAAATTTGTTGAAGCTGCAACGGATCCTTGTTGAGATATTGTGGTAACTTTGTCCCCATGTGCAGCACTCAAACGGCCTTGAAATAAATACTTTAATGTTTGAAGCATTTTGGTCTTTTTCCATGATTTACTCTATTATCTTATCAGGGGACTTATTCTTACGGACACTTTTTAAAGAATAACACTACCTTTCAGGCTGCAAAAAAACTTTATGAACTTTACATTATGACTTCACTTCCGTGTACAAAACCGGAAATACTTATAGGCCTCTTTACACCCACTTAATGTACACACATCTCAATAAAAGCTGCTCCCGACCTTCCCCTGATGAAGACGCAAGGGGCACTGAAACTAGTTGGGAGGGGAGCTTTGAAATTTTCAATGCAACAAAACGGATGGAAAATGCAGTGCATGACAATACCCTCCGGCATCTTTTGTGCTGAAGATAAACAAGAGGACCATGATGATCCTGTGCTCAGCTGACATGCATCTGCTTATTTTTAAAGTCATTTACCATGGTACATATCAAACGTAAACTAATTTGACATTGCGTCCCTTCTTCACTGTTAAACAACGATAATGTTGAACCTAGTGGATGGTAGGAAACTTGGCGATTGGTCAGTTAAGCGGGCAACTGCATATACTGCCAAACCACAATCTAGTACGGCATCTTCAAAACGTAAGTTTGCTTTAACATGATCTAAAAACCTTTAATGCAGTCATGATTAAGTGCTGGGCTTATTGATCTAGGCCATTAACTGGCGACCCATAGGCTAATAAAAGTGGAATTTGGCTTTTAACATCTTATAGCTGAAATAGCTAAAGAGGGTCTGTGTTTCTGGGATCAAAAATTTTACTTTTTTATGTAACACTAGCCTAAGGTGCTGACTGAAAAAAATATATTCAGTTCAAAGAAAGGGAAAATTGGGCTTACCTGTCTGAGTCACTTTAGAAAAATTGGCTTGCATCTGCAGAATGGCAAGTGCATGCCAAAATTCCTTCATATGTCAAGCATTTTTCACTTGAACCATATAACAAGCTCTTAACCCTCATTTTATGTCACCAATTTCAATGCTAAAAAGGTTTACCCTTTCTGCACAGACTGGTGTACACAGTAATGCACTGACAGTAAATTTGGGTAAAATTCTCAGTGTTGTGTGGTAACACAGTCTGTCTTTGCAGACAAGGTCGGCCCAACTGTCATCCAGTTCTTTGCGTTCCTAACAGTGGCAATAAATAGATTTTAAAGGACAAGTAAAATCATGCACTTTACAATGAAAACTATTTCATGGATATTATGTTTTGTGTCGTAAAAGGATCCCAGGAGGCAAAAGGGGCCAAACAATAATTATTGCAGAATATGGTGATGCTCCTGCTATTTTGCATTCTGCTATCCTTTTTTTTTTTTTTTTTTTTCTTTTTCTTTCTTTTTTGGTACATTGGAAAAATGCAACATATTAGTATCCATATTATGCCTAATCGGATTTTGTCGGCATAAAAGGGCAAGGAAAATTTTCACAATCACCATCAGCCATAAAAGAAGTAAGACTCATTTTCATTTTACAGATGGCGCTGCATGAAAATTGATGAAGTTCTGAGTCTCAGATTTATTTTTAAGTTTGGGCGGCATATTTCTTATGGTAATGTTTCTTAACCGGTCTGTCATAAAGTTTGTGTTAATTCCTGACATTGCTCATGCTTCATGTTGTTCTTGCTAAGTGAGAAAGTCATAATAAATGGAAGTGCTGCCCTTTGCGCTCAAGTCTATTCAAGTCAAATCCTTTTATGGTGTGTAGTTCCACTTGTCTTGAAAGTGAAACACCACTGTCAATTGGCATCAGTCAGGTCACCTGACAATGATTCTTTAGAATCCACCATCCATTTAGTTGGTCAGCAGACAGGTATCCTTTTTTCCCAACTCAGTGCGTTTCATTGGTGGTAGGTTCACCTGCTGCATGAAATCTTTGGGCGAGCGTGAAATCAGTGGTTGAGACACTTAAAGGCTGCCTTCATGGAGGTAAAAATCATAAACGGGCGTCTTTAAGAATCCAAACATTTTTAGTTTGCCGATTTCCATTAAGGAGCCATATTCCTGGCCTATGATAAACGCGTCCGTCCACAAGATCCCGCTTAAAGTACCTCTAATGTTTCGTATGAAGCCCACAAGAGGGCAGTTTAGGGATAAAGTTATTATCATAGAGAATTCGAGAGAGTTAAAGCCTGCATCACTATCCCTGTCAAGTGTTATTAAAATTCATAAATCATTTATTTCTTGTGTAAAAATTGTACAAAGTACATACCGTATAAAGCACACATCAAGAGTATGCCGGGCCATGAGGCCCTTCACAATATACGCGTAGTAACGGCCTCTATGTTGAAACAAATGTGAAGGGCATTCCTGCCAGATCCACCCAACCATTGGACAGGCCGGCGCCGCCTTTAAGAGGCGGACGCACCAGAGCATGAAAATCGCGTCCGGCTTCAAGACATATGTCCCAGAGCGTGAAATGTCCGTCTGGGAGTGGAGGTGTGAGATCCTTGAAGAATGATCTGGAAGGGTGGAATCTTTTAAGAAACTCTCTTTAAGAAAGGCAGTTTTGGACGCCTTTTTCAATCTGCATCCCCCACACTCCCTTTTCGTATGAGTGGTTCCTTTACACCCCCTTCAGGTTCCCTCTTTTGCTACCATGTGTTGGACTCAACCCACATGTAAAACCCTTTACCTAGCCCTCCTCTCTTACTGTTTGAGTTTTTTGCGGTGAACACCCAATTTGTACTGGCTGCCTCAATGTATATCTTTCACTTGTTTTTTCATCTGTGTTGGTGCATGGTACTGCTCCTAATGGATTTACTAGAACTATGCTAAACCCTATACCAAAGGATAAGAGAAAGGCACTGAGTAATTCTCAAAATTACCTTGATATTGCGTTAAGTAGTGTTCTCGGAAAACTATTTGCCTGGGTCATCGCAAACTATCATTCTTATACTCTGCGCACTTCTGATCTGCAATTTGGATTTAAAGCAAACAGATCCCAAACACAGTGCACTTATAAATTGCTTGAATGTGCCAATAATTACACCTCTCATAATACCAACATTAATTTGGTTTTTCTCGATGCCACTGAGGCGTTTGGCGAAGCGCATTGTGTTAAATTGTTTACGTTACTGTTGCAACGAAAATTACCTCCCATATATGATCAACTATTGCTTACTATGTATACTACTCAAAGTGTACGTGTTCTGTGGCATAAATGTAGCATCAGATGCTTTTTCACACAAAAATGGGGTCAAACAGGGAGGTGTGTTATCTCCGATATTGTGTGATGTATATGTATATATATATATATATATATATATATATATATATATATATATATATATATATATATATATATATATATATATATATATATATATATATATATATATATATATATATATATATATATATCAATGAGTTATTAGTACGGCTAGAAAAATCAGGACTCGCCTGCCACATTGGTAAAACCGTTCTTGGTGCCTTAGCTTTTGGCTGATGATCTGGTCTCATTATCTGCCACTATGTGTGCCCTTCGTAAGTTGTTAAATATCTGTGCTAACTTTGTTAAAGAGTTTAATGTGGTATTTAACTCCAAATAAAGCAAGTGGATGTCATATTTCTCAATTGAACCACGCGACTCATTATCTTTGGGCGGTGAACTCATTGAGCAAGTTCAGGAAATCATCCATCTTGGTCATCTGATTGGTCCAAATTCCGATAGAAGTAATGTTGATCGATGCATCAGCAAATTTTATTCTGAGGTAAACTTACTGAACGCTCAGTTCGTTAACATGTTTGCTTCCATCAGATATAATCTTTTCAAATCATATTGCATGACATTTTGTGGGTGTCAGTTGTGCGATTTTTCAAATAGGACAATGGACAACATTCGTGTGGCATGGAGAAAAGCTATACGTCTAATTCAGCGGCTGCCTACCAGGACTCACTGTAATTCACTGCTGTTAAGTACAAGTGACATATCTATTGAAATCCAATTGCACAAGCAATTCTTTAAATTCATGCATAGTATACTTAATAACCAAAATGAAGTTGTAAATTTATGTGCCCGATTCACTTTGGCTGGTAGCCGTTCAGCTACTGACAAATCACTTAAAGCTTTATAAGTCAAATACAAGATAGACAGCGTTCTGTTTGCACATTGCAGCTCCCTCAAGAGAATTAATGCCATAATCATCAACCATACCCAGTCAGTCAGCCCCGGTGACCAGACTAAGCGTCCCTCATACGTGAGCTCTCTGACATTCGTGACGGGCAACTTAGTGCAATATTGTGTCATACTGAAACTGATGAATTTATTGAGTATTTATGTATGAGGTGAGTTTACTTATTTACTTTTTCTGATGCTTAACTTACAACCTCTTGAAAATACGGCTTTTTCTTTCGGCATTATGTTTTCCTGGGAATGCCAAACATAACAATAATTGCATGGATAGAAAAATAATTTCGGAGACGCAATGAATGTTAACAAAAATTAGTGTGGCTACTAAAGAGTTAAAAACGGCAACACCAAACGCAGTTGGTGAGCAATGATATGCTCACCAAGACCCAAGTTAAATCGGATAATTTGCGCCAATCAACAGAACTGTATTACAGCATTCTTGTGACATTCTAAATGAATAAATAATGACTTGTAAGAATTATAGGGTTTGGTGGAAAACTTCAATACAGTAATTCATTTGACGTCCCTCATCCCTTTTTTGGAAAACCACTGACGATAAACTCGGACATTTTCATGTGGCCCAACATTAAATGCATGAGTTGACACACTCGTAAATAATTAACTTACAATGGAAATAACTGCTGTCGATATCCTCAATATGTATGAGTTTACCTTAGAAACCGTACAGGTGGTTTTACATTGCCACGGAAGTGTAAGTTTTACTTTCGTTTTCTCATTCACTATGTTTTAACACGAAAATTAAAACAAAGACCATGTGCCAGTCTTGATACGGTATGACACGCGTTTTATATCTTCCGTCGGTTTACTGCTTTTTTAACTTTATCAGATATATCAATGCCTAAATGACAACGACACATTAAACTATTAAAGACCGAGGCACAAAATCAGACAATGCAGCCGTCGTGGTTATTCCATTCTGAAGCTTTTGCGGCGTGCAGGGCCCGTTGCTAAGGTCATAGCGTCACGATATTCCCCAAGGTCCAGATAAAACAGTGACTGCACTGTAGACAGCAGGTAAAAGCGACTGTGCTTTAACTAGCAGGAGAGAATTTTCGGCCGCTGGTCTTACTTTCTGGAGGTCCATTGTCATAAGAAAAATTGATTCAACTCTTTAAGGTAAGCATACATCTCAATTCTTTATGTTTCGCTTCTGCAAGCAACAATACATAAAAAATCGACAAATTAGTAACAAGTTTCAATATCCTTATCAAATGATCTTATGCATCAACCATACAAGCGCAGAACAGTTCATAAAACGATAGCCTGTATTAGCTATCAATTCTTGGATTCATCATGACATCACAGGTACTGATCTACTAATCTCTGCTCCGTGGATATAAATATGTATTCCTATTCACTCTCATGTTAAATTGGCCTTTTTTGCATGCCTATTACTCAACTTTTTGGAAACTTGGAGATTGGTCAGTTAAGCAGGCAACTGCATATACTGCCAAACCACAATCTAGTACAGCATCTTCAAAACGTACGTTTGATTTAACATGATCTAAAAACCTTTAATGCAGTCATGATTCAGTGCTGGGCTTATTGATCAAGGCCATTAACTGGCTACCCATAGGCTAATGAAAGTGGAATTTGGCTTTTAGCATCTTATAGCTGAAATAGCTAAAGAGGGTGTATGTTTCTTGGATCAAAAATTTTACTTTTCTATGTAACACTAGCCTAAGGTGCTGACTGAAAAAATATATTCAGTTCAGAGAGAGGGAAAATTGGGCTTACCTATCTGAGTCACTTTAGATATATTGGCGTATACCTGCAGAATGGCAAGTGCTAGCGAAAATTTATTCATATGTAGAACAAATTTCATTTGAACAATATGACAAGCTCTTTGCCTTCATTTTTCTGTCAACAATTTTTCAATGCTAAAATGGTTTACCCTTTCTGCACAGACATGTTTACACAGTAATGTACTGACATCAAATATGCGTAAAATTCTCAGTGTCGTCTGGTAACACAGTCTGTCTTTTCAGGCAAGGTTTTCCCAACTGTAATCCAACTCTTTGCATTCCTAACAGTGACAATAAATTATAATGGACAAGTAAAATCATGCACTTTACAATGTAAACTGTTTCATGGATATTATGTTTTGTGTCGTACAAGGATCCCAGAAGGCAAAAGGGGCAAAACTTTTATAATCATTGTAGAATATGGTGATGCTCCTGCCATTTTACATTCTGTTATCCTCTTTTGGTACATTGGAAAAATGCAACATGTTATGCCAAATTGGTTATGGATCCCAGGAGGCAAAAGGGGCAAAACCTTTAATAATTATTGTAGAATATGGTGATGCTCCTGCCATTTTCATCTGTGGCGAAACCACAGATATTACAACCAGTTTTGGCGGCCATCTTTGTTTACGTGTTGCTTGGCAATGCCAAAAAAAATTGGGGATATCCAAGTTTCTGAACGGGAATTTTAGGTTTAAGGCCCAATTGTTGAGGTTGCGGGTCTGAAGAGCCTGAAAAGAATCATTTGTAAGTCCTCAATTAATTCAATTTAGTTGAAAACTTGATGCAAAGTTGATATTTGGGTCAAGAGCCGCTCTCAGAACTCTGAAAATATCCACTTGTTGCTCATTAGGGGATCGTTTCACCCGAAAAAACGCGCCTCTGTGTCCTGAAGAAAATTTTGCTGCGGGTCGTTTGTTAATTTTTGGGGTACATCTTATAATAAGAGGTTTTTCTTATCTGTGTGTACACAAGTGTTCTAATATAAGTGCGTAATTATCCAACCTTGATGCCAGTACAACCCTGCCACCGGAGACAAAGGAACTTTCCTAAGACCAAGCGATCATCCGTGGGCGTGGCGTATGCAGTCAGAATTACATGCGTGCGCACATCGCTCCACATGTTACGCTAGTGTTCACATCGGCCGTAATGAAAGAAAATGCGTAATAATATAGGCTTATGGTTAAATTTTTGGGTACATCTTTCTATGAGAGGCTATTTCGTATTTGTGTTTACACACGACTTCTTGCAGAAGTGCGCAATTGTCCGACCTAGGTGCCAGTACGGCCGTGCCACCGGTGAGGAGGGAACTTTCCCCAAGACCAAGCCATCACCTCTTGTGTTGGCTGTTGCGTGTGCAGTTCAGTCGTGCGCACATCGCCAGTTGGGGAAACAATCGCATTTTAGCATTACCGCAAGGCCTTTGTGTACCAATATTTGCTGATATATGAAAAAATATATATATATATATATATATATAATATGAATGGGTGTAACCCAGAAAGGGGAGCGAAGCGCAAGTTTGAATTGAATTTGATGTTTTATTTTATTTTATTTTTTATTGGTATATATTTTGTACTTCCAAATTTTATGCTATTGTGGGAAAGGTTTTAGTCGTGAAACAGCTAAACTAAATCATTGTGTAGGCCTAGTATTGGCAAAATGCAAATTATAATGGGACTCAATGAGCAGTCTGATGAATAAGTTTGTTTACATTGCATTCTCCCTAACTTTTGTGTAGGTTTTTCACTTTTTCTTTTTACATACATCATTCCTGACTTGTTTTAATAATCGACTTCAATTTGGGTACTCAATAAAAGAACTTTTACCTTAAATTTAGGGCTCTGCCTCTGCCTTTTTTGTCCGCAATCGTGCAACCCGGTATGAACGGTGGCGCCGCAGTGTGAGAGTCTGAAGCAAATTGTCGTCTGCTGCGCTGCCAATCATTTGTAAATAGTGACGCAATCTTCATAGGCGGAGACTCGCGCTGCTACGTGACGTCACGCTTTATTGTGTGAGGCATGGAAGCACGGACATGCGATAACTCACACAGTGCCAAGTTTGTAATTTATGGTGCATAGAAAATAAATCAATGCATTCAATTTAATTAAGTAGTTTGTGCACCCCTGATTTTTGCCACGCAATGCATAGAGAGTTTAAATTTAAACAGTTTATTCCTATTTAATTCAACCAATCGCCATGAACCATGGACGGCGGCCCTGTTTGAGTGACTTTGGCTGCTAACCAATGGGGACCGATTATTATCTGATTCTGCTGAAGAAAGCCAGTTTACCCATTGGCTTCCGGTCATGGACAAAAAAATCGAGCTGAACAACATGTCGATCATGGTGGGTCCCATTGCCGTAGAGGGAGCTTCGCTCCCTATAACTTTGCTTTTACCCAAGTTTACAATTTCAAGGCAGACTTTGTTCGAAAACTTCGGCACATGTTACCGCAATACAGAACGGGAAGACGGGCTTGCGCTTCCCTGAAGGCTGAATGAATAAACCCAAATTCTTGAGTTTGCACATCCGGGTATACAAATGGAGATGTTGTATGTACGGTCATCTGTTTGCACGAGGACGAATCTGGTGACTGTTGTGTCGAACTCTTTGGATTGCATAGACAAGAAAGAAAGACCAAAGGTCAATATAGAAGGCATATCAGAGCACTGTCCGCAGAAAATGACAGAATCTGTTGTGTTCTGGCTGCGGATAGAGTGTTCAAACGATCGCAATTTCACCGCAACCCGAATGAGGCCCCAGCATACGCCGATCAATATTTCTGCGTGCCATGGGGCTCCCTTTGGGATGTAGGATATTAAATCAATTTAATGGAATTGAAATAAAAAGTACATGTACATAAGAACACTTGAGGCCACCCCCCACCCCCCCCCCCACCCCCCCATCCCCATGTCAAAAGATTGTGAAATTAACCGCTGAATTATGGCACTGCAGGCTTTAGATGTTATAATGAATTCGTAAAGAAAATTAACATATTTTTCCATTTACTACTCTGGCAGATTGCCATACTGACATGGACAAGTTCCAACACGTATCATTTTTCATCTTTTGCAGTCTTTTACCCACCACGCGTCATCCAACGAGGAAAGGATGCCAGACATAGATATAGTTGAAGCGAGTCTGTAATATATGTGTGGAAGTTTAGTTTTATTGAATTAAAATGCAAGAGAGGCCGACACTCGAACATATACATTTAAATCAATCAACCAATACAAAAAAAGAATAACAATTAAATTTAAATAGATTGAAAGCTAATTGACTCCGTGAAAATTTTGTTTGCATCATCAAAAAGATGCAGTGCTAGTGTAATGTTTGTCAAGAATAATTTTTGTTTATAATTTTCAAGAATTTGTCAGAAAAACATTGAATAATTTTTGGAATTCAATAGAATGTTGACATCAGATAACTCAACTTAAGTACATCAAATCACATTGTGATTCAGAGATTCGCAGTTTATAAAAACTTTAAAAACCCAATCGCTTTGATAGCGTACATAGACACTCTCAGGGACAGGAAGACACCTAGGGATTGCTGTTCTTAATTTGTTCACCATGTGGCCCTGCAAGTTTTTTCTAATTTTTTTATGATTTTTTTGTGTCTGTGTGTTATAGCTATTCTCTACTTCTTCGCCAGAGCCGTCACTCAGATTAAGCTTGAGCATGGTAGATATGTTCCTCTTGGAAGGGTCAAATAATGTCGTTCACTATGTGGGACTGCTGTGGATTCCTGAAGTTTAACCATTTTTTCAATTCGGCTCTTTTTCGATAAATGCACATTTCCTATTGATTACTATGCAAGTTAATGGGCATTCTAATGCCAATTTACATTTTCGACTTCTTCTCCAAAACCGTCATCCTGATTTACTTCAAACTTAGTGGGGATGTGCCTTGGGTCAATCTCTACCAAGTTTATTCAAATGGTCACGCTCTATTGATTTTTGGATTTTTAATTATTTTTTTGGTTCTTTTTTGGGACAAACCTTAAAAACTCTTCTCCTCTGAAACCGCTCACCCAATTGCTTTGATATCGTACATAGACACTCCAAGGGACACCTAGTTCCCAATTTGTTCACCAGGGGGCGCTGCAATTTGTCTAATTTTTTAAATGATTTTTTTGGTATGGTTTTGCTATTTTTCACTTGTTCTCAGAACTGTCACTCAGATTAAGCTGAAATATGATGGATATGTCCTTGCGGAAGGGTCAAACAAAGTTGTTTCCTTGGTGGCACTGCTTTTGATTCCTGATTTTTAAGAATTTTTTTCAATTACGTTACTTACCAGTTACAAGCTTGCCTACTTGTGCTTGATATCTGGTTAAGAAATATTATACTTCCATTGCATTCTCTTGATTTAAATACAAATGACTTTCATTCTTTTCTGACTTGCCCTATAATTTAGCTGTTAATATCGAAAGATTATTAGAAAGTTTGGCTGCAATAATTGACAGTTTTTAAAATTGTCTGTTTTGCTACTTAACTTTATCTTTCGGCATCATTCTGTTTTAATGTTCACCTTTCAGACATTTTAGGCTAGCTTCTTTTCTGTTAGGTCAAACCCCCAGGGGCCATAGGTAGCAAGCAGCTACTGACGACAGTTATAAGTTTGCTTAATTGTGCTTGATATCTGGTTAAGAAATATTATAAACTAGGCAAAATTAATAACCCTCCGCTTAAATATATTAATGGTGTACCAATACTTTTTTTTAGGTAATTTAAAGATACGCCCATGTATGTGTAGCATAATCCTTTGATTACATCATGTGTAAAGATGAGCAGAGTTGGAGCCCATGCTTGACTGCACATGGGCTGAATGTGACACAAAGTCAAAAAGTGCACTTCGCAGAAAGGATCATGAGTGGTCTTTCCTGTCCCTGTTAGGACCCTCTTGACCATTGATTTTTCTCACCATACCTGTGTAATGTGGCCAGAAACTGTGTCAATCATGGGTATAAAGGCATGGGGTTTTTTCTGTCAGTTATGGTTTCGCCATCACTGGTCAAACTGTGAACATCACCATGCCAAGGCTATCCAAAATGGACAGGGCAAGAGCCATAGGTCGCATTGAAGCCGGTGAAAGTTGCAGAGCTGTCACAAGGGCAATGGGTGTGAACCACAAATCCATCAATGAGTTGTTGAGAAAATACCGAAACACAAATGAAGTTGCAGATTTACCACGCCCGGGAAGGCTAAAGCTGACCACCAGGCAACAAGACCGTTTCATCGTCAATGCAGCACTGAGGAGTAGGAGCCACACAGGTCCTGATATTCAGAGCCAGCTGGAGAGAGCCAATCCTCACCAAAGACTCATCTCCACCCAGACTGTTTGTAACAGACTGCATGCTGCTGGTTTAATGTACCGGAGCATGGTGAAAAAGTCGTTTCTTACTACCCCACGTCACAAGGTTGCTCGGTTGCAGTGGACAAGAGAACATGTCCGTACAACACATGCAGGATGGAGCAATGTTCTCTTCACTGATGAGTGTCGCTTTTCCCTCCACAGAAGTGATGGATGTGTTTGTGCATGGAGATGGCGAGGGGAGAGACACACTGCTTGTTGTATTCAGCCCACAGTTGCATACGGACGGGGCAGCATCATGGTCTGGGTGGGCATCTCTGCTAATGGCAAGACAGACCTCGTCATCATGGAAAGAACAATGACAAGCAGACGGTACATAACGGATGTCCTGGAACCCCATGTTATTTTTACATATGCGGGTGCCATTGGAGACAACTTCATGCTGATGCACGACAATGCCAGGCCACATGTTTCGGCTGTGGTTCGTGATCACCTGGATAGTGAGAGTGTTGAGGTGATGGACTGGCCAGCATGCTCACCTGACCTCAACCCGATTGAGCACCTGTGAAGCCATATGAAAAGAAATGTGTACCAGAAGATGGGTCCTAACTCAGACTTCGCAGATCTACGGCGTTATCTTCTGGAGGAGTGCGACAGTATACCTCAGGCACTTGTGAGAAGACTCGTCTACAGCATGCGAAAATGCTGCCAACAGTGCATTGAAAACCATGGTGGCTACACATCCTATTGAATGGACATTTAAAGGTGCTTTATGTGACACAGTGATGAGTCAATTTCTGCTCTATTGAACTCAGAAAATGCCTTAACTTTAACTACAGTCTGTAATAACTTTTGATGCAACCAAGCACCATCTGTGATAACTTCTGATGGGACTCTGCTCTCAGTTCATATGCATGTTTGAGTGCTCTACAGGTACGCTTGCAAACTTGTGATTCAGACTTTGTCTGCGTATTGATACTGTGCAATGATGCGTAACTTCATTTGATCAGAATTTCCTCTACAGATCTACTCTAAAGTGTATACAGAATAAAAGAAACATTGAATATATTCAATATATGTGTATGTGTTTTTTTATATATAAAAATTGCTTTTAGTGGAGGGTTATTAATTTTGCCTAGTTTATTTTCATTGCATTCTCTTGATTTAAATACAAATGACTTTCATTCTTTTCTGACTTGCCCTATAATTTAGCTGTTAATATCCAAAGATTATTAGAAAGTTTGGCTACAATAATTGACAGTTTTTAGACTTGTCTATTTTGCTACTTTACTTTATCTTTTGATATCATTCTCTTTTAATGTTCACCTTTCAGACATTTTAGGCTAGCTTGTTTTCTGTTAGGTCAAACCCCCAGGGGCTATAGGTAGCAAGCAGCTACTGACGACAGTTACAAGCCTGCCTAATTGTACTCAAAATCCTGGTAAGAAAAACTGTTTGACAACATGTTTTTGACATAAATGCTAATGACTTTCATTCTTTTCTGACATGCCTAAATGCACATTTACTCAAAATTGACAGAATTTTCTCGAATGTCACAAACCTGACACATTACGTTGATACATGGACTCAGAGTTGGCAGTGAATTAGAGCTTAATTGTTTGAGGGGTAGGTGTCATCACAGAGTTTGTTTTACATTTCTGGTGCAGGATGTACATTGTTACGGTCCCTTTTAGGATTTCCCTTGGTTTCTACAGGTGGTCTAGCTGCAACTGTTTATTTTACAATCACTGGGACTGAATACAATGGCCCAGCTTGTTTCAACTTCAGTTATACACTTGTGGGTGGTTTAACCTTGAAGAGCTGTCCAGCTAGAAAGGGTACATACTGGTTCAGGGGTAAGTCAAATTGTTCTCATCTGAACCTGTACTATACAAATTTAGTAATTATGGTTTGTTTGACAGGTATTCTTCTTTCATAATGAAGCTCTGCATTTATAAGCAAAACTTCACATATTTAGCTAATTCATCATTTACCACATTCATATTTATTCTTTATTATGTGGGTTGTCTTTGTTCAATATTTAGCTAAGACAAGGAGCCGCTACTCAGAGAGATTTGTATGGGTAATAGGCTCCAAAACATGTTGAGTAGTTACCCGCTGAAGACCCTTTAATTTATTGGGCTGATACAGCCTATGTCAAAATATTACAGAGGAACGTGTGCAATTTGGAAAATAGTAATTCCATAAATATATAGGTTAGACAGGGACAGGTTAGCTTAGGGATAAAAGAGTTCGGACTGTGGAATCGGGTAATGATTACTAGGAAGTGGTTCTGGGCAAAAAGACACAAATACAATTGAGGTGCAACCAGGCTGATCTGACTACAAATTTTCAATCTCGTGCATAAGTTTTGCTAAATCAGCTAGTTGTGCAGGCTCCAAATGACAGATCTTGCTGTCAAAAGTGTGTAATATGTCATAGTTCTGTATTTTTACGCTGGTAATAGAACTCGTCTTCATTTGAGAATGGATCATTCTCATCATCCCCATTATCATTTCAATCAATTTTCCAAGTAGTGGCACTGACAATTCTTACTGGTTTTCCTCTTTCATGTTATTCTTTTAACATGTTGATGTGACAAAGCCGTTTATCTATCCTCCTGTCTGGTGTAGACATTATATAATCCACATCATTCAACTTTCATTTAACAAGGTAAGAACTATTGCATTTTGCCTGAATTGAATGGCCTTGCATAGGCAAAAGTACCAACACTTTGTCTCCTGGTTTAAAAATTCTTTTCCTTGCTTTTTTATCATACCATGTTTTCATCTTTCCCTGTGCATTAATCAGATTTGATTCTGCCACCTCACATGCTTTTTTCAACTTTTTTATAACTTGGACACATACCCTAAGATAGGTTCATCTTGTGTCTCCACCAACCAATATTTTTTTTCTTTATTGGACCTCTAACTGTGTGTCCATATATTAGTTCAAATGGGCTGAACCCCAGTGACTCATTTGGTATCTCTCTGGTGGCAAATATTAACATGTGTATACCTTTATCCCATTCATTTTCTTTTCCAAAACAATAGGTTCTCATCATATTCTTCAGTGTTTGATGATACCTTTATAGAGCCGCTTGTGTATCTGTGTAGTAGGCTGAAGATTTAATCTGTTTAATGCCTAACTGGTGGGCAACCTCCTGAAACACTGCAGACATGAAATTTGAACCTAAATCACTTCGTATCTGTATGGGCAGTCCTACTCTAGTGAAAAAATGTCATTAAAGCATCAATTATCAGAGGAGCTTTAATCTTTTTTAATGGGATGGCCTCAGGATACCTAGCGGCTGCATCCATGATTATAAGGAGAAACTTATTTCCCACTTTTGTTTTTGGAAGTGGTCACACATAATCTATAATAACCCTACTAAATGGTCCTTCAAGAACTGCGATACTAATCAAAGGAGCAGGTTTTATTTTCTGGTTGGGTTTTCCGACCACTTGACATGTTTAACATGTCTTACAAAGTTTTGCCACACCCTGATGTAATCTGGGCCAAAAGGAGTGCTGTAATATTCTATCTGGAGTCTTCCTAATACCCAAGTGGCCTGCCATAGGATAATCATGAGCTGTCTTTACCACTATTTGATGAATTAGTCTTCATTCTTCCTCAGTGGAAGCATCTGGAGGTCTCCATTTCCACATGAACACTCCTGATTTAATGTAATAACAGACCGTGACTTTTTGTGCCTCTTCTTCCATTAAAGCTGTACTTGCCAATTTTCTAAACTGAGGGTCAGCATTTTTGCTACCCTACCAGTGTATCTCGATTCAAATGAGGCATTTGACTGAGATGATCATTTTGGTTTACCTGGTCAGAGAGGTTACCATCATGAATTATCTCTGGACTCATGTTACCTTCATGGCTTACTTGGTTCTCCAGGTTATCAGCAAAGAATGTCTCTGCCAGCTGTAGACATTCATCATCCTTGTCACTGGCTTTTTGTTCAGAAGCTTCAAGAGCCATTGACCTTGTCACAACACAGGCAGGAAAACTGCCCGGAAATTCCTGTTCAAGATGCTCTGTGTCCTTTCTCATGCCTGGCTTATCCATTAAATATGGTACTGGTTTACCTTTCACATTGTCCCCTGCTATATCATTCCCTAGAAGGAAGGTCACACCTTCTATCTGGAGACTAGGTACAATACTTACAATCACTGGTCCAATTTTGAAATCAGACTTCAGGTAAACTTTGTGAAGCGGGACTGTTATGTAATTTCCCTCAACACCCTGAGGTAATACACTGGCTTTTTGATAAGTTCCATCCAACAAAGGAAGTACATCTTCAAACAGTAAAGACTGGGCAGCGCTAGTGTCCCTTAGGATCACATCTGCCTTCTGGTCAACAGCATTTTGGGTCTGTGACACCAGCCCTTCCGATTTGAAACTTTCATAGCCATCCAATATGGACTCAGGTACCCCAACATACGGGTTTTCAAATTTAGCATGGAGATTATCAGAATGTCCATTAGACATTTTTTGAGGTGGGCACCCCTTTCTGCTGGCTAAACCAACTGGTTTTTCAGTATTATTTGTCCTTTTCTGGAGTGAAAAACACTCAGATTTGACATGACCCCTTTCATGGCAGTAACTGCATTTGGGTCCACTAAAGAACTTCTGCCCTGTTTTTTTATTAGCAGGTTTATCAGACTGAGGAGAATTGTTGACTTTTGTTCTGATTTTTGATGGGGGGGGGAGAGGTTCCCCATTCCCGCTGCTTTCTTTCCAAATTTAGATGTGAGTTGACCCTGTTGGGTTTTTCCATAGAAGCTTTTATGTGTCAACTCATAGTCATCAGCCAAAACTGCAGCTTCATGTAATTTACCTGCCTTACGTCCATCCAGGTAGCTCTCAATTTCTTTAGCAATGCAACCTTTAAAATCTTCTACCAAAATAGGTTCCCGTAATTTGTCAAAATCACTTTCTATTTTTCTGGAGGCACACCATCTGTCAAACAGATTCTCTTTCTTTCTGGCAAATTCCACATAAGTTTCACCTGGTTCCTTTTGGCTGTCCCTGAACTTTTGTCTGTAAGCCTCAGGTACTAACTCATAGGATTTCAGAAGAACACATGTCAGCACATCATACTCAGAACTTTGTTCTACAGAGAGGGAAGAATGAACTTCTTGTGCTTTTCCAATAAACACACTTTGCAAAAAAAGAGGCCACACTCTTTCATGAAATTCCTAAGTTTCAGCTAATTGCGTCGAAAGACAGTAAGAATTTTCTTTAAATTTTGGCACTAAACATGCATTTTTGGCTACATCAAAAGATCCTGACTGTGCTGAATTATCTGATCTAGAATGCTTAAGTTCGAACTCTCTGTGCATTAACTTGTGTTCTCTTGCTTTTGTTGCTAATTTTAGCTCATGCCCTCTTTCTTCTTGAGCTGCCTTTCTTTCAGACTGTGCTTTTCTTTCATCGGCTTATCTTGCTCTTTCATCACTCTGAAATTTTCATTTAGCTTATTCCTACTGAATAGCCAAACTTTTATCCTCTGATCCCTCATCCTCAAGGAAACCATCTTTAACCAAATGTGAAGTAATCATTTGTTTCAAAATACCTTATGATACTTCTAAACTTATGTATTTGGCCACATTTTCCAGGTCTTTCTTGACACTTTATCAAAATCTTGGAATGTTATGCCCTCATAAGCCAGGAACACACTTGGATCTATTGACATGTTGTCCTATTGTCTGAAAATTGACCAACAACTATGATAATAAATACCAGATATCCTATGTTGAATTCAAACTTTAAGATTCAGTATTTAGACACTTCTGGAATTTTCCAGATTATTCAACCACTATGTGCCTCATTTAATGTTTTGTCTTGAATTTGATCCCGTTTGTCTTGGTTTGTTCCCGGACGAGCCCCCACAATTTTTTATGATGCCCCCCTTTTGAATATTAGCAGAATTCAACAAAGAATGGCAGCAATGATATAGCTTTAACAATAAGAATATATTAACAACCAAAATCAGTACAAAGTAGGTAAACTTATCTCCTCTGGTATTTCAACAGTCAAACAGTCTTAAGTTAGTCTTCATCCCTGGTGAGATTATCGACAGGTACTGTCCCACAGTTCCAAGTCCTATGACAGGTACCAAATGATCTGGTACAAATCCCACAGAGATACTGTTTGGGTCCAATGTGGTAATGAAAGGTGTGGTGCTGATCCAATCCCACAGAGGTACGGTTTGGTTCCAATGAGGCACAATATAAAGTCCACTCACAGATAATGTTCCCACTTCACAGGTACAAAGTGTAAATGAGTAGCACCAAATATACAAGTCCACTTACGATACTGTCCACACTCCACAGGTACAATGTAAACAATGACTCACAGTCCCAATTGCTTGATGACAACCCAATGTGGCACAATATACAAGTCCACTCACAGACAATGTTCCCACTCCACAGGTACAAAGTGTAAATGAGTAGCACCAGATATACAAGTCCACTCAAGATACTGTCCACACTCCACAGGTACAATGTAAACAATGACTCACAGTCCCAATTGCTTGATGACAACCCAATGTGGCACAATATACAAGTCCGCTCACAGACAGTGTTCCCACTCCACAGGTACAAAGTGTAAATGAGTAGCACCAGATATACAAGTCCACTCAAGATACTGTCCACACTCCACAGGTACAATGTAAACAATGACTCACAGTCCCAATTGCTTGATGACAACCCAATGTGGCACAATATACCAGTCCACTCACAATGTTCCCACTCCACAGGTACAAAGTGTAAATGAGTAGCACCAGATATACAAGTCCACTCAAGATACTGTCCACACTCCACAGGTACAATGTAAACAATGACACAGTCCCAATTGCTTGATGACAACCCAATGTGGCACAATATACAAGTCCACTCACAGACAATGTTCCCACTCCACAGGTACAAAGTGTAAATGAGTAGCACGAGATATACAAGTCCACTCAAGATACTGTCCACACTCCACAGGTACAATGTAAACAATGACTCACAGTCCCAATGGCTTGATGACAACACATACCTTCTGTCAGATCCTTCAGAATTCTCTCTTCTCTCCTCCTCCCAGTCAGGAAAATATCTGCTTCATATATTTAGGAAGAAAAGTCTCTAATTTATTCTACAGTTTTCCAATAAGTCATACATCCTAGTGCATTGATATCTGTCTGGATCACCACACATGAATGTAGGTCGCCTTTCTAGCTTATTCCACATGTTTACAAGTTACATGTGAGTCACCCACAAAGCTGGGTACCCCACTGGCTCTGCAGTGACCCTGCACAGTACTAATTGAAATAAACAAACTGACATACACTGAATGAATACAGTGACCTGTCTAAATGAAAACAAACAAGCATACACATTTTCATAACACACTTCTCATTGGAGAAAGAAAAATTGGACATTTGGCTGATTGCAATGGATTAGAATTACAAAAACTTTGGATTGTTTTTATTTTGGGTCCTAATTATAGAAAGTGGATTGAGATAATTTACAAGAACATTAGTAGTCAGGTGCTAAACATGGATGGGCTTCAACTCCCTTCACCTTATCCCGTGGTGTATGGCAAGGTTGTCCCCTGGCCCACATCTTTTCTTGATTAATGTAGCCTTTGTAGGAATATTGATTTGACAAAATGACATTATCATTGGTATTCAAATATAAGGCACAGAAAAAATACTCAGTGCGCAGATGATGCATGTCTTAACATGGAAATGACGTGTACCATTGCTGATGTATCCAGGTACTTTTTTTATCAGTCTGGAAGTATTCTTCATCCACCTTGAACTTTAGCCATTCCTTCAAACGTCGCTTCTTGGTGAGGAATAGACATGACCTTGGTAGGTGTCACTCTTGCTTTTGATGAGAGGAATGAACATTTTCTTTGTTAATGACTATCAGGTAGGAACATTGGCCATACCTTGTCATATTGGCATCAGAGAAGTAATATATTTCAGTCTTGAGAATTTCACCAAAGTGTCGAGGAATAAAGGATCTTGTTATTGATATAGCTTACAATTCTGAGATGCCACTCGTTCATTTCTCCCACGTTGGAAGTAATCTCTCTGATAGGGGTTTCTACCATCCAGTGCTTGCTTGGTAAATCTCCTAAAGAATCCATTTTCCTCTCAGAACAAGTGGAAAGAGAAAACATAGTGGGTCAAAGATTGCTGCTGCTGTGACAGAATGCCACGTCTTGTCTGTGGCTGTTTCATGTAAACAGTACCAAATTTGAATGTGTCTGTGTCAACACACCATCAAATACCGACAGCATGCTTTGTAGGTAGTATGTCTTTACTTACATCAATGCCCTTCTTTTTCGTAGCTCTTTCTGACCATTGAACATATGATGACTCAGCCATTTGATACAAACTTATTAAGAATGATACAAATGCTGGGATGCAACTCTTGTGTGTCTATTTTGAATAGACCAGAGTGCCAATGTCCAATAAAATATGTTTAAACCAACTCTTGTGAGGTCTATATCGATGATATTCCTTCCTTACTTGCCTTCACTCAAGGAAGGCCATATTCCACATAAAAGTCTCTGGCGATCAAATATGAAGTTTTGGAAAGCTTCTCTGCTTGGGCTTTGGCCAGATGCTTGAGTGTATAGTTAGTATATCAGGGGAACAACACTGCCCCAAACAAACTTTCATTCTATGTTCTTCAAATTCAAGGGCAGGATCCCATCCCTCCACCACAGAAACAGTAGGTAGTTACATTTTTTTTACATAGAATTGGTGGAACTATTTTTTTAGTGTCACTTACTAAGGAAAATGGTACAATACTGCCACCATACCATTAATGAGGTGTGGTCTAACAATAGGATGATCATTCAATGAGTGGCCCCTGTATATTTCGAACAGGGGGACACCACACAAATTCTGCTGTTTTCTTGGGATGGTACACACCATGATGAGGAATATACAAAATCCCTTCTTCTGTTCCTTCAGCAATCACCATCTTTGCATTACCACACATAAAAATTTTATTCATGAATCTGTGGTAGTCTGTCTTCTATCTTTCATCTCTTGAGAACCTACCTTTCAAATGGTCTAATCTTTTATCAATGTATGTTTTGTTATTGGGGAGTTTGGGACCTGGAAGTGATGGACATGATTCACGAAAAAGACTACCACCTAAGAAAGTTTCTTCAATGCAAAAACTCTGATGTAGATCCAGAGCTAAAACATAATATACAACAGGCCTTCAAGGATTCCCGTAACCGACAACTGACAACAACTCGGCGTGTAAAATCAGAGTACTATGCGTCAATAACAGAGGAAAATCGGTTTAAACCAAAGTCGCTTTGGAGAAATTTAAAATCGCTATTGCCTGGTTCCAAATCCCCAGCGCCAAGTAAACTGGTCGTAGATGGTTTATCTATTGAAGAACCAACTGAAACAGCAAACAAGTTTAATGAATATTTCACTTCTATTGGTCATAATCTCACAAATGAAACCAGCCAAACAGATCCTCCGATAATACCTAAAAGAACTAATGATCTGTTTGAACTCCCAATGGTCAATGAGACACATGTGAGAAAGATTATTGAACAGATGCTTAATGGTAAGGCAACAGGCCTTGATGGTATAAGTGTTCAACTTCTTACGAGCAGCCTTGAGGTCGCCTTGCCCGTGATAACCTGGATACTTAACCTCTCTTCAAAGACCTGTATGGTCTCAGACGACTTCAAGGCTGCAAAAGTAACATGTATACATAAGGATGGAAACAGTGAGGACAGAAACAACTATCGCCCAACATCAGTTCTGTTAATAATGAGCAAAGGTTTTAGAAAATATCGTACATGAAAGTTTCTACACGTTTTTGAACTCATGTGATCTTTCAGTAAATCATCAATCAGGTTTTAGACACCTGCATTCCACTGGGACTTTACTTGTTGAGTTTTATGATGAGCTACCTTTAAACATCAACAATGGCAAGCTAAACGGTGCTATATTGAAAGATTTACGGAAGGTTTTTGACACAGAAGATCACAAGGTTCTTATCCAAAAACTGAAAAACTTTGGTGTTGAAGGCACCTCACTTGCCTTTTTTCAGTCATACTTTATCAACAGGAGGCAATGCGTATCTATCGGAGGGAAAATATCGGAGCCTCTCCCTGTTACAATCGGCACCCCCCCCCCCCCCCAAGGGTCAATCCGCGGACCGTTGTTTTTGTTATTATTTATAAATGACCGACCAGACACGCTTATGGATGCCCAGGCTCATCTTTATGCAGATGACACAAGCATTCTCTGTTCGAAAAAAAACATTGGGGAACTAAGTTTGAAACTAGATCGTAACATGCGTGAGGTCTCTGATTGGCTCTATCAGAACAAGCTGGTATTGAACATTCCTAAATGTCAATCAATTCTTTTTTGTACCCACCAGCGTGTTTCAAAATGCAATATTGATGGCTACAATTTTTCAATTAATGGTTCAGGTATACGACAGGCCATGGGCCATTGAAGTCCAAGCTACACCCTGCCATTACAAAATCACTTCTTTCAAATTTACAGGCATTGCGACCGCACATAAACAGATCAAGGTCACAGATATTATATACAATTCTAGCTCTGGACATTGTCTATACATTCTATAAATTTGGGAAGTCTAATCCAATTACTTTTCAAGATATGAAATTTTTGTATCTTAAAACACATTTTGGCTCCTAATTTCCATCAAATTATAGGTGGCGCCACTGGTATCATTACTAACCTAGACAATGATTACCCCAACAATCCCAACGAATTTGTTGAAGATCTGCTAAAAATTAAAGATGCTTTTGACCCCTACATTGCATAGTACTGTAGATGGTGCCACAAATATCAAGAAGAACCTAGATTTTTATACCCCTAGAAGTCCTCAAAGTTACATTGGGTTTGAAAGCTGTGAACAGTATTGCAGTCACAAGATTTTCACATTTTTACCAGTATATAACAAAATACTATCACCACCAACATTGATGTCGACAAAGATTCTTATACAGTTTATAGCTCCAAAACGTTATGTAGGCCTATCTATAATAAGGTTATCAAAGGTGTGGGATGCAGGGCATTCACGAGATGACAACTATATTCAAACTGGACATTTGACCTTGATCTTCAACTCGGATTACAAAAAATGGTTCAAAATATGCGCCCCACAGCCAGCTTTTCACATAATGGCTGTTTGTTCAAATCGGGTCATAACTTTTAGAGTAATTGAAAAAAAAAAAAACAATAAACTTGGACAATCGCTTAACTCCATAATTATTGGGTCACAGTGACCCAAAACTTTTACCTCCCCTACAACCCCATCATATTTGGTGAAGATCCGCATAAAATTTAAGATGCTAGAGTGTTCACAAGATTTTCACATTTTGACCCCTATATTACATTATGCTGTAGGTGGCGCCACCAATATCGAAAAGAACCTCTATTTTTATTCTCCCTATAAGTCCTCAAAATCATATTGGGCTAACATGGAAACGTTTTAAGTTATCGCGCTCACAAGCCAAAAGTTCACAGATGGACCGACAGACGGACAGACAGACGTTTGCTTTGAAACATAAACGCTTCATACAATATTCCACCATACCGAAACTGGTATTAACAGGTAAATAGTAACACAATTGGAAGCACCATAAAGTTGACTAGAGGTGCTATGAGGTAAAGTGTACTAAGGTATATGCTGGTAGCCACCTCTTTCACTATACTGGTTGAAGGTTGAAAAGAAATAAATCCTGCAAAAAGTTAATATGATCATGGTTTCCGACTTGAGACGGACCAGATAAAATTTTCTGGGTGGGCTAAGTATACTTCACCCGGGTACTTTCCCTCTTACCACTCTAAACACTTTGAGGACTACATTTTCTCTGTAGTTTGGTTCTTTTGTCTGACATGATAGGATGTCTCGCATATATCTAAGGGAACAGATGCTGTCATTATAACGTGTTTTCACTGTATTATAGATCAGTGACAGTATGTTATTACACTGCATTTTGTATTATGATTTGGAAAATATGATATTCTTTTCTATGTTGTGTTTTGTGAATAAAATGTATTTTTAATAAATGCTACCCACAATGATTTCCATTGTGATCCAGTAGTAGTATGGGTATACATAAATGCCAGATTTGATAGAATACATCAGATGATTTATACCAATTGAAGAAAGAGTCTTTGTCATTGTGACTTTGCTATATTAGAAACAATAGTCTATACTCATAATTTAGAAAGCAAACGGGACTGGATGTATATAGAGCCAATGTAAAACCAATGAACAAAAAAATATTAGTATAAATCGTAGGCCTACTTGCTTCTTCCTGTTTGGGAAACTTAATGTCTGGCTTTGGGTCATTTTAATTGCATAAGGCCTATATCAATTAAAGACATAAGATAAAAAAAAGGATACTGGTAGCAGAGGCCGGACTGGTGGTTTCCATCTATACTGAAACAAACAAAAAGACAAGCTACTGATGCAGCTGCTACTGGATATAGTGACGATGTCAGATAATGACAACATTGTACAATGACGGAAAAAGGACTTCCGTTGATTAATTATTATGACCAAACAAACATTCAATGAGATCTGACAGATATATCACCAAAATAATCTAAGTCTATATCAATCATCAGGCTCTAATTCTATTTTTCAATACTTTCTCTTGGTAAAACACAGCTCAATATATATAATTATATATATATATATATATATATATATATATATATATATATATATATATATATATATATATATATATATATATATATATATATATATATGTATATATATATATGTATATATATATGTATATATATATGTATATATATATACATATACGTATATATATACATCCACATTCAACGTCACCTAAGTGTAACACTTGCATCCAAAACAAAAGTACAGAGTCAAATAGACCTAAAATACAGATAAAATACTTAACATCCTACATAGCAGCTATAGTTGCTGGGTGATATGGGATGGTTTCCCTGCATCTTTCGTTGGACAAAATCAGGGATATTAATATTTTATTGCCTCAAATAACGGGGCGTATACTTTTCTGGAATCTAGGAAATTGCATTTTATTTCATGGGAATTGGGATAGAAAAGCTGAATTTTATTTTGTGGCAAATGGGAAATGAACAAAACTTTGGAACTGGAAAATCAGTCAATTATTTCTTTTATTCCCTAGTGCCCGTATCGTCACTTAACCTTCGGTCTTGTGATGATACGGTTGCTCGGGGGCTGATATAGGGGGTGATACAGCTACCACCAAGTGATAACCTGTAAGTATCGCCATGCAAACTACATCTGGAGACGGGTTATGTGCCCTGTATAGTCACTATTACGTGTATCATAGTGGGCGTATCTACACGCGGTACCCATTGGTAGGTGCTCCTGATGTAGCTAAAGGGATATTATAATATCCTATATTATATCCACACAAAAATATATCGTAGTACAGGTATTATGGAGACACAAAAGTCCATTTTACTCACCGTTTTCTGGTTCCCCCCGCAATAAGGCTGCTTTGCAGGTATAAGTATATGGTATCACGGGAAGGCGTTAAACGGAAGTGAAACAAGCGAAAGCACGATATTGCGAAAATAAGAAAATAAGAAAAAAAGAAAACGCTAATACAAAAACAAGAAAATGCGAGTGCGAAAATACGACATAATTTTCTGTCGTATATGGTGGTAGCGGCTCCTTGTCTTTGCTAAATATTCAGCAAAGACAACCCACTTAATAATGACTAAATATGTACGTGGCAAAAGTTGAATTAGCTAAATACGTGAAGGTTTGCTTATAAATGCAGAGGTCCATTATGAGAGAAGAATACCTGTCAAACCAAACATAATTACTAAATTTGTATAGTGCAAGTTCAGTTAAGAACAATTTGACTTACCCCTGAACCAGTATATACCCTTTCGAACTGGGTAGCTTATTTTAGTTAAACCACCTGCCAGTGTGTAACTGAAGCAGAAACAAACTGATGCATTATATTTGGTCCCAGTGATTCTAAAATAAACATTTGCAGCTTGGCCACCTGTACAAAGTGCGGGAAATCCTAACAAATACTGCAAAAATGGAAATCCTGCACCAGAACTATAAAACAAGCCCCATGATGACACCTACTCCTCACTTTGAAATTCTCAAACAATAAAGGTCTATTTCAATTCTAACCCTGAGCCAACGTTTCAACGTAATGGGTCAGGTTTGTGAAATTTGAGTAAATACTGTCAAATTTGAATAATATTTTGATATTGCGTAAATGTGTACTTAGGCATGCCAGAAAAGAGTAAAAGTCATTAGCGTTTAATTCAAAAACATGTTATAAAAACAAAATTTTTCTTAACCCAATTTTAAGTGCAAGTAGGCACACTTATAGCTGTCGTCAGCCGCTGCTTGCTACCGATAGCCCTTGGGGATTTAACCTGACAGAATACATGTAAGCCTAAAATGTCTGAAAGTGAATATTAAAACAGAATGATGCCAAAAGATAGAATTAAGTAGGAAAACAGGCACGTCTAAAATCTGTAAAATTATTGTAGCCAAACGAATTGATAACCTTTGGATATCTACAGCAGAAATTGTAGGGCTAGTCACAAGAATAAAAGTCATTAGAATTTATTTAAGAGAATGCAATCAAAATATAATTTTTAAGCAGATATCAAGCACAATTAGGCAAGCTTGTAACTGGCGTAGGTGAGGGGGGGGGAACCTAACAAAAAACAAGCCAGCCTAAAATTTCTGAAAGGTACATGGTAAAACAGAACGATGCCAAAAGATGAAAAGTAAGTAATAAAACAGGCAAGTCTAAAATCTGTAGAATTGTTGAAACCAACTTTGTAACCATCTCTGGATATTGACAGCAAAATTTGTAGAAATATTTGATCATTACATCTTTTAATTCTCTTGACTCAAGTTTCTTGTAATTAAATTTGGTTCTAGATCCAAAGTCCTGAAATTTAGAACAAATACAACCAAATCTCAAAATTTGTGAATCTATAATATATATATATATATACATGCGGTGCTTCTTGTTTCTAAAAGACCCCTCTCATGAGAAACCAAATGTCTTTCAGAACATTGTGCTATCTTGTCCATGTTATTTTGCATCTGAGGAAAGACCACCTGTTTTGAAACACCACATTTTGAGCCCCCCCCCCCCTTGGGGTGGTCTCTCAAGACATGAACCATTGCATATATAAGATATATTTATTATTGTTTGTTTGTTTATTTATTTTTTTTTTTATTTATTCATTCATTCATTCATTCATTCATTCATTCATTCATTCATTCATTTATTTATTTATTTATTTATTTATTGTTTCTGGATTTGTGTGTCGTTCTATTTTTTTGTGTGTGTCGTTGTAATTTTAGATAATGTCTCCCATATGTCATGCTGTATTCTCTTCAAACGTTGTAGGAATGTAGTTCCATTCAATCTTCTCCAAACATTTACACGTGGCTTAAAAAACAACAAAAAACATGTTATGGTTGATAAGAGTACATGTTGGATTGGTTCATATTGGAACATTTTTGCTTATGTATATTCATGTTTGTTTTTTTTTTCGGAAACCTGACACGAGATCCCCTTCAATCCTGATGGGGTGTGCCTTGGCAGGATCTTAGTAAACCCAGGTGTCTATGTTCTGTATGTACCTGGATCACTTATATCCATACACTATCGGCTCTTAGTTAAGCTGTGTTCAACTCTGCTCATCTTTGAACAGCTCAATGTGCAGCTAAAAACACGTCGCTCATCTCAGGTTGAGACTTAGTTTTGATTCAATATATCATGGTCAGACAGGTTATTCCCTCAAGCAACCTTGTTGTTAAAGTATTTTCCCGTGCAATTTTCATGCTATTTTGGGAAAGCCTGTCAAAGGGTTCTTCCCCATTAAACGTTTGGCCAATTATTTTGAAATCACATGGGAATATATCGGTGCTAGCTGATGACGTTTATTGGTTCAATACATGGTGCTGTATTGGTTCCTAGTTATGGCCCAACAGACTTTGCTCGTTTAGGTTTTGCCACACTTTGCATCCACTGTCGGCCCATCTGGCTGTTTACCCGCCATCTCAATAGTCAGGTTGTTCACCTCTGAAAACAGTTGCCATTCCAGTGAGGAAAATTATTTTTCAGACATTCCAGGGTAAACATGTTTTAATGTGTTCCAAACTTACGCAATAGCTAGGTTAATATTTAAAAAAAGGCTTTCCCCATATCTTAAATTGATATTTCTGTATTTACTTTACAGGTATAACCGGTGAAATGTGACTCCGAAAATTAAGCATCTTTTCCCATTAAAATATCAGAGATGGTTGAGTGTCGCAAGTGTGGTCTGTTTTTCCAAATCAAAGCTGAGTAAAGCAATGGGTCAACAGTTTTCCTCGCTGAAATCCACACAGAGTAAACCGAGGAAAGTATTGACTTAGTCCTCAGATAGTTAAGATGTGTTTATATATGCAGATCAAGCATTTTTGAGATATCACTAATACGTTTTTTTCACTCAACGGGCATTTTCCTTTGGTAAATTTGTATACATGCATTCAGAGATTATGTTGTTTAGTTGTGAACTAGAGGTACGAACAAGTCTAAAAACATGCAATTTGATGAGTGTAATTGCAAAAAATAAAAAATTAACAGACCTTTTTCGTAGTGCAGCATCTCCATCGCAATGGAGCATCATAAACCAGAATGGATTTGATGGTTACAGATACGCAGGTGACCACCAGCTTCGGCGATTGACTGAAACGAAAGTGAAACAAGAATGGCAATGAGCAAGGAGATGACAGCAACAACTCTCAAAGTACCGGGACTCAAAGAGGGAACGGAACCCCTGTCCAGCATTCCACTGATCCTTCCTGACAACTTTGAATATGATGGCGCCACCATGCGGGTTACACAAAAGAAAGGCTGCACAAGGACAAAGCTTTGTGTGGTTCCAGAAGCTGTTGAAATGCTGAACACCATCAAGGATCCTTTGTCCATCTTGGCAATATGCGGGCCTGCCAGAACTGGAAAATCATATATTCTGTCGAGGTACGCTATCGCCAGTTTCGTCATAGACGTTACATTCATATTAAAATATTACTTAATTGTCATCATTGTTGTAAGAGTTGACCATTGGAAAAATCACATATTGTCATCACCATTGCTTAGTATTGGTGCACTTACCTCCAAGCCCCTCACCCAACTCCCAAAAATCTTATTTAAGTAAAAATATAATTATTCATTATAACTTGTTGCTTTGTTAAAATGTAAAAACGTGTTCATCTTGACCAGAAATATTGTTCTTCGTGTTAATCATCCCATTTCAAGAATTCCTTATTAATTTGCAACAGTTGTGAACAGGTTCCCTCAGTTAAAAATCATCATTAACTGCAAATTGAAAAGTTAGTAACAGCGGTAATGTTCGCCACATCCATAAAAGGAACATACTTGGGGTCCTGTCAGGATTTTAGGATTATTGGGCCTCTTTGAAGGAAGACTTGGATAATCTGCTGCAAAAGTAGAAATATTGGAGTATGTAGTTTATCAAATGTTCTTTAAATTATTCAAAAGGCTCGATATTAGGCCCTCTTCTTTTTTTTAATCTACATAAATGACCTAGGAACCTTATCTGAAAATATATTTACTCTCCTCTTCGCAGATGATACTAGTTTACTTTTTGCTGGGCGGAATCTAGACATTTTGATTGATAATGTTAATGCTGCCCTAAAGATATCTCTTGATTGGTTTCATTCAAATAAGCTGTCTGTCAACTTAGATAAAACTAACTATATGATATTTGGAACAAAAAGTAAAAACAATTCCTCAATCAAAGTAAATAACATATCTTTGGAACAAATATTCCACTGTAAATTTCTAGGTGTTTGGATTGATAGCAAGTTAAATTGGAAATATCACATACTGAATATATCTAGTAAGCGTAGTAAAATTATTGGCATCTTCAATAAAATAAGATGGAAACTTGGAAAAGATATCCTTATTCAGCTTTATTATACACTAGCATACCCATACTTCCTTTATTGTAATGTCATCTGGGCTGCCAATTACCCATCTAATTAAGATAAAATTGCAAAAATTCAAAAGAAACTAGTTAGAATAATCAGCAATTCTGAATTCAATGCACACACTTATCCTATTTTTGTCAACCTTAGACTTTGAAGATTTGACCAACTCAATAGGTATGCTACAGCCTTGCTCATTTTCAAAGCTATAAACAACATCATGCCTCTAATTCTCCATAATCTATTCCAATTTACCTCTGATATACATTCTTATTCGACTAGGCAATTATCTAATCTTTATGTACCCAGATCCAGAACAAACCTGTGTAATTTCTCTATCAAATATCATGGAGCTCTAGTATGGAACAGCATTCCAAACAACATCAGATGTTCACCTTCTCTTTATGTATTTAAATCAAAGCTTAAGGATTACGTAATTTCTTGCATGTCTTAATTTTGTTATGCTTGAGTGGTATACTGTCTTATAGTTATGTTAAGTATTAATATCAAGCCATTTTTTACTTAATTATTCTCTGCCAGAAACCTATTGTTAAACACTTATGTAATGCATTTTTTAACAGGAGATTATATAAGCCCACTTGGGTTTCTATCTCCTATGTGGCTGTTGTAAATATTTGATGTACTTTTCGTCATAATAAACTTCAAACTTCAAACTTCAAAAGCTAAACATATAAGATTATGGTCTTTTTTATTATTATTTTTTGTTTTGTTTTGTTTTATAGTTTTTTTTTTTTTTTTTTTTTTGCTATATAATTTGGGGTTTGTGTTTTGGGATTGTTTGGGGGAGTTGTCGTGGTTTTTTGTGTTTTTTTGTTTTTTTTTTGGTTAACTTTACATTGTTTTGTGTGCGGGGGTTGGGTTTTTTTGTGTTTTTGTTTTTGTTTTTTTTTTTTTTTTTTCTTTTTTTGGCTTTCTGTTTTTTCTTTTTTTGTTTGTTTGTTTGTTTGTTTTGTTTTTGTTTTTTAGTTATTGGATAGCTTTGGGGAAAATTATGATTACTAATATTGGATAATGGGTACCCCCTGACAGGGCCCAAGACGTAAAGTACTACCAAAAGAGGTTACTCAGCTTATTTCAATAAAACTTATGACATTCTGAAACACGTGCAGGTATATTTGCTACCTTCAGCACAGACTTGAAACTTAAACAAATCTTAACAAGGAGAATAGTAAGCGCCTGTGGAAATGTATGCATGTATGTATGTATGTATGTATGTATGTATGGATGGATGGATGGATGGATGGATGGATGGATGGATGGATGGATGTATGTATGTATGTATGTATGTATGTATGTATGTATGTATGTATGTACGCATGTATGTATGTGATGTAATGTAATTTAGATAACCCAGGTGGACCCATATATACATATCTAAGTTCACCGAGGTTATCCAATTCTGGTATAAAGTTTATACCTTGTTTTTACACATATAATGTCGATAGTTACGTGCTGAAGTGCACACACAACAGACGTTGGTTGCACGTGATATTGACAAGAACATTCACTAAATAGTGATCAAATATTGGGCATGTGTCAATACTTCCTTATACTATTGCACTGGCAGACTGTGAGATCAGCTTCTGTTCGGGTGACTGTGTCGTTCATATACTTCATTCGGGTTAAACGTATTTTATCATGGTAAAGAATAGTTCTGTAGGTCAAATAATATGCAGCAATTGGAGAAAGGAAGACGTCCTATATTAACCTCTCTTGCAGAAAGGGGAATGACATAAAACAAGACGTTACGTGCGACACACATGTTACATGATATTGTCCAGCCATGCAATAGGAACAAGGTCAAGCAGACCTTTACAGCGGACAAAAGACAGATAGAGAGTCATACTTTAGATAACTTTTATCCAGTTATTTGTATTCTTTACAATTGCAAGCAAAAATACTCATATATATTCTCACAAACCTAAATCAGCAAAACCAATACCTTTGGTGAAAAACGAGAAGAAAAAAATTATATAATCTTGAACCGCCGAAAAAAGGCAACTTTCCGACAGCGTACAAACCGAAGAGCCCTGCAAAACAGTTTATAAAGGAAAAAGAGCACATTTTGAGAAATTTGTTTTTATGAAGTTATGAACGTGCCACAATATGTAGTAGACACGAAAAAAGTAGTATCATACATCTTCGCAAGCTGCACCGCCCTTGCACTTAGGGCTCACTTTCACACCAATTTTACCAAGATAGTGGATCAACCGACTACTGCTCAAGCGCAAACTGGTATGTAAAATACAAGCACATCTGTTTTTAAAGTTTTACGATTCCGACAGCGAATTCTGCCCTGCAAAGAGAATTTAAGTAATACAGATTTAAATATTGACACCGATGGCGAATTGCAAATATGACGAGTTAGCTCATTCCAAAGGGGATTGTTGATGGGAAGAATGAATTATTGAACAGTTTAGTGCGAGCTCTAAAGTAAGGTAGATTAAATCTTTGGGGTATGGTGAGTAGACATTTTACGATTGACAATATTTGGAATTACAGATTGAAGGTAATTTGGGACAAGCTTGCTGACCATCTTATGCATCAGGATTAGCAACATTCTCGACGAGATTCTAACGTCTGCCATCCAAGTTCTTCATGTAGTGTAGCATTTGAAGTACCGGGCATTGCGCCAGAAACTATTTGGGCTGCAGTAAGCTGAACTCCTTCAAGGCTTTCGGCGTGTGTACCCGTGCAGCCATTCCAGGCAGGAATTCAATACTCTAAAATGCTGCTAACAAGGGAGACATGAATGGTTTCTAGAGTTCGGTGGTCAATACAGTATTGCTTTACTTGTTTTGAGAGGATAAGAGAAATAGCTTTTGGCTAACATAAATTCTTGTCGTCGAGTAAAAACAAGTACATTATTCATTAATACTTCAGACTGCAAATGAGAAAAAATAAAAAAAGTAAATGAGAATATATACATACGATCTACAGTATAACCGGACAATTCGGTCATGCGCACATACCATGACTAAGCAGAAGGTGAAAAAATACAAATTACTTGTTTCATTCAAACAAATACACGATTATCACAAAGGACACATTAAGATCGAATTAATTATGCGACCCCAAATAATAAGGAAATCAAGTGAAATCAAAACCAAATGCATAATTCTTAAAAATACAAGTTTTGCCGATTTTGTGCAAAATACTAACTGAAGGGGCATAACGTACCGTTAATGGTAATGTGTTCCAAAGCTTAATCGGAAATGGAATAAATGAGTTAGCAAACATGAATATACGACAATTTTTACAGTGATACGATCATTTACATGCCATATATTATAACTGGCTCTGTCCCTATTGACCCTCGGCAACAATTCACTCAAATGAATGCCCAAGACACAGACCTTTGACTATTACGCAATAAGCAACCAACTAAAGTTATTTCCGCCTATCTGCAACATTTCCCCAACCGAAACAGTTTACTATCTTGATCTGACTAGGTATTTTCATGGCTCCAGAAATGTAGAACGCTGCATTATACTGAATTGACTCCAATATTTTACCACATGTGAGTTAGCAGTTACCATAAGACAGGAGAATCATATTCCAAGACTGGAGTTATGAAAGACGTACAGATAGTTTCCAATGCAATTATAGATAATACAGATGAAAAATTTTCATTACGAGCCAAACGTGACGTAGCCTTAGTAGATATGTCATTAATATGATTGTCCCATGGAAGATTATCTGACAAAATGACTCCTAAATGCTTATGTTCACGGATACGTTTGACAGGTTCATTCATAAAGATTAGAGGGAGGTGAACTGGTTTATTTCCTTTTAGAAATACGATCATTTCTTCCGTCTTACCCGGGTGGAAATCAACCTTCCTATTTCTTTCCCCACTCTGGAACAATAGCTTCATTATCATTTATATTTAATGGTAGTTTCATCCAGTGTATTAACTGTCTCGAGCGGTGACGTGTCGCCATTGAAAACATATACTTTGTAGGTTAATACTTTACTAAATCATTTTGTAAAGCAAGAAACAAAACGGGCCTAAGCACGCTCCCTTCAGGCACGGCAGACTCAATTGGTACCCAGTCAGATAATCATAAATTAAACAAATAAAAAGGCACTTTCGACATTGATGGAGGGTATAGGCACACAAGTATTCCACCTACACACATTTTTCAGAGTCTTCCACCATTTAGTGGTTTCAGTGGTTTTGTTTGTCAGTATATCAGTTACCTTTGCAAAATAATCTTTGTTGTCTTTTCTGACCATGGCCACAACATCATTTCTTAAGCGAACGTAATAATCCCAGTGATCAGCTACGCCTGATATATTTGCCCTTCTGTAGGCCCAGTTTCTTCTGCGCATGCGTTGTTTTAAAGTTTTAGTCACAAGTGACTTATCGCCAGGGAAATTATGTGCCCTAGCTGCCCTATGCAAATAAGATGAAAACCTAATTCATGTAATTAGCCTTGTGGTGGTAATAGCACTTTTCTCCCCCTTATATATATATATATCTACAAAATTATTTCGATTTAAACCTCCATGTGGACTTTAATAGGTCAACTTGCAAGTTTGTTCAGAACGGCCGGATAATATATGAGTTAAACGTTTGACTGCAGATGTCTTGGCAGGCCCGACGCTTTTGAATTGGGGCACCACATGGACCCCAAAACTTTCGGCATATGGCTTAGTACGACTGCTCTAAAAGGAAAGGACAGGGCCGGCAGACCAATCCAGCTTCTGTTTATGGATACAGAAGGCATTGGTGAGATTTTGTTTTCTATCGTAACTGAATTTTAGTCGCAGTAGATTTTTTCAAAGTAGCTAATGGCTGCAGAGGTTTAGAGGTTAGAGGAGTTTCTTTTTGTAATAGATTTATTATATTTTTCATGTTGAAATTTACCATTTTGGAAAGCATTGTCTGTACAAAGCGGGAGAGAAAACTGTGAACTCTGTGCCAAACATACAGGAAGAAAATATCTACACACATCATCATCATCATCATCACCGATCATCATCATACCCTCCACCAACACTACTCACCACCACCAACTGTGTCCAAGAAATCAAACGCAGAGCACTATGGAATTCTCTTTTGCTCAATTATAGACCCGTTGTTTATTATATCCGAATAGAAGCAACAAGAAACCAATATCTTGTTTCAATTACCATTTGCCTTGTCTTTGTTCATATTGTCTAGAGTATCAAAATTGATTATGTCATTACGAAGATGACGACTGTAACAGAGTAGAAGTATGTCTTCTTTGCCTGCTGATCAGAATTTGAAGTGCTCTATTCGGTTGAAAGTGTTATATTTGAGGATCATTAAAAACCATAGCCTTAGTAAAGTCCTTTCGTCAGTTGTTTTGTCCAAAAAGCGCAGTAAAAGTGAATGTAATTTATTGTAATCATCTTATATGGCTGCCCCTCACGTGCAAAGTTTGTAGGGCAAATCGACCATTGACCAAGAGGGAAGGCCCTAGTTCCACTTGTAAAAAGATATTGATAACGGTCCGTTGGCTCTAGCGTCATAAAAAAGTTACTGACTCACACGATGCACTGTAAATCAGATCCACTACCTGCTGGAAACCAGTAATGAACAGAACAACGTCAAGACTGGGGGGGGGGGGGGGGGTAGGGTTAGCACTATTTTGTGAAGGCATAATCTGCCTTGTCAGTAGCGCTATATGTACTTTATAACCACAAAAAAGGCCTTCCTACCTGGCCAACTGTCTGTTTTTGTCCTACAAACTATGCTCGTGTGGTGCATCCATGTTATAAGATCACATTCAATTTTGTGGGGTGATTTAGAGACATAAGAACCCGTGGGAAGGAATTATCCAAGGCTGTTAATAAGTATACTCAATATTGCAAATCTGTAATAAATAAAATCTATACGTTAAGATTGTCAATGTGAAATCAGATTTCAATAGCATAAAAACTCCGTTTCTATGTGCGTTATTTTTGTACATGGTATAAGAAATACAGCTTTCTGTCTGTAATCATTCCATTTCATTGACACCCTAACCCTGAACAAACAACCTCTGTTTCTTTCCTATTCAGATGCTGTTTCTGCAGAGCAGAAGGATGATGCTGGAATATTTGTTCTAACGATACTCTTATGTTCAATGCTGGTCTACAACTCACAAAACGTTCCGTACAAAGGGGATCTGGACAAACTTGAGTAAGCCAACACTTACTTTGATGGAATTTTATTCATTGTTAAGTAATCTATCCCCAAAACTGGCTGACACAGTAGATAGAATGTATTTCCTTATTATAATGCATTTACATTATCAGGTTAGGATCACTGTAACATTTTCTTTAAAAGAAGTATGTGTGGATGCTCCAGGTGGGGTGTGGCAGTCATTCTCATTGCAGTAATCCCTGTCATGTCATCCCTGTGATCATGTCAGTGTGAAAGTGGCTGTGCACACACTATGCAAGAGTTTCCACAGTTTCATTTGAATTCTATGGAGAGCACTTGTTTTTACATGAAGTCACTGGTCACTTGTAACCATCAGGTGACATAGGCTCTCAGGCCATCCTCTTCCAAGCATTTCCTCCAAGACTCTACATGTCAGTACTTCCATCAGCTTCTGTGTGGTCATCCTAGTGGTCATCTCTCTACTTCACTCCTTAGCTCCCTGGCCAAACCTGATGTTGCTTTCTCTATGTCCCTTGAAAGGACACCATGTCTTCCTCTGAGGGATGACATTGCTTTGTTGTTCCTTAAGGCAATTGTTTGTTAGCATCACTGGGGGTGGAGCTTAACGTCCCCTATTGGCTCTGCACACAACCAGGAGGAGTTTGTATGCCCTCTCATTAAATCTGATGACACTTTGCCCTGTGATGTGCACAACTTTTTAATTGGGTGACACTCTTGTTAGCACTCACTTCCAGTTGCCCCCAACCCTTCCAGCGTCCAATCTGGTTACAGGGCTCTTGGAGCCAGTCAGGATGATGACTCTATTTGCAGCTGTACAGTTGGTTGCAATCCAATGCAGTGAATCCTCAAAGGCCTCAGTTTCTGATCTGAAAGAACTGGTTCTGCCAATCTTGCCTGCACACCACTCAAAGATGATATCTTTATCTCTCCAAACAGCTCCTCCCCAAGATGTTAGTTTGCCTCTGATTGAACCATCAGTTGCCACACTCATGGCAGGCGCTTCTGTTTCCAGATACTCCATAATCTCAGCTTAATTGTTTGCAGGACTTCTCTCTCTCTCTGTCTCTCTCTCTCTCTCTCTCTCTCTCTCTCTCTCTCTCTCTCATATATCACCTATTTTATCTACCTTGAGGATGTTTTCATAGTACCTGCTCCATGGGTCTGCCCTGATGTTTTTTGTCACTAACACTGTCTTGACTGGCTTCAGCTATGTTAGTCTATTGTACCATTGTCTTCAATACTGCATCTCTCCTCTGTTGATCTAGCACTGAGTGTAATGGATGGCTAAACACAGAAACTGCCATGGTATATTCCCTAACTTCCCACATCTTGTACCTATCTTGCATGATGCTGTAAGTGAGAAAATATTGCAAGGCTTCCCCGATGTTTCAGATGCTGCTGCAGAGTAATCCTCCAAGCCTAATTTAGTACTCTGTTCATCTCTATGAACTGAGTTGTTGATATGGGAGAACACGCATGTAGTCCATACTCCAGTCGGCTTAGGACAGTGGTTATAAGGAGGTTCACTAGGCTGCTAAGCTTGACGTTTTGATCTGCAGCATACAAAACAAGCCAAAGTGATGCTTTGGTCTTTGTGATGTTTTTTCTCACGTGTTCCCCAACCTAAACTTGGAATTACTTTATCCTCCTATGTGTATTACTTCAGTCTCCGGTCTACCACTCTTGCCTGCATAGCTCAAGGTGAAGGAGTCTCTGTTGAGTCTTGTAAGGGACACAATCATCCAACATATCTAGTCAGGCTGGATCTTCATGTTATTGCTGTCAGTCCACTTTTCTAATTTGTGACTTGCTTCCTGTAGGTTGTTGAGAGCCTCAACAGGTGATGTACTGGTGCAAGCAATAATGGTGACGTCGACATATGAGTATGGCTCGTCCTTTGTGCTGTCTTTGATATCAGCTGTGTAGATGTTGAAGAGCACAGCTCAGAGGTGAGCCTTGTGATAGTCCTGAGCTTATTTCAAATCACTCTGATGTCCAAGAGCCAAACTTCATCCTGCATCTGCATTTGTGAAGCGTGGCAAGTACCAATCTCACTAAGATTTCTGAAATTCCATGGGTGCACATTTTGGCTGCAAGGATATTGACCCAGTTATAAGCATCTTCTACGTAAAATAGGCCATTGCATAATGTACTTTATCTGCAAGCCCCATTGCACCCCATCAATTGGTTCCTTCAAGTTGTAAGCCATTGCACATCTGGGCATTGTGCCCCTCCTGACTTGGGAATCCTTCTATTCTGCTCAAGATATTAGATGCGTCTTGCTGCAACGGTCTTCTCACACAACGTCACCAGGGTATTGGCGATGGTTATGATTTGATATCCTTTTAGAATCCTGTGATTCTTCCCTGGCTTTGATACAATGCTTAGGTTGCAGTCTCTCCAGTCCAAGAAGATTGCTCCTTCCTTAAGTGTTGCATTGATGAAGTCCAAGAGATCGATAAAGAGGTTTGGTTGTCTACTATTGCTTTCAGATCCAACTAAGTTACTCTTTCTGGACTAAGTGTTGTGTCCTTTTGTATGTTGTTGATGGTGTTTCCCAGCTCTGCTCAGGTGACCTTGGGTTTCTTGTCCCATTTCTGTCTCTGAGGTATTTTCTGGTTGATTTGTCCCCACCTTCCTTGGAGTTCCTCTTGGTAGCTGATCCTTGTATCTTTTAAGGGATACTTCCTTTTTTGTTGGTCTGTCCATAAATTTTTCCCATTTGCGTCCTCCATTTCCTGTGATGAAGGTCAACTTTGTAAACGGATGTTATTTTGATGCATAGCCAGGTCCCAGAACTTCTTGGTGATTGTATCCTTAGGTTCAATTATACTTAACATTTGACACAATCAGGTAGAATAAGATTTGCACGCAAGAACGCATATCTAGTTAAAATTTTAATGCTGTATTTACAGAGCCATTCAAAACTCACAATTTAGCAAGTAGTGCTCCTGTCTTGCTCAACGACATCAGGTGAGCTGCAGGTAGGCTAACTCTGTTTTCTGTGATGTCAGTCATATGAAAAAGGGTGAAGATCTTTTGACATGCTCATTCTTTTTTAATTTTCTGCAAGGTGTTTTTCCCGCTTGGCATCTAGTATCCAAATAAAACAGGGGGAAGACATTGATGTTTCTGATGATGAACACTTTCCGGACCTCGTGTGGCTCCTTAGAGATGTCAGTCTCATCATCCCGGAGGGGGCAGACGGGAAGCCAATGGAGCCGACAGATTACATAAAAACAAAGGTATTTTTTTTTCTATCTTTGGTATGACAAATCTTCAAATCTGGACTCAGAAGGGCATTGAAAGCTGGCCGACAATTAAGTCCCTTCATATATATATATATATATATATATATATATATATATATATATATATATATATATATATATATATATATATATATATATGTATATATATATGAAGGGACTATATATATATATATATATATATATATATATATATATATATATATATATATATATATATATATATATATATATATATGTATATGTGTGTCTGTGTGTGTACACATTTACATACATAAATATATACATGTAGGTATGTATCATTATAGCTTTTTAAACCTGTGTGGGTGGGTTATGCTAGATCTTCAAACTAGTAGAATGACCAAAAGTTGTAGATCAGCTTGTAATTCACAAAAAAGGGTTTTCGACTCCTGTTCCTAAGGAAAACTATCTTGTAAAGATAACCGGTACTCTTAATTCAACCTGTGTTAAAATGCTGGCCATTTGTACCTCAGCAAACCTGTATATAAGCTAAGGTTATTGGATTATTCCTTATCTGTCTTTCTGCGGTCTGTTGTCTCTCCACTGTTATGTTTTAAACTTTTTAAAGCTTATTGGTAAACGTACCTTTCCTATTGATTATCATCTAAGTCCATAGGCATTCTAATGCTAATTCATATTTATGACTTCTCCTTCCCAATCGTCAGCCAGATTCATTTCAAACTTGATAACAATAAACCTTGGGTAGGTTTTTACCATATTTGTTCTAATGGTTATGCTTCATTCATGTTTGTTTGTTTTGTTTTTTTATGATTTTTTTGTTTTTGTTTTTGTTCTTTTTTGGAAAATCTTTAAAAAAATGGCAAAGTTATATGTACATGTCAGCTGAGCACAGGACTGTCACAGTCCCTTTGCTTTCATTGTTTTGTTCGTTTTTTTAATGCCAAATTATAAAAAATATGATCTCCCTATAATCACTTAGTTAATTGCGTAAAAAACTGTGTAAGTACATATCTGGGTACCCCTCACCAGGGTGGAACTTATTTTAGGTTTGATATCAATGTCAGTCAAAGGCAGTTCACACTTTCCTGTTATTTTAACACGGCAAACAAGAGACTGCACGTGACAAAATCATTTGCGCACTGGAAGAGTAAGTTTTCGCTGCTGCTTTCAAGCCGTTATTTCTTAATTTTATTGTATTTTCCATACCTTGTACTAAAGCACAGGAACATTAAATACACAGCTGGTAAAAGATAGAAGAAAGCTTTATTTTTCAGAACAGACATAGCAACTTGTACCAATCATCCCCATGCAAAATTCACCGAGTACACGAAGGCATTTTTAAAATTGAAGAGGGCATCCAGAGCACTCCTGACCAACAACTGAAATATTTAAAAATCAACCTTTCATCTTAACCAGAGACCTAAAAACCTTGGATCTTGTATCCAGTCTCGTACCTTAATGTATAATGAATCGATAAGAAAGACGAAAAATCCTTGTGACCTAAAATAAATAGCATAGATTAAAAATGGTTGCCACCATAAGCAACTAGAGAAGGACAAAAATAATAATTTCTCATAACGTGCATCTATTTCAGTATTTATAATAGTTTGAATCAATAAATTAATGTGCATTTAGACATTCCCTTTATCTTTTTGGTCTGTACAATATCATTTTACTTATTACTTTTCACTGTATAATGCTCGGCATTGGGCCTTGTCCTAGATGGGGATTAGTACAAGGCTTAGGAGTTCTTTGCAGGATAAGATACCAATACTCTTGTCCCTTTTGTGTGTGTATTTTGTGTTCCTTTCCTGACATTTAATTCCCAATATACCAGAATTAGGATATATAATGGAACATAAACAAAAACAAACAAAAAAATGAAAACAAAAAGGGGATGACTTCTACATGTCAAGATTAAGTGCAGGTAGTCTGGATTTCACCAATGCTGTACATTTGCAAAGATTCCACAAAAAAGAGCATACGAAAACCCTTATAGGTGGCTGGCCTGTGCCATAAGCATCAGCAATGTATCAGTCCCAGTGCCTACAACAGCTCCCAGCACCCTCCCAAATTCGGCCCCCAAGATGCGACAAATCTGGGGAGCCAACTGTCATGAAGTGGGCTGGTATTATGGCCACCGACCCCAGAAGACAGGCCACCCAAATTTTAGCTGATGGGTTACCATTCTACAGCCACATTGATATCACCACCAACTTTGACCTCGACATGCCAACAAGCACCAGGCAGATTGAAGGGAAGCATGCTGGCTCTTGAAGTGCACGAAGGCCCCACACTGGCGATTGGACAGCTCACACGTCTTTAGTTACTGGAGGCAAGAGAGCCAAGACCCTGGCACCCTTGGCAAAATGGTCATCAATGACAAAATCCTAGTCTGAGCATGAATCATCATCCAGGACAATAGTCTGACTGCAGGCCAGGCAGACAAGATCCTCCAGGGATTCCACCATGGTGAATGTATGGTAAAAAGGAAGTTCTTGCATGTGCAGGCCCCCTGTATTAAGCCAATGTCTACCCCATCTCCTCCGTGGCCTACGGTATATCGCATCCACATCCCAGATGCCAGGCAGCTGCAACCCATGACTAGCCCTGATGTGGGACAGCAACTGGCATCCCACACCTGACAACCTCCTCGAAGATGTGGGACAGGGCTGCATGCAGCACAGCCACAGGGGATGTCATGCTCCCTAGCAGAAAGGAGACCTGAAGGTGTATGTATGTGCTAACGAGACCACACGAGTGTAAAGCAAGGCAGCCTGGCTGAAGTCAGTGGTGGAAGACATGGCCAAATGTTAGGTTGTGTACAAGCTTGCCTAATTGTGCGTGATATCTGGTTAAGAAATATATTTTCATTGCATTCTCTTGACTTAAATACAAATGACTTTCATTCTTTTCTGACTTGCCCTATAATTTAGCTGTTAATATCCAAAGATTACTAGAAAGTATGGCTACAATAATTGACAGTTTTTGGACTTGTCTGTTTTGCTACTTAACTTTATCTTTTGGCATCATTCTGTTTTAATGTTCACCTTTCAGACATTTTAGGCTAGATTGTTTTCTGTTAGGTCAAACCCTCAGGGGCTATAGATAGCAAGCAGCTACTAACAACAGTAACAAGCTTGCCTAATTGTACTCAAAATCCTGTTAAGAAAAATTGTTTTGATAATATGTTTTTGACATAAATGTTAATGACTTTCATTCTTTCCTGACATGCCTAAATGCACATTTATTCAAAATTGACAGTATTTTCTCAAATGTCACAAACCTGACGCATTACGTTGATACATTGACTTAGGGCTGGCATTTAAATAGAGCTTAATTGTTTGAGGGGTAGGTGTCATCACAAAGTTTGTTTTACATTTCTGGTGGAGGGTGTCTATTGTTGCAGACCTCGTTGGGATTTCCCTTGGTTTGTACAGGTGGTCTAGTTGCAACTGTTTATTTTACTATCACTGGGACTGAAGATAAGGCCTCTGCTTGTTTCCACTTCAGTTTTACACTGGTGGGTGGTTTAACTAGGATAAGCTGTCCAGCTAGAAAGGGTACATATTGGTTCAGGGGTAAGTCAAATTGTTCTTATCTGAACTTGTACTATACAAATTTAGTAATTATGGTTTGTTTGACAGGTATTCTTCTTTCATAATGAAGCTCTGCATTTATAAGCAAAACTTCAAATATTTAGCTAATTCATCATTTGCCAAGTTCATATTTATTCCTTATTATGTGGGTTGTCTTTGCTGAATATTTTGTTTAAACAAGGAGCCGCTACTCAGAGAGACATGTACAGGTAAAAGGCTCCAAAACATGTTGAGTAGTTACCCGCTGAAAACCCTTTAATTTATTTGGGCTGATACAGCTTATGTCAAAATTTTACAGGGGAGTGTGTGCAATATGGACAATAGTAATTCCATATGTATATAGGTTAGACAGGGACAGGTTAGCTTATGGAGAGTAAAGAGTTCGGACTGCGGTATAGGGGTTTGGCTACAAGGAAGTGGCTCTGGGCAAAAAGACACAAATAAAATTTTCCTGAGGAATTTTGGTAAATGCATGCACAACAATTTGGAACCAGAAGTTTGATATTTTGAGGGGAAGGCAGGATATCTTGTGGGACAGGGTTCAGGGGGACACCAAGACCAGTTGCGACTCTCCTACAAGTGGTGAGAAGGACAGAAAAATATCATTTACTGGGCCGCTTAGTTTCCTCTCATCAGCTGCTCCTGGGGGAGTATATAAGAGTGGAAAGGGGTCAGACACAGAAGTGCGTCCTACATCCTTGTCTCAAATTGACACAAATAGAGGATAAGCACTCTGTTCTGTACAGGTGTTTCCTATTAGCAATTCTCAATTTTCAAACATAGCACACTCTGGGACATCTTATCCAAGAAGTACGGTGCACATTCAGCCTGCAGTACAACAGGTTGCCCCGCAACCATATCCTGCACCGCAGATGTCAATGCCTGCTGGTAATAATGGAGCTTACAACAACAACGGGTTTCCACCACTGGGGAATGCGAGCATGTCCTGAATCCCTGGAATGCATACATTTCCACAAGGAATGGGCCATTTTGTACCCTCATGTGTCCAGTCAAGCAGCATGACCCAAGGTAATGTGCCTGGATCAGTAGGGTTACCATGTGCTCGCATGAATACAAATACATCCTCTGCCTTACCTCAGGTCATGACCTCTTCTATAGCTGATGAGGTTGTACTGATGAGAACGGCCAATGAACGGCAAGAAGAATGGAGGAGAAATTATTCCAGGCATCCCAGAGGTATGCATGATGAGAGAAGATTAGCTAGAAGTAGAAATAGGGACCCACGTCTAGCTAAAATTGCTGGGCTCTCAAGGGATCAGGATTGGAGACCGTATATATTACGGTTTGAGAAGTTAGCCAAGCACTTTGGGTGGAACCAATAAGAAAAGCTGGATAGACTTATTGATTCTTTAAAGGACAAAGCACTTAGTTTCTATGGGAATCTAGATTAGTCTGTCAGAGAAGACTATGACAGTTTGAAGGAGAGAATGGATAGAAGATTTGGGAGGAAGGACACGCCAGTGAGTATCAGAAGGCAGCTTTATGATTTAAAGCAGAAACCTTGGTGGAGTTCGGTGAATTCACAGAAAGAGCAACTGGCATTTGACAGTTTTCCGTACAGTACTGAGAAATCTAGGGACATTCCATTGTCAATGGCCATGGAGGCATTCTTGAAAGGGTGTACACTTCAAAGAGCTACATGTGAAGTGTTAAATAAAGAACCCAAGTCATTAAATGGTGCCCTAGAGCTGATGAAAGTTCACATTCAAAATTACGACATGGTCCTTGGGCAGTTAAAGAAAGGCATCAAATCAGTAGGTTTGGCCAATGAGGCTGAGGATTTGTTGGAGGTAAGGGTTGCAGTGTTTTCATCCATACCAAAACCATTGCATAAAAAGATTGTTTGGGCAGTAACCAAAGGAATGCAAGAGAGTTTGAAAATGTTTGCTAAAAATTTTCAAAAACTGGTTGCTGGGAGGGAATTAGGAGTCAAAGCTGATGCTGCAGTGCCTGATGTGTCAGCAAAGGTTGACTTGGCAAGCACACCTCCAAGCGTATCAAGGCAAGTTTGTTTCAAGTGCAACAGGATTGGACATTTTACCAAGGATTGTCCAACTAGATCCCCTGGTAGATTAGGCTGTCCATCCCCTGCAAGGTCCCCAAATAGGGCAGGCTGTCCATCCCCTGCAAGGTCCCCAAATAGGGCAGGACAAGCCCCCCCTAAAAAAAAGTTAGAGATGTAAAAGAATAGTGACTGATGAGCCTAAGCTACATTCAGTTCAAGGGAAGAAAGGTCAGATGATATTTGTAATTAATGAGGGGGTTTACTCTTGCATAAATAGTGTACAGAAAGATTCACGTAAAAAAAAAAGTCAGAGAAGTGGTTTTCAATAGGAATAAAAAGGGATGCAATTTCATTGTTCCAGTGGAGGTGGAAGGACATGAAATAGATGCAGTTGTAGACACCACTGCACAAGTGACATTGGTCAATCAGGAGTAACACAACTTGTAGGTTTGAAAGTGGAAGGAGAGAATCAGTATTGCTCCAAAGGGCAGCTAAGGAAAGCAACATAAATGCTGTCAAATTGGGAAATGTGAATCTGGCAGTAGGTAAAACAATCTTCCACTGGGATGTATTTGTAGCCCCAATCACGGACACCATGATTCTTATCACAGATTTTCTGGCCACTAATGATTCCATGGTAGATCTGAAGAACCTAGTGGTCATCAACAATGATAGGGTAATACCTGCAAAGCTGTGTTGCAAAGTTTCAGAAAGATATTAAGTGTCTCAGGGTACTGTCCAGAAAGACTGGTAGTTCCTCCAAATAGCAGGATTGGAACTTCTGTTAATATTCAAGATTCTGATGGTTCTGACTACATTATAATGCCAATCAAAGGGAAGAAACTTCTGGTGCCTATGATGTTGGTCAGGGGTGGGGACTTAGTGGGGGTCAATGTATTCAATGTTACCGATTGTTTTATTACCATTAAACCAGGGTACCTAATTGGCATGGCAATGTAATTAGGGGACACATATTTAAAAAGAACAAACAAACAAACAGGAAGAGGATACATATACCATAAGGTCTGCACAGTTAAGTGATGGGGTGGAAGATTGGGAGACTTTCCTCCTAGTTCCTGAGCATTTGCAATCATTGTTGCAGAAGCAGGTGAACACCTGAATACAAAACAGATTGACTGGCAAAGTTATTAATTAAATCACAAGATGTCTTTGCTCAAGATGATTTAGATTTGGGATGTTGCTCCCTGCTGAAGCAAAAAATAGATACGCAAGATGCGAAGCCCATCCGGCAGTGGATGAGTAGGGTTCCTTATGGTTTTAAGCAGAAGAGCACCAGCACTTGAATGACACATTGAAATTAGGTATTGTAAAGCCATCTCCAGAGTGGGCTTCACCTCCTGAGCTAGTTGGGAAAAAAGATGGCATAGTGTAGATGGAGCATAGATTGCCACAAGATATCACGTAACGGTAAAAGATGCATACCCGTTTTCCTTACACAGAAATGTTTAGACATCCAGGGGGTAGTCTTTTCTATAGTTCACTTGATTTGCTGAGGTGTTATCATCAAATAGAGGTTGAGGAACACGATAGACCCGAAACAGCATTTTTACAAGGTACAGGTTGTTTGAGTATGTTGGGATGCCCTTTGGACTTTGCAATTTGTCCTCAACTTTCATGAGAGTCATGAATTTAGTGCTTGATGGGTAATTATACAGTGAAGCCCTTGCCTTTTTGGATGACACCATTGTGGTCGGAAAATCCTTTCAGGGGCATCTTGAGAACCTTAAGCTTGTGCTAGATAGATTCCGGCACTATAATTTGAAGCTAAAGCCATGGAAATGTCATCTGTTAAAAAATGAAATTAAATTCTTTTGTAGAGTAGTTTCTGCAGAAGCGATAGCTATAGCCCCTGATAAAACAGTGGTAGTAAGGGATTGGCCAGTTCCCACCACTGTCAAACATGAAGAGGTATTCTTAGGATTTGCTGATTACCATAGACAACATATACAGAACTTTGCTCAGATGGCAGCAAAGTTGTATGAATTGATCGGCTCAAAATCTAATTTCTGTTGGTCTGAAAAGCACCAGCAGTCTTTTGATAGCCTAAAAAGGGCCCTTACCACTGCCCCTGTTCTGGGGCTCCCCCAGCCAGAGGGTACCTTCATTCTTGACTACAACTGCTCAGATGGAGCCATTGGGGCAGAACTGATCCAAATTCAGGATGGGGTAGAAAGGATGAAATCGTACAGGAGTTTTGTTTTGTCCCCGTTCAGATAAGGTATTGCATTACCCGAAAAGACCTCCTTGCTCTGATCAGATATATTCAGGAGTCTAGGCATTATTTTCTAGGTCACAGGTTTATTTTGCATACAGACCATAACAGCTTAATGTGGCTAATGAGATTTAAGAACATTGAGTGGCAATTAGGAAGGTGGCTTGAGGAGCTGTGGCAATATGATATGGAAATATTGCATCAACCAGGTAAGTTGCACATTAATGCAGACAGACTATCCCAAATACCCTGTGGGAATGTGGATTGCAATTGTTATATGACCAGCTTTAGTTTGGAAAGCCTTCCTTGCGTGGGGTGCAATTACTGTAGCAGAGTTCACCATCAACGGCAGCATTTTACTGAAGAGGTGGATGATGTAGGTCCTATTGCTCTACATGAGTTGACAGTGGAGCACAGAAACTGCAAAATAGAAATTGACTCCATAATGCCAATGTCTGAAGTTGGGGAAGAAAATGAAATGGATAATGAGGTAGTAAGTGCATTAGAGTTGCAGGAGGAAAGAAATAGAGCAATGGTTTGTAGGATACACTCCAGAGGAACTTAGGAAATACCAAATGAAAGATGCAGATATATGTCCCTTAATTCTCTGTCTAGAATCAGGATTGGACCCAGCTGCAGATGAATTGTGGCAAGGGGGTATGTATTATAATAGGAAAGATGTTATTTCTCACTGGTGTTTGTTAGTGCCCAAAGAATTGAAACTGGAAGTCTTTAAGTATTGCCATGACATGGCTTGCTGGACACCTTGGTGAACAGAAAAGTTTTTGACTTTTGAGGAAGAGTTTTTTTTTGGCACAATATGAGGACAGATTGTATGTTATACATAAAAACCTGTGGGAAGTGCAGTCAAAACAAAAAACCCCGGAGTATGTCTAAAGCAGGGCTGGGGAAGTATAGAGTAGGTGTTCCTATGGAAAGAATAAACTTTGACATCTTGGGACCTTTTAGTAAAAGTACAACTGGGAACATATACATTCTCTGCATAGTAGACTAATTCAGCAAATGGTTTGAATGTTATCCCATCCAAATTCAGACAGCTGAGGTAGTGGTCATGAGAGTAGTAGATGATTTCCTTGCCAGATTAGGATATCCCCTCCAAATCCACACTGATTAGGGAAAGAACGTGATTATGATCTGAAATTGAATGAAAGAAGGTATGAGACAGGGAATTTAGTGTACAAGATAAAAGGTGGCACTAAGACTGGACAGAGCAAAAAATTGAATAAGGTCTGGGAAGGGCTTTGTCTGATCAACAAAGTCATCTCCCCTGTTAATTTTTTCAGGGGAAAAAACAAACCTCTGAATCAGCAGTAAATCATGATTGCATGATATGTAATGATAAGTTCATCCCCCTGTGCATGAGGAGAATGCGGCATGAGTACCTGAATGTCCGTGATAAGATTGCCTACAATGAAGCGGAGTTGGAAGATTTGGGGGAGCAGGACTTGGCATCCCTTTTCAATAATTTGGATACTGGGAGTGATATAACGAGCATTCCACTTTCTGGCCAGGAACTGAGCCTAGATACACATCCTATTGATAATAACCAGGATGATGCAGTAGGAGAGGAAGTAAGGGGAAACATGGCAGTCAGCCAAGAACCCGAGATACAAACATGTAAGGGGTGTATAGTAAAAAAAAAAAAAACAGCACACCTGGCTGATTTTAACCGTCTCAAAAGATTTATAGCCATCTCAAAAGATTCTGGTTAGATGGACTAACAGCATGTGTTGAGCCTTAACCATTTTCAGGATGAGTAGACATGGTTAATGTTGGTACCAGTTAGTCATTAGTTCTGGAGAACTATGCACATGTATATAAAATAGCAATACAATGGTAATTCTGTTTGGGACATAGTATTCTGGGGCTAAATGCCTGATTTTAGCAGAAAATCATTAGCAGATGGTGCAAGGGTGGAAATGAATAAGTATGAATATATCCCTGAATGTTAATGCCATAAGTAATAACTGAGTGTACTCTATTGTTTAATTGTATTACGAACCCACATGCTCAACGGGAAGTGTGTATATGATTATAGGACAATGGGGGAGAACATGAAGGAGCAGGAATTTTTCAATTGGTTGGACTGGAGCCTTGAGGAGGAGGATGTCAACCAGGGTAAGGAGAGTTGACCTTCAGGTACTTCAGTCCAATGTTACCCACACACTGATTTAGCACAGGACAGCGAAGTATTTGGAGAGAAGCCACCACTGGCGGAATCCACCAGTAATGCCAAAAAATGAGTGTTATGGGTGAACAGAGGAATCTGGTGCAGCAGAAAGTGAAAAAAAGAAGAAAACATAAGGACCATCCATGGACATTGTGTCCTGCTAGGAACAGCCATTTGAAAAGACATGTGCTGAAAATGCACCTACCATGCTATATTTCCCCTCACACTGTATGCTGGCGGTGGAAATTGCAAACCAGCCAATATATGGGGAGTTGCAGCAACATTTTCGGGTACACTGCAAAGATGACTGTCTCATGTTTACTGATGCAGTACTGCCTTGTTGGATAATGCTTGTGACAGGACCTTTGTATTACCTGGCAGAGCTGTTTGATTGTAGTGGAATAGAACTCTTGGGGGTGTGGGTCAGTGAAAACAAACATCAATACTCAGGAATGGAAGTTACTGATGAAGAACATCAGTTGTGGACTTACTATGACCATGGGGGACAGGGGTAGGTTGGTTACTACAAAATTGTTCCATTGGAGGGTACTGGCAACAATTTTGAGTTTGTTGACCCAGGCTGAGGGAGAGAAAATTAAGGAATTGGAGAGGATGGAGCAGCACCATCAATGACGATGCTATCAATTCCTTTAGCCCTTGATTCCCATTGTCATTTGAGTGAAATCTTTATTCAACTAAAATGTCAGAACCTCTGTGAAGTGCTCCAAACCCAACCTACGTCTGGCGTTTTTTGTCTGGAATATGTCATTTCAAATCAATGCTTCTATAATGAATGTTTTGAAGTTAGTGGGTTAAATTCCTTAGTAAAAGATCAAGGGGGGCGTGTAAATGTCACAGTAGGGATATATCCTAGGTTTGTGGATGAGTGGGATAAGGAAAAGCTGGCCCTCAGACTGGAAGAAGTGTTACACTAAATTGTTTTGGAGACAGATGCTCTTTTCCTGGTTCCCCCAGTGTTAAGAAGAGTGACTAAGTTCTCTAATCCTTGGGTGGTTTTGAAAGCAGCATGGTTGGTAGCTCAGGCAAAAAATTTGCCTGTAACAATTGTTTGTGAGGCCAAGCACAAGGTCGCAAAGGACCTATATGGGTTGAAGTAGCAGGACTCATAGGAGGTCAAAGTTTGGGAAGCATGCATCTATGCAGACTAAATTGTGTATATGTGTTTATTCATTTTTTTATGCAGAAGGTATCATTTCAAAAGACTAAGTTAGGATACATGCCAGTGTACATATATGTAGATTAAAGAGGCACATGTATGAAGGTTGTCTTGCTGACTAACTTTTATACAGGTCTATAGGTTGACAGTTTTGCAGATACATTGGGGGTTTTCAGGTTTCTATTCTAAAGAAAATTGCACGGAAGGTTTAATAGAATCGAGGATGATGTTGAAGCATAATGAAATACTCTCAAGGATGGACTGGTTTACTCTTTGTACCATGGGGAGTTTTGAGCCAGTGGGGGAATCATTAATTATCAATGAGACACAAGGTGGAAAATACTTGTGCATGTTACAAATGTGGGCATTGCTGATAGGGAAGGAATTTTCTAAGATGTGAATGTGAATGGGGTGCACATGAGTGTTGTAAATACTAAAAATGTATGACGAATGATACACAGACACATACTAATCATTTATTATTTATGTCTCTCTTTCCAGTCAACCATGCATGGTGATGGGAGATTTTAAGAGGATTATTTACCTCTAAGCACTGTTTTCTGCGACATTCTCCAAAACTATATTTTACATTCAGATAGTACTGTCTTCCTAATGTCAGCAATGTCTGTGGATAGTAGTTTTTTGAGAAAGTGAATTCCTACCAATCCTTTTCGACCTTTCAGTAAAAAGATTATCTTTTTGAACTGTAAGTATCAACTTAATAAAGTAGGGAAGAGTGTGGTGACAAGCACATCACTGGCTGATCTCGGGGACTGGAAGGACTAGAAGGAGGCCATGGCAGACAGAACCATTTTGGGGGCTTTTGCCAGGAAACCTGAAGGTGTTTAGACATTCTTATGTGACTGTGCAAGTGAAAAGCGAGGCAGCCTGGCAGAAGTCAGTGGTAGAAAACATTGCCATAGGTTAGGTTGCATGAGGAATTCTGGTAAGTGAACACACAACAAAGGGACATGCCTGCAAGTTATGGCCCAAGTGTGTGTATAGAGGGAGAAGACTGGCCTCTATCAGGCATAGGGGGATGCTTCCTTTGCATTTGCGTAGGTATCCACACATGTGGATGAGGTTGGGGACGCTTCGAGCCTGAAGAGCCCAAACCACTGCCCCTAATACTACAGTAAGGTTGGCATGTTGCCATGCTCACCGCTGCAGCTGGAATATCACTGAGAGCTATCCTGGGAGCCAAAAGGGATGACCAGGAAAAGCCTGGGCCTTCAACAGGTGTCGCATGAGTAAGCTGAAGGAATGACGACATGCCAACTAAAGCCCAAATCCTCTGGCTAAACTGTTCAAATTCAGTTTCTCTCAAGCAAAGAGGAGGCGCCACATCACATGGAGCTCGTTACAGCCTCCTGCCAGATGACAAACCCACCACAAGCTCTTCCCAATGAGGCTCAGGCCATCTGCCTGCATTTCTTGAAAGACAGGGTGTTTGATGCTGAAATCTTTCATGACTATACCCCATGTTTTCAGGGGTAGAGCCACATCATTTGAAGCTGTTGGGCTAGCCACAAAGACTGTCAGATGGGACTCAAGGTGGATGAGACCATCCACCTCCTTTGGGAGCTCATCTAGCTCACCTGCCCAAGTTCTGAGATGAATCCATTGCTCTCTTTGCCCACCAGGCCCTCAACTAGCTCATTTACAGTCCAGCTGCCAGAGCCCCTATGCCTGTCCTCAGAGCCACTGCCTGAAGTAGTACTGAGCTCTCTAGATATGGCCTATGCATGGCCTAACATGAACAGCACAAAAAACACCTTTGTCTAAAGCCCTACCCTGCACAGGGCACCCATCATGATCAACCTCCCAACAGGGACCTATGAGTCATCCACTGTCAATGATAAGGTACAAAGGCCAAACTTTGTGCAGATCAATGAAGTAAAAGAGTTTCTTCTCCCGTGCCCCCACCTGCTAGAGGGCGGTTACATCTTGACATCCCTGGGACAGCCTGGCCAGGCTACATGCTCACCAGCTTCTTCCAAAACATGTCCCAATAGTTCAAGGCCTCGTCTGTGACTGACCAGGCTGGGGTCTTGTGGACTTGTGCATCGAGTTGCTCATGGTGACCCTGGTGGTTGAAGATCTAGCAGCAGCATAGATGGGGCATCCATTGGAAGCCCATGTCTCATTTTTGCCATAGCTTCATCAGCATGTACCTCTCTTTGGGTTGCCATCGTGCCCATTGCCCATGGCTCTGGGGTCAGCAATGTCTGGAAAAGGGTAAGGGTCTAGTGATTTGGGCCTTGTGGGCCAAGGCCAAGAACCTCATTGAGAAGACCCTGGCAGGGGTCTCCAAACATGCCACAGCAGGGCTCAGTGCTGACCTTGTCTGGAGCAAAGGTCAACCCTTTAGTAGTAATGCCCCATATTGAAGAGTGTAGGGGAGGGGTATCTTATGACACAATGATGAGGTTCTTCTGCGTAACACCTGACATCCTCGACTTGGGCAAGAAGCCCCCAAAGTCCACAAGCATTGAGCAAGTGGAATACTGTAACTACAGCACCATCCAGCCAGATGTGCCTCAGGACCTTGAGCTTTTTTGTCTGCAACCAGGATCAGTGGACCCTTTATTGTTAGGCCAAGCAGGAGGTCACTGGCAAGCTAACCAAAGACAATGAAAACTCCTACGACATGGCAGATGAGATTGGACTCAAAAACACCCTGGTCAGACTCTAGGATTCCCTTTGCCTCATGGCCAATGGATGCTAAGGAGTGTGGCCTGGTCTTCGATGCTCTAGACTTCTGCAATATCAGCCTGACACATGGCACCCAGCAAAAGCCCTAGAGTTACCTGGACCTGAATTTCAGTGAAGGGTGCTCTCCCGAGTCTGCAGATGTCTGACTGACTTCATGGACCAGGATCAGGGCATGGACAGTGGCCTGCAGAAAACTGCCACTGAGTTCTCCTCCCTGTATCCTATATACCACGCCCACCTTGAGCAGCAGCCTGAAGGGATCAACAACAGTGTCAGACAGCTCACCATATGCACAACCCTTGGGGCAACTGTCATCATAGAGGCAGAGCCGGGGCAGGGGGCAGGGGGCAGGGAGCAGGTCTCAGGGAGCCAGATTTTGGAGGGTGCTGGGAGCCACGGGGGTTGAGTTGGCTGGCATGTCCCCCCCCCCACTCGTTGGGGGGTGGAGGTCAGGTCGGGGAAGGTGCTGAGAGCCATGGGGGTGCAATTGACTGGTATGATCATATACATCCTCCACCTTCTGCTGCTCCAGCTCTGATTGTACTACTGGAACCCAGGTCCACTTGCTGTTCAAATGTATGACTGTGAACTGCTGAGAAAGTGTCAAGAGCATCACATGTGAAGATACAACAGGGCATATAATGTACCCACTTAGACACAGTGCAATCAGCTATGCCTCAATGGTTAACAAGACTTCCTGACACTGTAGACTCATCCAATTCTGTTTAACGGTATGTTTACTGAAATTTCCACCCTAATATTTGCCAGAGTGGTAAAGTTACCATTCTTAGTGAAATGATGGTACTGCTCAGGTGACATAATGTAGGGTAATAGTTCATTTGGTCAAGGCGGAGACGGGAACATTTTGCAATGTGACAAGCTGTATGGAATGATATGATCATAATATTTTCAACTCCATATCTTCCATTGACTCAACATACGAATAAGTATAAATTCACACACACAAACTGAAGTTTAAATGCTTGTAACTGTCGATTAAATAGCAAAGTGTTTTGAAATTTTCCATCATTGTCATTGGTCTTTGCTTTGGACACCATGTTGAATTTTACAAATGCCTTAAGGGTAAACTGGTGGATCTTTTTATAGTGGACATCAGTATGACTTTCTGCACCTATCCTGAAAATTTAGCCTTTTACTCATTTTTTTTATGCCTGTCTACTTTTTTCTATTAATCCTATAGTGCTATTGCAATAATATTACCAGAACCACTTACTCCCTCTCCCTAGCTCCCACCTACCCATCCCATTCATGTCTTAAGCTCATTGTATTTTAGCTTTAGTATTTAGGCAAATGAATATACAGATATACTTATATTATTGAAACAATTTGAAAGGTGCTTAAAGGTGGAACAAAGCTCAAGAAGACGAAGGAAGATGAAACAGCAGAAACAATTCTGCTTTTATTCCCTAACATAGAGGCATACACACTACCTATCCCACACATGAGTAAAGAAGTCATGCGGAACATCTCGACCCACACAGGCAAACTCAACGAAGAATTTGAGACAGAAGTGGCGGTTCTGGTGGACAAGCTGATTGTTTCTTCTACACAGAAACCAAAGAGAGGATTTGGCAAAATCAGTACAGTTACAGGTATGGAAATCGGAAATTGACTTAATTTGCTTTCATGAAAATAATCAGATTCTTATCTTGGACCTTCAGAAAGCATGAATCGCTGTGACATGTCTGAGCATTTCAGGCTCAGAGAAACGTGTCCTGATAGTTCCATGTTTTATAAATTTGATGTGTCTAAGTAATTTTCTACTCTTTTTCCAGAGTCACTGTTCAGATCCTCTCCAAAGCTGATGAGAACGATGTAAACAAACTTAATTTGCATTTGTATGATTACTTTCACCTGCTACCATTTTCTAATTTATAAAATGTCACTGAGGACACATGCTAAATTAGCTTGTAAAAGTATACTTATGTCGAGGCATGTACATGCAGCACTAGCCTAAATTATCAAAATTGGTGGGGGTGTACTTTGTGATGATCTTAGCTGAGTTTTATTATGCCCTCCCTCCCCCGTTTAAAAAAAGGTGGGGTACATAGCTTTTCTCATGTTGGTTGATGGTCTGGTCAGTAGAGGGACAGTAGTTTCTGCACCATAACTCAAAAAAAATTAAGATAGGACTTTGATACAACCCAGGTAAATACTCCTACATAAGGGCTAGATGAAATTTAAAGGTCGTTGACTTTGACCCTATTTCCAAGCTCAGAGAGGTGCTATTTTAAGTTTAAGTTTGTGCATGATAACTAGAAAAGCTTTTTATGATAGGAATTGTATATTGCACAGGATTATAGTCCTTATTCAAGGCTAGATCAAGTTTGAAGATAGGTGATATTAACCTCATTTTCTAGTTTCTGTGCTGTAACTTAGATTTCAGGTAATGACTTTGATATTGCACATGGCAATAGTCGTCCATCAGGGCTTGGTCAGCTTAGAAAATGACAGCCTTACACCAAATTCCCAAGGTCACCACCTGGAGTCCTATTTGTGAACTTGGTTTCAGCATAACTTAGGATGCTTTTGACATAGGGCTTTCATATGGGATAGAAATATAGCTCTATAAGAAGTAGGTCACATTCTGAAATGGGTGACCTTTAGTCGGTTCCCAAGGCCACAGAGCCCCATTGCTAAATTTGGTTTCTGCTGAATAGCCATATAATTTTGTGAGCCAGAGCTCTTATTTTGTAAATGTTTATAATCTTCCTTTAGAGCTAGATCGTTGCAAAGAAGAGTGGCATTGGCCTATTGTCAAGGTCATGGAGGTACTGTTTTAAATTTTGGTTTCCACACAATAACTGAAAACATTCTTTTTTATGATAGGACTTGTATATTTCACAAAATTATAGTCCCTATACAGCGCTGGGTCAAGTTTAAAGATGGGTGAACTGGACCGTAATTCAAAGATCACAAGGCCACTTAAATTAACTTGGTTTCTGCATTGTAACTCAGAATGTAAATTGTGACTTTGATATTGCAAATGGTGATAGTCCTCAGCTAGGCTTGCTCGGCTTAGAAGATGGATGACCTTGACCAAATTCCAAAAGTCACCGCCTTGACTCCAATTAATGAAATTGGTTTCAGCATGATAACTAACGATATTTTTGACACCGGGCTTTCACATTCCAAAGGAATATAGCTTTCTATAAGGGGGAGGGCAAGCTTGAAACAGGTGAACTGGAGTCAGTTCCTAAGGTGACAGAGCTACATAACTGAATTTCTGCTCAATAACACCAGAACACTTTGAACCAGAGCTTTTATTTTGTAGACGTTTATAGTCTTCCATTAGTGCAAGATCAGCTTCAAAGAAGGGTGATCCACACCATATTTCCAAGGTCACAAGGCCACTTTAGTGAAGTTTGTTTCTGCGCCCACTTTCCATGGTCATAAGTGCCCCATTTAATACTATCAACAAGGTAATCAGGGTGAACATAATGACCGTAGGGGTGCATTTATGTTTTACAAACATGTCTTTTAAATAGGTAACTTTATTTATTTATTTATTTATTTATTTATTTATTTATTTATTTATTTATTTATTTATTTATTTATTTATTTATTTATTTATTTATTTGTTTATTTATTTATATATTCATTTATTCATCTATCTATCTATCTACCTGTTAATTTATTCATTTATTCATATATTTATGTGTTTATTTGTTTATTTGTTTATTCAGGCTATTTTAGGACTTTTTGTGTGTTGATGATGACTGAAACTATTTGAGCAGAACCTTGAAAATGGGCATGATGATTGCCCGTTACTATGGCTAAGTGAGATTTACATTAGGAGAATATACTTACATTGATTTTATAGCATCATGTGGGTAAAGATAAGAAGTTTTTGTGTTAGGATGATAACTCCAGAACTTTAATGGGCTAGACTTTAATAATGCATATATCGATGGTCCGCTAAAATGGTCAGACCAACATCACACATCACTAATCTTGGTCTGATTACAATTCACAGGACCACTGCAGTGAATCCTGCTATTCTCTCGGTGGCCTGTGAACTATTTAATGTGGGACTTTCATTTTTCTCTATTGGGGCTGAGTCGAGACTAATTTATTATTTTCCTTAATGTCAATGGTATTTTCTTTTCACCAGATAACTTTAGTCAAATCTGCAAATCCTTTAAATCTTTTGGTACTAGGTCTTAGATTGAGTCAACGACATTCCCCGAGGGTGCACCCAAGCCTAATCGAGGAATGCTGTTGACTAGGAACATTTGTATGTATGTCATCAGACACTACAATCGTACTGGTATTTGAACGAAAGCTATGTTTTTCTATGAGGATGTGTTTCTGAAATTATAACTTGTGTTGTTACCAGTTAGTCGTGGCAAGAACTGAAAGGTCTCAAAATGTCTTTTTTCTTCTTCTTCTTCTTCTTCTTCTTCTTCTTCTTCTTCTTCTTCTTCTTCTTCTTCTTCTTCTTCTTCTTCTTCTTCTTCTTCTTCTTCTTCTTCTTCTTCTTCCTCTTCTTCTTCCTCCTCCTCCTCCTCCTCCTCCTCCTCCTCCTCTTCTTCTTCTTCTTCTTCTTCCCCTTTTTCTTCTTCTTCTTCTTCTTTTTCTTCTTCTTCTTCTTCTTCTCTTCGTCTTCTTCTTCTTCATCATCTTCTTTTTCGTCTTCTTTTTCTTCCTCTTCTTTTCCCAAAGGGGACATGCTGTCCATGATGGTGGAGGAGTATGTCAAGGCCATCAACGACCCCAAAGCTATTCCCCAATTGAAAGGCACGTGGGACACAGTAATGGAACGAGTGGTGAGGGAAAGCATGGAGGAGCTGGTGGTCGCTTATAAAGAACAGATGCACGTATGTTATATCCGACTAAACGCTGTTTAAGCTTAAACAGTGTTGTAAATCAACCATTTTGCATTTCCCATGATAAAACAATTACTAAGTAGACATTGCACAAAATATCGGGGATCTGTGCCATCAAAATTCGTTTACTGTTGTGTGTATTTCTTACGCTGTGGTCTTTTTCTCCGTGCAACAAAATGTGTCTGTTTTGGGGGGGGGGACCTTTATCAGAATACCTGTACGTTTATATTGTTAAATCATCCAGGTCAGTTCCGCTTTTGCACCTTACAATTAACTTCCTGAACAGTTTTCCTTGGTGCTGCATGCGTACATTAACCGAGAACACGTTATTCTGATTGGTCTAAACACTATTCTCGCTCAAAATACTCTGTGTTGAAGAGATTATTATGTAGAAAAATTGAAGCAGACGACATTTCACATACTAGCTCACTTGGGCAATTATAATGGAAAGTGTTACATTAGTATGCAAATAGGTTTATAATAAACGTGGCACTGAACACAAAAATACTGAAGTATTAAGTGAGTGCCAATATATTGAAAGAATGTGCTTGTCAAAAGGAAAGACTGTCTTTTTTAGAATGGGGTAGGCCTGAGCAGTGTCTCTCTGTTTTTGACGTGGCATACCCGATGTACCACGGACGGTGGACCATACAAAACCCTCCTGCCCATACTTTACATCTATGACTTATAGCTGCAGAGCAGTCATTTCACCTTAAGCCAGTTTTCAAGTCAAAATGGGACAATTAGTTTGGACTACTATTCTGTTTCTGAGCAAGATATTTTCTGTTGTTGTGTTGGACCATTGATGTGGAAAGAGACCTAATATTGCAGGGATTTGGCTGAATATTTTAATATTTCTTTAAACATATGGACTGAAGAAATATCATTTGTATAGTGATGACTTAAAGTACAAGCTGGACCAAACCGAACCACAATGATCGACGGTTCATGTCTAATAGTAGATTTTCCTGGGTGTTTTTGTGATAAAACTGACGCTTAGCTAAAGCATTTTTGTCTAAAAGGGGCAATTCTTAGCACATGCACAGGTCATGTTACATATAAGTATGCATATATGTTTTTTCCTGACATTTGTAGACTAGAATAGAAGCAGCATCCATGGGAAATAGCGGAAACAAACCAATTGAGGTTAATGAACCGCATCGTGAAGGGTAAGCAAAGAACAGGGCGTGAGCAATGTCAAGAAATTAACAAACATTAAATGTATGACTGTGGGCATGCAGCATATTGTTTGCCAAGTGCGCCTGGTGATGTTTTGAGCCTCAAAGCATCTCGGTGAGAAGACCCACACCTTTTGATATGCATACATCCTTGCCTAGGAGATTTTTGTAGGACCATGCCCTCCTGCCTATTATGGTACTTTTGCTGATTGAATGTATTCTACCTGTGTAAAATACTAGTTTAATGAAATTGTGTAGGTGCTCAGATGTCAATACCCAAATACCTTGAACATAAAAGAAGAAAAGATCATGATAAAAGGTGCTTGAAAATAAAGGAAAAGGCCATTTTCTCGCAGAACAGCTGCATTTTATAAATTTTGAAGTATCCAATGTGGGATTCCCAGGGCAGTATCGGGACAGTAGACAAGTATATTTGTGAATTGTAAAGAACCTGCGTATCATTTTCAGGGAAGAGACTCTGATGTCTATACACTCCATTGTGTTTGACGATGTGAACAAAAGCCTGAGGGAAAAGCTTGAACATTTTGGTGCCAGTATAAATTTCAGGGATGTTGTTAAACAGTTCCAGGACAAGCTAGGTAAAGAAACTGATAATCTAAATACTTTTCATTTTTGTGCTAGTTTAGATTAATCGTGTTAAACCCTACAACAAAAGAATCTCTCTGTTTCATTGGGTTGACATTTTTCTGCATTATTCCAATGTATTGGATATAAATTATATAAGACCAGGTACGCCAACTGAAGAAGATGCCTAAGATTCCAGATAATAATTTTATAATGTGACAAAAAACCCATTTGGTAAAAGTTTGTCTTTGTTGAAATTACCTCTTCAGGAAAATGATTGTCTTGACCCTGACAGACAATAGACACATACAACTTAGTTTCATTTTCATATGGGTACACCTCTACAAGTGATCAAATACAGCTTCATAAGGGGATTACATCTTGTCACATTCGAATGAAAAGTGCCAGCTTCATACAAAGCCTGTCCATGCAGTAGGTTTGGGAGCTGTACATATATCAATAGGTTTGTGTGCTTAATATCTAATTTAGAATGTGTTTCGATACATATAAATTGGACTATATATCAGTGGTCAAGAACCATACATTGCTTAGTGATAAAGAAATCTATTACAATAATCACATCCATATTTATTTCCCACACAGTACAATATGAAGTAACAGAAGCCGCTGATGGCAAATATCAAGGAAGAGAGGTTTCCGGTGGTGAGCTCAAGCATATCATGGACAAAAATTACGCTTTATCTGAAGAATATTGTAGAGATCTGTATAATGAACTGTTCAAAAGGATTAAAAGCAAAATTGACCACCACAAGAAGTACAAATTTGAAGAGTTTATTACGGATGTTTCGAAATTAAGTCAAGAGTACAATTTAACAGCCAAGGGACCTGCAAAGTTCAAAGTTATGCTGAAAATGGACCAGGACGTGTTACAAACCCATGAGGAAACCTTCCAGAAACTTCAGGGCTTTAAGAACGAGGCTTTTAAGGCTCAACAGGAAGCGAAAGAAAAGGATCTGGAGGCCAAAAAAAATGCAGAGGAACTTTATGCCCTTAGAAAAGAGACCATGATGATGAAGGACCAATGTGAAAAGTATATGCATGAAATGGCGAAAATTGTGACTGCGCAATTGAATCAGGTGTGTCAGGTAGTTTTAAATTAGGACCCACTACACAAGAGTATTTGATCAATTTTCATACCTCCAAAGGCAGTCTGCAGAGTGTATTTGAGGCTACGAATATATCCATGCATTGTATAGTTAATATTTGTCTGTGTGTTGTGTACATTTGCCCCATGTTGTTATGCCCTCCTTCGAAGAAGGTGGGGCATATAGCGTTGAACATGTCGGTCGGTCGGTCGGTCTGTCTGTCGGTCTGTCGGTCAGTAGACTGTGGTTTCTGCACAATAACTCAAGAAGTTTTAGAGCTAGGGCTTCCATACTGTACAGGTGTATCATTCTAGTCAAAAGGTAGGCAAAGTCCGAAGATGGGTGACCTTGATCTAACTTCCAAGGTCACAGTGGTCCCTGAGGTAACTTTGGTTTCTGCACAATAACTGAAGATGTTTTTAAGCTAGGACTTTTATATTGCACAGGATTATAGGTCACAGAGCCACTTTACTGAACATGGTTTCATGCTATCTGCATGATAACTTATACCTTGAAGCTAGAACTTTTATATTGCACAGCTTTGTGGTTCTCTGTAAGGGCTATGTTGAGTTTGAAGATGGGTGACCTTGACCCAGTTTTCAGGGTCACAGAGAGATTGTAGCATTTCTGTGGTTTCCACACAATAATTCAAGTAGTTTTTGAGCTAAGACTTTGATACTGTACAAGTGTATCATTCTAGTCAAAAGATAGGCAAAGTCCGAAGATGGGTGACCTTGATCTAACTTCCAAAGTCACATTGGTACCTGAGGTAACTTTAGTTTCCGCACAATAATTGAAGAGTTAAGCTAGGACTTTTATATTGCACAGGATTATAGTCCATATTTGGGGCTAGGTAAAGTTCGAAAATGGATGACCTTGACCTCATTTCAAAGGTCACAGAGCCACTTTACTGAATATGGCTTCATGCTTGGGCGACCTTAACCTAAGTTCCAAGGTCACAGTGGTAACTGATGTAACTTAAGTTTCCGCACAATAATTGAAGAGGTTTTTAAGCTAGGACTTTTATATTGCACAGGATTATAGTCCATATTCGGGGCTAGGTGAAGTTCGAAGATGAATGACCTTGACCTCATTTTAAAGGTCACAGAGCCACTTTACTGAATATGGTTTCATGCTTCTGCATGATAACTTATACCTCGGAGCTAGAACTTTTATATGGCACAGCTTTATGGTTCTCTGTAAGGGCTAGGTTGAGGTCCAAGATGGGTGACTTTGACCCAGTTTTCAGGGTCACAGAGAGATTGTAGAATTCCTGTGGTTTCTGCACAATAACTCAAGAAGTTTTTAAGTTAGGACTGGGATACTTTACAGGTCTATAGTTCTTGCTAAGGGCTAGAAGAAGTTTAAAGTTTGGTGACCTTGATTTAATTTCCAAGGTCACAGTGGTACCTGTGTAAACTTTGGTTTCCACATGATAACTGAAGAGGTTTTTAAACTAGGACTTTTATATTGCACTGGATAATTGTCCGTATTCGGGGCTAGGTCAAGTGTGAAGATGGGTGACCTTGATCTAATTTCAAAGGTCACAGAGCCATTTGGTTGAATACTGTTTCTGCATGATAACTTGCATTTTAGGGGTAGCACTTTTATATTGCACAGCTTTATGGTTGCCTATAAGGGCTAGTTTGAGTTTGTAGATGGCTGACCTTGACCCAGTTTTGAGGGTCACACACAGACAGTAGACTTCGTGTGGTTTTTGCACAATAACTGAAGTTCAAGTGAAAATGAGTGACGTTGCCCTAATTTCCAAGGTCATAAAGCCACTTTGCTGAATATGGTTTTTGAAATGAAGACTAATTTTACAGCTATAACTTTTATATTGTCCAGGTTTTTAGTCGTTTATTAAGGGCTAGGTTAAAGTTTAAAGATATGTGACATTGATATATGATCAACCTTCACTAATTTTGTATGGTCACAAGAGCCCCATCTACCACTATCAATAGGGTAGCGAGGGCAAGGGTAATGAGGGCGGGGGGCATCTATGTTTCACAAACATATCTTGTTTGTTCATTGTTTTGTTGTTTCTTGCAAGCAGTCCATCTCGATGATTTGCCAATTTTCATCTTATTATGTATGGCTTTCTGACGTCTCATGTGCGGAAATTTCTGGCGTCTGCATGAAAGATAACCTCTGACAATGATGCCTTAAAATGGGACAATACCATTTATCCTTTGTAAATTGCAAAGTCCGTCAGGCCTTCATTGTAGCAGCCAGTGTAGGACCAGCTTTCCCCAAGCTTTGTATTTTCAACATTTTCATTGATAGTTTTCAGTTCCTGGGGATATTTCGAGGACATATGGTGATGTGTGATATATGTATATATATATATATATATATATATATATATATATATATATATATATATATATATATATATATATATATATATATATATATATATATATATATATATATATATATATATATATATATATGTATATATATATATATGTATATATATATATATATATATATATATTCAGATTCAGATTCAGATTTCATTTATTCGACACAAGTGTATACATGTAACAATTTAGTTAGTAATAGAAAAAAAAAAAAAACATTCAAGAAAAGCCAACATTGCTCCTACTACCATCGAACATAATTGTTAGGAAGACCCAGCATTAGTATGAACAAACATCCGCTCTCGCTATATATATATATATATATATATATATATATATATATATATATATATATATATATACATATATATATACATATATATATACATATATATATACATACATATATATATATATATATATATATATATATATATATATATATATATATATATATATATATATATATATATATATATATATATAACAATCCCAAGTAAGACCACCTGTATAGAGAGACCATTTATATATTAAGAGAACCATTTGGTTTATCCGGCATTAAATTATATACCCATTAAGACCACATTTTTGAGTCCCTTAGGTGGTTTTAAAAAGAAGTGACATACATATATATATAATATATATATATATATAATATATCTGATATCGAGCTTTGGTCCTGATCAGCACCAAAAGAGCGAAGTTTTGCCTTTTGATAATTCTGTTTTCAGATGGAGCAGGAGGAAAGGGAGCGTGGAGGGAAAGACGTGAAACGGATGCAAGATTTACAAGATTCTAACTTCAAGGCCTTTGCGAGTTCTGTACAGGTACAGCTACCACCCCATGATCAAAAATTATTTCTGGATATGCCTGTTGTTGCTCCATCACAAACATATGGAAAGGCTTAGAGGAAGTCGGAAACAAAGGCAAACAATGAAATAATCTGCTTTGGGTCAACTCTGTTTACATTCAAAACAGAACCGTGTGTGCTAATGAAACTGGTATCTGCAAAATTTCTATAATATACTTTAGCAAATTTTTTTAATGCTGAATGTCCGTACTTTTGGGGGGGGGGTTCTTTACATTGTACTTTTGATCTTATTTGAAATGCTGAATGTGCCTCATTAGCATTACTTCCTTAAAATGGGAAGACCTGGATTTAATTATCTGATTTGCAATGAAGAACATTCTATTTGCACAAAATATGAATAAGCAGATTGAGCTGCACAGATTGTGTACATATATGTCACTACTACTGCCTTATGTTGGATTTATAAATAAGAGGTAGAATTATATGCTGCTTTGAGTTGTGAAATAGAGGATATTCATACTATATACTTTTTTTGAAGGAATCAAATGCGCAACAAATGGGTCTAATCAGAAGAATTATGGAAGAAATGCGTGAAAAGCATGTGAAGGACGTTGAGAAAACACGCGCTCTGATGCATCATATCAACCCCCCTCCAATACGTAAGTCATACATATTCGATAGAACCTATTAATCTGTAATATGTAGACCTGTGGTATCTTTATCTAATTAATTAATTATATTTATAGTACTGACAGGGCGTCCAACAGGATTTTAAGTGCTACATTTTATGCTTTTGTTTTTCTAGCTGGGTTTAGGATGTATAATATATGTGGCAAAAGGAACATTTTAATGAATCTACACATATAGGGATCGCAACTGAACAGTGCTGATGACATTGCCAGGGTGGCCCAATATTGGCCCAACTTTGCCAAGGACGGCCAACTGCGCCAATATTGAGTCACCTTGCCAGCTGGACTATAATGAAAATTTACACAAATATTTACAGTGTAACAAGTTTCGTAGTGCTTATCACATATCATTCTGGTATTTAGGGATTGCAAAGTACTGAAAGGTATGATTTTGGACAAGATATACTCCTTAGGTCAACTACAGGCTTTGACCCATGAGGTCAGTAAATGTTGAAATACAGATAATGAGGTCAGTTTGACAATATTTCTGGTACACAGGTTGGGTGAAGTTCCATAGACGCCCAGTAGAAAGATCAAAAAACAGTATCAATAAACAAGTAATATCTGTCTTTTCAAGAGCAAAAATGTTGCATTAAGTGGTAGTTGCAGACAATCTGTGGCAAATGCTAAAGGAATTTTTAGGGGTTTTTTCCAAGGGTTGTCCAGCACAAACAAACAAAAACAAAGCTCTGACAACCATATTTTGTTTGCGATTTAAGTAGTTGACCAGTATGAAAGGAATTGCAAAAATACTGAGAAATATTATACGCAAGTGGTTGCGGGTAGAATCGATCAGCGTGGTCTGAGACAAGTGTTAGATGAGTGACAAACTGAGTCAATAAAATGTGTGTCAACCAAGAATATGTGTGTGGAAGATGTCCCCGTATTTTAACATAAGATAAAAGCTGTCCAGGGGCTTTCATTTGATTTAATGTAGGGATAGTACAACTGTCACTGGTATGGACATACAATTACACTTTGTCTAAATAAAAATTATATAGCTTCATTGAAAAAAATTGCATTGCTTTTTGTACAGGAATAGATAAAGCTGTGTTGACAACAAAAAAGATGCATTGTGGCTCACTGTGGAAATTCTAGTATAGGTTTTGTATGGAAAAACTAAGAATATCTTTCTACTTTTGTGATCCATTTATAGGTGGATAGCCGTAAACCGGAAACAATAATTTTATCAAGTAGTACAGAAAAACATGAGCCACATTCACTAATTCCAAACCCAACAATGACAGCAAAGAGATTCCAGACTTGCCAAAGCATCAACATTTCTCTTCCAATACCAATGTGAAGAAACAAATTTCACTCCTGACTTGAGACAGGCAGTCACCCATGAAAGGCAACTGGTGGTTTAAACCGGTCCTCTCAACCTTAGAAATATTCATCATTAATTGCAGACATTAGTTCTTTTCCAAAATGTATAGGCCTTACCACCAAAAACACAAATTTCATTACTTCTGCCAAAAATAAAAAGAGACTTGTTATGCCTATCACCTTTTTGTTCTCCCGTCAACCTTAGAAGTATTCATCATTAATTGCAGACATTAGTTCTTTTCCAAAATGTATCGGCCTAACCACCAAAAACACAAATTTCATTACTTCTGCCAAAAACAGAAAGAGACTTGTTTTCCAAAAGGGTATAGAAGTTCCACCACAGGAAATGTCGTTTTACTGAAATTTTGTAATTTGCAATATGTGTGTGTGCGTATATGTGATCAAAAGTATATTTTTTTTGTAGCACCAACACCAAAGAGTTACATTCCCTGCATAATCTTGTAGCAACGGTTGAGGCCAACATTAACCAAGCATAACATGCTCCAGACCGATTATTGCATGCTGTCTGGCCACAACACCAATATATCAGCTCTGCACTACAGCTATCCGCATTGGCCAGCAGATACTTTTTATGGGTTACAACAGTATGTGTTAATGGATATAGAATGTGTCATTGTGTGTGTGTTTGTGATCGACAGAATACATCTTTGTTTTTATAATACCAAAGCCTGATGACTTCCCCTGATATAATCTTAAAAAAGAAGTCAAGGTGGACGTTCCCTTGGTACAGATCCCACGCTAATTGCTGCTGTTAGTCTGTGATACCAAGCTATAGCTTCCTTACCACAGCTATCTGGATTGACCAGCAGACTCCTTTTGTGCGTATCAATGCAATTAGTTGTCACTCTGACAATGAAATTGGAAAACCTTTTTCCTGATAGTATAAACATGAACATGATGTAAGGCCATGGTACTGTGTCCGTGAACTAGTTCCATCAACTATTTACTACAGTGCAGCAATATTAAACTTAATTTGTATCGTCATTGCTTGTACAAGAGTCTTCATATAGGCAATGTGCCTCAAGACCAGGTGTTTTTCGAAATAAAATGTGTTGAAACCAAATTTAGTTTGCTGTTCATTGGGCAAAAATATGGTCAGTTTATCCACATATAAAGCGGGGTCAGCAGCTTTAAAGGACACGTACCTAACTTTAGCATGGAGTTTGATATGAGAGACCCTGTCATAAAACACCCTCTCAGGAAAGACCACTTTAAGGATTTCCAGGCCCTATGGTTGCCATATTAATCTACTTTTCATTTATATGTTGAAACATATAATTTCTTGGCTGAGCCATATACCTCAGTAAATCAGGACTTTCCTCATGAGTGGAGCCACTCTGGGCAAATGTTTTCTTGTTCTACTGCCCACAACAAACCAATTCGGGGGCCTAGACTGCTGGCGTGTTTTCATTTAATCAGTTAACCTACGATTCGTGGGTGGTAAAAAGACATAAAAAAAATGGGCAGACGTGTTGGAAAGGAAAGTGACAATACAACAGTAAGCATGTGAACTTGCAACACTAAGTGAAACCATTTTTGGGAAAATAAGCCCAATATCCTCATTTATGTAATAGGTAGAGCCTTGCCATGAAATGATCCTTCTAGAGTGTGTGTCCATGAGTACATGACTTGGAATTCCACCCTGTTGACTATGTGGTGGCATAATAGTTGGCAGAAATTTCTTCATGTCAAAATATACTAGTGCAAAGGTGTCAGAACATATGCAAGTAATGAGGTCAAAGGTTTCATTATCATCTCTCCCCATGCATAAAGTAGCTGGGATACAGCTTGACGGTGAAAGTTCCGTTCCCCTTTCTTAACAATTGGGATTTTCAGTATATTTTATCAGAAGACTAATTTTATAAATCAGATACGTAAGTATCATTTACATTATGTGGTTTGAGTGCCCGGTCACGCTCGCAAAAATTAAAATTACCAGCAATAAAGGTTGGCCCAACGTTGGCATAGATGGCCCAGTATTGTGCCAATGTTGGACCAACTTTTATTAATTCAGCCAGCAGAGTTCATGCCATCGCCCTTCGTCTGTCAAACGGTCATCCGTTATCCATTCACAAGTCACATTTTCGACTTGCTCTCAAAAACTGTCGGTCAGATTCACTTCAAACTTTATGGCAATGCACCTTGGGTGGTTCTGTATCAAGTTTGTGCAAATGGTCATGCTTCAGTGATTTTTTGGATTTTATAGGGTTTTTTTTTTTTTTTTTTGTTCTTTTTCAGGGGTTATAATTCTTTTTCTCGAAAACCGTTTACCCAATTGCTTTGATATCCCACAGGGACACTCTTTGGGGCTCTTTGTTCTTAATTTGTTCACTAGGTGGCGCCAGTAATTCTTTTATTTATTTTTTTTGTTTTGTGATTTGTGTGTGCTTTCGCTATCTTTGACTTCTCCAGAACCGTTACTTAGATTAAGCTGAACCTTTGTGGATATGTTTCTTGTGAAAGGAGCAAACAGAGTCGTTCCCTGGGTGGCACTACTGTGGATTCCTCATTTTTAACGATTTTTTCAATTAGAGTATTTATTGGTAAATGCACCTTTCCTATTGATTACTATGTAAGTCAATGGGATTTCCAATGCTAATTCACATTGTCAACTTCCTCTCTGAAACCGTCATCCAGATTCACTTCAAACTTGGTGGAAGTGTACCTTAAGTCGGTCTCTACCAATTTGTAGAAATGGTAAAGCCCCATTGATTTTTGCATCTTTTATGATGGGGGGAGGTCATTCTTTTATTAGGCAAATCTTAGCAAGTCTTCTTATCTGAAACCACTCATCCAGGTGCTTTGATATCAGACAGGAACACTTCTTGGGACTCCTCTTTCTTAATTTGTTCACCAGGTGGTGCTGCAATTTTTTTTAATGATGTTTTCTCTGTTTTTGCTATTTCGAAATCTTCTCCAGAACTCTCACTCAGATTAATCCCTCATCTTGGTGGCTATCTTCCTTGTGAAAGGGGCAAACAGAGTTATTCACTAGGTTGCACTGCTGTGGATTCGTGATTTTTATTTATTTATTTATTTATTTATTTATTTATTTATTTATTTACCTATTTATCTATTTATTTATTTATTTATTTACCTATTTATCTATTTATCTATTTATTTATTTATTTATTTATTTATTTATTTATCTATCTATTTATTTATTCAGGCACACACCCGTAAACATACATTTACTATTGATTACTGTGTAATGAGCATTATCCGTGTGCTAGTGCTCATAATCATGAATTTCTGCACCAACAAACATTTTTTTTTTTAGAGTTCTCTTGAAATGTTCCTCAATATCTCATGCACCAGTAAAATTTGTATTTCGAATAAAATTATTTTCAGGCAAATCTTCGAAATACTTTTAAATGCCACTTGCACCAAGTTAAAGTTAAGGACAAGTTTATTTAGTTGCAACTTTGATTTTGGGAACAAGCTTAGGTAAGCTGAGCACACACTGTTCACACAGCCCTCTAGCTACTAACTGGGTGAACAATTACTATTGCAGATTGTCTAAAATCAAGCACAGGTCAGAACATTTAGGGTAATGACATTCTTTTGTACCAGTCTCATAAATGAAATTAAGGTACTACATTTGTAAGTCACAGAAATAAGTTTGGGGTGAGTTATTTTTCTCTCTATAAGGTTATGTGTGTGCTGTCACGTTGAAAATAGTCACATTAACAGATTCAGTCGAGATGCTGACCTGGGTTTAATGAGATGCGAGATTAGGGGTCAAATCAGCAGCCTCGTTCTCGGTTCCATTGCTGGGCAGTGCTTATGTAAACAAAGACGCATGGGCACATCTTAGTCCCTGCTATTTGGGAGTGTTGAGGTGTTCGCGGATCACATGAAAAGGGTGTGATAAGTCATTTACCACTTACAGTAAAACCTTCCTATAGCGAACACCCTTGGGACCTGAAAAAAGTGTTCCGTAAGGGGAGGTGTTTAGTATAGGGAAGTTTGCTAACATTGGAAGTATACATTCGGGACCAAGAAATGGTTTTCAGTATAGAGAGGTGTTCGGTATATGGAGGTGTTCGGTTAGAGAGGTTTTAGTGTATATAACAGTCAGTGCATTTATTGGGTTACGATTAATGGTCATTTTACGAGCATCCTGTCACCCGATACCCCACTGAAGACACAAGAGATGCCTGTTTGGAACACCCACCAACCAGATACTGCTCTGGCATTTTAATTTAAAACAGATCCATGACCCTTTCACACTGTAACTTGACCAACAAGTGTTCATGCTTTTCAAGAGGGTATAAATTTGGGCTGGATTGGGTTAAATTTTCAAGATACAAGTGGTCCAATTTGAATAACAGAACAGTCCATTTTATCAGAAGTAATGGGGGTTTAGAACTACTGATAAAATAAACCTTTTCTATAATAACATGGATTAGGCTAAGTTTCATACTTACTGATATTTTAAGTTGTGAAAAAAATATATTTGAGCATTCTAGGGCAAATTGTACAGATTTGATCAAAATTCAAAGGGCCCTACCCCCTAAATATGTCATTTTGGGGTTCCTTCCTTTTTGGCTGAAAGGTGGACACAGGGTTGTCACCATCCCACCACCCCCATTAGATTATGGATCTGTATGCTTTGGCAGTGCATTGTTGGTGCAAATTGCCGGGAATAGATCCCATGTTACAAAAGTGGAGCTTTGTAGAAAAAGTGGATTTTTTTGCAAATTGGCGGATTTTAGAGGTTGAAATTCAAAGTCAGGTCAGAAGATTATTTCTTTCTAATTTGGACCTACATCTTACTGCTTGCATCAGGAAAGTATTTTTGCAGTAGATGGCAAAATATTTTGTCATCACATTGCTTGTACAAAATTTGATCAAATTACATGTACATGACTTCTGGATATTTGGGTCAGCAATGGCTGACAGATCAGAAATGAAATGGCCATATTGGACTACCATGGCCCTATTATTAGACTGGAATAATATCATAATGTGGATTTAAATCTGTGGAAAGAGGACATGTAAAGGTAAGAGACCATAACACATCTTTTGTATCACTTTTTACAAATTTCTAATTTGTATGTGATACCAGTTAATATCATGGCCGCCATGTTGGATTTTGTGTATTTTGGTGACGTCACAGCCTAAGGCTTAGCTTGGAACCGAGGCGTCCTGGTAGCCAATCAATCTCATTCATGTCCTAGCATTTCGACTGATTGATTGGGTTGGAAATATACTGGCTCATCTCGAGTCTCAAAACCTATTTCTTCCTAACATCTGATCATATGGCTCATGAAGCAACTCTTGGTTTCTTTGTGCAATTTATCTGAAAATCATGCAATTTACCTGAAATCATCAAATGTCATGAAAATTAGTTTAGGGATGAATTATTTTTATCCTTGCAAGGACTATGTCCATGTTGCACAAGACTATGTGAATAGCGGAAAAGTTTTGAAACATGCCAGCTCATCCAGAGTGTAAAACACAATTTCTTATTGAAGTCAAAACTCATACATATAGATACATGGATACATTCAGTCTCTGACATACATGTATTTTTGGTCTGTACACCTTTTCTGTACTTGGGCTTTGTAGAGTACTTTTTTAAAGTGGCGTAACAGTGCAGGCAATGTTTCTGTGGAACCTTTAACTTTTTAATTTTGACTCTATCACATATCCCATCTCTGCTATAACAAGTAAGCATTGTATAAAAAGAGCTGTAGAAATATTCCTATTGTTATGATTGACTCAATTTTTCCCAGTGGTTAAAATGCAAAGATTATCAGATGAATGACTTGGATACATGTAGTATTAATTAAAAACAAATTAATTGAAACACTCAATTTGTACTTTTAAGTTGCAGACCAAGCATGATATTTACAGGGAACTTTTCTGCTATAAATATGCATGGCTATTAATATGCATGGCCATTTGCTGAGATGTATCCTGCCCAACAATGACCTCTTCAATCAGCTGAAAGTTAGAAAGAGTGTGCTCGCTTGGCTGTACAAAAGGAGTCAATTTCTCACTCCATCTATGCTGTAAGATGTTTCAAGTCCCTGATGCAATCTGATACAACACTAGGAGACTTATGTGCCTAATTCTCTGCTGTGTAATCAGATGATCTTCACTAAACATTATTACATGAAATGCAATCCCTCTGTGACTTCGTGAAAATAGGTCAAGATCATTAATAATAAAACCTCAACTACAGCTACGATTATCAGCCTTATTCTTTATCAATAGTTGAATCAAATCTTTTGCAAATGTGCTTAGTAATCATGAAAATATGTCAGGGCCATTCAAAATTTTTAGAAAGTTTGACTATTGTTCTAATGCATATTTTATTCAAATTTTGCATTTCCTTTTAATTATATTTATCATGTCAATGAATTTTAATTGTTTTCAATACATATGTGTATGATAGTGGTTCTACGTAATACTACCAGCGGCACAACCAGGGCCTCACTCGTTCGACTTTTGTCTGCACAATGTTCCTGTTAGTGTCTATGGATATATGTTTACAAAATGTAGTGACTACAACAAAAACATCTTTCCCATCAATGTATATCATCCATGACCATAAGAAAGTAGGTCAAAGCCATTTCAGAGATCCACAATACACATCTGTATTTCAGAAAAACATTACTCTCGCTCACAAATTGCAACCCACAATGACAGCAAAGAGATTCAAGAGCCATCAAAGCATAAACATTCATCCTCCAATACCAATGGAAAGAAACAAACCCCACTTCTCACCTGAGAGCGGCAGTCACCCACAAAGGGCAACAGACTCTCGGTACATTTGGTATGAATGGCCTTTAACTTTCTCAAAATATTGAAAAATTAAAACATTTTAGTCCAATCATTCTTATCTCCAAGGCACTACAAAACACTTTCGATACACCACACACATATTGCTGGACATTATTCAGGCCCAAAAGGTTTCAATTTCTAATGACTACCAACAGAACAAGATGTTGTCAGTCAAGATGTCAGACACTAGAGCTACTCAACTAAAAATGTTAAGCAATTTCGCGGAAGGGGCAGTTTGGATTTCTCACATGGTACCGGTATCTTTATATTTGATTTTTGTGCCTTTATTTATGCTTGCATGTTATGATCATAAGGAGAAACATTTTTTTTCTTCAAATCCAATAAACCAAACAGACTCTGAAAATTTGTTGGAGAGGACACAGATATATGAACTGTTTGAATAGACAAGAATGGGATTACAGAAAATTTGAACTATACAAATGTGACTTTTGAATCACATGATCCTAAAAGTAACTGGTTCAGCCATGTAAGCAGAGGTGTTAAAGTTTTTGAATAAATGTAAAATAGACAATAGGTACCGTTTTATATGCTTCTGGATTTTGTGATTCACAGACGATGAAAAATTAACTAATTATGCCCACTTTCAAAGAAGGCGGGCATATAGCTATGTTCATGTCGGTCGGTAGAGAGACTTCAGTCCCCACATCATAACTCAAGACGATTTTAAGATATGAATTTTATGCAGCTTAGTTATATGTTCCTATATAAGTACTACGTGATGTATAAAGGTGGTTGACCATGACCCTATTTACAAGGTCGTGGAGGCACTTTACGATCACTTTAGTGAACGTGGTTTCTGCAGTGTAACTCAAAAATTAAGTTATATTTTCAATATATCACATGATAATAGTCTTAAATTAGGGCTTGGTCAGCTCACAAGATAGCTGACCTTCACCAAATTCTCAAGGTCACCAGGTCGGTTTGTCGGCATATAGACTGGTTTCCGCACCATCAGTCAAGAAGTTCTTGAGATAGAACCTCAGTAGTGCCCAGGTATATACTCCTATTTAGGGCTAAATAACGCTGAAAGATGATTGACCTCGACCCTATTTCCAGGGTCACGAAGGTATAATAATAAATTTGGGTTTCGGTATGCTAATTAGAACAGTTTTTTTAGGACCTGTATACTACACAGGATTATAAACCTTATCCAGGGTTAGGTCAAGTTCGAAAATGGACGACCTTGATCTCAATTCAAAGGTCAAAATGCCACTTCAGTGAACCTAATTTCTGCATTGTAACTCAGAATTTAAGTTATGACTTCTATATTGCAGATGGTAATAGTTCTTAATGAGGGCTTGGTCTTGTTTGTGAATTATGTTTATGATACCCATTATTCTGGATACGGCCTGGTGTATATATTTATATATATAGTTTACTTTGAGCCACAATCATACAGGAAGTGAACAAGTATGAAAATATGAGCCTGCCCAAAGAGTGACTAGTAGGCCAAATTCTGGTCTGTATGGTGTAACAGCCTGCGTTACTAAACACCTTTGACTAAGGAACACCCTTTACTTCCAAACACGTTTTGCGAACAAAATCAGACTTTCTAAATTCAAAACTTCCAAAACAGTAAAGACATTTAGTGAAAAAAAAGGAAAAAAGTTATGTAGTTATGTTATTTGGTGGACTCTAAGGCATGAAGGTCATACCTTGTATCTTACATATTCAGTTGTTTGATGGTTTCGATGACGATAACCAGGTGCAAAAAAGGTAAGAGTTATGAGAGTATTAAGAGAGAGAGACATAAATCACAAAATTTATAATAGTTTTGACTGTATAAAAAATTGTATAAACCAATCTTTCTCTCTCTCTCTTTCTCTCTCTCTCTCTCTTCCTTTTTTGAAAGAAGGTCAATGTTCATTTCTACAGAATTTGAAGACGGCGGGAGTTATAGTCTGAATAACGATATTCATTGCTTTTCATGTGCCTGAAAAAAACACGAGTAACAACAAATAATGTAATTAGGCCTTGCTTCAGAAATTAAACTGTATTCCATTAATTGCATCCAAAAATAACTTTTCTGATTTTGGTGGTTCATCAAACGATTCCATTCTTTTTCGCACAAAAATGGAAAATAGTCAGCCCTACATTATACCACCATGGTGATTGTAAGCATTTTCTTACAATTTATCAGCATCCAACTTCTTTTTCCATTTAATACTAACAACAAGCATTTCCTGTCTCATAGACATAGACATAGACATATCTATATTTCAAGTCGGTGTGAAAGTTCAGAGTAACACTAGCCACTGGCTACTTATGCTGACAATTTGGTTATACATTAAAACAGCTGGTTGCGGCTTAGTAAAAATATCAGTAAAACATTTTAAAGCTAAAGAAAATATCCAAGGATGGAAGATAAGTATGTAAAATCATGATAAGCACTAAAGAAGGTACAATACTGCGTAATTGTAGCAGATATCATGCTAAGGAAAGGGTGCATGGGCCCCCTGACCACTGCCCGATCTTGGCTTTAAAATCTTTCAGGTTGGAAGCTTCTTTGATATGTACTGGGAGATGATCCACAGTCTGGCTCCCTCATATCTAAATGATTTTTTCCCGAATAAGACTGTTTTGAAGTGAGGTACTTCTAATGTACAGTTATCTCTAAGATCGTAGCTGGTTTTCTTAGGATTGAATAAGTCCCATAATACAGGTTGGCTGATATGATTTAGAATTTTGTATACTTCAATAGCCATTGTGCGAAGGTATTGTACACTCATGGTGCATACACCAGCACGTTCAAGCAGGTCTTGATAAGAGTCCTGCTTGTTGTTGAAGACAAAACGGAGGGCCCGCTCTTGGATTTGTTCCGATTTGTCAGAGCTGCCCCTGCTACAAAAATGCCAAATGATAGGACAGTATAAGAAATTTGACCGCACAAAAGATTTGAATATTGCTAGTTTCCTGGGGATGTCAAGGATCCTGCTGAATCTCTTCAGGATATTGATCTATCTGGATGCTTTCAAGCATAGTTTAGATATGTGTGCATCCATTTTCAGGTCACGATCAATTGTAAGACCTAGTAGAGTCACAGTTCCTGACTTTTCAATGCTGTGTTCTCCGAGATGAATCTTGGAGGACTCATCTGACAGTAAGCAATGGAATTTTCCAGGATTAGCACTCATGTGATTAATATCAAACCACTGTGTTGCTTGTTCTGCTTCGGTTTCCAGGGTGGATGCAAGCTGGTTGGAGGTGCTAGCCGTATGACTTATTGTATTGTCATCGGCGTTGTTGTACAGAGTGTATTTTATCTCGTAGCTGAGGTCATTCATGAATATGTTGAATAACAGGGGTCCTAATATGGACCCCTGGGGCACTCTGCAGGTGATCTCCAACCAGGTACTAGTAACATTCTGAATTTTTACCCATTGTTGCCTGTTGTTAAGAAAGCTGGCAACCATGCTTCCTCCTCTAGAAGATATACCGTAACTGACTAGTTTGGCAATGAGCAAGTCGTGAGGCATGCTCTCAAAGGCTCGTGAAAGATCCATGAGTACAGCGCCAATGACTCTGTTTGATTCACGAGCTGATTTTCAGTCCTCAACTAATCTAATTAAAGTGGTATAACAACTACAACCTTTCCTATAGGCAGATAGGTAAGGTGATAAAATTTTATCAAAGTGCAACCCCAGCTGATCCTCCATGATGCAAATATTTTTTAAAGGCAGGGTAGCATGCTAACGGGACGGTAATTTAGCTTGAACAGGGAATCTTTCTTTTTGTAAACAGGAGCAACCGATGCAAATTTGAGTTCAGTAGGGAAGGTATCAGCTGAGATGGCTCTGTTGATGAGGGTGGTACAGATATTTGTTATAAAATCAGCAGACAATTTAGCAAGCTTTGGAGGAATACCATCAAAGCCTGTTGACTTTATATATATATATGTATATATATATATATATATATATATATATATATATATATATATATATATATATATATATATATATATATATATATATCTTTATATCGTACTCGAAGTACACATTTCTTTTCAGAATAAGACAATTGAAACATGAAAAAGCATATAGGAAAGAAAACGTAGTGTCCACAATCATTGTATCACATCTCCATCACACCAGTAGGGAAGTATGATCTTCCTACTGACAATGGTCAGGACGCTAAATTGGTGAGAGGAGAAAAAATGAAAAAGCAATAATTAACATGTACATAGGTTTTCAACTAGCATTTCTATCTCTGCAGGCTCTAGAATAGCAGTGAGTCTCTTGTTTTTAATATCACACAGCTCTCGGATTGTAGATGCGGTGGCTCTCACTGTGTCAGAGCTGTGAGTCACAGGTTTTATTGCATGTAATACAGCTGAAGCATTGCCAAGTAGCTGATCTCTTCTAATGTTATATTTGTGAAGTAGGAATTTCATGGACCTTCCTACATGTGAACAAGAGCCATGGAATAACAATTTGCCGTACATAAGAACAACCATGTTTTGACTATTAATTACATTCAGTATATATCTGAAGAAACGACAATGCATGCTTATCTCTATTGGAGCATCTTTGCAAATTCACAGTGTGTTTTCCTCGGTAATTTCCATAAAAATCTGACAGCCTTACGCCAGGATATAAATAGAAGCAAACCTATTGCAACATACTTGAAGACATTTGTTGAATGAGTTTGGACCGATAAGATTACCAAGGTGAGTAAAGTGGGTCACTCGTTCAATTGGCTTACCATCTAAAGATAATGTTTTATACGCATCGTCGTTAGAAAACGTCATCCATTTGGTCTTTTGGGGATTAAATATCACATTATACTCCTTCCCAAAATCACTGCAGCTACCCAGTAGTTTATTCACAGCAGACATTGTAGGAGCAAGCAAAACCACATCGTCAGCATACGCTAAGGCACCCATAAAAACATGGCCAACAGGACACCCGAATCCCAATTTCTGCAATTTTATCAGAAGCTCGTCAATATTTATTCCAAATAGAATGGGAGAAAGAACTCCACCTTGCTTGACACCATTTAGGCATGCAAAAGGTTCTGTGACTGTCCTGTCCCATATAACACAGACTTTTTGATTAGTATACATGCGTATTAATGAACGGATCACAATTGGCGACATGCCTCTGCTTAACAATAACCTAAATAATTTCACGTATTCAACTCTATCAATTGCTTTAGAGGCATCTAAAAACAAGAGACTCACATTAGTGTCATCGGATAAATAATAGTTCACACACTCCATTAAAGTATTTGCAAAACTGCATATATTAAAATTGTCTGAGGTGTACGTTTCTTGTTCATCAATATTTATGTTTAAATTTTGTAGAGGGTTATTACCTGTGGTGTTTAATGAGATTGTTCATTTATAATACTGATATACATGGCCACACCACTCGGCAGTCTTATAAGTTACACGTACCAATCTGTAGGTCATTGACCAAATCTAGAACAATTAGGCACAAAGGAGTCTGTATTTGGAATACAATCACTCAAGGAATTGAGTTTGATTGTGGTATTCCAGTATTCAAAAGGAGAGATATTTTTTGAAAGAACAAGGTTCTGTCATTTAATTACTATGAAACATGCTGATTCATTCACAGCTAGTTTGTATTCTTGATGATGCTGGATAGTTTACACGATTAATTGCATCCCTTTATTTTATTTAGTCTTTGCACCATTGTTCTGCACTAAGAAAATATACTTAAGTGGTGCTATATGAGAGGGCATATAATCTATGATTCTCGCAATCATTGTCAGACTACATTACCTGAATGCATAGTCAACAATTATTGTACATCTATTTTGTATTATTTTGTGCTGTGACAAAAATAAACTTTCAAATTTCAACTTTCAACTTTCAAAAGTACCTGTGCACAGAACCGTCGAGTGATCAGCTTTGAATCCAAACTCCAGGTCAGATGAGCACAGATATTCGCCCTTTTCTAATAAAATTATCCAGTCAAATAATTTTCCAATTATGCTACTTAGTGCAATCTCACGGTAATTTTCCGACTCCCTGTAAGAAGAGTGTCTATCTTTGGGAAGCGGATGGAGCATGATCTTGGTTCAGTCTTTTGGAGCAACACCGCGTGCCAACATTGAAGAAAAAAGAAATGACAAATACAAATTAAGGGATGCAGGACCATTAATTATGTGTTCTGTGTAATGGCCCACGTCGCCGTCATGTTTTCCTCTTTTGAATCTCTGTACACCTTCAGCAATTAAGTCAGGACATATGAGTTATGAGGAGCTGACCATGCAGTTTTGGTCTTTTGAGGACACAATTAATTTGTTAAGCTCATTTTTTAGTTTTTCAAGATCACCAGAGACATAAGGTACCGAGCTATAAAGGTCTTTATATTTCTCCAAAAAAAGTGCACCAATGACGTTTGGGTCACTTTCATCATCTATCACGGCTGGTTTACTACCTCCACAATTTCTTATTCTCGTAACTTCAGACCAAAAATCTCTTGTTTTGTTATTCACAATTGTATTAGTCAGCTTGTGTGCTACACACATTTCTTAGTTCTTTTTAACAAACCGTAAAGCGTAATGATATTTTGCTCACGTCGTATGCCTAATGTCCACAAGTGTACCAACCCTTGGGGAATTATTACTTTTCCAGATATAATGCCAAAAATTTGCTTCCCTTCTGTGTTTCTCAACAAATCATTCCAGCCCGGAACGACTTTTCTCTTTTTGTCATAACTATATGGAATGGTGCCTTTACTCGAATCAATGCACGCTGAAACAATGTCATAGTGAAACTTTTGAATTGCGTCTGAGTGTTCAGACCACATGTAATTCTTGCAGTGAATACCTTGCCATGGGATTGCGATCTGTTTCAGTTTTGTTTCTAATAGGGAACAATAAGCAGCTATATTAGATTCGGTTGCTTCATGCCACAGCGGTCTTGGTAAAGATGTTTGATCACTATTATTGAGACTGTATAGGAATATCTATAGGAACATCTGGTTTCAAGATGGGAGGGTCATGATCTGACAAATTGGCACCATCATGACGCGCTGAGTATTCAGTGACAAGATCGCTTAAATTTTCTGATAATATGAAATGGTCTATCATAGATCTTTCATTGTTAACCTTACTTTCATACGTATAATCAACTTCACTCTTATCAAGGTGCACAGCCAAGACAAGCTTCTCATCCTTAATAAATGTGTTCAACATCTTGGTATGTATTGATCTTAAGCGAGAAATATTTGTGTGAAAGTCTCCTCCAATAATGATGTTATCAACATTTAACTCTTGGCATTTATAACTGATTTCTTGAAGTATGTCCTCATATTCATTCGAAGCATTATTGACAGTTTGTGTATCCTGCTGCATACATGTATATACATTAAAAAGACATAATTTCAAATCATTAAACTCATACAAAATACCACATATTCTTTTTGACTGAAGCATGATGGGGGATATTTTGGATTTTATACCTTTCCTCCAAACAAAGGCTGAACCGCCATATGGCCTGCCATCAATAACATTAGTATCTTTCATACCCGACACACCATGTACATTTACACCCTCAACAACGCTGGCCATACCCTGTATTTTCTTCTCAAATAGCCAGTGTTCATGCAAGAGAATGATATCGTAGAGCTTCGAGATCTTGTCAACACATTTCCATCTTCCTACACCATTACCGTGGGTATTGTAAGTAGCTAATGAGAGAGTAAACATAGCAAGAAGTAGCGAAAGGAGGATGGATTTTATACACATCATTGATTATGAATACAGAAAATTAATCTACATGTGTGCATTTGACTATATATATATATATATATACTTCCGAACCTTAACATTTGCGAGCCATATATCTTGATTGAACAGTTGCTTGAACTGCGAGGCAGGTACGGATAAGTGAAATGACTTATATGTGGCTTGTTCATGAGATATGCGCTCCAGGATCCGAACCTCAAAACCCTGTTGAAACATGTACTGCCTCAAATCACCGGTCATAATTTCGGGAGTTACTCTATATATAAAGAGGTCTCTATTTGGTTCAGGTGCACCCTTAAAGCGACTTGGCATGGGTGTCGCATTACCCGTTATAATCCTGTTGCGTCTTTGTTCTCATCGTCTTTGAATCCTAGCTGCCTGCGGGGGTATGCAAAAACCATCTGAATCAAAGGAGCGATCACGGTTTTGAAAGTTCAATAAAGAATGTGCGTGAGACGCAACACTTGAAGCAACGGTGTAGCTGGAGGATTGACTGGCATCTCTCCGCAGAGAACTATCTCTTGATCTGGATCTGCCAGGGTATGGGCCCAGAGGGCCTGGTCTGCCAACAAAAGAACCCTGATTGATATCAACCCTACCCCATCCATTACCACGCCCACGACCTTGGGGGCGAGATCTGTCAGGTGCAAGAGTACCTGTATTGTAGGGTCTGTTTGCGGGAATAACATTACCCTGCGTTGAGGCAGCGTAACTAACAGAAGTGGTACCTAGGGCATTCTGTGGTATATTTTGCATTGTCTGAGTAGATGGAGCACAGGCTATCGGGACCTGTGTAGGAGGAACCGTAGCACCACCAGATACTGCGTTGGCATGCGAGCGTTGTCCCAATTTATCTTCTGTCTCCAAATTCTCACACATCAGTCTATCTCATGCGCTCCTCCAGTTGGTTAAGTCTATCAACTAAGGATATATTATTTAGTTCTTCAGGGTGGGAGCCGGGTATTTTCCCAAGATTGTCTACATCAATTACAATCAATGGAATCAGCTCAGCCTTGTCAAGTTTTTCTAATGCTACCATGATATCTGCCAAATGTGCCTCACTCTCTTCTCTAGACACTGAGTTCCTTTTATTTTTTATTACACCAATAACTGAGGTACCACAAGGAGTCTTTAGCATGAATAATCTCATCATCTGTAAACCGATTCAGAACAGCTTTTCTGACATTTTCCTTGGTACCACTCTGCAAGCTGAAAAGGATGTAAGCCATCAGAGGTGACAAAAGCATTTCATTCAGATTCTCAGCATTATCGCCATTACTAATAGTAGCGCCGGTGTCAAGACAGTTATTTCCCGACCGTAAACCAGACTGATCTCCATTCACATTCATTTGGCTAGTATTGGGATCCTGTCCGGAACATGAGTCACCCTCACTGTGGGGTGTACCTACAGGTGGACTTTTTACTCCATTGGATGCCTGGGCTTTCACTAGGGTTAAGTCACCCGACACGAACCTGGTCTCTTTACATGACTTGCACAGTTGCAAATCCTTTCCATAACAGACGACGGATTTTCCACTTTTCTTGTTGGGGCAATTGTCCTCGTCTGAGGGACCCATACATTTCCCCATTGTACCTGATACAGTCAATTCACGGCCATAAACGGCGGTGGCAATGCAACACCTATTGTGAAGAGCTACTGTTTGTCACCAGTCTGTACCAAACTTGTAATATTGTCCAATATATTGGGTCACACCGGGTCACAATCAGTCCAGACTATGTATTTTCAGTTACCATTCTTTTTTAAACAACAATTTGGGACGGAGAAAACTTCAAAATCAAACACCCTCTCTTCTACAAATTATAGCATGGATATTCCGGGCTCTTCAGAGTCTCTGATCACAATGCAGCAAACTGACACTTGCCAGCACAAATCACTAATGATATCATTCGTTCAAAACAGCAAAGACTTGCGGAGCCAATCCTCCTCTATAACCATTCAACTGAAGATCACGTGATTAGGGTTGAGATTTCTCAGTTTGTCCCTTACTGTCTCTTGATTCAGCTTATGAAATTGAAAAATGTTATCAGCATGATAATGTTCTGTTATTTGTCTGATGCTTTTGTGGTTGTTATATTTTCCCACATATATCCTGTACAGTAGCATCATAATTTACGGTAGTCTGGGTACTGCTCCGTGCGTTTACATAAAATTAGTTAAAAATGTCAGCAATAGAACATTTATCAGTAACCATTTTACCGTTCTCTTCTAGCTTAATATCTGAGTTTTTAGCACCTTTGCTAGATATGAAGGGCTTTGTGATAGGCCAGAAGTCACAGTTCTTGGGCCCATTGCAACATTTATTGATAAAGTAGTCTTTGATGGCACGTCGCCGTAGGTCCGTACACTTATTTCTCTGTTGCTGGTATTTTTTCCGGTGTTGTTTTTTTCTACCATTGTTTCTGAAAGTGTTAAATACCATTTTCTTTTTTCTCAAGTTTCTTTTAAGATCTGCATGGACATAAGGTGCTTCGTTTAGCTGCTTTTTCATTTGTTTGAGGGGGGCATGATAATTGATTATGTCACAGTACATTTGAGAGAAAGCACAGTAGCCATCATCCTCCAGTAGTCCATCTATGACAGCATGGAACAGAGCATGTGCTACATCAGCGAGAAACTCCTCACTAACAAAGTTCTTATAGCTTCAGTAACTAATGTGAGGAATACTGATGGGCTTATGATGCTCTCCCAGAACAGTGTAGATGAGGTGATGACAGTCACTGAGACCAATGTCTATGGTATTTGATGTGAGAATAAAGATAGATCTATTAGTAAGAATCACATCGAGCAGACTGTCATTCTGCTTGGTAAAACAAGTTGGCTTAAGGATATAATTTGACAAGTCAAATAAGCCCATTGTGTCTCACAGCGTTTTATCTTTGATGTTATGCATTAAATCAAAGTTGAGGCCATCTAGAATGAGTAAATTGTCATAAGAAATCGAGGCTCGGTCCAGGAGAAGTGTCATTTCTCATGTAAATGTTGAGTTCAGTATGCGAGGAGACTTGTAGCCTGCAACGAGCAGCCATTTATGGAGATTTGTTTTGATTTCCACACACTAAGTTTCAATCTCCGATGTAAGAACATTGAAAACTTTTGATGGTATGCTTGATTTCACGTACACCAGTAGACCTCCTCTCCTTTCAGTATTGTCTTGATTGTACCATGTGTAATTGTCAACTTCGAACTGAGCTTGCGCAAAAGAAGCGTCTATCTTTGTTTCACTGAAGATAGCAACGTCTAGAAGTCCTTCTCTTAGAATATCATGGACGCTGCTAAACTTGTATCTAATAGAGTTTATGTTTAGATGGCCTATAATAATATTTCGCTTGTGAATGGCCCTAAAAGCCTTTAAATCGCTAGTTGTATCAGTAGAAGAGCTAATGCTGTCCAGTGTTGAGTCCGCAGATGTGTTGTTGCCTATTTGGGAGCCTTGGGTGTTAAAAATGAGTCTGTGAAGTGAAACAAGGCATTGGTGTCAGATTCACAAAGGTACCCAAGACTTGAGTTGAAAAATGAGTCTGTGAACTGGGGTATACTACATAATTGGCAGACCCAGCCCACTGGCACCTGGCCACAATGGGTTAATTGCTCTCTGGCCATCCCAATACAAGTCCTGTGGAACCAGTGCATACAGACTTCACAATATATCTGATCCTGGTTTGTTTTAACCGGCTTGTAAGAAACTCCATAGGGTTCCTAATTGGGCCAGGTTGTGGATGAATGTCACCTCCAAGCAGAATACTGGTGTGTGCATTCAAGTTCATTACACTATTGTAGTAGTGCGATTTTTCTTAAATATATTGGACTTTTCACGTCAGCTAACCTGTCTGTAACCAGGACCATAACGTTAATAGTCCACCTGACTGAGGTGTTGGTCAGAAGGGTAGGACCGTATTCACTGATAACCCGTGGCCAAACAGTGCAAGTAACACACAAGATTTCAATTGTCTGTTCAAGAGCTCTTTGTTGAATAGTTCCTTGCTGTCCCTGTAAGAGCATTGTCCAGAGAATGGCAGAGGACAATGACACATCAACACAGTCTATATCACCCTTGTGCTTGTAATACCGTCTCCTTTTGGCCCATGACCATGTGTTGAATGCCCCTATGATGCCTCTATAAAGTGTATGATCCATAATTTTCCTCCAAAAACTGGATCTGAAGGATCACTGTATATTCCTATAAAAGTCTGCCCTGTTTGTTGTGGAAATAAAATCACTGTTCCCACAAAAATGAAGGAAAACTTTGGAGACAATGTCATTAAAATATGATAAGTCATTAGTAAAAAAAGCTTTTGCTGTTACATTCTGAGTGCACTGTCCCCACAACGAAGGAAGGAATGCTCGTGAAACAGGTCTCAGGGGGTTAATATGATACACCTTGTACTTACATAGAGGTTGTATGCCACCAGTACCAAGCAGTGGGGGTGGTCGCGCAATGCCCTGTTGACCTGCATTATGGTTGACATTGTCTGTCAGTGCAGACTGTTGATTACCGTCCGTGTCTGGTGACTTGCGTTGGCAAGTAACCTGCTCCTGCTTTGAAAGAAAGCAATCTTTTGCTGACAGATCCTCTATGGACGTACTTTTTTTAAAATTTTGCCTCAATGAAGATGAGTCGCATGCACGTCAGTAGTCCTGCATTTCACACCAATCCTGTCTCATGCAACTTTAAGACAATGATCATGTGCAATTTAAAGGTGCTCGCATGGAGTTCCAAAGTTACAAATCAAAACTTAATTCCCCGATTTTGCCCATTTGAACTTGGCTATTAGATCAACGTCACCTGCACATAATCCCAATTTAGCTTTAATGCCACACCTACATAATGAGCAATATGAAAGTCCTAGCTCATACATTTATCTCTGATCATTTGACGACCAGTCACCAACATTTCGAGGTCCTTCAGTAAGTGCAAAGACACACTGACCTTGATCGACGAATGGTATACTGTTCTACTGCTGAAAAACACTCACTTAGGCTACCCCCATTTACTTGCAAAATGGAAAAGCAACAGTCATCCACATGTTAACCTGAAAATCATTATCAAATGCCATTGGAAAGTGCTTGACAGTTTTTATGTTATAATGTGGAATGTAAGTTTACTAAGGTTACCCTGTTACCTTGGAAAACAGATCAAAGATTTCCGATATGAACCAGGTTTTCAAATTCAGTCAGTCTCTATACAGTGGTCACGTGTCTTGAAACACCAAACCTTACCGGCCCAAGCAATGGTCACTGAAAACAACTGATCTCAGGAAATATTAACAGGCAATCAGAGATTAATGGATCCAGGCCCCCATCGCGTCATTTATAACCTTGCTAATTACAGGTCTCATTTTAACATGACTGTAGTACATAATAATAGGCTATCACCATGATGCAGAAATTTAACCTAGCACACTATTTTTATACATGATAATCTCTTATGTCCAGATACACAGGTATGTGAATTTTCATAACTCTACGTCAAAGGACAACAGAATTACAGCCTGGACATCAAGTAAAATGTAATTTTACATGATTTGTCATCGTGACCTAGATACTTGACCTGAGGTTTCATTGATCTAAGTTGGAGGACAAGTGAATCATAGCCCAGACACGAAAAGCAGATGGCCAGACAGACAGATGCACAGACACAATCTCACATTGAAAATGTGATAACTATATGGCCCGCCTCCAGTAGAAGGGGGGCATAATCAACATGACGATCACCCGGCAAGGTGCCAAACATGTGTCTTCCAGGGCAGGGTCTTGCTCATTGGAGCACTCCTACGAAGCGAGGATCATCGTACAATCAGACTAGGGTGACTGTGGAACCCATCAATTACCAAATATGGCATCTAGTCAATACACATTTGGCATATCAGTGTCATTTTGTGTTCTCTTCTAATCAATCATTTTCTGTGGGGTTGAGTGTTCGCTGTCTAGTCAGCAGAAACCGCAAACAAATTTCGCCAATGAAGTTGTGTGAGTTTCTCTGGCACATAAACAGGCAGCCATTATGAGTCATTGGTATCCTTCACAAAGACCTGAGCATGTACAGGTCTGGACTTTGTTATTCCACTCTTTAAATGCCCTTTATCTTATTATACTGACAAAGGCCTGATTATCTAATATGGGATACTAATATGATCTGCACATAGGCTCACATGTACAAGCACAAAAATAAATTTTCTGTCAAAGTTGGTGCAGGTATTAAACACTGCAGTACATCAGGGACATTTGTTAACCATCAGCCAATCGGTCTAATGCCACAGTTTTCTTCAATTTGGCTGAAGAAATCTGCAAAAGGCTGAGTTGTTTAAACTTAGTTAATAAAGGTCCAGAGCAGAACAGTACAGGAAGTTTGCCCTTATTTCCAGTTTTGGCTAAACATTTTCAAAGTCCACATCTGTCCCTGGATGTTGTGATATTAAAACTGAAATAGGCTCATTTCAGAACTTTTGAATACGAAACTTGTGGAAAATGGGAATATTTTGATGTAAACATTGCATAGGTTAGGTCAGTAGAACAAAAGTGACTGTGGTTCTAGGTGTCACACATATTGTGATACGGTCTGGCCTGTAGGCCACCATTTTGCAGAATTTATGACGCAGAAGCTTCTCAAAGGTGGTTTTAAAACTTTGAGAAATAAACATATGCAAGCGGCATTTAAAAGAAGAATAAAGCATAATTTTAAAGGTAAACACCCAAGACTACATACAATCAATAAAAAAATTAAAACATTGGAACTGAAGTAGACTATCGAAATATTGAGAAGTTGCCACTGAAGATATTATGTTATCACAATAGCATTGACATAGATGGCCAACTCCCGTATTCATATTAACATGTAAGACCAATGAGTTTTGTTTGATCATAACTCCTGTTCTGTTGCACATATTTGCATTGTATTTCCATCATGATATGACAAGTCTCAGTCTCTTGTCAAGTAAACATTGGCTTGCACTTTAGACTTCCTACAGGCGAACCTGTACAATGAATACAATAAATCAGTGCCCCTGCATCCTGACCTGTTTAGACTATCTTAGGGTTCCAGCAGCCTGAACTGTTTAGACTAGCTCAGGGCCCCTAGAGCTTAGCCTGCTTGGACTACCTCAGGCTTCCTGCAGCCTGACCTGGTCAATATTGACCCAGGGTTCCTGCATTCAGACCTGGTTGGAATAATTCACGGTTCCTACAGTCTAAATCTGACAAAGACTTATCCAGGTTTCCTACAACCAGACTAGTGAAAACAAATATAATACATATGTCATGTAAATTGACTAACAGTGCCATGATACCACAATTTTTTCATCCTTGTTTTTGAACAGTGGGATTTTATGAAAGAAAATTGAAATACAAAGTGTTATCCCGACCTGCCAACCCTACACAACTTTTCTATGTGACAGGAAACTAACGCATATTTTTATAGAATATAAAGCTACTTCATGTCTTTACAATGTGGCCTTGTCATACTTAAATTAACATTCAGGCTGCACTAATAGCTCACTATCCTTAGCATGTATCCTGGATTTGGTTCACTCATGTTAGATGTTTCAGAGAACTGCATGAATAACCTGAAACAAAACATAATATATACATAAAAAAAGAAAGTACGACATATGATTGGAAATACGTGAGGAAAGTGACAGCTCGCTTTCAAAATGGTGCTTGATCTCCTCCATTGCTTATCACTCCAAACACTCTGCTGGTCTGAATTACTGCTTAATGATTTCATATTCCAACTCCTCATAAAAGACATTTTTTTTCAAGAACCAACATGTGTGTAATTCCATAGAAGTTCAACTATTCTAGAGCACTGTTTTCTTCAACATACTTTGGATGCTAACCTTGCTGAGTTAAGCTATCTTCTTCAGCATACTTTGGATGCTAAGCTTGCTGAGGTAAACCGGTTTCCTCGGCATACTTTGAAAGCTAAGCCTTCCGAGAGAAGTTTTTTTTCCATGGCTCACTTAGATGCTGAGCCTGCTGAAGGAAGCTGTTTTCTTCAGCATACTTTGGATGCTAACCCTGCTGAGGGAAGCTGCCAACAAAATAAAATAGTGCCAAGAAAACCTGGTATACCTACATATGCTTCCCATCTTAAACAGTGCTTCAGTTCAGACAGAACTGATTCTGCATGCAAGAAGCCACAATATGTTTGTGGCAAGTGCCCTATTATGGACAGTTATTGAATTGTCAACACAAAGACAGGTCTATCAGATCGGTCTGGTCATGTAATTTATCCTGTAATTGTCTTAATGTACGTTTTTTATCCTGTAATCTATCCTGTTATTGTCTAAATGTAGATTATTTTATCCTGTAATTGTCATTACTCATTCCCTCATTTATCTTAAGATAGAATAAGTATCAAACCAATATTTTAAAAGATGACAGTGCTGACATTTCATCTCAAAGGATTAGATAGATATGGATAGACAGACAGATAGACACATAGATAGACAGACAGACAGACAGATAGATAGATAGATAGATAGATAGATAGATAGATAGATAGATAGATAGATAGATAGATAGATAGATAGATAGATAGATAGATAGATAGATAGATAGATAGATAGATAGATCGATCGATCGATAGATAGATAGATAGATAGATAGATAGATAGATAGATAGATAGATAGATAGATAGATAGAAAAACCTTATTTGTAGAGGGTATAAAGACAGCAAACTTGTGCTTATCTTCCCCAGGGCCCTCTTACAGGCACCACACAATCATCCATTCACGCATGTGTGTGGTGTCACCTGTTGTGCATGCAGAAGCATTCAGCTTTTTAATTTTTCAAAGTCCCTTATCACCATAATTTGAAATTCTACAACTTATATACTGTCCATTTTATTGGCAGGTGTCACAAAAACATATATGTATAGTTGAAATTTTGAGTCTCTGCAATAGTTCGGAATATATAAACTTTTGAAATTTTACTTGCCCCTAATTTGCATATTTTTTAAACATCATAACTATTCCAAGATAAGATGCACAATTTTACCGGTTAGGTCAGTCACCATAGCAAGTTTCGTGGTTTTCGGAAAAATAGTGCCTGATAAAAACTCCAGACAGACTTGGTCGTAGAGAAGAGAGAGAGAGAGAGAGAAAGAAATTCCAGTGTTTACTTATACAGTCAAACCTCTCTACAGTGGGCACCCTTGGGACCAGAGAAGAATGCCCTCTCATGAGAGGGTCAGCCCTACTGTATGGCATTATGGATGAGTAAATGTGCATGTACATTTACATTATTCATACATGCACACATACATGTAGAGTGCATTCAGGGGGGATGTTTATACATGCAATACAAAACTGTCTTTATTCCTTTATTGCATAAACAAATTGTAACAGATCCTGTCACAAAACTACATGTACATGTACCTGTGGACTGAAACAAGCACTATACTGTCTCAGTATTGGCTATGAATAACAGGCTTCATCTCACTGGTCACAAGAAAAAAAGATATGAAGGAGTGAAATGAGATGACACAAATCCACACACTGTTTCAAAATTCACAAAGTTGTGAAACCAGTCATTGAGGACTGGAAGACCATGCTTTGATGGGTCAAACCAACTCAGCACTGTTTGTAGTATATTTTTAACAGAGGGTACACTCAGACTTGTTCTGCCTAGAAGTCCCGTGCCGGTAATCCCTTGGGACTGATAAACCCAGCAGACTCATAGCCTCAGGCAAAAACAGACGAGCAGGGACACCTGTCTCAGTCATGGTGCACTGAGGGTTATGTCCAGCACTAATGGGAACATGGAGCTGATATGTTCTTGCATGAATAGAAAGAGATTCTCTGTATTTTATTAAGAACCTCATTACACAGTTGTTGAGTGTTCCCCCACCCCACCCAACCCCATCCCATTTGCTACAAGGCCCAATCCTTCCAAACGATACACCTGGCATACATGGCTAGAAAGTTGCCTATGAGACAGGTTCAAGCTCATTTATTATGCATGTAAAACGGTTGCCTACCACCATGGAGATCCATTTAGCTTGTAACAAGCAGTACAGCAGAAGCCTTGGATGTGGATTGTTGGGAAAAACAGTGAGTTTAGCATTCATAAAAAACTTTCCAACTTTTGTTTGCATGTTTTTTTATTTGCAAGATGTCTCAAACCTATATGTGTAAGTTAGAACTCTGTGTCTATCTTTAATATAAATGAAGATATAGAGCTTTTAAAACGTTATTTGCCCATAATTTGCATAATTTTAAACAAGATGACTATTCCAAACCAGGAACTTAATTTCACCAGTAGGTCGGTCACCATGGCAAGTTAGTGCTTTTCAGCATAATAGTGTCCGAGAAAAACAGCAGACAAATGTCGACCTAAAGAAGAGGACAAAATTGTATGTGGTTCCATAAGCCATAGAAATGCTAAAATCCATCAGGGATCGTTTGTCCATCTTGGCAATATGTGGGCCTGCCAGAAGTAGGAAATCATATATTCTGTCGAGGCACGTTATCACCAGTGCTATCATAGACGTTACATCCATATCAAAATATTACTTAATTGTTATCATTGTAATAAGATGACAAAAAAAAATACGCATTGTCATCATCATTGCTTAATATAATGGATTGGTGTACTAACCTCCAGCCCCTCACCTAATTCCCAAAAATGTTATCTAAAAGTATTATTACTCATTATAAATTGCTGTTTTGTTAACATGTAAAAACGTGTTTGTGTTTACCAGAAATGTTGTTCTTTGTATTAATTGTCCCATTCCATGAATTACCTATAAATTTAAGACAGTTGTCTGCAGGCTCTATCAGTACAAATCAACATAATCTGCAAATAGCAAGTTGGTGACAGCAATTATGTTGGTTACATCTATCAAAAGGAACGGACTTTGGGTCCTGTTAGGATTTTAGAAAGGGATTATTCAAAAAGTAGAACTATAGGCGCATTGAAATTTATAAAATGATCATTCAATTAGTGAAAAGCTAAAGATCTAAGATTAGGCCTTTTAGCTCAGCTGACGTGTCAGTCAGCTGAGCTTATATGGTAGACAGGGATCCATTGTCGGTCCATCTGTCGTCTGTCGTCCGTTTTTTGGCGTCCACAATTCACATTTTCGACTTCATCTCTAAAACCACTGGCCAAATTTACGTCACACTTGGCAGGAATGTACCTTGGTTGGGTCTCTACCGAGTTTGTTCAAATCTACAAGGTCCATTGATTTTTGATTTTTTTAATGATTTTTCTGTGATTTTTGGACAAAGTTTTAAAATATCTTCTTCTCCGAAACTGCGAAACTGCTTAGGGAGACTTCTAGGGACCCTCAGACTTTAATTTGTTCAACAGGTAGCACTGTAATTTTTCAAATAAGAAAGTGTGTTTTCGCTATTTTTGATTTCTCTAAAACCGTCACTCAGATTATTCTGAAACTTGGTAAAAATGTTCGTTATAGATGGCACAAAGTTGTTTAAAAAGTGGCATTTCTGTGAATTCTTAATTTTTAATGAATTTTCAAATCAGGTACTAATCAGTTGATGCCTACAGTGCGACTGATTACTATGCAGGTGAGTGGGGATTGCATTTATAACTCACATTTTCAACTTCTCCATAACTACTAAGCAAATTCACGTCAAACTTGGTGGCAATGTGTCTTGGGTGGGTTTTTACAAGGTTGTACAAGTGACCACACTTCAGTGGTTTTCAAGATTTGTTTTTCTTTGTTTTTTGTTGTTTTTTTTTTTTTTTTTGTCTATTTTTGTCTTTTTTTATTTTTTGGGTTTTTTGTTTTTGCCAAATCTTCTAAAATTTTCTCCAAAAGTGCTCGGCCAATTGATTCAAAGTTGCTTAGGGAGACCTTTGCAGACTTCAAGACCTTAATTTGTTCAACAGGTGGCGCTGTGATCTTTCAAATATTTTTTATGCCAAAAATGTGCTTTCGTTATTTTTAACTTCTTCTCCAAAGCCGTTTCTTAGATTTTGCTGAAACGGGATGGAAATGTCTGTTTATAAAGGGCCCACTAGAGTTGTTAACAGGATGGCGTTACCTATGAATCTCTGATTTTTAATGAATTATTCAATTCGGGTACTCACCAGTTAATGGATCCATTCCCATTGATCACTATGTGAAGTGAATGGGGAATGCAATGGTAATTCCTGCTTTTGACTTCTCCAAAACCACTAACCAGCTTCACTTTAAACTTGGTGGGGATGTACCATGGGTGGGTCTCTCCTAAGTTTGTTCAAATGGTCATGCTCCAATGATATTTGTTTTTTTATGATTTTTCATGTTCATTTTTTTATTTTTGCCAAGTCTTAGAAACTTCTTCTCCAAAAGCACTTTTCCAATTGATTCAAAATTGCATATGAACACTTGAGCGCATGCCAGCGGGAGAAACCCAGCACATGGATGACCTTGACTTTATTATCAAGGTGATAGGATCACTTAGGTGTATTTAACTGTACAGATGATAACTTGAGAACTCTTACAGCCTGGACTTTCATGTTTTACATGGTTAGATCCTCTTTGAGGGACACACTCAGACATTACATGAGTGACCTTCACTTCATTTACAAGGTCACAGGATTATTGACATGAAATTTACTGCTCGCATGATAACTTCAGATCTGTTTTGAGTTGGGACCTTGACATGGTTCATGTAAATGTTTTTTCTATGAAGGTCACGTTTAGACAGAACATGAGTGACCTTGACCTCTCTTCTGACGTCACAGTGCAACATATATGAATTTTACTTTTCAGTGCTATAACTTTAGAACTATTTGAATTGGGATCTTGATGTTGCACATGTTTGTGTTCTTCCACAAAAGTCAGACTTACTCAGGACATGGGTGACCCTGATCATATTGCAGTTCAAAGAACCACAAGTGTGATGAATCCCTAGGTCTGCTGAGCATTGGTGGTTCACACAGCCATCTTGATTTTGTTTTTTGTTTGTTTGCATTTTAGTTTGTTTTTATTATTTATTTTTGGCCGTGTTTTTAACACGGCTGACCTGTCAGTCAATTGAGCTTATAGGAAGTTCCTTAAATCATCGCCCATCCGTCCTTTCCCTAGTCCATTGTCCGTCCTTCCACAGTTCCATCTTTGACTTCTCCAAAATCATCAGTCAGATTTATTGATGGCAATGTATCTTGGATGAGCTTCTCCTTAGTTTGGTCAAATGGTCAGGCTCCAATGTTGTTTTTTTTGGGGGGGGGTCTTTTTGGGGCAAATCTTAAAATATGTTCTTCTCTGAAACCAATCACCCAATTGCCTTGATATAACACAGAAATACTCCTAGGGACTCTTAGTTTTTAATTTGATCACCAAGTGGGGCTGCATTCCTTTCCTTTTTTTATGATTTTCTGTGTGATTTTGGATATTTTCAACTTGATTTCCAGAACCGTCACTCAGATTAAGCTGAAATTTGATGGATATGTCCCTTTTGAAAGGGACAAACAGTTGTTCACAACATGGCACTGCTGGGTATTCCTGGTTTTTAATGATTTTTTTGATTCGGGTACTTATCAGTTCATCTTTTCTATTGATTACTATGTAAGTTGTTGTTGAAAATCTTTAAAAAAAAGTTTTAATTGGAAAGTCAAACATGAGATTTTTCGGTAATTGCTTTAACTTAAATAATTTTACCAGATTTCTGTCAAACTTGGTGCATGTACCTTTTAGAAGTGTCTACCTATCTTGTGCAAATGGTCATGCTCCAGTTTGTATATTGACCTCATTCCCAAGGACACAGGATAACTGACATAAAATGTACCATTCACTTGATAACTTAAGATCTGTTTTGAGTTAGGACCTTACGTTGCACATGTTAATGTTTCTCTATGAAGGTCACGCTAAGACAGTACATGAGACACCTTGACTTTATTTCAAGGATCACAGTGCAAGATACATGAATTTTACCTTTCAGTGCTGTAACTTTAGAACTACTTGAACTGGTACCATTAATGTGGCACATATTAGTGTTCTGTCATAAAGGTTAGATTTACTCAGTACATGGGTGACCTTGATACTAAGTTCACAGAGCCACAAGTGTGATGAATCCCTAGGTCTGCTGAGTATGGGCTGTTAACACAGCCCTCTTGTTGTTGCTGTTGATGTTGGTTTGGCTGTTTGGTGTTTTGTTGTTGTTGTTTTTTTTTTTTTTTTTTTTTTTTTTTTTCGTTTGTTTGTTTTTGTTTTATATTTGTGGGGTTTTTTTGTTTTTGGATAATTAGATTATTTGGGCCAAAAAATTATGGATTATTTGTATGGAATAATTGGTACTGCCTGACAGGGCCCATGACATAAAATACTAACAAAAGTGGTTGATCAGTTAATTTCAATAGAACTCATGACATTTTGGAACACGTGTCGGTATTTTGCTACCCTCAACAGAGACTTGCAACTTAAACAAAATCATAACAAGAAGAATTGTAAGCGTCTGTGCAAATGTATGTATATATGTATGTATGTATGTATGTATGTTTGTATGTATGTATGTATGTATGTATGTATGTATGTATGTATGTATGTATGTGAGCATTTAATATAGATAACCTAGGTGGACGCATATATACAAACCTGTTAGTTCACCGAGTTTATGCAAGTCTGGGGCAAAGTTTATACTCCTTTTGTACAAATATAATGTGGCTAGTTAAGTGTTAAAGTGCACATACTGCATACGTTCGATGCACGCGATATTGACAAGAACATTCACTACTGAGTGAACAATTATTGGCCATGTGGCAATACTTCTTTACAGTATTACACTTGACGACTATGAGAACAGCTTCTGTTGGGCTGACTTTGGTCGTTTCGAGTGGATTAGAAAAATGGCCTATGGCTAGCATACGTTCTTCTTCTGGAGTAAACGCAAGTACATTATTCATAAATACTTCAGACTGCAAACGAGAAAAAGAATGAAAGGTAAAATGTGAAAATACACATTCAATGAAAAGTATAACAAAACAATTCTGCTGAGCGTACATGCCATGACTAAGCAGAAGGTGAAACAAATACAAACTATCACTTGTTTAATTCAAACAAATGTATAATCATAACAAAGGAAACCTGACGGCTGAATTCAGTATGCGACCCCAAATAATAAGGAAATCAAGTGAAATCAAACCTTATACATAATTGTAATATAGAAAAGCATAATTACCAAGCATAGGTTTAAAAAAAAAAAAAAAAGTAATGCTGGTCAAGTGAGTGTTCAACACAATCAGTATCATGACACATGATTCTGAGAAAAACGTGAACATACGTATAGAGTATTTAGAACACTAAAAGCATCACATACAAAAATACGAGAACAACAACAAAACATGACAGATAAATCCAAACCAAATCAAGTTGGAAACATTTCGTTTGTATCGTTATCTCTCTTAAACGTTTAAACCTTGAGGTCTTAACAATGTATATCCCTACCGTGCCTATAATGTTACAGTTTGTATCCTATCAAGCACACAGGGCACCAAACAAAAGTAAGTTCACCTTCTCGGTCAACGATAAGCTATCAAACGAAATACCTGTATTATCATTGGGAATGTCTTTCAAGGCTTTAGGTCAAATATCTTTACAAAGAGGGCTCTGCAGCATAAAATGAATTTAAGTTTTGGACCTTCTCACTTCATGATACTTACGTGAGATGTCAACCTTCCAACATCAAACAGTCCTTGAGACCAAACAAACCAAAATTTGGAAAACGTGAGCCTCGGTGTGTGTGTTCAGTTCTTATTCTTTATTTTGCTTAATTCGTGTAGCGTTCTTGCTTAGACGATTGCGATTTGTTAGAGTGGAAGTCATTAATGGCTTGTCGCCAGGGAAATTATGTTTACTGGCCTGCCCCAAGCACATGACATTTTATACCTAATTCATATAGTTAGCCATGTGGTGGAAATATCACTTCCCCTTCCCTTTAAATATCTCTTCCAACAAAATATTTCGATTTGAATATTCATATGGATGTTAAGAGGCAAACTTGCAACTTTGTTCAGAATGGGCAGATGATATATGGGTTGCATGTTTGACTGCAGATGTCTTGGCAGACCCGACGCTATTGAATTGGGGCACCACATGAACCTCCAAACTTTCGGCATATGGCCTAGTACGACTCCTTTTAAAGGAATGGACAGAGCTGGCAATCCAATCCAGCTTCTGCTCATGGATATGAAGGCACTGGTAGTATCTTTTTTCCTCTCATTGCTGAATTTTGTTACCAGTGGATTTTTTTTTTCAGAGTAGCTGATGGCCACACATCAGAGCTTTTTTGTAATTCATTTATCGTGTTTGTCATGGTGAAATTTACCATTTTTGAAACCATTGTCTGTGCCAAGCTGGGGAGAAAAATGTGAACTCTGTGATAAACATTCAAGAACATAATACTCGCATAATAATTATCACCATCATCAGCGTCGTCGTCGTCATAATCATCATCATCATCATCATCATCATCCCCATCACCATCAACATCACCACCACTTATTTTGAATGGTCTCCGAGAATTCAAATGCTGAGCACTAAGGAATTCTTCTTTGATCAATTATAGACACGTTGTTTATAATATCTGGCTACAGGCGACAAGAAACCAAAACCTTGTGTCATTTTTGCCATGGAATTATCGTTTGTTCGGAACTTTGCCTTTTCTATGTTCATATTGTCCGGAAATTCAATATTAATTTTCGCGTTTCAATGACTACAACTTAAATAACAGAGCAGAGGAATGTCTAGTTTGCCTGCTGTCAGAATTTAAAGTAGTGCCTCATTCGGTTGAGATTTTTATATTTGCAGCATTATTAAGAACTAAAACCTTGGCAAAGTCTTTTCATTGGTTGTTGTTCACAAACCGCAGTACAAATTAGAAAAGAAGATTTGAGTCACAGTACATTTGTCCGAGTGCCTTCAAAATAAGAACAGTTTGAAATGCTACACTTTCCCAATGTTCAACATAATCTGAATTTTTGTGTATTAGCTTATTTTTTTTAAATAAATTAGAATGGAACATCTTTGGTTCTTGGTTCATTGGATGTGGCCATGTCACAAACGTAACTATGAACCAAGGTTTGAAGACACCCCTATCTATAACATTTTTGAAGCTACTCAAAATTTAAAATTTGTGAATTTGCGTAATTGTGGTTTATTATGGACATTCTCGTATCTGTTTTGTATAGAGAAACTAAGAATATCTGATTTCTACTTTTGTGATCCATTTATAGGTCGATATCCTACACCAGAAACACAAATTTATCAAGGCTATACATAAAACATAAGAGGAAATGCCGCTTTACCGAAATTTTGTAGTTTGTAAAATATTTGATGGGTGTGTGGATGTGCATATATATGATCAACAAAATTTTCGATTCTTTTTTTTGGGGGGGGGGGGCGACCCACCACCAGACAATGACTCTTCCTGCAAAATCTTATAGAAACGGTTGAGGCCAACATTTACCAAGCGTAATAGGTTCAGTTCGACTATTGAAGGCTGTCTGGCCATCACACGAATATATTAGCTGTGGACCACAGCTAACTGCATTGAAAAGCAGATGCCTTTTATGGGTTACAATAGTTTGTGTTTATTGACATATAATGCATATCTGTGTGTGTGTGCTTGCGATTAACAAAAGACATCTTTGTTTTTACAGTGCCACTTCCTAAGCCTGATAACTGCCCATGCGTAATCTTATAAAAACAGTCAAGGTGGGCATTCCCTGGGTACGACAGATTCCAGTGTGATTGCTTCTGTGTGTATGTGATACCAACCTATGCCTTTCCACAGCTATCTGGATGGAACTCTCTGATACCAAGCTATGGCCTCCTTACCACAGCTATCTGGATTAAACTCTCTGATACCAAGCTATGGCCTCCTTACCACAGCTATCTAAATTGAACAACAGAAACCTTTTGTCCGTAAAAATACAATTAGGTTTCATGCTGACAATGAAATTGGAAAACCTTTTTCCTCATGGAATTACGTTACCTTGATGTCAGCCCATGGTTATGTGTCCGTGAACCAGTTCATTCAAATCCTTACGGCAATGCAGTAGTATTAAACTTAATTTGTATCATCATTGCTTGTACAAGAGGTCTTCATATAGGCAATGTGGCTGTTGACTGTTTTTCGAAATAAAATATATTTAAACCAAACCAAATTTGCTGTTCATTGGACAAACATATAGTCAGTGGATCTACATATGCAGCAGGCTCAGCAACTTTAAAGGGTATGTACTTAACTTAGCATGGAGTGTGTCATAAAGAGCGGGTGATAAAAGACCACTCTCTTTGGAAAGAGCACATTAAAGATCTGCAAGTCCTATGCTTGCCATTTCAAACTACTTTTTATGTATATTTTGCTGTTTGAATACATAATTGCTTGGCATGGCTATATACCTCAGTAATTCAGGACCATGAGTGGAGCAACCTTTTTTTTTCTTTTTTCATTCCCGTACCCACAGAATTCGAAAACGCCTTTGCGGGGCCAGCTTGCTTGACTGTTTTCATTTAATCCATTAACCGACACCCTAGAACAATTTGTGGTTGGTAAAATAACACGGAAAGTATTCGAGCAGGCGTGTAGGAAAGGAAAGTGGCCAGTCAAAAATAAAAACATTTACAAAACAGTAAAAACAACCTTAAATGAAGCCGCTTTGGGGGAAAAAAAAGCATAATATGCACACTTATGTCTTAGCTTGAACCGTGTCATGAGTTGATCATTCTAGAGTGTGTGCATGAGTACATACATGACTGGTTATTCCCCAATGTTGTCTATGCGGTGGCATGATAATGCGCAGACAATTCTGAATGTAATAATGTACTAGTGCAATGGTGTCAAAACCTATGCAAGTAATTAACTCGAAGGTTTCATAATCATCTCTCCCCATACATAAAGTAACGGGGATACAGCTTGATAATGAAAGTTTCGTTCCTCTCTCTTAAAAAAAGACTTAACTCTTTGAGTGCCAAGCACGACGCATGTCGATCTACTTAAGTCAAGCTCGTATTCCTCGTAAAAAGACCTTTCATTCAATTACCAGTATGCATATAGTTCCAGAGAGAATGTCCCAGGTCAACAGCTATTCTCGGCGCACATTGTGCCCAATGCACACCGACAAAACCTGTTGACTCAGTCCAAAATTTGGCAATAAAAGAGTTAGCAATCGGGCTCTGAAAAGCCCCAGAATATCTCACCACAAGACAAATTTTATAAATCAGATAGGTAAATATCCTTTCATTGTGTAGCTTTTTGCCCTGTCCTGCTTGCAAAAATTTAACCATTTCCTCCTTATATTAAGACTGAGTCAACAGCCTTCCTCGACATGGGCTGGGCACAAAGTGTCCAACCCATGCCGAGGAAAGCTGTTGACCTGGGTCATGTTGTCTTGACAGGTCCCATCTTCTATTCTCAATCAACTTGTTTTTCATTTGCTGTTGAAATCAGTTGAAAATGCTGAAGCAGGTGACATTTGACCACCAGCCGGTTTTGGCCGGTTTAAGGGGGAAAGGGTTAAATCATTACTGAACAATTACTGTTGCAGATTGTCTATGACCTACGACACATTCATAGTAAAGACATTCGTGTCTACCAATTTCATAAATGTAATAGAGTAACTGCTTTCGTAAGTCACGGATATAAGTTTGGGGCAGTTATTTTTGTCCCTATAAGGTTATGTGTGTACTGTCATGGTACAAATAGTCCCAATAGTAGACTGATATGTTTGGAAACATATTGGCTCCTTTGGGGTTTGAAAACCTATTTCTTAGCAAACTACTTCTCGTATTGCTTATTAAGTAACTATTTGGTTTGTTTGTGCAGTTTATCTGAAATTATGTTTATGCTAATGTCATGAAAATAAGTTTATGGATGAGTAATTTTTATCCTATCTAGGAATATGTCCGTGTGAGCAGGCTGATAACTTTTGAAACCTGCTAGCTCGTGAAGAGTGTAAAAAACAATTTCTTATTGAAGTTATTGAAGAACGTATACAATATACAATCATTGACGTATTTCCACAATTGACTTGAAAGTCCTGTTTAAACTCATATATACATATATGCTTCGTTACATTCAGTCTCTGGCAAATTATTGGTCCTTACACCTTTTTTCTAAATTGGTTCTTTGCAGAGAACTTTTTAATGTAGCTATACAGTTCAGAATATGCTATAATGTATCTGTGAAACCTTTAAATTTTTTATTTTTGATTTTTAAATATCCATTCTCTACTAGAAATAAGCGATAGGACTCTCATAGAAAACGACAATTCAGCATCGTAGGCAGCGCCTACAGAAATGCTCCCATTCTTTTGGTTACCTGAGTCTTTCCAGTGGTTAAAATGCAAAGATTATCAGATGAATGATTTGGATATATGTGGTATTAAAACACTCATATTTTACATTCAAGTTGCTAGAGTAAGCATGATATTTACAGGACACTTTGCTGCTGCTAATATGCATAAGCATTTGCTGAGACGTTGAGGAGAAAAAGCAATGGTAAAACTTTGTTTTTAATTATCATTACTGATCTTTGCAGAGAACTTTTTAAAAATAGCTATTGGTATTATTGCTGCCAAGAAAACTATAGACCCTGTTGGCATTACCACTTACCTGCACCCTCTTGTAGGGCCTTAGCAACCCCATTGGTGGCTCCATTCTGATGCATTCATTGCCAAATGTTTTGATAGGACAAGATTATGGCTATTTCTGCTACATTGTGTGTAGACTACCAGGCTATGTATCAGTGCTGCTCAATTGGAAGTATATTGTTATAGGAATCAATCATTGGATTATTATTGAATAAGATCGGTTCAATCATGGTCAATATAGATTAATTGCTTCCCAAACTTTGATCTGGTTCAGCAAATAATACAATCAAGGCTACCTTTGATGTGGAAATCAAAGCAACATAGAGAATAAAGAATTCCCAGCTCTTTGGAAAAAAGCAAATGTTTCTCCTCTACAAAAAAAATGGTCCGGATAATATATGTAATAATTACAGGCCTGTCTCCTTACTAAGCTGTACTGGTAAAGTTTTTGAAAAAATAGTGTTCAAACATGTATTTAATTTTTTCCGTGATAATCTAGTCATTTCGGCCCATCAATCTGGCTTTATACCTAATGATTCCACTGTAAACCAACTCTTATTTTTATATCATGAACTATGTCTCGCTATCGACAATCACAAGGAAGTTCGCATTATATTTCTGGATATTAGCAAGGCATTCGATAAGGTTTGGCACTCTGGTCTACTATTCAAATTGCGTAAAAATGGGATTTCCGGTAATTTACTTGATTGGTTCTGTGATTATTTAAGTAATCGATATCAACGAGTCGTCTTGAAGGGACAGTCCTCTAGCTGGGGAAACATTTGTGCAGGTGTTCCACAAGGCAGCGTACTTGGACCACTCTTATTTCTGATCTACATTAATGATATTGTGGATCTGGTTAAACGTAAAATTAAACTCTTTGCAGATGACACTACCCTTTACTTGGATATTGAAGACCCAGCTGAAGCTGCTGAAACTATTAACTCCGATCTATCTGCCATAAATCAGTGGTCACATGACTGGCTGGTTACATTCAACGCATCCAAAACTGATTCTATGCTTGTTTCTCACAAAACTAATTCTCCCATCCATCCACCTATCTATTTTCAAGATCATGTCCTACAAGATGTCCAACAACACAAACATCTTGGTGTCACATTACGTTCAGATCTTCGATAGACTGATCACATAACGGAAATTACTAACAAATCTATCAAATTAGTAAATATTATGAAGAGTTTAAAGTTTACTTTGGATAGAACAACTCTAGAAACCATCTATATGTCTTTCGTAAGACCCATTCGTGAATATAGCAGCCAAGTGTGGGGTGGTTGTACAGTGTCCGAGGAGGTTAAACTTGAAAATGTTCAGTTAGAGGCCGCCCGCATTGTCACAGGTGTAATGCGAGGGACCAGCAGCGCCAAATTATACGAGGAAATGGGATGGCATACCCTGGCAAAACGGCGCGAATTGTCTAATCTATCACTAATGTATAAAATGGTGAACAACCTTGCCCCAGATATGCTGTGCTCCCTAATTCCCTCGGTTCCGGATCCTCACTTACAAGCTCCCAATACCCGTCAAAAATTTGGTCTTCCACGTTTCAGGGCCCGCACCGTCCTCTTCGACAAATCCTTCTTTCCTTCCACAGTGAGACTATGGAACGAGTTACCTGTAGACATACGAAAATCTCCTTCTGTTTCAGTATTTAAATCTAAAATATCACATCCTGTAGAGAGATCATTGACATTTGACGAATTGTCTAATTTTGGTGACAGATTCAATGCTATTCAACATACCCGCTTACGTTTAGGTGCTAACCAGTTAAATTCATATTTATGCAAGATTGGTGTTAAAGATTCGGCGACATGTCCATGCGGCTTAGCCTCTGAAGATGTGTGGCATTACTTTTTTTCCTGTCCTTTATATACTGTCTTCCGTTCCAAATTACACGAGGAAATAGCAAGATATGCACCTTTCACATTGCAAACAGTGTTATATGGTTCTCCCATTTGTTCTCTTCCCGACAATTTCAAAATATTTGCAGCAGTCCATGAATATATAGCCAGCAGTGGACGCTTTAAGCGTGCAGGTATTGGTTGACTCATACATTGTTTATATCTATGCAAGGTAGGGTTGTACCTTCCTCGCAACAGGGCATGGTTATCATATCATTTATCTAGGTCATTGGTATGGAACACGAAAATCCTGTTACAGTACATGGAGAACTGTAATGTTCTGTCTGTCTCGTCATAGTTTCGTCTTCTTGTTTACGTTACTGTGTGTTGGGTTCCGCCTGTTCTTGCGTCTTCCTTCTGCGAGAGAGATTCATATAGGGCCGAGCCCTCTTTCTCAATCGCGACATTGCTATCAAATGTACTTCAATGAGTTTGTTGCGAAATAAAAAATATGTTTAAACCAAAGCAACATAGTACTGAAACCCAATTAAGGTTGCACAAAAAGTTATTGACAATATGCTCAATAAGTGCACCTCTTATATTTGTGTCTTTTCGTCCAGAACCACTTTCTGGTAGTCGTTGCCCGATTCCGCAGTCTGAAGTCTTTGCACTCCATTAACTAACTTGTCATTGTCTAACCTGTATAAACATGGAAGTACTATTGTCCATATTGCACACGTTCTTCTGTAGAATTTTGTCATAGGCTGCATTAGCCCAAAAATATATTAAGGGGTCTTCAGTGAATTACTACTCCAAACATGTTTCAGAGCCTGTACCCGTACATGTCTCTCTGAGTAGCAGTTCATTTTCTCAGCCAAGTATTCAGCAAAGACAGTGAACAAAGTGGAATGAGGCAATCTGGTCTAAGCATAATTTATTTTCAAAGCAATTTCATAGTAAGTATTCCATTTATAAACTCTTCTTGTGACAATAACATTAATTGGTCTAGTTCAACTTCAGGCATTCACTTGTGTACTGGGAAGAAAACCTCATTGGTAAATCCAGTTTTGTGTAAAGAACAGAAAATAAAAGAAGTTATCACCTGACTTTAATAAAAGACAGCTATCTGGTTGATGCAGCTACTGGGCATTAAACCCTTGATCTCGTGTCAGGCTCTTGGCAATACCCCGTTGTAGGAAAGATATTTAAAAAGCAATATTTATTTGCTTACGGTTTGCATGAACTGCTTAGGATGTCCTAATTTATGCACCAAGTCTGTTACATGGGTAAGTTTTGTTTGGATTGACCAGAGTTGATGTTTTGGTGTACATGGATACCCTGGTGATTTATGGTCATGAATATAAGCTTCACAAAAAAAAAACATTTTAAAAGAAGTTTTCAAAGAATTGAGAAAAGCTAGGCCGCACGTGAAGCTACCCAAGTGAACAAAGTTGGTATCAAAGGTAAACGAGTAAAGATGGTGGCCATTGTAAAATGAAATCAACTAATATGAAAGGGGTCAGATAACATCCAGATGTGTAATTGCTATTCATAAACCCTCCTTCATCTATAGAAATTCTGGAGAGATATTTACAAGAAAAAAAACAACGTTCTTTGTGGGGAACACAAGAAAACTTTCAAGGAAATAGCGCTGCCTCAATAGTATCAAACATTTAAACAGGTGGACAAACAGTTCTCATTTAATATCAAAATCATTAAAAGATGATAGTTGGGCCTTTAGGAAAAAACAAGTAGCTTTGAAAAAGTTCTATGTATAGGAGGTCTTGTTGGTATACAGAAAGTAACAAAGAAGCTTTAAGGGGATTTGTAAGAGGTATAGGCAGGGTGATGGTATTTTCAGTTATAACTGAGCTAAAAGTGTAGTATAGACTTCAGGAAAAAATCAAGTAGCTTTGAAAAACTATGTATACAGGGTCTTGTTGGCCTGCAGAAAGTAATGAAGCTTTTGTGGGCATTGTAAGAGATATGTAGGGAATTGCTTCATGACTTTGGAAAGTAGGTCAAGGTCATATAATCAATGGGTCACAGTGACCCAAAAGTAGGTCATAAAGTAGAATTTTATATACAGTGCACTCAGGAGCAATTTGATCTTGAAGCTAAATTCTCTTTGCCATTGATGTCCAAGCTACACCTTTCCATTACAAAATGGTCTCTTTCCTATTTTGACACATAGGTTATATAATACTGAAGGCAGTGACACCAATTCTCAAAGTCCTGATAGATTTTCATACACTTTATAAGTACCAAAAGTTACATGTGAACTAATTGAAAACAATGGGGTGCAAAACATTCACAAGATTTTCACATTGTGACAACTATTTTCCTATTGGCTATGTAACCTTCACCTTCAAGTTGAATTTGAAGAATTCTACTTTCAAAATGTGTGGCTTATTTCCAGTTTTCCATATATGGTTTGTAGAAAAACAATAAACTTGAAAAAGCAAACTTCATGATTGGGTCGTGATAACCCAATTATGAAAGCGTAGGTCACAAAGTAGAGTTTTATGTACAATGTACTCAAGCACAATTTGGATCAGGATGTCCATTGTAACAGTTCTTGTCAGGAATTCCCTAGGTTTTTACAGGTGCTCTAGCCGTAAATGTTTATTTTATAGTCACTGTGACTGAAAATAATGCCCCCGTTTGTTTCTATTACAGTTATCAATGGCCAGTGGCTAAAAACGAAGGTGAGCTTTTAGCTAGAAATAAAAAATCACTGGAGCGTGATCATTTAAACAACTTGGTAGAGACCCACCCAAGGTACATTGCCACCATGTTTGAAGTGAATCTGGCAGTGTGTTCTGGAGAAGAAGTCGAAAATGTGAATGACCATTGCGATCCCCATCCACTTACATAGTAATCAGTAGCACTGTATGCATTAACCCATAAGTACCAAAATTGAAAAGTTCATTAAAAATCACGGATTCACAGTGACATCACCTTGTGAACAAGCTTGTTTACCCTTCTACAAGGAGCATGTCCACCACGTTTCAGCATAATCTGAAGGACAGTTTTGGAGAAGTAGCTGAAAAAAGCGAAAACACGCTTTTTACAGAAAACATATTTGAAAAATTACATCACCACCTTTTACAGAAATTAAGATCTCGAAGTCCCCAACATTCTCCCTACACAATTTCAAAGCAATTTGCTTAGCAGCTTTGGAGAATTTTTTTTTAAGATTTGACCCCAAAAGTTCAGAAAAAAAATATCCAAAAATCGATGGATCGTGACCATTTGAACAAACTTAGTACAGATTAACCCAAGGTACATCTGCGCAAAGTGAGGTAAATGTGGTCAATGATTTGTTTAACCCTCCAACAAACTACATTTTTACCAAGTGTTCAGGCAATTTGAGTCACAATTTCGAAGAATTAAGTCGAACAGTGAAAACACAAAATTAGCAAAACATTTGGAAAAAAGTATGAGTAAAATAAAACAAAAAAACAAAAAAAAAATCCAAAAATCACAGGGATGTGACCATTTGAATATGCTTGGTAGAGAGCCACCTAAGGAGCATCTCCAACGAGTTTAAAAACAATCTGCATGGTGGTTTTGTATGCTGGTATGTTACTTTGTCCGGGAATGACATCAACAGCATTCATTTATAAAAAGATTTAGAGTCCATGTCCTAATTTTGCATTTTAAAACAACCATGGCTGCTCTGTTTTGCTATTTGGAAATGCCGTTAATGTTCTCTTGATTAGAGCATCTGCCCCATACCACACAGGCAAAATCCATATGAGGTAAAACTATGGTGTTAAAAACCAGTTTTGATATATTGAAATCTGAAATATAACCAAGCCTCTTTAAAACTCCTATTTTTGTGAAATTTTCTTGCAAACAGAATCAAATTAGATTACTGTCAAATGCACTCCTAGTAGCTTGGCTGTGTATATCTGTTGTAGAGCTTGGCATTTGTATACTACAGTACACTTTGTTTCTCTAGTCCGTCTTTTGAAGGAGCCTACGAACTGACCTTTGGTCTTCCCACATGTACGCTTAATTTATTCTTAAACATAGATTCTGCCAGATGAATGAAAGTGGTTGTTAGTCTTGTTTCGACCAATTTTGGTGACTTGTCACAGGTCAATGTTATGTCGTCGTCAGCATACGCGTGGATTGTATGTGGAAGGCATTTCAGCAAATAACTTAAGTATGATGTAAAAAAACTGGGATCTCAGAATGGAACCTTGGGGGACTCCTACTGTTAGCTGCTGCCGTAATGATGTTTCCCCTTGAAACCAATAGGCTTGCTGGGTTCTGCTTGAAAGATACATGCAAAACCAGTACCAGCTCTCATATGAAACTTCATAGGCAGCAAGCTTTTGGAGTAAATATGTATGGTCCACTGTTTCTAATGCCTTTTTCAAATCCACATAGAGTAAGCCCGTTATTTTACCATTGTCAATATCATCTAACCACTCCTTTGTCATTTTCAATGGTGCAGTATCACATGAATGATTACGTGTAAAACTAGATAGATCTTGAGTGATCAGATGGCGTATTTCCAGAAAATTATAATATGCATAATGTGATGCCTCTCTAGGATCTTCCCTGGAATAGAGAGAATAGACATTGGTCTGTAATTGGATACATCTCAATTATCTCTTGACTTAAACGGAGGTACCGAGAGACCTTGTTGTATAACGACACCCCAATATACAACATATTCAATATAATACCACAAATTTTCAGGGGGAAAAAGTTTATTTTCTTTGTTATTTGATTTCTTTTATCTGACATATTCAGTTATCTGACACATTTCTTTGCGAACAGATGGTGTCATTATAACAAGTTTTTCACTGTTTTATTTTTTGCAGATTTCCAGTCTTGAATGAATATACCAGTCGCAATAGATAGATTCATTACCTTTGCCAAGGGTAAATATATAACTACAGCTGCACATTTCAGTGATTTTGCAGAAATACCATCAAGCGCTGTGGCTTATTTTGCCGTTGATCATAAACGATTGAGCCATCTGTTTTACTTTGTTTGGTTGTACCAGCTTTAGGGTTTTCCACAAACATACAGGATTTTCTTTTAAATCATTAAAAACCAAGGACCCAGAGTATCACCACCTAGTGAACAACTTTGTTTATCCATCGACAAGCTGCATATTTCCACCAAGTTTCAGCACCGTCTCAGTGACAGGTTTGGGGAGCAAGCCGAAAATAGTCTCAACACACAAAAATACATCCAAAAATGAATAAACAATAGAAAAAACGCAGCACCACCTTTTGAACCATTTAATAGCGGGGGGGGGGGCAAGAAAAGAGTCCCTGGGCAATTATGCAGCAATTGGCTTGGCAGCTTTGTCGGAGAACATTTTTAAAGACTTGGTTAAAATACGGAAAAAAAATCCTAAAATCACTGCAGCCCGACATTTGGGTATCAATAATAAAGACCCACACAAGGCACATTCCCTCCAAGTTTGAAGTGAATTTGGGCAGTGGTTTTGGGGAAATCGAAAATGTGATTTGTGGACAACAGATGGACGACATATGCCTCTTATTATAAAATAAGCTCAGCTGACTGACAAGTCAGCTAAGCTTAAAATAATTGCAGCAGCACCTGTCGAACAAATTAAGGTACAAAGGTTCCCAGAAGTGTCATATACAATTGCAAAGCAATTAGCTTAGCGGTATAATAGAAGAATTTTTAAAATTTTGTAAAAAAACAAGCAAAAAAAATCATTAAAAAAATTTCAGAATTGTTTGAGTGTAACCATTTGAACAGACTTGACAGAGACCCACCCAAGGCATATGACCACCAATAAAAGTTTGTTTGACGTGAGTCAGCTTGACGGTTTTGGAGATGAAGTCAAAAAGGTCAATTTCCATTGCTATCCCCATTGACTTGCATGGTAATCAATAGAAATGCATGTATGAATTCAAAGGTACCCACAATGTAAAATGCGTTCAAAATTAGGGATTCTGAGTATCACAATCTAGCCAACACTTTGTTTAACCCTCCCACAAGCTACATTTTCATCGAGTTTCAGCACAGTCTGAGTGACAGTTTGGAGGAGCCCGAAGTGCACAAAAATTTGTGAAAAGCAAAGAAAATTTCTGTGCCACCTGGCGAACAAATTCAGGTCAAAGGATCCTCGGGAGTGTCCCTGTGCAATTGTGAAGCAAGAGAAAACGTTTTAAGATTTGATCAAAACATGAACAAAAATATCACAGGAAATCCCAAAATCACTGGAATATGACCATTTGAACAAACCTGCCACAGATCCACACAAGGTACATCCACACCATGTTTCATGTGAATTTGGCTGATGTTTTTTGAGAAGTCGAAAGTGTGAAATGTGAACAGATGGACGGACAGACGGACACTGGAGCATCATCCTATAAGCTCAACAGGGCTAAATATTGCAGCACCAGCTGTTGAACAAATTAAGGTCTAGGGGACCCACAAGTATTCCTGAGCAATTTGAAGCAATTGTCTTGGCGGCGTCAAACATTTTTCAAGGTTTTGCTAAAAATGAACCCACAAATCATTAAAGAAAATATAAAAAAAATCGATGCAGCATACCCAATTGAAGAAAAACTAGTTAGAGAAACACTGAAGGCACATTATCACCAAGTTTGAAGTGAATCTGCCTTACAGGTTTGGAGTAGAAGACAAAAATGTTAATTTTGGATGGATGACAGATAACAGGCCATTGGATATGCTCAGCTGAGCTTAAAATCCACCATGAGCACTAAATCCAACTTCAAACAGGGTTCAACACAAGGGACTTCCATGAAAAAAGCCTTCCCAGAAGACACTGTGGCTTTTACACTCCCAAGTTGTTGCTGTTTTCAGGGCCAATGTAGCTGGGACCTGTTTCTCAAATTAGGGATCTTAAATATTGTCCTGCTGAAAAATAACTAAAAACTCAAACAAACACTGCTATTTGTATAGAATTTGAACATAATGTAGAGGGTATGTGTGGGGATTGTGCGTCATCCTATTTCGCAAATTGTGAAAGCATTCCGATTATCCTTCCCTCATCAAATACTGCTTCCAGTGAGCCACACATTGAGGTTTCTTGGTTTCCAAGTGCACGGACAGGTACCAGTAGAGCTCTTTGTAAAGCCCCTGTGCTCACCAAATTCCTCACTTTGTCCTATTGCCGGGATATTTGCTACTGCACTCCAGGCATGAACTTGTGTTCCTTGACCTCGCTGTGGCCCATCCACATGAAATATTATATTTATCCTACTCCATGTAAAACAAATGGAAGCATTCTTCTTTTTCAGCACGGGTATACTGGACACACACACACACACACACACACACACACATACACACACAAAAACAAATTAATCATGGCATGTTGAATGGATTTTTTCAGGTGCCAAACCACAGCATCAGTACAAAAGTACCACAGGATACAGGATTGACTGCTTAGGTGTATGGAGGCTTGCATTGCAGGCCCAGTCCTTGCAGGGCACCAGCGATAGCACCATGGCACTGCATAGCCCCAAGGGACCTCCCCATGCTCTGCAAGCTTACAGAGCGTGGGGAGGTTCCTTTGGGGCTAGGCACTGCACTGCCTCTCTATTCTCAACAGGAATATCTCTGGAAATTGCTTAAAAATAGAAATTACTTTCCTGAATTTCAAAACAAATGGGACTACATTGCTCTAAAATATGTTTCTCAGTGCCAGCAAAGCATTTTTAAGCGGATGGCAAAATGAATATCATCCAAAGATTGGAACAAAAATCAAGTGCAATGATGAAACCCATTCAGACTGCCACACATATCAAGGGTAAAAATTGTTACAAAAATCCCACGATAAAAAATGCCAAAAAGAGGGCTGTTTGAACCGCCTGTCCAAAGCTGACCGTGACAATAAAGCCATAATACGTCCCACTCTAGTCTGGAAGATGAGGATTTTGGAGAGGAAGTAAATCTTGTGAGTTCCCATTGCAACCCCCTTGACATACATGGTAGTCAATAGGAATGCCTGCGCTAACTGACAGGTACCCAAATTAATATATATATATATATATATATATATATATATATATATATATATATATATATATATATATACATACATACATACATATATATATATATATATATATATATATATATATATATATATATATATATATATATATATATATATATATATATATATATATATATATATATATCAAACATCAGGAATCCACAGTATGACCACTTTGTTTGACCCTACCACAAGCCAAGATTCAGAACAATTTTAGTGATGGTTTTTGAGAAGTTGAAAATAGGAAAAAACGTACCAAAACTCATAACTATAACCTCAGCCGACTTGTCAGCTGAGCTAATAAAACTGCCACACAAGTCAAGCGCAAAAGATGTAACTGTTTGTTCATAGAGTTAAATCAATTAAAGACTGTGGCCCGAAAATACAGCACAGCGATAAATTGTGCAAGTACATACTCCAAATGCTAATCAAAAGGACCATTCAGGCCCTGTGCTCTGCTGAGTGTCTTTTGGAGGGAAAATTGTATATACCTCTAAAATTATATTGGTCCTGCCCTTTATAAGAGGTTAACAATGTGTAAAGAAAAAGACAGTAGGATCAAGTGCTACATATTTTTCTCAACACTTGACCCTTGTAGCTTTGTAGTATAAAGTAAAGGTAAAGTCACAGTAAAAGATATGGTGAAATAAAATGAAATAAAAGTTAAATTTTATGAATACACAAACAACCACATGAGAGAATGAATCGTTGAATAGATAGATAGATGAATAAATAAATAAATAAATAAATAAATAAATAAATAAATAAATAAATAAATAAAATAAATAAATTTCAAAAGTCCAGGTGAAATAGTTTCAAAGAATACTGTGGTACTTGCTACATACAAACATCCATATGGCCAGACAAATGTGGTCACATATTGCAGGTGGTCTTTAATCACTAGTAAATTACAATGAAATGAGAGTTCAGTGTTTTCAGATGGCGGTCTTAAAAACCAATGTGGGCCCTCACCATAGGTGTCTTTAAAGCAGGTACTGGTCACAGTATTGCATGCTAATTGAAACAAACATTGCTAAATGCCTAATGAAGCAAGATCTGATACACATAGGTATCAAAAGGCTTATCTGCCAGGTAGGATTCATCTCCTACAAAAGTTTCAGTGTCAGACGTGCCCACACCATTACCACCCATCCTTCTATGTGGGGAAAGGTCAGTCGATGTGTTTGTCCTCTCATTCAGTGGACACTGCTGCCATACAATATCTGAGTCACTGACATGCCTTGGAAATCTGTAAAGTGGGAAAACTCTTACGCTATGAGTACATCATGTACGCAAGGCACACCAGACACACATGTATGCACTCGGGATGGGTGGAGAGTATCAGGCCCCCCAACAATGCTGAGCGATTACACTATATGCAATTAGCTTCCTCCATCTGATCTCAGCAGGCTGGATTACATAATGGCAGATGGTAAGACCAGGACACATTTGACTGTAACAATACTCACGGACAAATTCTTCAACTTTGACATGCCAAAGCTTCATAAAAAGTTAAAGTATCCTCACCATTTCCACAAATTTAGATGTACTTAAGCTAAATAATGCTCTAACTGAATTGCAATGCATTCTGTACATATTTTTGGACAAGAAGTAGAAAATATCCTCAACACACAAAACGTCGTTAAAAAGTAGTAAAAAAGAGTGCGCCACCTACTTGCCAAAATGAGAACTAGGTGACCGGTGGAGACCCTATATACAATATCAACGTAATTGAACCAGTACTTCCTGAGAAAGGGAACTTTCGATTTTTTTTTTAAATAAGAGGCCTATGGGCTTCATGCTCTGCTGACGACCATCACCATGAAATCATTTTTTGAAATGTATTCAATCCACGAACGTGAAACATTAATCAAGGATAGCCATATTATGCAATATCAAACTTCCACATGATATACTTTTGTGGTACATTTGCCATATTCTTTATCAAGAAATTGAATTAAATGTGCCTTGCTTAAGTGAGTAATGACCTTGAAGAATAGGTCAAGGTCACACAATCAAGTACAGTTTTATGTTCAATGTACTCACGCACAATTTGAATCTAGAGGCTTAATTCTCTTTGTCACTAATGTTCAAACTACACCCTACCATTACAAAATCACTTCTTCTCACTTCACGGGTCTGGTGACCTTACAACAATAGGTCAAAGTCACTCATCTTACATAATATATTAGCATGATATATTCAAGATTCAAAACCAGTTTATTTGACAAAGGGAGACGGAATGGTTACAAAGCCACTGGTAGTACAGAAATATACAACATAAAATACAATTAAGATTAACTGAAATATTACCGTACCAAGAGGTCAGGATGACCCCAGATAAGGATGGGCATATCCGCTATCACTGGGACTACCTACTACGAGAATGGTATATTTGAAGGAGTGCTTTAGAGAGCAAGAAGTTGCGATTTTGTTTCTTAGACCAAGAATTCTTAAAAGTTTATTTGCAATTTTATTGATATGAGAGTTCCAACAAAAAGTTTCATCTACAAGTAGCCCTAAAAAATGAAACTGATTTTGTCTTTCAATGGCAGTATTTGCTATTTCTAAGGTGAAGTTGGCAACATTTTTACGTTGAAGGAAATGAAAAGCCATGTATTTAGTTTTCGAGATGTTCAACGATAATTTGTTAGCAATCAGCCATTTGTACTTTTTGCCTTATTCAAGATGAATTTTGCCAGATATACAACCTTCCCTTGAGGACGGATCTTGATCAAGGAGGCATAAAGAGCATACTAGAGAAGCATCATCAGCACAGAGAATAGAATCAAATTTGGAAGAAGCTTTGTGCATATCATTAACATATATAATAAAGAGAAGGGGCCGAGAATAGAGCCTTGTGGTACACCACAAGTAATTGGAAGCAGCGTGGAGCACTCACCATTGAAACTGACATATTGCAATCTATTTGATTAATAACTTTCAAACTAAAGCAGGGGAGTACCTGTAATACCGCAACAGTTTAACTGACTCAGAAGGGTATTGCGATCCAGAGTGTCAAACGCCTTTGACAGATCAAAGAAAAAAAAAGCAACATTAGAAATTCTACCAATAAAGTCATAAGCATCAGTCTCAGTGGAATGTAGCTTCCTAAACCCATGCTGGCTTTTGTGAAGTAAATAACGTGAAGTGAAGTAAGAATAGCATTGGTTATAAACAGCTTTCTCAAACATTTTTGACATTGCTGGCAGAAGAGAAATAGGCCTATGGTTATCGAGAATGTGGTTATCATCTTTTTTATATATAGGCAGAACTTTGGCAAGTTTGAGTTTGTCTGTAAAACCTCCAGCATTTAGAGACTGATTTATAATAAAAGTCAATGGCGGTGCTATAGATGTATTATATGCTTCAAAAGTTTCATTGAAAAGACTGTCATTTCCTATGTTAGTTTAAGGATTAAGATCACTGATAATTTTCTCAATCTCGCCTGGATCCACATGCACAAAGGAAAACCTTTCTTCAGTCTGGTTGGTATGATAAGTAGAAAAAGGGGCAACATTGCATGTGGGTTGTTTGGCACAGCTTTGGGCCAATATTTGCGAAAGAATTGAACCGTTCAGCTATTTCATGTCCCTTTGTCACCTTTAAGTTATTAATGTGAGAAAAGAAGGAAAATCATTTTTGTTTTTGTTCATATGAAGAACTGATCTGAGAACGTCCCAAGTTTTTTGGAATTTCTTTTGAATTTTTCAAACTGACTGGTCATAATTTTTCTTAAGTAAACAAATGTTAGTGTCAAGTACTTGGTTTTAAACCTGGAAGTTCTGTTTACGAGTATAATGAAGGGACGTGTCAATTGAAGTGCGTTTAAGTTGTTTATAAAAGTTATCCCGAAATTTGATGGATCTAAATCTACCGTTTGTCATCCAATTCTGATCCAGGACAGTTGAGAAATCCATATTATTAAAATCTTGAACAAAATTATGTATTGATTGGTTCTCGCTATATGCTAATTGGTTGTATTTAGGAGGGCGTTGCAAATTAAGTTTTTGATTCAAGCAAATAAAATATGGTAGGTGGTCCAATAAATTTGATAAAATGAAGCCAGTTGAACTGGCTTTCTTAGAATGAGAAAGGTTACCAAATATATCAACAATCAGGGTTACCCGCCTCGTCGAAAAACGAGTAGGTTAAGTGATTTGCGGCGAGAAAGCGCTGTTCAGCAAAATATCTAAAACTTCAGAGTAATTTCCCTGAAGTTGATTGGCAGGAAATTAATGTCAATATCTATGATCCATATATTCTACAAATTTGGCTTGTCTAATTTGATTATCTTTCGTTGTATGGAATTTTGTAGCTTTAAAGACTTTTGACTCATAACTTCGGTCAAATTATAGGTGGCGCCAATAGTATCATAACCAACTGAGATTTTAACCTCTTCTACAGTCCCACCAAATTTCATGAAGATCCATGAAAAATTGAAGATGCTGGACTGGTCACAAGTTTTTCACATTTTGACCTGCATATAACAGAATAATACAGGTGGCCCACCAACATTGATGACATAGATTTTTATACACTTTGTACGTTCTAAGCATTACGTTGGCTGAACTCCAAAATTGTGGGGTGGAAAGCTTAAGCATACACAAGATGATACCTAGACCTTCAACACAGATTTAAAAATTGTACTTTTTAAAATATGCGCTTACATCCAGCTTTCTATACATGGTCTTTTTCTTTAAATCAGGTAATAACTTTTCCGAGTTCTTGAAGAAAAGCAATAAAATTGGACAACCGCCAAACTCCATAATTACTGGGTCATAGTGACCCAAAAAGGAAGTCACCAAGTAAGTACACTTTTGTGTACAATGTAATCTAGTACAATTTTGATGTGGAGGCTCAATTCTCTTTGCCATTGATGCCAAAGCTACACCCTGCCATTACAAAATCACCTTCCAACTTTACAGGTATGGTGACCTCACAAAAATATGTTAAGGTCACGGATATTACAGAACATTCTAGCATTGAGCATGGTCTATATATCCTATAAATTTGCCAAGTCCAATCCAATTACTTTTCCAGATATGGAATTCCATATCTTAAAACACATTTTGGCTCATAATTTCCATCAAATTATAGCTGGCACCACTAGAATCATTGGCAACTTAGACTTTGACCTTCCCCATAATAGCACATATTTCATAAAGATCCATTAAAAATAAAAGTGCTAGAACATTCACAAGATTTTCATATTTGGACCTTTATATTACATAATACTGTAGGTGGTGCTACCAATATCGAAAAGGACCTAGATTTTCATACACTCTGCAAGTCCTGAAAGTTATACTGGGTTAACTTGAAATTTGTGGATGGTATGTGCTGACAAGGAAAAGTTTACAGACAGACAGACAGACAGACAGACAGAGACAGACAGACATGAACATTCGCTTAAGCGACCTTATATCAGCCAAGCTGAAAATAAAAAAAAAAAATGTTGGATCCTTGTGTCCTGCGGAAATTTGGTAGAGGCCAACCTGGGGAACATCCATGTGTTAAATCAACATATTCATCGCTATGATTTTTGAGAAGTAAAAAGTTAACATACTGACAGACAACAGACAGATGCAAACGGCGCATAAGCTCTAGAGACTGACAAGTTAGCAGAGCTAACAAGAGAAACTAGCACAGGCTGATATTCCGACAGGAAATCAAATGTCTCCCCATGCTCCCTTAGTATTGTCACCCTTATTTTTATAAATAGGCCCACCGATTCCAATGATCTACAGATATGGTGAAGGTACACTCTTTATTGGCATTTCAAAATCTGAGATAATATTACCCACGAGAAGCACAAGCACACTCTTATTGAAGTCCACATGACCTTGAAAAATAGGTCAAGGTCATACATCTGCAGTCACAAGCAAGGTGTTACAAAAGTCTTATATAGAAACATAATCACACAAAATCTCAACCTTTTTAAGTCAAATCCTTCTAGAGTGCATCTGCAATGATTTTTTAAAAGTGGCTATGTGACTTTGAAAATAAGTCAAGGTCACCCATCTACAATCCCAACCTAGTTCGTATTATGGTACATAATCATGCTAAATTTCAACCTCCTAAGTCAAATCTTCGCAGAGTTGTTACGTCCGCGTCAATTTTAGCTGACATGCCTATGTGACCTTGAAAAATATGTCACGGTCATCCATCTGCAATCCCAAGCAAGGTCATATAAAGGAACATCTTCACATAAAATTTTAACTTCCCAACGCAAATCTTTCTTGATGTATCACATCCTTATTGATTTTAGATGAAATGCCCCCTAGACCTTGAAAAATAGGTCAAGGTCATACATCTGCAGTTACAAGCAAGGTCTTACAAAAGTCTTACATAGAAACATAATCACACAAAATGTCAACCTCTTTAAGTCAAATCTTTTTAGAGTGCATCTGCAATGATTTTTAAAAAGTGGCTATGTGACCTTGAAAATAGGTCGTCACCCATCTACAATCCCAACCTAGTTCATATTATGGTACATAATCATGCAAAATTTCAACCTCCTAAGTCAAATCCTTGCAGAGTTATTGCGTCCGCGTCAATTTTAGATGACATGCCCATGTGGCCTTGAAAAATGTCAAGGTCATGCTTCTGCAATCCCAAATGAGTTTTTATATAGGAACATCTTCACAAAAAATTTCAATTTCCCAAGTCACGTCTTTCTTGAGTTATCGCGTCCACAACACACGAAACAATGTTAAGAAGAAGAAGAAGAAGAAGAAGAAGAAGAAGAAGAAGAAGAAGAAGAAGAAGAACAACAACAACAACAACAACAACAACAACAACAACAACAACAACAACAACAACTACAACAAGTGGAAGAAATGGACACAAAACAATATGTCCCCCCGTTGCACAAGGAGACATAATTCCATATTCACGATGACACAACACTCCAAGCTCAATCCCTCACACAAATAAACAGTAAAGGGGGGAAAAAAAAAGACTGTCACACAAATCAAGATTTTTATTTCTGCAACAAGCAAGTCATGTATCAGTATACCAGTTTGACACTCGGTCTCTCAAAGACCTTGCCCATCAATGCAAATATGATTACTCCCATGAAGACTACAGCAACTTATAAATCTTGTCAACTTTGTAGAATAACCTTTACACACTGTCACTTGCCCATCAGTTGTTGTCAATACATTCAGTGAAACACACAAAACACAAAACGTTTCCATTCAGTATGTCCCTTACAGAGATTCATGTACACATGCATTCTCAATGCACAAATCCAGACAAACATCTCATAAATTTACTATCGTGTCTTCTTCATCTTAATGCATTTTCCTGTATATCACTCAGACCATACAATTTTGCATTGTGGTGGCCAAATTCATCTGCTGTAATTATGCAATATGTGCATGTGAAATTTTTTCTTCTGTTCATTTGTTCCTTGGTCAACATATAATTTGTTCTTTTCAAAAATCTACTTCTTCATTTTCAACAAACCTTCCGCTCACACCCATGTATTCCAGATGAAATGTTTACACATAATATAAAACAAGTTCTCTGTCTGTGTGATGCTCACAGGTTAAACCCTGAAAGATTTGACCACAATAAGTCGACAACAAGCTTTCTCTGCTTTAATTAACCACATAGTATCTCATGTCACAAATGTAATATGTTTCTCAATCTCACTTCATTTTCGCTATTTTTTTGTCATGAGCAATGTACATTGTAACATTATTCAAGAGCTTCCTGGGACACACTGTAGGTGTCCACACTACCAAGTAAAACTGTGTACTTGGTCAATAAAAGCTGAACCCTCACACTGTAGTTGTCCACAGTACCAAGCAAAGCTGTTGACTCAGCCCTAAAGGGTTAACCCTCACACTGTGGATGTCCACAGTACCAAGTAAAGCTGTTGACTCACCCCTAAAGGGTTAACCCTCACACTGTGGATGTCCACAGTACCAAGCAAAGCTGTTGACTCAGCCCTAAAGGGTTAACCCTCACACTGTGGATGTCCACAGTACCAAGCAAAGCTGTTGACTCAGCCCTAAAGGGTTAACCCTCACACTGTGGATGTCCACAGTACCAAGCAAAGCTGTTGACTCAGCCCTAAAGGGTTAACCCTCACACTGTGGATGTCCACAGTACCAAGCATAGCTGTTGACTCGGCCCTAAAGGGTTAACCCTCACACTGTGGATGTCCACAGTACCAAGCAAAGCTGTTGACTGGGCCCTAAAGGGTTAACCCTAACACATGCTCCCTCCACTTTGGTTAACACTTTCACTGTCAGTTTTGATGACATTTGCCATGCTGAGAGTTCTGGTGATAAGAGCAGATTTGTATCCTTTGTAATCTGAGATTTCATTGAATACCAGCCACTGCGAGTTCTGATACTGTCACTATGGTCCAGGTCACCATTTTTGTGGCCAAAACACACAAATCAAACATGTTGACTCAGTCAAAAATTGGCATTGACACAGTTCAGCTGTTTCAACTGTGTTGAGTACAATAATATATTTATACCCACATCAGTCACTTTTGTAGTTGGCTGATTTGCTCAATTGAAGTAACAAGACACCTAGGAGCCCAATACTCTGCTGACATGTAATTTGATACATCTGCATATTTAGTCCACATTTCATAGTTCAATTTCAATTCATTATTACAATCATGAATTTGTGTTTCTCTACCTTCGATGCTAGTTCCACAGAATACCACCAGTGGCACCACCATCACTCTACCTGTCACAGTCTATTTCATGTTTGTTGTAGCATATAGACAGAGCCAATTTCTTGAAATGCATTCCCATCATGCCCTTACTAAAGTAGGTCAAGGTCATATTGTACACTATCAAACTGCCACCTCACACACAGTTTTTGGTTGACTGGTATCAATAGCTTCACTCTTTCTCAACATATTGAATTTAGTGTCATTAAATAGTGTGCATAATGCTCTTTAAATTACTTCAAGGTCACCCAAAATGGTACAAACTTGACCACTGGTAGGACAAACATTTGGTGTAAATTTCATAATTTAATCTAAATTGATTATCAAATCATTTCAATGTCATTTTGATGCCTTTAATTTCTGTCCTAAATACCACCAGTGTCGCCACCATGTTTTTATTGCCTTGTTGCTTATGGGTCAGTCACACAACTTGAAGTCATTGATTTTTATCTGCATAATGTTCCTGTAAGAATGGCATATGAAGAGTGTACACAAGCTAAGATGTAATGACAATCACAAAAAACCAAAAACATATATACTATATATGATTTCCTGAAATATATTTCCTCCATGAACATGTGAAAATGTTTTGCGTCTTCTACATTATGCAATATCAAACTTTCACATATGCTACATACGATATCATAAGCCATTTTCTTTCTCAAAATATTGAATGTCTGGTGTATTCAACACATTTTTTTCCAAATCATGTTGTGTTGTCTTTATGGAATTTGTGAAAAACCAAAATCCAGCATTCTCAAAATTTCACACATTGGCCCAAACACAAACATAAAACTACAGTTGCCAATAACGTACTATTTTCACTTGATAAGTCCTGAAAGGTACATGAGATTATCATATAAACTGTGGGCCGTATCACATTCACAACCAAAGGTTTATATGTGGATAGAGAGACAGACACGAGCAATCATATTAAGCTCTGTGAGCTTCGGTAGGCAGAGCTAAAAATATACATTCCACTCAATATAATGTGCACCATGTTCTGCCTGCTCTTTTCACTTTAACATCCAGTCCACTTGCAAAACATATATACCATCCTAAGAATTTATACCTTTGCAGATGATGTATTAGCGCCAATGAGCACCCACATACATGTATCCTCCACCTTGTTAGGATGACAGAGAGCCGGAAGGCTACATACTGTATTCCTCCTTACTGAGCACATGGCACACTTACAAGATTACAGTCACAAGTCTGCAATTTAGAACGCTTCCCCGAACACTTTAGGTAAAGTAGGGCCCTGACTTCAGTTTCCGTGGGACCTCAGTTTTCGTGGTATGCTGAGCAATTTTGGTCGATGCCTGACTGCTCGATGTGTTCACATTTTAATTCATTTAACATAAGATAGTTTATAAGCAAAATTCATATTTTCCTATGCTGTTTTGATTGAAAATTATTTCTGACATCGCGACAATAGGGCACAAAGTCAGTACCACGAAAACTGTGATGCCCTGAAAACTGAAGAAGCCACCCTACTGTGTAAATGTCATTAAATGCAGAAAACATTAGCATGACCTTAGTAGCAACTAGCAATACCAGCATCTTGATCAAGTTAAAATACCAGATTGCTGCAATAAAGCACAGTGGCAGCACATTCGTCTTAAGTATCCCATTAAGAATTAAAAAATTCTGAAATAACATTTTCTTTATTTTTTATCATTTGTATGTTCATCCAGCAATGACAGATCCCCCCTAAAGGCTTAATTATGCTGTCTGCTTAGACAGAAAAATCTAGTTTGTCTCATTATTACATCTCTCTTCCCCTTCCAGTGCAATCCTTTGTCAAACTTCAGTGGTCCATGAACACTAGTTTGTGCAGTACTAGATTTTTTCAAAGTTAAACAACCGACAAACACTGCTTCACTGGTGTGGCAACATTTTTGAGATAGGTTTTACAAAGTTTCCGATTGAATATTACCCCTTTCCCCCTTAAACCGGCCAAAACAGGTTGGTGGTCAAATGTCGTCTGCTTCAGCGTTTTCAACTAATTTAAACAGTAAAGAAAAACAGTTTGACTGAGAATTGCAGATGAGACCTATGAAGATCACGTGTCCCAGATCAACAGCTTTCCTTGGTATGGGCTGGGCACTTAGTGCCCAACCCATACCAAGGAAAGCTGTTGACTCAGTCTCAATTCAAGGGGGAAAGGGTTAACTTGCAATGGTTCCCATTGAATTGGGCTCCAGATAATGTGGCTAACCTGTTGTCTTGTATTGTGTAGAAGGAGCCAGGCTTTATTGGAATAAGTTCTCTTTGGAAACATTCGTACCAATGATGTGGGCTGTTTCAACTTGACTTTGTGACTTCTAATGCGGGCATTTATTCAAGGGCAAAAGAAAAATGCTAGGCAAGGCTCCCTGACAGCAATGGTGTGAGAAAGTTGTGTATCTCAAAATCTAGTCCGCCTGGTGTCGCAGCCTGTGGGGCATCATCAGGGACTGTAGGACTGCAGAATGCATGTGGTATTTATGCTAGAGTGCAACTTTTTATGTTGCTAACATAAATTAGGCATGCATCAACGCCAGCCATAGGGCCCGCATATTTAAATTACGGTCCACCCATCTGGTGACGTGGTGCAGAGTGCAGTGTTGACATTGACACGTGCTGCTCTTGGTCATGTTTTTAACGTCATGAAGGGGTTTCCTCCTGGAATGTACGCTAAAGTGTGCTTGCACGCCTAGGAAGTTGGGGAACTGTAATGGGGGTCCTGTGTAGGACATACCCATATTTGTTGAAATACCAGTCTGCTTGTTGCTACAGCAGTTAGGGAGATAGACCAATGTTTATCCCTTGCAAAGTCGCAGGAAAATAAGCAAAGACTTTTATTCATTATTATTTATTCAAAGGCCTCATCGGCCTCTCTGCTCTCTTTCACAGTAATACAGTATAAGCAGATGTATTCTCGTGCCCTTCATTTCTACAGTTGACCATTAACAGAGAATTTTCCCTAGGTTTTATGTTCCCAAATTTGTTCTGAATTGAATTCAGCATCTACATGTATGTGGAAAGTAATTCAGCCAAATATTCCCAAATGAACCTCCTTGGGCAACAAATCAGGAACAAATATCACTTTGAAAAATTTATGATTATAAAGTAATTTAAGGCCTGACTGCAATTCAGCAAGTAAATAATAACATCTACAGCTACGAAACATATAACTGTGTGTTTTGGTTCTGAGTGGTTTATTTATATTTGTTTGTAGGAATTGTGATATTGACCTGACCATGACCATCACATTTAATGTCTCAGGTTGTGTTTATGTATATCCCTGAAAAATTATCCAGCTGACACAGTTATAACTTAACCCTTTGACAGCTAGTCGTGACAAAAGGCACTCTTATCTCAGTTACCACTATCATCTTAATAAGAGCACAGTGCGCTATAGAAAAAAAAATATGCACACAAGCTAACAAAATGTAGATCCTAAGTGTAGTAATAAATGCTACCACTCTTTTCAAAACTATGGGATATATTTGGCGGTTGTTTCTTTGAAAAAAATGGATGATGAGTGGTTATTGACCCTTTCAGTGCCACATTAACCCTTTCAGTGCCAAATTTTGGACTGAGTCAACAGCTTTTCTTGGTGCCTATTGGGCACACTGCGCCCAATGCACACCGAGAAAATGTGTTGCTCTGTCACATCTGACAGAGTCTACTCTACAGACTATCTGCCTTGTAAATCCCAGGAAGCATTGCTGACTCTCTAAACTCCTATAGGAGCACAGATGTTTCTTATGTTTAGGAGTCATATTGCAGCAACATTTCCTTTTGATCTAACGCTTCTATTACCATACTTACATTTAATTATCTCTACACTTTATCTACCACTTGTGCAGTGACAGCTGAATGATAGTTCGGATACAAACATCAACTGAACCCAATTTACTGTTAGCAGTCCAACCTCCTTTTGGAATCTATTAATCATGAAAGAAAATATGTTGATTGCATTTTTAATGCACAAACTATCCAGTAGAGGGCATTGTCTGCTATCTCCTCATTCCACGTCCCCTGGGCCCTCCCATACCATTACTGGGTGCCATTGACATTCCATCCCCGCTAGGGCGGGGGCCTCCTGGACGCATACCCCTGGGGCCTCCTTGGAATGGTGGCTGTCCATTGTTCACTGTTAAAAGACAAAACATACAATCTATCCATTCTTTATACATCCTCGTTACACAGAATTTGCTTTTTTGATTAAAATTAAAAATGCCACTTGGTGGTCTGTAGAGGCTTTTCAAGATTTGGTGCCCAGAGCAACTTAAATTTCAAACGGGACATGCAAATGTAAACTAGGGACGAAAACAGTGCCTAATGAAACAAATTTTAAATAGCGTTTAAAGAACAGATTACCCTCGGCACCCACAATCTCCCCCCCCCCCCATTCTGCATTTTTTGGAGACTTTGCAGGTGCCATTTTATGCTGTCACAGCACCAAAAACTTAATGAAGTTGTGACGAATCCTTCTTGAAATATTATGGTAACATTGTCAGTTGTGCACCACTCAGACGGCCTTGAAATAAATACTTCTAAAGTTTCATGATAAATTTTAAAATAATGCGACATAGCTGGATTTTTATAGGAACGTGGCCCATTGTAATGTGCACCTCTGATAAAAATTTGTTGAAGCTGCAACGGATCCTTGTTGAGATACTATGGTAACTTTGTCCCCATGTGCAGCACTCAAACGGCCTTGAAATAAATACTTTAATGTTTGAAGCATTTTGGTCTTTTTCCATGATTATTCTTTTATCTTATCAGGGGGCTTATTCTTATGGACACTTTTTAAAGAATAACACTACAATGCAACAAAACGGATGGAAAATGCAGTGCATGACAATACCCTCCGGCATCTTTTGTGCTGAAGATAAACAAGAGGATCATGATGATCCTGTGCTCAGCTGACATGCATCTGCTTATTTTTAAAGTCATTTACCATGGTACATATCAAACGTAAACTAATTTGACATTGCGTCCGTTCTTCACTGTTAAACAACGATAATGTTGAACCTAGTGGATGGTAGGAAACTTGGCGATGGGTCAGTTAAGCAGGCAACTGCATATACTGCCAAACCACAATCTAGTACGGCATCTTCAAAACGTAAGTTTGCTTTAACATGATCTAAAAACCTTTAATGCAGTCATGATTAAGTGCTGGGCTTATTGATCTAGGCCATTAACTGGCGATCCATAGACTAATAAAAGTGGAATTTGGCTTTTAACATCTTATAGCTGAAATAGCTAAAGAGGGTCTATGTTTCTGGGATCAAAAATTTTACTTTTTTATGTAACACTAGCCTAAGGTGCTGACTGAAAAAAAAGATATTCAGTTCAAAGAAAGGGAAAATTGGGCTTACTTGTCTGAGTCACTTTAGAAAAATTGGGTTGCATCTGCAGAATGGCAAGTGCATGCCAAAATTTCTTCATATGTCAAGCATTTTTCACTTGAACCATATAACAAGCTCTTAACCCTCATTTTTATGTCACCAATTTCAATGCTAAAAAGGTTTACCCTTTCTGCACAGACTGGTCTACACAGTAATGCACTGACAGTAAATTTGGGTAAAATTCTCAGTGTTGTGTGGTAACACAGTCTGTCTTTGCAGACAAGGTCGGCCCAACTGTCATCCAGTTCTTTGCGTTCCTAACAGTGGCAATAAATAGATTTTAAAGGACAAGTAAAATCATGCACTTTACAAAGTAAACTATTTTATGAATATTGCTTTTTGTGTCGTAAAAGGATCCCAGGAGGCAAAAGGGGCCAAACAATAATTATTGCAGAATATGGTGATGCTCCTGCTATTTTGCATTCTGCTATCCTTTTTTTTTTTTTTTTTCTTTCTTTTTTTGGTACATTGGAAAAATGCAACATATTAGTATCCATATTATGCCTAATCGGATTTTGTCGGCATAAAAGGGCAAGGAAAATTTTCACAATCACCATCAGCCATAAAAGAAGTGAGACTCATTTTCATTTTACAGATGGCGCTGCATGAAAATTGATGAAGTTCTGAGTCTCAGATTTATTTTTAAGTTTGGGCGGCATATTTCTTATGGTAATGTTTCTTAACCGGTCTGTCATAAAGTTTGTGTTAATTCCTGACATTGCTCATGCTTCATGTTGTTCTTGCTAAGTGAGAAAGTCATAATAAATGGAAGTGCTGCCCTTTGCGCTCAAGTCTATTCAAGTCAAATCCTTTTATGGTGCGTAGTTCCACTTGTCTTGAAAGTGAAACACCACTGTCAATTGGCATCAGTCAGGTCACCTGACAATGATTCTTTAGAATCCACCATCCATTTAGTTGGTCAGCAGACAGGTATCCTTTTTTCCCAACTCAGTGAGTTTCATTGGTGGTAGGTTCACCTGCTGCATGAAATCTTTGGGCGAGCGTGAAATCAGTGGTTGAGACACTTAAAGGCTGCCTTCATGGAGGTAAAAATCATAAACGGGCGTCTTTAAGGATCCAAACATTTTTAGTTTGCCGATTTCCAGTAAGGAGCCATATTCCTGGCCTATGATAAACGCGTCCGTCCACAAGATCCCGCTTAAAGTACCTCTAATGTTTCGTATGAAGCCCACAAGAGGGCAGTTTAGGGATAAAATTATTATCATAGAGAATTCGAGAGAGTTAAAGCGTGCATCACTATCCTGTCAAGTGTTATTAAAATTCATAAATCATTTATTTCTTGTGTAAAAATTGTACAAAGTACATACCGTATAAAGCACACATCAAGAGTATGCCGGGCCATGAGGCCCTTCACAATATACCCGTAGTAACGGCCTCTATGTTGAAACAAATGTGAAGGGCATTCCTGCGAGATCCACCCAACCATTGGACAGGCCGGCGCCGCCTTTAAGAAGCGGACGCACCAGAGCATGAAAATCGCGTCCGGCTTCAAGACATATGTCCCAGAGCGTGAAATGTCCGTCTGGGAGTGGAGGTGTGAGATCCTTGAAGAATGATCTGGAAGGGTGGAATCTTTTAAGAAACTCTCTTTAAGAAAGGCAGTTTTGGACGCCTTTTTCAATCTGCATCCCCCACACTCCCTTTTCGTATGAGCGGTTCCTTTACACCCCCTTCAGGTTCCCTCTTTTGCTACCATGTGTTGGACTCAACCCACATGTAAAACCCTTTACCTAGCCCTCCTCTCTTACTGTTTGAGTTTTTTGCGGTGAACACCCAATTTGTACTGGCTGCCTCAATGTATATCTTTCACTTCTTTTTTCATCTGTGTTGGTGCATGGTACTGCTCCTAATGGATTTACTAGAACTATGCTAAACCCTATACCAAAGGATAAGAGAAAGGCACTGAGTAATTCTCAAAATTACCTTGATATTGCGAAAAGTGGTGTTCTCTGAAAACTATCTGACTGGGTCATCGCAAACTATCATTCTTATACTCTGCGCACTTCTGATCTGCAATTTGGATTTAAAGCAAACAGATCCCAAACACAGTGCACTTATAAATTGCTTGAATGTGCCAATAATTACACCTCTCATAATACCAACATTAATTTGGTTTTTCTCGATGCCACTGAGGCGTTTGGCGAAGCACATTGTGTTAAATTGTTTACGTTACTGTTGCAACGAAAATTACCTCCCATATATGATCAACTATTGCTTACTATGTATACTACTCAAAGTGTACGTGTTCTGTGGCATAAATGTAGCATCAGATGCTTTTTCACACAAAAATGGGGTCAAACAGGGAGGTGTGTTATCTCCGATATTGTGCGATGTATATATATATATATATATATATATATATATATATATATATATATATATATATATATATATATATATATATATCAATGAGTCATTAGTACGGCTAGAAAAATCAGGACTCGCCTGCCACATTGGTAAAACCGTTCTTGGTGCCTTAGCTGTTGCTGATGATCTGGTCTCATTATCTGCCACTATGTGTGCCCTTCGTAAGTTGTTAAATATCTGTGCTAACTTTGTTAAAGAGTTTAATGTGGTATTTAACTCCAAATAAAGCAAGTGGATGTCATATTTCTCAACTGAACCACGCGACTCATTATCTTTGGGCGGTGAACTCATTGAGCAAGTTCAGGAAATCATCCATCTTGGTCATCTGATTGGTCCAAATTCCGATAGAAGTAATGTTGATCGATGCATCAGCAAATTTTATTCTGAGGTAAACTTACTGAACGCTCAGTTCGTTAACATGTTTGCTTCCATCAGATATAATCTTTTCAAATCATATTGCATGACATTTTGTGGGTGTCAGTTGTGCGATTTTTCAAATAGGACAATAGACAACATTCGTGTGGCATGGGGAAAAGCTATACGTCTAATTTAGCGGCTGCCTACCAGGACTCACTGTAATTCACTGCTGTTAAGTACAAGTGACATATCTATTGAAATCCAATTGCACAAGCAATTCTTTAAATTCATGCATAGTATACTTAATAACCAAAATGAAGTTGTAAATTTATGTGCCCGATTCACTTTGGCTGGTAGCCGTTCAGCTACTGACAAATCACTTAAAGCTTTATAAGTCAAATACAAGATAGACAGCGTTCTGTTTGCACATTGCAGCTCCCTCAAGAGAATTAATGCCATAATCATCAACCATACCCAGTCAGTCAGCCCCTGTGACCAGTCTAAGCGTCCCTCATACGTGAGCTCTGTGACATTCGTGGCGGGTAACATAGTGCAATATTGTGTCATACTGAAACTGATGAATTTATTGAGTATTTATGTATGAGCTGAATTTACTTATTTACTTTTTCTGATGCTTAACTTACAACCTGTTTGAACTATGTACCACCAGTACGAATATATATATATATATATATATATATATATATATATATATATATATATATATATATATATATATATATACTAAACACAGAATAAACAAAATCTTACAGGGCTGGAGACTCAGGTACTATTTTCTCTCACTCGGGATCGTTGCCAGATTTGCCGCTTTTATTGTGCCCGGCATCCATGCTTTCACCTTGCCATGCTGTTGAGACATGATCAAAAGTGCATGGTCTGATCAATCGCCATGCTCCTATTGGTCCACATGAATAACCCTCAGCCTTAATTATTCAAAAAGGTCATATGAAGATCTGACTACATCACCATCAGCCCACAGAAACGATCGTCCGAATAACAATTCTAACCTTTGACACAGTGATGTTGGGTATAAACTGACCACATTGCAGTCCATTCAGCCAACGAGAAAGCATTTTTCTGATGTAGACAATGTGTGAACTTTCCAGTGATACCAAACATGTCGTGTTTACCGGAAGTAATCCAGTCCTACGGAGGGCAGAAACGAGTCCAATTTTACCGCTGTTTTTACATTGATTTCTCAATTTTTAACCGTGAAACTGCTAAAAAAACATCCTGCAAGATACATTTGCCCCCACTTTAATTCAAGTTAATATTTTTATGTGGCAGTTTTAAAGCAGTCGACTTGAAAATACCGCTCTTTCTTTCGGCATTATGTTTTCCTGGGAATGCCAAACATAATAAAAATTGCATGGATAGAAAACTAATTTCGCAGAGACAATGAATGTTTACAAAAATTAGTGTGCTACTAAAGAGGTAGACTTGCTCAAGTCTCACTGGACTGTCTTCCGTATTTTATTTAAAATCAAATTCATTGCAAAATGAAATTTTAAGTAAACACACGTCGTAGCCTTATTCTGTTACAATACAGGTAGGCCCTTTAACCTAGCTAATTGGCGTGGAACATGTCTATAACCAGAAAACACTGACTCCAGCTGATAAGCGCCGGGCGGTCTGCACTGTGTTTCTTATCACACAGACAAGCGAGCGGTCATAAGGCACCCCTCATAAGAAGCTGTTAATTGAGCTACTGAGTAGTACTGTGTAATGAAGGGTTAATTCCAGTGCAGCGCGTCAGGCGGAGGGCGTCCAGTGAGACTTGTAAAACTTGCCGGCTTGTCGCTGCTATGAATTATTCATGAGCAGTCAAGCACGTGACAGATTCAAGACCGTCTCAAATTCCTTGTATTGACTGTTGTTTATTAATCTTTACATGCAAGCACGCACCTTTTATTGTAGAGAAACGTCAGTTCTTGCCGATGGCTATTTCGATTTTGCGTTAAAATGAATATTTTCCTTCTACGATGATTTAAATCAATGACCGGGCCGTTGCTTGTGACAATTTGAATGATGGAGCTTTGCAAAACTGGGCAAAAATAGGGTGATTTCATCGTCTCGATCTCGATCTTTTCTTCGTCTACGCGCTATGTTGTTTATATCGTTAGAATGCTCAGAACCTTGTCTATTTTAACAACAAGCTCTCCCATTGACTGAAACAAAAGTATTTTAGGGGAAATCCCTTCAAAACTGCTTCTATTTCAAACAGATGCGTCGTTATTTTAGTCGGAAACTACAGCCCCCAGACTCGATCACATGGGGTTCGCTGTCCAATCAAAAAGTTTTTCTACCGCTGTTTCGTTCGGTAGTACTCGCTGCCTCATATTGTGAAGTCTGGCTTGAAAATGAAAGATGGGTGACATTTGTCACTTTGTGTGAACACAAGTGACGATTACGGAAAATTTATTAAAGCAATAACAAAATTTAACGCTGTAAATTGGCCAGGATGATAACATACTACCACTCTACCAGTCTTTGCGTACAATACTCAATAGAGCAGAGGGTACTTTTTTTTTCACGGAAAGAGAGTTAAATACGCCAGCCGCAGGTAAACATGGCTCGGGTGAAAATACCGCTGCCGCTGTGTTGATCATGTTGACAGTTTTTCAGTAGCTGCGACTATTTACTGTAGCAACAAGCTCTAACACTATAATTTATTGACAATTATAACACACAAACGATCTTCAGAAAAAAAAATAAAGAGGAACCATCGTTCGTGACGCTAACCAAGAAAAATGTGCGGACCGGCACCCATGCAATTGTATTCATAATTCACACAGGTTTGACCGCTTTGATCAAATCGTGATTGAGATCGATATATTCCCTTTGTTAGGTTGCAGGGCACGAGTTTTTTTTTTTGGTTTAAATTGACAAAAGAACCACATAGAAATGTAGAGGTCTTACTCAACAAAACTTAAATCAAGACGTGGATCATTTTGCATTATTGCAAAAATAAAAAAGTTGTGGCACTTTTACGCCAGCATGTCGCATGTTGAGCAACAAAACAAAAAATGCCCAGTGGCTGGCTTTGCCAGATCTCCAAACTGCCAAGAGTGCTGGGGGGGGGGGGGGTAAATTAGCTCAACACAATGAGACCACTCAAATATTCTGGGCGTCTTGAACTTGATCTGGCCTCGGATTTGACTTCTCGGATCCCGCGAAACCCTGGATGTTGTGACGTCACTCCCACCGAAACGATGGTAGTCCAGAGTGGGCTTGTGCAAGTTTGACAAGTCCCTGGTGTCGGCAGCCGGAGGGAGACGGTCAGCTTTGTCTCGCTTGAGTGGCCAGTGACTAGCCATGCATTCATTTGAAGACCACTTTGCCTTCAGCCTTATCGCGATGATAATGGGATTAGAACTGATTAGGACTCAATTGCTGCTAGTGCTACTGTTGAAACCGGCACGGCGACAGTGTCGACCAGTTAAAAAAAAAAACAGTAGGACCTACTTAATAACACCATGTAGTTGGGATAATATTATACAGTTAACTTCGAGGAGGGGAAAATGTATCGCACTTCTGGGTGGGACCGCGGGATGGGAAAATAGGGACATGCACCAGGGACTTGTGCAAGTCTACTAAAGAGGTAAAAACGGCAACACCACACGCAGTCGGTGAGCAACGATATGCTCACCAAGACCCAAGTTAAATAGGATAATTTGCGTCAATCAGCAGAACTGTATTACAGCATTCTTGTGACATTCGAAATGACTAAATGATGACTTGTATGGATTATAGGGACTGGTGGAAAGCTTCAATACAATAATTCATTTGACGTCCCTCATCACTTTTTTGGAAAACTACTGACGATAAACTGGGATATTCTTATTAAATGAACGATGTGACACACTCGTAAATAATCAACGTACTATTGAAATAACTGCTGTCGATATCTTCAATATGTATGAGTTTACCTTAGAAACCGTACAGGTGGTTTTACATTGCAGCGGAAGTGTAAGTTTAACTTTCACTTTCTCATTCACTATGTTTTAACACGAAAATTAAAACAAAGACCACGTGCCAGTCTTGATACGGTATAACACGCGTTTTATATCTTCTGTCGGTTTACTGCTTTTTTAACTTTATCAGATATATCAATGCCTCAATGACAACGACACATTAAACTGTTAAAGACCCAGGCACAAAATTAGACAATGCAGCCGTCGTGGTTATTCCATTCTGAAGCTTTTGCGGCGTGCGGGGCCCGTTGCTAGGGTCATAGCGTCACGTTATTCCCCAAGGTCCAGATAAAAGAGTGACTGCAGTGTAAACAGCAGGTAAAAGCGACTGTGCTTTAACTAGCAGGAGAGAATTTTCGGCCGCTGGTCTTACTTTCTGGAGGTCCATTGTCATAAGAAAAATTGATTCAACTCTTTAAGGTAAGCATACATCTCAATTCTTTAAGTTTTGTTTCTGCAAGCAACAATACATAAAATAACGACAAATTAGTGACAAGTTTCAATATCCTTATTAAATGATCTTATACATCAACCACATAAGCGCACAACAGTTCATAAAACGATAGCCAGTATTAGCTATCAATTCTTGGATTCATCAGGACATCACAGGCACTGATCTACTAATCTCTGGTCCGTGGATATAAGTATGAATTCCTATTCACTCCCATGTTAAACTGCCCTTTTTTGCATGCCTATTACTCAGAGCTTGAATAAATTTTGAGTTACAAACCGCTGATTCGTTTAAACTATACTCTGCCTTATTAGTACATGGGTTTTAATAAAAATTTGTTGTTAGGAAAGTGTACTTTTGGCTCTTTTAGTCCTGCATGAAGCTTTGTGCAAAGATCTCTGGACACCCTCTTCACTCTCAGGTCGTCATCGTAGTGTAGACATTTGATGGGTCTGTTACATAAATATACAGGATCATCATCATAATAAAATAAGCTGGGGACGTCGTTAATAAACGAGTCCAATAGAGTTGCACTCATCACGCCACCTTGTTTTACGCCCACGTGTATGGGGAATGTTGACAGAGACACGAACAAGCTGGTCCTGAAACTGATCACAACACCAGGATACAAAACTTTTCAGGTGAGCACACATCGAACTGTTGGTGTCCTTAGACACCCTGGGACATAGCAGTACTGGTACGGCATAAAGTGTAACACTGTAGAGCAGCTTAAGACTAATGGCAACTGGGCGTCTTTCCGGGTTGTTATAACAGCAGAGCAGTTGGACTTTGCACTAAACCTGCAGAACTGGCTGTAGAATGTTGCTGTGCGGCTTTGTGAAAATAAAGCACCTAAAAAGACTGCACATTTGAAACCGTCAGATGACTCGCATGCCAAGAGAAAGGGACACTATAAGGATAAACCCCACCCAGGCCGGACAAATCCCACGTCGAGAAATGTAGAACCTCTGGTTCCCCAGCCAAGAATTTAAACAAACATTATATTGGAGCTTGTGACCATGTTGGTGAAAAGCGAAATAGTTTAGGTTTCTAGTCGGGCCCTATTGATTTTCGGACCCCGGCAGCGAGGTTAATGCAACCGATGCCAATTCAGCCATATCCCGCTCCACCCATGCATGGATACAGCGTACACGCAGGTCCCCATGGACAATTTGAGGTCTCCCGGTCGAGTGGTTCCTGGTCAATCCGTACCCCCGCCTAACCGTACCCCTGACAACCTGTACCCCGGACAAACCGTACCCCGGTCAAACCGTATCCCCATGTGTATGTATGTACATGGTCAAATCGTATCTTTTTCAATCTTAGAGGAATTATAAATTCCTCCAAGCTTTCAATCTAACTTATACTTTATCCCGAATCAGTGTAGGCCTATATGATAGACTTTTTATCACATGATCCACAGCCATGATCGCGACCAGGGCTATGGGAATCAAGCTTCACAGGATTTTTTCCAGGCAAACAGCGCACTCCAGTCAAATGGTAACTCCACCTGCCCCCAACTCTCCTTATACTCATGCATTATCCATGATATTTTTCGTGCCTATATATATGTATATATATATATATATATATATATATATATATATATATATATATATATATATATATATATATATATATATATATATATATATATATATATATATGCCCATGGCACTTTTTCATTATTTTTGAGTCCAGAACGACCATTCAAGGCTTCCGTAGACCCTGATAAAACTGTTTCACTCTCTTTTTCTTTCTTCTATTGCTTGATTGATCGATTGATGGTCTCAAATGAAATGAAATATATTCACAGCTATTTAGATATCAGCCTACATGTATACCATGTCATGAACCTGTATCCGTGGAAGGGCTGGGTAAATTGGGCTGAGGGCCAAAATGACAAAGGTTACATGCTCCAGGGCAGAGAACATCTCAACCCACCAATCATTCAATCAAAGAGGTTAGATCTGTTAGTGTTGGCCACTTTGCAAAATGCATAAAAGACAGTGTGATCTCTGCAATTCATAATAGGAGGCTATTATCTTCATTAATATGTCTTAACAGGCAGATTTTACTGTAGAAGAATAAGACAAAAATATATGCTGAGTTTGCCTCTTTTACTTCGTATCTAATATTTCATTTCATATTACACATTTATCATTTCATTTCTTATTTCAATTTAAACATTTAACATGAATCTTCTACATTAATTTCACAATTCATTTTATACCATAGGCCTATATCGTTTAATACCCCAAGGATCGATTCTAGGTCCGGTGATGATCAATTTGTTTGTAAATGATATCTATATCAGTGTCGAAAATTGCGATATATATAATTATGCTGACGACAACACTGTAAGTTTCAAGCACAATGATAAAGTGGGCCTTAATTTGGTAGGAACGCCATTTGCAAAGTAAGACCACAGAATGTGTGCAGTGGTTTAAGGTGAATTATATGGAGACAAATCTCAGCAGATTTCAGGCGATCAATCTGGGCCCAAATGTAAAATCAACCAAAAATACATGTATTTCCACTTCAACTCCATCTGACATTGAAAACAACGATATAAATCTTGAATTTCTGGAGGAAGTAGTATCACTTGGTATGACCATTGCTGGCAAAGTCACATTTAACAAGCACGTCACTACTCTGTAAAAAAAAAAAAAAAAAAAAAAAAGCTGCGAGACAGATAAATGTAGGCCTACTCTGTCGTCTAAGTGACTTGCTGGATGAGAAAAACAAAATGATTATACATAAAACAAACATTATTTCAAATTTCTACTCTTGTCCTTTAAGTGTGGCTTTTCTGTGGAGCCACTTACATAAACAAAATAGCTTTAAATTTCTTTTTTGAAATCCTTCAGAAGTATCTTATGGTGAACTGTTGTCAAAAGCTGGGATACATCTTTAACTACATACAGGTTACGTGCATTGACACAACTAGTTTACATGTCTGTTAATAAGATGGGACCAGATTATCTTCATAATATTTTAACCCAAAGCTACATGCGAGAAATTAAGAAGCAAAAATACCTTGGATATCCCAAAGGTTCGAACCACAACATATGGCCTGCATAGCCTTCGTTATCTGGGGGCTAAAATTTGGAATGGGTTGCCACAACATTCTAGAGACCGGACGATTTTGAAATATTTTAGAACAATATTAAACAGCTGGGGTGGATCACAGTGCAGACGTAGCTTCTGCTTAAGTGTATAACTTTGAGTGTGGTGTTATGAGTTTAAGTATGACTTAGCGCCCCCATATATCCAGGACTGTGCACTATGTATAATTTCTCTTTTGTATAACTTGTATGCTTTCTGATTGTACCTTGTTTAATTTTGTGCAATATGGAGCATGCTTTTACATTTTATACTGATGTGTTGGCAAAGAGCCTTAGTTGCTCATGTTCCTGTCACATTGTTCAGCATTCCTTTTGCTTCGTTTCATTTCATATTTAGACATAATTTCTTATTTCATTTCACACTTCATGTCAAACTTCAATTCACGTTTCTTTCCAGCGTTCATGTCAGTTCATATTTCATCTCTGTATCATTCAGTTTCATTTCACCATTCCTTTGATATTTTATTGTCTTTTTTTCCCTAGACTCCTGCCAGTCTTGCAGCCCTGCACAACTGTTGGTTGGCTGAGATTTTTTTCGAACTGTATTCCTCCCATAACGTGAAGGATTTGCCGATACAGGCCCACCCAGCTCTACGGACCAACCTATTTGATAAAAGAAAAACTCAAAAAACTGAGACCCGGTTTTAGTAAATATTATAACAATGATTGTGAGAAATTTCAAGTCTTCAAATACGCAAAAAATGTCAGACCAGGTTTTATTATAACAATGATTGTGATAAATTTCAAGTTTTCAAATAAGCAAAACTGAGAAAGTCTATTTGTTTCAAAATGTAAGGGTAGCCGCTTTGTAGGTGTCAAGAACATGATCTTCAAAGTATTAATGGTGATTTCAATAGATCTTATGCACGGTCGCCATTTTGAATAAATTAGCGCCATGTTGGGAAATTGCATTCTGGGATTAATTGTAGTACGCTGCTGAGATCAGTCTGAGGGCTGCATTGATATTAGATAGCTCGCCGTGATAAGTTTCACTCGTTGTTTAGCGAGTTTTTTCACTAATATGGTCGGGACAAATGTAACATATATTTGGTTTCTGAAGGTGTAGTATAGAAACTATCTTGTCTCCAAAAACAATGTGGAAAATTTAAGTCTTTAACGGGGAAAAATAAGTTAAAGTTAAGGATGCCCTTGAGGCTTGAGCAAATATCATCAATTCACTGTGGTGTTTTTTCTTTGCTTGCATCCCGACTTTCTCATCTTTTTCTTTCGCTTGTGGGTATTTTTTTATTTTTTCCTTCTTTTTCTCCTTTTTTCCGAGTTGACTGTTGCGTTTCGATCGTACTTTAAGAAGTGTGATTTTCTTTGACGCGGAGGTCTGCCTTTTAGTGAGAAATAACCCCTGGACAAAATGAACATAAAAATGCAACAGGGAGACCGCAGCCATCTGGTTGAGCGCGGGTTTCAATGATCTTTCAATGAGGGGAAACCGCAAACTCGTGGACACATCGAACATAGCCAAATGTCATTTTTGGTGCGCTTACTGTCAAACAAAAGGCACAATAATACTAACGACAACTTGCACAAACTTCAACAGTTTCTCTTCAAATCAAGAACGTACACTTGCGTTAAGACATCCCATTGGTAATCAAAAGGTTTGAAAGACATATACAAACGAACAAGCGTACGTGCAAGACACATTTTGCTCCTGCAAACACTCTATATTTTTGTTTGTTTGTGTGTGTGTGTGTGTGTGTGTGTTTCTCTTGGTTTAAACGTATTTTATTTCTCAAAATACATGTACGAGTGGGGAGCAGGCAACGCCTATACGAGCCCATCCCTTGTGCGGATTTCGATGCAACTTTGTACATCTAAGAGTGTTGCACATCTTTGCAATGTACATGTTATTATTTTAGTAATTCTTTTTATTTCACACAATTACCCTAAAAATACCGACTTAATATGGGAGAACAACGTGTTAGCGATATGGAATTTGGCTCCTAAGTCTTCAAAGTGTGCTTTCTGAAACCATTAGTACGTGTTAAGTACTTGGCCTTTCTTTGTGTTAACGATGTTCACATAAAATTAATCACCCGGTGCTTAAGCTATGAAAGAGTTTACCAGATTAGCACAAGAACTGGTTGCTTTAAAAAAAACTACTTGGAAAAACAACACGCCAAGAAACAACACACGGGTTGTTAGTTGAGGAGTGCATGGTAAAAATATCTGTAGCTTTAAACGTTAAAATGAATATTTTTTCGGTTATGATTAAGAAAACTCACCTCATAGGTTTAAACATATGTGTCTATACAGGATTGTCCAACATTACTTCTAGATGACTAATACCATGGGTTGTCGAGCTGAATATGACAAAGGTGGAAGAGCAAAATCTCAGCTTATCAATCTGATTAATTTCTGCTACAGATGAACACGTCCCTGTTTTCATGTATGACATTGCGTAATGAAGGTTGAACATTTCCTATTTTCATATCTGACCCGGATTATTCCGAAATCAAAGTTTGTAGAAGAATACCTTAGTTTTGAAACAACTTTGCTCGAAAAATAACCTGTATGTATCTTTGAAAAATCAGTAATAAAGGAAGGAAAATTTGTTATTTTAGGGAGCGTAATCTCTCTTTCTTTCTTTACTTTTACTTTCTATCGTTCGTTCTTTCGTTCTTTCGCTCCTTTAACTACTAACCTATCTATCTATCTATCTATCTATCTATCTATCTATCTATCTATCTATCTATCTATCTATCTATCTATCTATTCTTTTATCATTGACCATAATGCTTACACGTTGGTTGCAAAACACACAATACGATTTGGTTCCTAAAGGAATATGATTCAGATGACAGGGTTACCCAGTTGGAATGGATATATTTAAACTAAACTGTATAGACTGATCGCACTGTGCAGATGTCATCATTCAAAGTTACACGGCAAACGTTGTATGACGAGGTCATGGGCACAAATTTACACAATTTTCAGTCCTTTCCAGGACAGGAATTCTTCTTATCCATTGTTTTCCCAGTTTTTATTTGTTGGCAAGGGATAAAATTTACGTTGTTTGCCGCAGGGATAGGTTGAAAAGCACACAGTCAAATAACAAATTAAACTTCTCATGGCTACATGTGTAATTTCATAGCCGACACAGGTATCGCCATAACGGCTCGCATACTACAAATAAGTCCACAATGCACTCCGCGTCAAAAAAATTGGCGCATGCGCTGTGTCGCGAGCATTAGATCTATTGGATTAACAGGACTAGTTTTGGCCTTTGTTTCTTGTAACACCTTGCTAATCCAATCCGTAACTTACGAGTTGAGTATATACTAACTGGTCTTTTATTCAAAACTTCAAAGGTTTTTGTGTTTTGAAGCCTTTTTGAAGCAAAACATATCTAGACTGTCCCTGCTGTCTGTCAAATCACTTCAGATAGACCTTTGTCTTCAACTGCGGCGTCTTTATTGGTCAAAAGAAATTGAGATTGACAGCTCATGACATCACAGTTTTTTTTGTTTTTTTGTTTTTTTTTGTTTTTTTTTTGTTTTTAAATAGGATACTTCCAATTCAAAAATTAAATGTCACTGCAGTATATTAATGTTTATTTATAACCTAAATGAACTGTGGAGCCTTCAAAACCTTCAGTCAAGAAAAGTACTCATTCCATAATCCCACGAAAACACTGCAGGACCTGGCAAATCTTTGCATTGGCACAGCGTGCTACTATCAGGATGAATACGGTATTAATTTAAACTGGTTAACCAAATTGTATACAATACTAATCAAGATGATCTGCAGTACAAAAATACACACATAGTACATGCAAGACACAGTACAATACAATACAATTCTCGAGTTAACTATGCATTATTTATCATATATCAGGTTTCAATTCACTGTTCTTTTAGAATTTAAGTTTTATTGCTTCATGTTACTCTTGTCATTCGTATTGTTATTATTTTATATTATGTATGGGAGAGCGGGACGAAGCGCGCCTGGTGGGCAAAGATCACATTTTCACCACTTTTAGAGATGAACAGTGCTTTTTTTTTTTTTTAATTTTCCCCTTATTTTGAAGCTTGTAGATATTTTTGAAGACTAGCACGTCGCACCATGCATAAAACGTATTTCCAAAGTAGAAACATACCTAGTTAGAGTACCCAAATATTTTCTATACTTTTACCGCACATTATTTAGAGCCTGCAATTTGCATGGAAATTTCCTCCACGTTTAAATGTGTGGACCACCTCACCACTGGGTATAATCACGGAAAGTTCACAGAGACAGATGGAAGTCTTGTTACACACTTAAATTTCTTTAAGGTGACTTTGAAATTACATTGTCAGTTAACAGATAATATGGGGCAAACGGCGCCAGGGGGTGAGGCAAAGGGCGCCTGGGATTGGGGTCCCTGATTTGCACTCACAATATCAGCGGAAAGTGTTGGCTCCATTTACTATTCTCCAATCTACCTTCATGTTCCTGGCCTTACCCAACCCTATCGTGAGCAAACTGGTTCCTACCATAGCATAACCTGTTCATACCAGCTGCCATACTATCTTTTCAATGAGGGGGGCAAAGGGTGCAGGGGGCGGCGCTCTTTGCCTCCACAAGACCATAGTGGAGGGCCGTCTATAATATTCTATTGTACCCTTACTGCCCCATCCTACCTTCCATATAGCCACATTTCTTTCTCCTTTCAGTACCCTCAAGTAGGCCCAGGTATTTTACCTATATGGGCCCTAGCTATGATACCAGGCCCTGGCTAAGCTGGCCATCGTATACCCGCCTGTTTTCTTCATTTTCGTCGTAGATGACTGCACGTAACTTTATTCTCGAGTTATCAATCGGAGTTTTCTTTCACATTGTAATATATTTTGTTGCAATAATAAGGTCCACCATACCGCACACAATATACACATCTGACGCTCTATTTTCCCACACGAGGATTAATTTTCAAAAGACACCCTTTGCCCCATGGGGGTGGGTACAGAGCGCCTCTTTAGCACGATTTTTAAAGGCTGATTTGGCAGACCAAGTTGAAATTAATCCCTACGAAATGCATGAAATATGTAAAGGGAATTGCGTTGCATAGTTGTATGACCTTACTATCAGCCAAAACGTTATTACTTGATTGCAAAGAGTGCAAAAGAGAAAAGGGGGGCTCTTTGCCCCGCTCTCCCCTAACCCATGCCAACATTCTGTATCATCATTTTTCATCCAGGGCCTGGCGGGAGATCGGTGTTTTTTACATTCAGCTGGTATTCTCGAAATACATGGAAAATGTCGGCCTATATGTGTATACTTTGGAATGTTGAGATACGGACATTCGCAGAGTCGTGTAATACCTAATATAAATGATTGGCTTTATTGGAAAATATGTCTTTTCTCAATAGAGGAAATTAAAATCGGAATACGATCACACCCTGCATCAGAATCCTAGAGAAAACTGCCAACATGTTTATCGGAATCCGCAGAATTATTTGCCTGCGTATACAGACCGATTGGCCCGACTATTAATTATATGGATTTCAATGGAGAGGTTACATCAAATCTGGCTTCACAACAGACAAAGATAGATCTACTCAGCCACTTCTTGAATTCTGTGCCAGCAAACTTTCTTACTTTCCCAATTTATCTATACATACCCTTTTAATTGTGCATAAACAAACAGATAGACAAAAACAAACTAACATGCACATTTATTTCCGAGGATAAATAAAAGGCTGGTCTTGCTCATCTCCCGTTAGGGGGGAAATGGTGTGGAAGTTGGAACCAGGTCCTCACAAGACGACTTGGGCCTATGAATATGTACACGAAGGTACAGGCATGTCACCTCTTATTTTAAAATGCCGTATTATGGGACTGGGTCAATAACTTAAATCCCTTGAATTGGAGCCCAAATTAATGTAGGCATATGTACATGCCACTGATATGAGAGGAAAAGTGTCACAAATAATAGTAAAAAATAAAATCAAAATGGAGTCGTTACTGAAAAGGCTTGACTCCTCACTTCTTTCTTTGAATTTTGAATGTGGGTGATACTTATTGGGCGACCGTGTCCTCTGGGCTCTGACAGCGGAGGTGGGTGTGTGGTTTGACTGTCAAGAGTACAGTTTGACCCGGGTCCGGGTTGACCGGGGCACGCGACCATGCCTTCCGATGGCGAAGTGGGAGGTACGGTTTGACCCAGGCTCGGTTTGACCGGCGCACGCGACCATGCCCTCTGGCAGAGTTGGGGTATGGTTTGACGAGGGTTCGGGTTGACCGGGGTACGGGTTGAGCGGGGTACGGTTTGACGGGGGTACGGTTTGACCAGGTTCCGGTCGAGTCAATACCCATACTGCGGGCAACAACAGCATATCCAAAACCACATGCAATTCTGCCCTGGTATCTGAGCCTTCTGCAGGTCCAAAAATGACACTGAAACTCTTATTTTGTGTTTGTGACAGTTGCAAGGACTTTGCTCAATCAAGTAGTAATATTTTAGAACGTTTCAAGTCTTGAGACATATTGTGTTCACAGGAAAGATGGTTGAAATCAAAGGAGCTTGATACACCTAATCAAGTGCATGTTTAATAACTCAGAATTTTAAGATACGTTTGTGGCTTTTCCAAATCTGGTATATCCAGATCCCTGGAAGAGGTCCAACGTGTGCCCCGTTTTTAAGAAAAGTAACAAACAGTCAAAGGAAAATTATAGGCCTATTTCACTCCTCTGTAATGTCTCTAAAGTACTTGAACGTCTAGTTTATAAAGTTTTCTATGAGTATCTAACCTCTAACAATTTACGTTCTGCTAAAAACTCAGGCTTTAAGAAAAACGATTCCACCATAAATCAACTTGTTAGCATACTTCATACTATTTACAGTGGCCTTGAGTTGGGCCATGAGGCCCGTATGGTTTTCCTGGACATATCCAAGGCCTTTGACAGAGTCTGGCACGCTGGTCTACTTTTTAAACTGAAACAATTGGGGTTTGAAGATCCTGTGTTACTATTTATAGAAAGCTATCTCTCAAACCGACTTCAACGTGTTACTATTGGAGGACAGACCTCACCTTGGCTCCCTATAGAGGCTGGAGTGCCCCAAGGTTCGATCCTTGGTCACCTACTTTTCCTCGTTTACATTAACGACATCACTGTCAACATCACCTGTGACATCCGTTTATTCGCAGATGATACCAGTATTCTTGAAATTGTCCACGAACCAATGGCCACAGCTGAAAACCTTAATTATAATCTTACACAAATTCATCGTTGGGGCAAGCTCTGGCGTATGACATTTAATGCCATAAAATCCATCTCAATGACCTTCTCAGCTAAACGACATAAGCCAGATCATCCTCCCCTACTTCTTGGAAACACACCGATACCTGAGGCCACTCTACATACTCACCTTGGAGTTACACTCTCAAGTAACTTGTCATGGCACCAGCATATAACACGTATTGTTAATAAAGCCAGCCAACGGCTTGCTCTTTTACGCAGACTCAAATATAAACTCTCCCGCCAAACACTCATACGGCTGTACAGTACAATGATTCGTCCTATCCTCGAATATGGGTGTGTCCTGTTTGACAATAGCACTGAAAACCTGTCACAATCTATAGAAGCTGTTCAGTATGAGGCAGCCAGGATCTGCCTTGGCGCAACTAGATACACTCCACGTGTCTTACTTCTCGAAGAGCTTGAATGGCAAACTCTGGCAAATCGGAGGAAATACTTTAAACTTATTCTTTTCTTTAAAATGTACAATAGGTTAACTCCACAATACCTACATGATCTCGTTCCTCGTGACGTTGCATTCACTACTGGGCGCCTTTTGAGAAATCGTACTGAATTACGCCAAATTAGGTTCACCACCAATCGCTTCGGCGATTCATTTCTCCCGTCTGCTATCAAATTATGGAATAACCTCCCGGTTGATACTCGTCTCACCAATTCCCTGCCGCAGTTTAAATCTAAATTAAATCTACTACTCTAAAGTGTTGACAAAAAGCCCACATACTTTAAACATGGAAGTCGTTTTCTGAACATATGCCACACGCAGCTACGTCTTAACTTCTCTGTTTTAAACGCCCATCTACATCATCTCAATATCCTTCCAGCCTCAACGTGTGCATGCTCTCATACCACTGAAGATACGAAACATTACCTTTTGTTCTGCCCCAAGTTCACTGTGCAAAGGGTCCGTCTACTGAACACTGTGTGTCACTTACTCGCTCCAGGTGTAAATCCGACTTTAATAGTTCAGTGCTCTAGTGACATTTTACTAAATATTCTCTTGAAAGGTAGTGAGGACTTGCCAGACACTGATAATGTATTCATCTTTGAGGCTGTTCAGACATTCTTATCAGAATCTAGACGTTTCATCTACTAATTTAGTATATGATCTAATTATAAGTCTCCACTATCTGGCATCAATTGTATTATTCGTGTACAAGCCGTGAATTTAGTCTTCTGTTCTCGTCCAGTGTGTATTGTATATATTCCTGTGCGTCCTTTTATGTACTGGAGAGCCTCCAGATTAGTCTTTGTGTACTATTAGGCAATCAAGAGAAAATAAATATGTTTATACATATACATATACCTCCTATGAGCTTAAAGTAGACAGTGATCGGATTATTGCAATTGCAATAACAAAAGCAACAGGTCCTATTTTTAAGATTATCACTTGTGTTTCTTTACAGTTTACGATCGCTCCAATCCACAACAGACCACAGAATTTATAAGTGCAACTTATAATAATAATAATAATGATAATAATAATAATGATAATAATAATAATAATAATAATAATAATAATAATAATAATAATAATAATAATAATAATAATAATAATAATAATAATAATAATAATAATAATAATAATAATAATAATACTTTATTAGCCTCCATAAGGAGAATAATACATACAAAATCATACGGAACCAAGGATGACAAAATCATACAAAATGAGACTATACAGCATGAAATTATAGGCAATGCATGAAAAAAACAGAACTATTAATAGCACCTGAGTAATAACACAGTTAAAACATGTTCATTAGACCATGGCTTAATAAAATTCTCATGAAAGGTCAAATATTTCAGAGTGTCCATTTCAGAGTGTCCACAACCCCATCTTCCTGGCTTGTTACTGAGGTTTAAAGTGACGTCCAGAAATGCCATCTGAAGAGGGGAGAAACCTAGTTGGACCACTCCGACCAGCGTACCCTTAAAAACTTTGCTATTTAAAATATAATGAGCAAGCATGAAAGAATACGGTTTTAATAAAGGAGACTGTACTTGAAAAAATCTGCTGAAAAGGAGAGAGGGTTTTGTCCTGCATGACGGTCTGGAGCCTAATATTCTATAAACTTTTATTGATGAGTATGCTTGCAAAGCACCAATAAAATCTTGTGGTGATTGGAATGTGTCATTGCCTAATAGGGCTAAGATTGGTTATAGACGGTTTCGTCATGGACGGTTTACAAGCCACAGTCGTTTTTTTCAGGGAGTGGGGGTGGTTTTGTATTTCCGCCGGTGCAGGTGGTGCTGCAAGTGATTATATATATATATATATATATATATATATATATATATATATATATATATATATATATATATATATATATATATATATATATATATATATATATATATATATATATATATATATATATATATATATATATATATATAAATATATATATAATGTACATATATTGTTTCTGAATTTGGGTCTTGTAATTTTAGATATTTTACTCCATACTTCACACTGTAATCTCTTCAAACTTCAAAGTAGGAACGTAGTCCCATTCAATCTCCACCAAGTCTGAACATGAATTGGTATTATGCTCTGATTTCCTGGGTTAACGAAGTTGAAAACATGTATTGATCGATAAGAATACGTGTTGGATTGGTCCATAGAGGAATACTAGTCTATATGTTTGTTCATGTAATTTTTTTTCTGAAACCTTACACGAGATCCTCTTCAATCCCGTTGGTGATTACTTTGGCAGGATCTTAGTCTATTGTTGTTGTTTTTTCTAAATCAAAGTTAGTAATAGCAATTGGTCAACAGCTTTTCTCGATGCAATGCACGCAGAGTGCACCGAGGAAAGCTACTGACTTGGTCCTCAAATGGTTAAGCAGTGTCTGTATATTTGCAGATCAAATATTTTGAGATATCACTAAATTTCTGTCCTTCAACGGACATTTTTCTCTGGTAATTTGTATACACGGGTTAAAAAACATGCTATTTAGTTGTAAACTGGAGATGCAGATAAGCCTAAAATATACAATTAGATGAAAGTAACTGAAAAAAAAAATTGAAGTGCAGTGTCTCCATCTTTAACCAGACTGGAATTGATGTTTGCAGAACGCAGGTGAACACTAGCTTGGACGATTGACTGAAACGAAAGTGAAACAAAAATGGCAATGAGCAAGCAGATGACAGCAACAACTCTCAAAGTACCGGGACTCAAAGAGGGAACGGAACCACTGCCCAGCATTCCCCTTGTCATTCCTAACAACTTTAAATATGACGCCGCCACCATGCGGGTTACAAAAAAGGAAGACTGCACGAGGACAAAATTGTGTGTAGTTCCAGAAGCTATAGAAATGCTGAAAACCATCAAGGATCCTTTGTCCATCTTGGCAATATGCGGGCCTACCAGAACTGGAAAATCATATATTCTGTCGAGGTACGTTATCCCAAGTTTCGTCACAGACGTTACCTTCATATTATAATATTACTTAATTGTCATCACTGCTAAGGGTTGATCAAAAGAAAAATCACATATTATCATCATCATTGCTTAGTATAGTTGATTGGTGCACTGACATCCAAGCCCCTCACCCAACTCCCAAAATCTCATTCAAGTGAAAATATAATTGCTCATTATAACTTGTTGCTTTGTTAAAAGGTAAAACGTTTTTGTCTCGACCAGAAATATTGTTCTTTTTATTAATTGTCCCATTCGAAGAATTCCCTATTAATTTACAACAGTTGTCAGCAGGTTCCTTTAGTTGAAAATCATCATTAACTGCAAATTGAAAAGTTAGTGACAGCAGTTATGTTGGCCACACCCATGAAAGGAGCATACTTGGGGTCCTGTTATGATCTGAGGACTATTGGACCTTTTTGAATGAATTATTGGAGTATTTGCTACAAAAGTAAAATTATTGGCGTATTAATATTTATAAAATAGTACTTGAATTATTGAAAAGCTAAAGATCTAAGATTAGGGTCCTTTTTTTAGTTTGTTTTTGTTATAAATTTTGGGGTTTGTGGTTAAGGGTTGGTTTGGGAGGTTCCATGGGTTTTTTTTTTTTTTTTTTTTTTTGGTTTTTGGTTTTGTTTTTTGTTTTTGTTTTTGTTTTTTTTTTGGTTTTTTTTTTTGGTTTTTTTTTTTGTTTTTTGTTTTTTGTTTTTGTTTGTTTTTTGGTTTTTTTTGGGGGGGTGGTGGTGGTTTGTTTTGTTTTCTTTTTGTATTTTTCTTTTTGTTTTTGATTTTTGGTTCTTGGATAGCTTTGAGGAAAATTATGGATTACTAATATGGGATAATTAGAACCCCCTAAGAGGGCTCCAGATGTAAAGTATGACCAAACGAGGTTGATCACCTTATTTCAATAGAACTTATGACATTCTGAAACAAGTGCAGCTATTTTTGCTATTCCCAACAGGGACTTGAAACTTAAGCAAATCATAACAAGGAGAATGATAAGCGTCTGTGGAAATGTATGTATGCATGTATGTATATATGTTTGTATGTATGTATGTTTGTATGTATGAATGTATATATGTATGTATGTATATGTGTGTGTGTATGTATGTATGTATGTATGTATGTATGTATGTATGTATGTATGTATGTATTGTATCTGAATGAATGAATAAACCTTTATTGACTGAGCTGTTGCATAAAATACAGCAATATGTCAAATATACAACATGTACACATGTAGAGTATGAAAGAAAAAAAGAAAATCACATTAAAATATGCACACAATCAAAAGAAAAATTGACAAAAACAGTACAGACACGTACAGCACAGTACAGTACAATAAATACAAAAGATTTACATAAATCACTAATCACCTGAAATTAAAATAGAATGCCATCTTCAAATTGGCACGGTGTTACATGATTATAGTGGTTTCTCTCTTAGGGCAATTGCTTTGTCCATGAAATTTGCAAATAGGTATACGAGTTCTGTATCATGCAGTACCATAATAAATTTACACATACTCTGATCATCATAAGCATCTGAATTACAAAATAATTTGCGTATACTCTTAAGCAGATTTTCTCTTGGATTTTGAAATATGGTGCATGTCAAAACAAAATGAAATTTATTATCAAGTTCTTGGCAAGTGTCACAAACTCTCTGGCTAACAGGAACTTTGGTAGGACGCTTATGTCTTCCTGTTTCGATATGTAAATTATGTGCACTAATGCGTAATTTAGTTATATTACTCCTTGTTTCAAAATTTTTTACAACATCTAAATAATGTTCAAATTTAAGTTCTGTCTTAAAAGATGTATGCGTTCTCAATTTAGGTTCGTTATTTTGATTCAACATTTCATTTTTCCACTGATTTCGATTTTTTTTTCTGTTTTATTACGCACAAAATTAGAAGAAAATTCATGAAAAAAAATCTTCTTAGTTATACCAAAGTTCCTGCAGCCCGAGAAAATTAAATGTATCTCTTACAGAATTTAACCAGGTTGATTGATTTGCTTGAGATAAGTCAGCATTACATTTGTATGCGTTAAAATAATATTGAATTTTGCTCCATATTGACGATTCTAAACCAGTTTTTACAGACAGAAGATAATATTCTGAGTGACATAGGGGTCTTTCCTAGTTCTCCGAATACTGCAATATTGCATGCTTTATTATGTACCCCGAGACAATATTTAAGAAACTTTGTATAAAATTTTTCGAGCTCAATTTTAAAATAACCAGAAATATTATCTTGTATAAGGATTTTCGACGGAATTACAGTATTAGCGCCCCATATATCGGACGCAGATAGTAAAATTGGATGTATAACTTTTTTGAATAGAGATAGGTATAGTTTTATATTCCTATCTCGTAGTAAAAATACCCCCTTTATTCTTGCCAAAGCTTTATTTGCTTGATCACATAATAACTTGATTGCACCATCAAAGGAACCAGTTAAAGACATTTGAATTCCAAGATAAAGATAAGTCTTGACAATGTCCAGTTTAATACCATCAAAAAATCAATTAATTTGCCCGTTTTGTTAAAAATCATGACTTAAGTCTTTTTAATGTTGATATTCATTTTCCAATTTTTGCAATAATCACTCAAAATATTTAGACAATTTTGTATTAGTTCGGTTTCAGATATCAGTATTAAATCATCAGCATAAAGAAGACAATTGAATATTTTCTCGTTTAAAGATACTGAATCACACGATTCATTAAATTGGGTTGGTAAATCATTGACAAAGATGTTGAATAAAGTAGGGCTGATCACATATCCTTGTTTTACCCCTCTTTGAATCATTATATTGTCCGATAAACCGTTAGAAAATTTTATTTGTAAACTCGAATCATAATATATATCTTGAATTACTCTAAACTTATAACCACTAATACCTTTTTTCGCTAATTTGTAAAGTGGTCCATCATGCGAAACAGTATCGAAAGCTTTCTGAAAATCTACGAAACGTACAAAAAGAAATTTGTTTTTTTCCTAATACTTTTGTGTATTTATCAATAAGAGTTCTGAATACAAAAATGTGATCAGTAGTTCTACATTCAGAAGTAAATCCTATTTGAAGTTCTGTCTGTATACTATTTTCTTTTAGATATTTCTGCAGGCGGTTATTTATGATCGGGCAAAAAGTTTAGAGACACAACTGCTGAGACAAATACCCCTATACATATTTGGGTCTCGTGTAGATCCACCTTTATGTACAAGCACCAGTAGACTTTTCTTCCAAGACATTGGGAAAAATCCCGAAGTACATATCGAATTAAACATTTTAAGCAATATCTGAGACAGAATCGTTTTACTATTTTTAACATTTCGTTTATTATGCCATTCTTGCCGGCGATTTTTTGTTCTTCAATTTTTCCAAAGCGATGATTATTTCTATATCTTTAATTTTGAAATCTAATGTTGTAAATGGCACTTGTGAAGTTTTCAGATTATTCAGTAACGATATTACTTCCTGTTCCTTCGGAGATTTTTCTAATACAGTATTTCGTGACATGATATTCGAGAAATGGCGAAACCATTGTGTTGGGTCTATATTTTCGCTAACATCTGTTTTCTTTGTAATTGTATCTTCAAGTTCTTTAATAAGGTCCCAATAGGTATTTGGGTCTCTTTCCCAAATATTATTTAGAGAATGCATTATGTTATTCATAAGTTCCCTTTCTTTATTTTTAGATACTATTCTAAATTTTTTTTTCTGGTGGCATAATAGGTCTGCCTTAGAGGATAGCTAGATGGTTCCTTGGATAATTTTTTCGCCATTCCGTTCATATTCCTGCATAGATTATAACACTTTCTGTCTTAATATTTCGGTTGTTTTTTACGCTTTCTCTTTTTTGTACTTCTCACTTTCAATTATAGTTTCCCTGCTTTATGCATCAAATTATTAAAATCACCAACAATTTTAGCAGTACCATTGCGACTTTGCGTATCATACTCATTCTGTAGAAAATTAGTTATATCCTGCATACAAAACAATTGAAGTGCATTTGTAAAACCCGTTGGATTGATCTTATTTCAAATGAAACTGCTAGGAAGGGGCTCGTGAATACTATTATAACTGCAAAGAGGTACTTCGTAATGTCTCATTAAACTAACTGCAATTTGAAAAGAGACTGGACAATGGTCCGATACCATGTTAAGTCATGAACACACATGCATGGTATCAATGGTATTAAAGACTGGTCAGCCAAAATATAGTCAATGCGTGTGGGGTTTATAGCATTATGACTGTAACACGTGCATTGGCCTGTCAGATTGCCTCACTTACGGCCATTCAGAATACGTACACCAGATGAGATACACAAATCCATCAACATTTTACCATTTTCGTCAATTCTGCGCATATCCTTATTTGATCGCGAAAGAGGCGTGTCATAAAAATCAGCTTTTGTATTTGTGTCTTTTGCCCAGAACCACTTCCTAGTAGTCATTACCCTATTCCGGAGTCCAAACTCTTTACTCTCCATAAGCTAATCTGTCCCTGTCTAACCGATATACATACGGAATTACAATTGTCCATATTGCACACGTTCCGCTGTAAAATTTTGACATAGGCTGTATCAGCCCAAGTATATTAAATGGTCTTCAGCGGGTAACTACTCCACATTCGCAGCCTATTACTCGTGCATGTCTCTCTGAGAAGCGGCTCCTTGTCTAAGCTAAATATCCAGCAAAGACAACCCACATAATAATGAATATAGATGGACGCGGCAGTTGATGAATAAGCAAAATACGTGGAATTTTGCTTATAGATGCAGAGCCTCATTATGAAAGAAGAATACCTGTCAAACAAACCATAATTACTAAATTTGTATAGTAAAGGTTCAGATAAGAACAATTTGACTTACCCCTTAACCAATATGTACCCTTTCTCGCTGGACAGCGCATCATAGTTAAACCACCCGCCAGAGTATAACTGACGTGAAAACAAACTGGGCCATTATATTCAGTCCCAGTGATTATAAAATAAACAGTTGCAGCTAGGCCACCTGTACAAACCAAGGGAAATCCTAAGAAGGACTACAACAATGGACATCCTGCACCAGAAATGTAAAACAAACTCCATGATGACACCTACCCCTCAAACAACTAAGCTCTATTTCACTGCCAACCCTGAGTCAATGTATCAACGTAATGTGTCAGGTTTGTGACATTTGAGAAAATGCTGTCAATCTTAAGTATTTTTTTTAAAATTAGTAAATGTGCATTTAGGCACGTCAGAAAAGAATGAAAGTCATTAGCATTTATGCCAAAAACATGTTATCAAAACAATTTTTTATAACAGGATTTTAAGTACAATTAGGCAAACATGTAACTGTCGTAGGCCGTTGCTTGCTACCGATAACCCCCCCGGGGGTTTAACCTGACAAAAAACATGCAAGCCTATAATATCTGAAAGTGAATATTAAAATGTAAAGATGACAAAAGATATAAAGTTAAGTAGCAAAACAGACAAGTCTAAAAACTGTCAATTATTGTAGCTAAACTTTCTAATCATCTATGGATATTAACAGCAAAATTATAAGGAAAGTCAGAAAAGAATGAAAGTCATTTGTATTTTAGTCAAAATAATGCAATGAAAATATAATATTTCTTAACAAGATACTAAGTACAATTAGGCAAGCTTGTAACTGTCGTTAGTAGCTGCTTGCTACCTCTAGGGGGTTTTCCCTAACAGAAAACAAGCTGGCCTAAAATGTCTGAAAGGTGAACATTAAAACAGAATGATGCCGAAAGATAGAATTAGGTAGCAAAACAGGCAAGTCTAAAATCTCTAAAATAATTGAAGCCAAACTTTGTAACCATCTTGGGATATTTACAGCAAAATTTATAGAAATATTCGATCAAAAGTACATCTTTGAATCATGTTAACTCACGTTCATTTTAAATAAATTTGGTTCTAGATGCAAAGTCCTGAATTTTAGAACAAATACGACCAAATCTCAAAATCTGTGACAAAAAACATATTATATCCAATAGTTTCTGTAAAGTTGCTAACTGTATTAATATATCAAAGACGGAACTCAGAACACATCTTGCTTGGTTGATGGCTATACGTTTAATGACTCAATGCTTTCTCACTTCCTATGGTCAGGCTACATAGGAATGCAACTAAGCGGGTGTACATGCTTTATTAATCGCCTTTGTTTCTAAGAAGTAACATTCTAGCATCATGACTACCCAGGAGGCGGGGGTTGTCAAGATGGACCATCACATCCGTCCTTTCTTCCAGCAAAATTGAAACATTAATGTCATAAGTGAATTTAAAGTCTTTGGTGCACTAAATGACGGGAAAACGCGAACAGGTTACAGTCCACATGAGGGCATCGAATGTCAATCTCGTTGATGGCACACTCTTTGAGAAATTTAAAATCGAATTAAAATCGAGTGTCAGTTGGCGAGAAGTTCTTGCACAACGTGTTGAAAGCATTCAGCTGCTGAAGTAATACCAAAGTTTACCCGCTTGTATTGATATAGGCCTGCGTGTGTGGAAAAGGTGGTGATTTTGCGCGATTCAGGTGTTAACTCCAAGCTATGATAGGCGGCAAGAATATCTACTTTGGAATAAATCGTTGCCCTATTGAGAGCATTTATCACATCATCCACAGTGGCTGTTGGGTGTCATTCCCTTATTATCGCCGCATTGGCCTGTCGCATGTCGACACACAGGCAGATCTTTGACAGGTCTTTAGGTTTGAGGGCTGCCACGATGGGGGATATCCAAGGGGTTTTGCCAGAGACACGCTCGAAAATGCCTTGATTTTCTAAGTTAGACAGTTCTTCTTCTGCTTTATTAATCGCCTTTGTTTCTAAGAATTAACATTCTAACACCATGACTACACAGGATGCGGGAGTTGTCAAGATGGACCATCACAGTTTCGGAAATAGTACTGTCCGGGAAAGGATAATTAGCTACTTCAAAATTAAGGTCATCTATTTTGTTTTGGACTTTAAAACAAAACCTGTCATTAGTGACCTGAATATCCAAGTCCAAAAACACATCTCTGAAACAATCTGAACTGTTACCCTCCAAAGGGATATCTTTTGGGTAATTTTCTTTAGCAAATTCACTACAATTTTGTACATTTACGCAAGCAATGTCATCAACATTTCTTTCGTTTTTTGATAATTTCGTAGCCATTGGAAAGTCCTTTTTCATCAATTTATCCATATACTTAAGTTCAATCCAGGTTAAATATAAATCTGCCAGTAGAGGGGAGCAGTTGCTACCCATTGGAATGCCTTTTATTTGTTGAAAAACCAATAGTCCGCATTGAACAAAAGTATTATCCAAAAGAAATTTTATAGCATCTATCAAAGTTTCAACAGTGTAAGATTTAACGATACTTTTTAAATATTTATTGTGTGACTTATATGTTTCTTTGTATAGGAATTAATATTTACGTATGGACTACCATTGTGTTTAAACATTTTGCTTATTAATTCTGAAAGTGAACTTTGGACTTCATCTATGGGTAGATTTTGGTACAGTGTAGAAAAATCAAAACATTTGATAATTTTTGCTTTTACATCTTTAATTTTAGACACAAACTCGGAAGAATTACTAATACTCCAAAAACAATTTATTTCACAGTTTCTAGAAATTGCATTACAGTATTTACGAAAATGATTTCTAATTGCAGTCAAACACAATGTTACTTCTTTTGATAATTGTTTTGTTGTTCATTTTGAAGCACCGGCTATGAATCTAGAATTAAAAGGGTTTTTATGTTATTTGGATATTTCAGAGCAAAAGTGGAATAGATGAGTTCTCTTCAGAAATTTTGATATTAAAATTCCTTTTCATCTCATCTTTATGTGTATCTATCAAATTATAAATGGATTGTTTGTGTAATTTATATACGTCATTTCCTCTCATGTCTGAAATATTGTTTATACGAAGTTCCTTTTTCAAAAACTCCAGATAATATTTTTTGCAGATGATCCCAAAATTGTCACCTGCCTTATCTATATTAGTGACTACAACTCTTTCTTGTAGATCTTTGACTGCTTTTAAAACTTTAGGCTGTTTTAGATTAACCGTATTGAAATTCTTAATGTGGGATTAGTAACGATAAATTCTATTTCTAAAGACTCTTTTCAAGTTTGATCCTTCAAACTTCTGAAATTCGATTCATTTATTTCTTTGCCCATTTCATACAGTAGGCATCAAATGCATCACATGCATCTTGAAAAATATTGTCAATGTTCAACTTGGGACAAATCCGAAATTTTGTGCCTTTTTTCATCATTTTTTTTAAACATCAATTTTGTATTATATCCAAATTGCCTGTAAATACATGTTTGTGGTATGCATCAACAAAATTAGAATATTTACTATTAGACATACAGTCACAATTTTGATTCGCTGCGATATCGTCAAGAGTAATTGAAGCCAGAAATTTCTTGTAATTCATGATACTTTGTCCAATATTGTTGCCATATTTATAGGAAATGATGCGGGGGATCTTTTATTTTGCACTCCTTGAGAATCATGTTACGAACAAATTTCAATTTGAAAAGGGACTGAATGTTTAGTGAATCAATAATTTTGTGTTTGAAAGGAATGCTGCAAAACATTTGATCTAATTTTTTCTCATTAGAATCTGGTTTTCGAATGTATGTTTGTATGTATGTATGTATGTATGTATGTATGTATGTATGTATGTATATATGTATGTATGTATGTATGCATGCATGTATGTATCTATGTATTCTATGTAATGTAATGTAGATAACCTAGGTGGATTCATATATACATATCTCAGTTCACCGGGGTTATCATAATGCGCATGCGTCGCCTGTGAAAAACATTCCTTGCATCGAGCTCCGAGATTTTGTTGCTTTATGGCATTTTTTCCGCATGTATTTTCATCCAAAAACCAGCCATAGGACTGGTATGATTTAAAGAACGGTTTGCACTGTACTGGATTACCGTGCATAGCTGACTAATGTAAGTTTGATCGTTCTATCTGATTCATTTGCTAATAAGTTACCCCCTGGTTGACTCCCTACTACCCAGTTCAACAATGTCAAACAAAAGCTCAACTGGCGATGACAAAGTGGTTCTGGTCACACTGATCCAGCTGTCGATGATTCTAATCAACAAAGTTCTACGACAACAGGCGTTAAACGACCTTGGTTATCACCGACAGGTGAGAGTCCTCCCATGTCAAGGCTTCGCAGTGATACCGCCAATGATCCCACTGATCCTGCCACTTACTATCTGAAAACGTTGAAAGACCCTCGTGCTGCCGAAATGCTAGAGTATATTGTCAGTCGTGCTTTTGAAGCTAAAATGGCAGAACTAACAAAGCGTGTTGATAATCTTGAAACTCAAGTGAAAAACGCCAAAGACGAGTTGCATAGGGTTAAGATGGAAGATGTTGATCTCAAATCAAAGTGGACGATTTGGAGTGTAAAATATTAAAGTTAGAAACAATTGTTGACGATGCAGAGCAGTATAACCGTAAAAACTGTTTACGCCTGTGGTTCTAGGAGCCCGAAACTGATCAAGCAAACCTGGATGAGATCATCCTAAGTCATGCTAGTAATTTTGGTGTTCGGAGGGATTTACATGAAATTGCTTGGAGCCACCGAGTTGGCATGAATGTTGCAGGTAAACCACGAGCAATAATTGTGAGGTTCGTGACCTATCGTATTCGCCATAGATTCTACAGGGCATGGAAGAAAAGTAATGTTTTTTTGTGTGTGTGTCTGAAGACCTGACCAAGAAACGTGCCAGCATTATGTATGCCGCCCATAAGCGCAGACGAGAAAAAAAAATACATTTATGTTGGTGCCGAGATGGTAGATTGTACATCCATGAACTCAACCCGTGGCCATGGAATGCTGGGGGTATTAACGGCCGTGTTGTACAGATCCAGGACCTAACTGATCTGGATGTGGAAAGTGATCAGTTGACAAATTAGTGACAATAACAATGTGAATCTGAGTCAAATCTAAATTTTGATATCTCTTTCTTAGAAGAAAATCGTAGTTAAATTTTGCCTTAAATGTATCCGTCATTTTAATGCAGATTCCAAACAAGATCTAAGTCTTCAATTCATTAGAGTCCACAGTCCTTTGTTTATTCATTACTTACTAATTTATTATTTTTCCATTATATGTGATGGTTGAAAAAGGCATTATCTTCTTGCTAAAAAATGCATACTTGTGAGTATTCCACGCACATTGTATTATTGTCAAGTATGAGTATTGTTACTTGTATAATTGTGTGTATAAATTGTATTCTTCTCAGCGGTATCTTAATGGCCCTCATAGCTCTCTGTTCATACTTGAATACTTAACTTACTTGAACATTTATTCCGCCATAATTTTATTGGTTTATGACAAATAGTTGTACCACACTCATAAAATGTTGTACCTCACTGTTCAACTTTGTTGTTAGGCAAAATAACAAATAGCTTTCTAGCTGCTACGAACGCCAGGCGCATCATAATGATACACTTTATTTGGCAGCATAAGAGTTACTTGACAAAAAACAAAAGGAATAAAAGAAAATGAATAGATAAGCAAAAGAACAGTCAAGCACTCTCCTGCTGAAGAAAAACCAAATTTTAGAAACATTAAGAAAGGGGGGGGCGGGAAGGAACAAATTCTCAACAAACAACAGGCGATGTTGAATGGACCAAGAAAAAAGACTGAATAAAGAAAAGCGGGAAGAAGAAAATAAAGCACCAGCGGGAGAGGCAAGATCACATGATCACACACACTGCATATCAACATAACAATATGGCTCATTTCAATAGCCAAATCAATTAAACTTTTTAAGATGATAAAAAGCAAAACAGAAATTAGTTATGGGGAGTATATTGTTGTCACCTTGGGAGAGACATTTGAAACTAGGTGTGAAGGTCAACCTGGGGAATGGCAAGCTGTAAATCCAGGTACATATGTAATAACCATACCCTCTGTGTGTATAGTCATGAGGAAAGGCAATTGCACTAACAGGACTAATATAGCATATTGGTCATGTGTCCATAAAGGCCGTGCAAATGTTGACACCTAGTATTTTGAATATGGCCAAAATTATCACTTCTGTGCAAGCTATTTCCCTTCTGGAACAACATCACTTTGAAAACCAAAAACCTATTACTTGAACAAACTTACATTGCCCACTCCATGGCTTATGTTTAACTGGACTCACCATGGTAGTAGGACCTCATTTGGAATACTCTTCATGTTGCTGTTTTTACTTATAATGGCAGTAATTTTGGTATAATTACTTGGAAGAAATGGGATTACCTAATCACTTGCCTAGCATTCCCTAAAGTGGAGTTGCAAAAGAAACCAGCTACAAAGAATGAACCTCCCTCTCCTCCCTCTCCACAATTAGCCATGCCCCTTTATCGTGCTAAATTTACCCTTCTTTCACTTATCTCTGCAAGGGCAATGTGGGTGTAGACGTAATGAGAACCCCTGCTACGCAACACAGTCCTCTCCTTTCTACTCTTGAATAAGCTCTTCTCTTAAGAAGGGTTTCATGGAAGCAACCTTAGGATCTAGCCATACCTCCCTTGGGTAAGTAGCCACATGGAGTTGGGGGTCGGCCTCATGGAGTGATAGCAGATGCGCATGTGTCGTCTTGCTGGCACATACTGATTGTGTTGTCCTTGGCCCTACCTGAAAACGTTGAATGACAGGAATTTCATTTAAGAGTGATTATTCATTGTGTATACATTAACGTGTCAACAATGGATGGCTGATATGTTCAATTAATGAGGAACTGTATAGCTGGTAACATAGTATACCCCACTCTTCAGCTGTGCAGCACTGAATTGGTCGTAAGTCTTGAACAATGTAGTTCGACTACTGTAGTCCAATGCAAAGACCCAGACAGTGGTATATAGTGCATTCCCTGCACCTGTCTGAGAAGTATCTCATTATATATACCCATGGAATCTGATGGGGGGGGGGGGGGTAAAAGGCAGAAAAGGTTGTGAGGTTGTGAGTTGCGATGGAGCAAACACTTCTTATATGTTCGCTCTCAGTACTCCACGAAAAGGACATTGTGACTTTTATGATACTAAGTACATTTGCATGTCAGTAAAACTTTCAATTCATACTTGCGTAAATTGTTGCTTATCATAAATCCATTTATAGACAGTTGTCGGATGGCCGTGTGCCTTACAGTTCTGCATGCTTATTGGAACTCACTTAGTCCCCATTAAACCAAGCCAGGTGGGCGACTGAATGACCCTCACAATAAGGCTAATAACTGATGATCCCACCGCATGGATCATGTTGGTATGTTACATATTCATGACTACTTTTGTGTTTTATTTAATTTAGTAATGAATGCTTTGTTCACGCTTATACCTTCTTGGCCTGGTGAAGTAGCAGATCTTGGTTGTTGATAGATGGAGTGCAAGGAACATATTATCCTCAGGTTATTGGGAGCTCTTGTACTATATATATACATATACACATACTTAATTTGGTGTGTGTGGATGTGTGATGACCAAAAGGGTAAACCTGGATAAAAGAGGATCCCTGGTGTCCTGGGTCCTTTTCCGACTTCCCTACCGACCCAAATGGTTTTTGACGATATCTAAGGTGCTGATGTCTCCAAAACTACTACCACACAAATATATTAATGGGGTATGTGCTAATTTTATAGTCTTTATTCTGGTTTTAGCCCCAATAAGGGCCAGCCAGCAATGTCAAGCCAGCTACTATTAATTGTATCCATATATTATTCTTTATTTGCTCCTGTTGGACGCCACGTTGATTATCTGAAATCATTCATGCCCTCTGAAGAATGCAGTGGTCATTTTTTATTTCAAAGACCATTTAAAGATTTACATCTACGGTTGGTCATGTTGTTGGTATCTTAATGAGCAGACTGCATAATTATGATGACATAACATGTCACAAACGCAATGCTGGTATGTACTGTATTCTGTTATGCTTAATACATAACTGTAGCCTACAGGTTTGCATCTTCATGTAAGTTTTAAAAGGTATTCAATGGAAGTAAATTATTTGTATTTGAACCGAACCGAATCCACTTGTGCAGAAACCTCTAGTTTGATTATTCTGTGCTCATTATATACTGGAGAGTTTGTATGCAAGTCCAGGATAAATAGAGTCCCTTAGCCTTGACTGGCAATCTGTCCAGGAGAGAGTTGCTCTGAATAACTATACAACTGCTGATGCTTATGGGGCATCCCATTGTACAACCAACAGTTCCTATATACCTATTTTCAGTAACATGAAATGAGGGGCATATGCCTGAACAATATATCTTTTTGTATTACCCAACCGTGTGATCAGGTACAGGTGGTTTAAAAAGTTACATGTCATTTACTGTTGTTATGGAGGAGTGCTGAATAACATCTCCCAACGGTGGGCCATGTGCTAGTAACTTCTGGCCCTGTTTGGTATTAGTGGAATAGCCCATAAGGCAGAGTTTTGTTTTATGCTGTCTTCATGTATCAAAACTAAAAAACGTGGACGTGTGTAAAGATTTGGAGTAAAATTTTACGAAAGAAATAACATAAAAACAAGTCTAAGAAAAGAATTGCCTAAGGGTCAATACATGTAACTTTCAAGTCAAACTTTCAGTGCATGCTATATATTATTTTTATTTCGCAGCCAAAACACGAGCAGTTCAGAAGAGTATTTACGGCGTTGGCTTACAAACAAGTCCTTAATGCAAAGTGTTGTTTCCCAAACAACGACTTATGCCAGAGTCCTAAACTAGAAACCAAAAGTCATGGAGAAGTCATATAGTCAGTAATCAAATGCCTATGGATGTACATAGAAAACAGAAGTCATGAAAAAGTCAGTTAACTTATTAATCAAGTGCTGAGGATCCATGTAGAAGTCTGCCAAGATGTCTTGGCAAGTAATTGCAAAATGATTATAGGTATACAAACCTTTGAAGTTATCATAGCAGTGACTGTATTGACAAATATCAATAGTGCAAGTTAGCTCGATTCATTGGCATGACCCAGTAGTACTGGACTACATATATGCAATGGTTCTGGGAAATAAATAGCTTTCACCATCTAGCCAAGCTCCGGTTTGGACGTTATTTTTTTGTCTTCTGTAGAACAGTGAGTAAAATCTAGTGGAGTAGGTTTTACTACAAGTGACATGACGTTGTCCAGTCATGCAACAGAAACAAGGCCAAGAAGATGCTTACAACGTACAAAAGACAGATAGAGGGGCATACTTTGGATAATTTTAACCAGTAATTTGTATTCTTTAAATTTGCAAGTAGAAGTACTCATATATATTCTCAGAAACCTGCATCAACTTAACCAATACCTTTTGGTAAAAAACGAAAAGAAAAAATTATATATCCTTGAACTGCCGAAAAGAATGAAGACTTTCCAATTGCATACATATTGAAGAGCCCCATAAAACCGTTTATGAAGAAAAAGGAGCACATTTTGAGACAGTTGCATGACGTTCTGAACATGCCACAATAGTGGGCACGAGAAATATAGTATCATGCATCTTCTCAAGCAAGCTGCACCACACTTGCATTTAGGACTCAGTTTTACACAAATTTTACCAAGATGGAAGTGCAACTGACTGCTGCTCAAGGATAAGCGGTATGTAAAATAGACGCATATCTGTTTTTAAAGTTATACAATTCCGACAGCGACTACTGCCACAAAGAGAATTTAAGTTATTCAGATTTAAATATTGACGGCGATAGTGAATTGCGATTTGAATAGTTAGCTCATTGCAAAGGCGAACTGTTGATGGGAAGAATGAATCATTGAACAAATAAGTGTGAGCTAGAAAATGAGGTATGTCAAATCTTTGATGAGTATTGTGACTAGACATTTCACCATTGACAATATTTTGAATTACAGATTGGATTGAAGGTAATTTGGGACTAGCTTGTTTGACCATCTTATACGTCAGGGTTAACTGCATTTTCTACGAGATGCTAACATCTGCTATCCAAGTTCTTCATATACTTTAGCATTTGAAGTGCCGGGCATTGTGCCAGAAACTACTTGAGCTGCAGTAAGCTGAACTCCTTCGAGCCTTTGAGCCTTTTGAGACATGAATGGTTTTTAGAGTTCGGTGGTTAATACGGTTTTGGTTTACTTGTTTCGAGAGGATTAGAAAAATAGCCTTTGGCTAATATAAATTCTTGTCTTTGAGAAAACACAAGTACATTATTCATTCAAAAACAAATACATAATCATGATATAGAAATCATAATACCCATACCAAGATTTAAAAAGCAAACATGGTGATGTGGGTATAATGTCAAGTGTATGTTCAACACAACCAAAATCATGATACAGGATTATAAGAAAAATATGAACATACGTACAGGGTACCAGAACACTAAAAACATCATACTCAAAAATATAAAAACAAGAACTACGTTTCGTATGTAAATCCGAACCGAACAGGAAAATCAAGTAGGGAACATTTTGTCTGTATCGTGATCTCTTATAAACTTTTAAACCTCAGGTCCTAACAGTATAAACCCCTGTCGTACTCATAATGTTACAGTTTGCATCGTATCGAGCAAGCGAGGCACCAAAAAAAAGTAAGTCTACCTTCTTGGTCAATGATAAGCTATCCAACAAAATATCTTATTTGTATTATCAATGAGAATGTCTTTTACCCCTGTCAAGGCTTCGTGTCCAACTTCGTTATAAAGGGGGCACTGCACCATAAAATGAATTGAAAGTCTCGGACCTGGAACCAGTGGCACATTTAGGGAAGTTACACAAATTTCTGTCAAAAAGATGAGCAGTCAGTTATCTAAGGCTGACTCTCAAACGCTTTAACAGTATAACAAATTTTCGGGTCGATACCTCAAATGTAGGAATCTAGAAGGGAAAAATACAAATTTTGCTGACTTTGCGCAAACTATTAACTGAAGGATCATTACGTACTATTAATGGTAATGTGTTCCAAAGCTTAATTGTAGATGGAATAAATGAGTAAGCAAAGATGGACGTGCGACAATTTACAGTGATACGATCATTTACATGCCATAGATAACTGGCTCTGTCCCTATCGACCCTTGGTAACAATTCACTCAAATGGACAGGACACAGACCTTTGACTGTTTTGTTATAAGCAACCAAATTAACATATTTCCACCTGTCTGCAAGATTCCCCCAACGTAAACAGTTACCATCTTGATCTGACTAGATATTTCAATGATTCCAGGAACGTATAACGCTGCATTATACTGGTTTGACCCCAACTTTTTACCACAGTTACTGAAGACAGGAGAAGCATGTTCCAAAATGTATCTTATGAAAGATGTATAGATAGTTTCCAATGCATTTATGGATAATAAAGGTGAAAAAGATTCAATACGACCAAAACGTGACGCAGCATTGGTAGATATGTGATTTATATGATTGTCCCATGCAAGATTATCTGACAAAATGACTCCTAAATGCTTATGTTCACGAATACGTTCAACAGGTTCATTCATAAAGATTAGAGGGAGGTGAACTGCCTTATTTTTTAAAGAGATTCTATCATTTCTTCTGTTTTTCTTGTGATCCATTTCTTTCCCACTCTTAAACAGCTAAATCATCATTTAATTTAATGGTAGTTTCATCCGGTGTGTTAACTGTCTCGAGCGGTGATGTGTCGTCATTGAAAAGATATACTTTGCAGGTAAAATCCTTCATTAAATCATTAATTAAAACAAGAAACAAAACGGGCATAAGCACGCTCCCTTGAGACACATCAGGCTCGATTGGTACCCAGTCAGATTATAATAAATTAAATAAATAATAATGCGCTTCTGTCAATGATGGAGGGTATAGGCACACAATTACTCCACCCACACATATTTTTCAGAGTCTGCCATCATTTCTTGGTTTCAGTTGTTTTGTTTGTCAGTATATCAGTTACCTTAGCAAAGAAACCTGTGTTGTCTTTTCTGACCATGGCCACAACATAATTTCTTAAGTGAACGTAGTAATCCCAGTGATCAGCTATGCCTGATCTTTGTACCCTTCTATAGGCCCAGTTTTTTATACCCATGCTTTGTTTTAGACTATTAGTCATGAATGACTTATCCCTAGGGAAGATATGTGCACTAGCCTGCCCCATACAATAACACGAATACTTAATTCATGTAATTAGCCATGTGGTGGCAATAGCACTTCCACCCCCTTTTAAATATCTCTTCCGATGTAATTATTTTGATTCGAACATTCATATGGATTCTAATAGGTAAACTTGCAACTTTATTCACAATGGCCAGATGATATATCGGTTGCACATTTGACTGTAGATGTCTTGGGAGACCCGATGCTTTTGAATTGGGGCACCAGATGGACCCCAAAACTTTTGGCATATGGCTTGGGACAACTGCTCTTAAAGGAACAGACAGGGATGGCAAACCAATCCAGCTTCTCCTCATGGATACGGAAGGCATTGGTGAGATTTTTTTCTCTCTCATAGCTGAATTTTATTAACAGTAGATTTTTTAAAGTAGCTAATGGCTACAGACTATAGCTTTTTTGTAATTAATTTATTTTATTTGTCATATTGAAAGTTACCATTTTGGAAACCATTGTCTGTACAGGGCGGGAGAGCAAACTATGAACTCTGTGACAAACATACACAAACAAAACATCTACACACATCATCATCATCATAGATCATCATCATAACCACCACGAACGCTACTCACCACCACCAATTTTGAATGGTGTCCAAGAAATCAAACGCAGAGCACTATGGAATTCTCTTTGGCTCAATTATAGACCCGTTGCGTATAATATCTGGCTAGAAGCAACAAGAAACTAACATCTGGTTTCCATTTCAGCATGGGATGATCATTTGCACTGAAATTTGCCTTGTCTTTGTTCATATTGACCGGAAAATAAAAATTGATTATTGCGCCACAGGGATGACAATTGTAACAAAGTAGAAGTATGTCTTGTTTGCCTGTTGATCAGAATTTGAAGTCCCTATTCGGTTGAAATTGTCATATTTGAGGATTATTAAAAATCATAGCATTAGTAAAGTCCTTTCATCAGTTGTTTTGTCCCAAAAAGTACGGTGCAAATGAATGTAAATTATTATAATCATGTTATATGGATGCGTCTCATGTGCAGAGTTTGTTGGGCAAACCAAGAGGGAAGGCGGTGGTTCCACTTGTAAAAATATATTGACAACTACCTGTTGGTTCTGACGTCATAAAAATGTTCCAGACTCACACGATGCACTGTAAATCATATCCACTACCTGCAGGAAAGCAGTAATGAACAAAACGACGAGGGGATATGGTTGGGTTAGCGCTATTTTGTGCAGGCATAATCTGCCTTGTCAGATGGCGCTGCATGTATTTTATAACCACAACCAAGGCGTTTTTGCCTAACCATCTGTCTGTTTTTGTCCCACAAACTGTGCACATATGGTGCATCCATGTAACAGGATTACATTCAAGTTTTGGGGTTATTTAGAGACATAACAACCCAAGGGAAGGAATTCTCAATATTGCAAATCTGTAATAAAATAAAATTTATACTTTACAATAGTCAATATAAAATCATATTTCAATGATATATCAAAGTTCTGTGTCTATGTGCATTATTTTTGTACTTGGTATAAAAAAAAGCTTTCTGTCTGTAATCGTTCAATTTTATTGACACCCTAACTCTGAACAAAGCAACCTCTATTTCTTTCCTAATCAGATGCTGTTTCTGCAGAGCAAAGGGATGATGCTGGAGTATTTATTCTAACGATACTCTTATGTTCAATGTTGGTCTACAACTCGCAAAATGTTCCATCCAAAAGGGATCTGGAGAAACTTGAGTAAGCCAATACTACTTTGGTGGAGTTCCATTCATTGTTAAGTAGTCAATCCATAGAACTAATGGCTGACACAGTAATTAAATTCATTTGTTTATTATACTGCATTTACATTATGCAGCTTAGGATATCTGTAGCATCTTCTTTACAAGAATTCTTTGAAGAGCATATGTTTTTGCATAAAGTCACTGGTCAGTGTTAACCATCACGGCACAAAGGCTCTGAGGACGTCCCCTCCCAATCACTTCCTTCAAGACAATCCATTTCATTAGTGCCATCAGCTTCTGTGTGGTCATCCTAGTGGTTATCTTTCTAGTTGATTCCTTAGCTTGCTAGCCAAACTTGATGTTGCTTTCTCTTAGTCACTCAAAAGAACACTGTGTCTTCCTCTCAGGGATGGCATTGTTTTGTTGTTCCTAAGGGGATTCTTGACATCACTGGGGTGGAGCTTAATATGCCCTATTGGCTCAGCACACACCCAGGAGGTGATTGTTTGCCCTCTCATTAAATGTGATGCCACTGTGCCCTGGGATGTACACCATTTTGAAATCGGCTGACACTCTTGTTAGCGCTTGCTTCCAGTTGTCTCTTACCTTTCCACCTTCCTGTCTGGTGACAAGGCTCTTGGGGTCAGTTAGGATGATGCCTCTATTTTCAGCTGTACAGTTGGTTACACTCCAATGCAGTGCATCCTCAAAGGCCTCAGTCTCTGCTGTGAAAGAGCTGGTGCTGCCAATCCTGCCTGCACACCACTCAAAGAGGATATCTTTATCTCTCTAACCAACTTCTCCCCAAGATGTTATATTGCCTCTTATAGAACCATCAGTTGCCACAGTTATGGTAGGCATTTCTGTTTCCAGATAACCCATAATCCTAGCTTGATTGATTGCAGGACTACACTCGCTCCAGATATTGTCCCTTATTTTGTCTACCTTGAGTATATTATCATTATACCTGCTCCATGGATCTGACCTGATGTTTTCTTTCTCTACCACTGTCTTGACTGTGGCTTTAGCTGTGATTGTCTATGGTACCATTGTCTTCAATACTACATCTCCCTATCTTGATCTAGTACTGAATGTAATGGATGACTAACCACAGTAACTGCTCATATTCCCTAGCTTCCTGTATCTTGTACCTATCTTGCATGTTGCTGAAGCTGAGATAATGTTGCAAGGCTTCCCTTGATGTTCCAGATGCTGCTGCAGAGATACTCCTCAGTGCCTCATTCAGTACTCTGTCAATCTTTATGAACTGAGTTGTTGATATGGAGGAACACACATGTAGTCTTTACTCTAGTCAACTTAGGCCAGTAGCTGTGACAAGTTTCACTAGGCTGCTGAACCTGATATTTTGACCTGCAGCATAATGAACAAACCGAAGTGTTGCTTTGGTCTTTGTGATGCTTTTTCTCCACATGTTTCCCCATCCTGAGCTTGGGGTCAATTTATCCTCCTAGGTATATTACTCCAGTCTCCTGTCTAACACTCTTGCCCACATAGCTCAAGGTGAAGGTGTCTCTGTTGAGTCTTGCAAGGGACACAATCATCTAACATACCTGGTCAGGCTGGATCTTCATGTAAGTGCTGCCAGTCTACTTTTCTAATTTGTAGCATGCTTCCTGTAGGTTGTTGATAGCCTCCACAAATGATGAACTGGCACAAGCAATAATGATGTCATCAACATATGAGTATGGCTGGATGTTGGTGTCCTTTGTACTGTCTATGATATCAGCTGTGTAGATGTTGAAGAGCACACAGCCCAGAGGTGAGCCTTGTGACAGTCCTGAACTTACTTCAAAGCACTCTGGTTTCCAAGAGCCATACTTCATGCATTAGCATTTGTCAAGCATGGCAAGCACCCATCTCATTAAGATTTCCGAAATTCCGCAGGTGCACACTTTGTTTGCAAAGTGGAGATATTGACCCAGTTATTAGCATCTTCTAAGTCAACTAGGCTGTTGCAGAGTGTATTTAATTTTGCAAGCCTCGTTGCATTTGTGCCTTCAAGTTGTAAGTGGTTGCATGTCTTGGCCTTGCCCCCCACTGACTTGGGAATCCTTCCATTCTGCTCAAGATGTTGGATGAGACTTGCTGCAGTGGTCTTCTCACATAACGTCACTAGGGTATTGGTCATGGTGATGATTCAGTATCCTTTTAGAATCCTGTGATTCTTCCCTGGCTTTGGTAAAATGCTTAGGTTGCAGTCTCTCTGGTCCAAGGGGATTGCTCCTTCATTCAGTGTCACATTGATGAGATCCAGGAAATCTGTAAAAATGTTTGGTTTATCTACTATCACTTTCAGATCCAACTACACTTCTCCATCTGGAGCCGGTTTTGTGTCCTTTTGTATGCTGTTGATGGTGTTTCCCAACTCTGCTGAGGTGACCTTACATTTCTTGTCCCATATCCATAACTGAGGTATTCTCTGGTTGATCTTTCCCCACTATCCTTGGAGTTCCTCTTCAGCTTGATCTTGTAGTTGGCCTTCTATTTTTTAAAAGGATGCTTCCCCTTTTTCTTGGTCTGTCCGTAAACTGTTCCCAGTGGCATCCTCAATTTCCTGTGGTGAAGGGCAACTTTGTAAATGGATGTTATCTTGATACAATCAAGTAAAATAAGATTTGTATGGAAGTACACATATCTAGTTAAAATTTTAATGCTGCCTTTACAGAAGTATTCAAAACTCAAAATTTAGCTAGTGGTGCTGCTGTTGTGCTCAACAATGTCAGGTGAGCCGCAAGAAGGCTAACTCTGGTTTCTGCGATATCAAGTCAGTCATATGCAAGTGGTGAAGATTCGTGAACATGCTCATTGTTTCTCATTTTTTGCAAGGTGTTTTTCCCGCCTGGCATCTAGTATCCAAATAACAAAGGGAAAAGACATTGATGTTTCTGATGATGTATACTTTCCGGACCTCTTGTGGCTCCTTAGAGATGTCAGTCTTAACATGCCAGATGGGGAGGATGGGAAACCAATGGACCCAACAGAATACATAAACAAAACGGTACTTGTTTTCTATCTTTGGTATATCAAATGTGGACTCTGGGGGTGATGAAAGCTGGCCTACGATTAATTTCCTTCATATATATATATATATATATATATATATATGTGTGTGTGTATGTATATATATATATATGTATGTATATATATATATAATTAATTCTCTTCATATATATATATATATATATATATGTGTGTGTACACATATACAGACATAAATACATACATGCACATGCATATAATTTTAGCTTTTTAAACCTGTGTGGGTGGGTTGTACTAGATCGTCAAAGTAGTAGAATGTACAAAAGTTGTTCATCAGTTTCTAATTCGGGAACAGAATTAGGGTGCAGTCTTTGGCTTCTCTTGTTGAGCACGTGGTAGGGAAAACTATCCACTCAGTCCTAAGAGGAATAAACAGACATGGGTATATCAGACTTTTTGGGGGTTTTTTTGTTTGTTTGTTTGTTTGTTTGTCTGAGAAAATGGAGAAATAAAGGTTTGGAGTTATGGCAAAACAATTGTTGTTATTTGCCATTGTCAATGTAATACTTTCTGCCACAGATGCTGGTCAATACGTCTTAACATAAAAATAGGATCATAATATTATACTAGTCATTTCAGCACATGGCAATCAGACATATCAGATATACATTCTTGTTAGTCTGATGGATATATGACAAAAATTGTACGCTCTAAGGTCAAGCATAGACCTTAATTGGTACACATGTACTCCTACTGGTAATTAACATTTTCAAGATTATCGGTACTTTCAATTCCACATCTGTTTAAAATGGTGGTCATAATTTCGTACCTCAGCAAACCTGTATATAAGCTAAGGTTACAGGGTGGTTGGTCATCTGTCTTTCAGGTATCTGTTCTCTCTCCACTGTTATGTTTTTAACTTTTCCAAAGCCGTCGGTCAGATCTTAAAAGCTTGTTGGGATCTATCTACCTTGGGTGGCTGAGTATCAAATTTGTTTACATGTTCATAGTCCTTTGAGTTTTATGATTTTTCGTCAAACTTGCAAATAAAACTCTTTCTAAAATTGCTTGGTTGCAAGATTGAACAGATACTTCTGAGTACACCAAGACGTTAATTTGTTCACCATGTAGCTTTGATATTTTATAAAAATTTAGTCTGGCTTTGGTATTTTGCACTTTTCTTAAACCATCACTTTTGTTAGGCTGTAATTTGGTAGAAATATAATGTGTGGAAGGGTAAAAAACTTATTCACGGGGAAGTGTTCCTCTGGAGCCATGTCTTTTAACTTCTTTTGACAATTCGACCCCTTTTTGATTAATGCATACATTCCTAGTGATTACCATGTAAGATCAAGCAGATTACAATGGTGCTTTCCTTCTTCTACTTCTTATCCAAAGCCAGATTCAAATCAACTTTGGTGGCAATATACCTTGAATGGGTCCCTGCTGAGTTTGTCCAAATGATCAAGCTCCAGTGATTGTTGGATTTTTATTTTATTTCACTTTATTTGATTTTATTTTATTATATTTCATTTAATTTGGGGGGGGGGTGTTGTTTTGTTTTTTGTTTTTTGATTTTTTTGTTTGTTTTTGTTTTTGTTTTGTTTTTTCGGGTTTTTTAAAATTTTTATTTCAGCTCAGCTGAAGTAAAAAGCAGTATGTGCTTATTCTATGGTCTTTGGTCATCCGTCCATCATTTGTCGGCAACAATTGACTTAATTTCCAAAAGTGTCCACCAGATGCACCTCAAACTCTGTGATTATGTACCTTGGGTAAGTCTGTACCAAGTACTTTAAAGGTCAGGCTCCAGTGATTTTTGAATTAATGATTTTTATGTTTGTTCTTTTTGAGGCAAAATTTTAAAAATCTTCGTCTCTGGAACCACTACCCTGATTGTTCTAATGTCACACAGGAACACTCCTCTGGACATCTTGTTTTCAATTTCTTCCCCAGGTGGCGCTACAACTTTTGTTTAATTTTGTATAATGTTTGTGTGTTTTTGATGTTTTCAACTTCCTATCCAGAATTGTCTCTCAGATCAAGCTGAAACTTGGTGGATATGTTCCTTGTGGAAAGGTCAAAAAAAATTGTTTACTAGGTGGCACTGCAGTGCATTTCTGATTTGAAACGACTTTTTTCAAGTTGGGTGCTTATTGGTACATGTACCTTTCCTATTGATTACTATATAAGACAATGGGCATTTTAATGCTCATTTACATTTATGCCTTCTCCCAAACCGTCAGGCAGATTCATTTCAAAATTGATGGCAATAAACCTTGGGTAGGTTTCTACCGTATTTGTTCTAATGCTCATGCTTCATTCATTTTTTAATTTTTTTATGATTTTTTGTTCTTTTTTGAGCAAATATTAAAAAAATGCAAAGGTATATGTACATGTCAGCTCAGCACAGGACTGTCACAGTTCTCTTGTTTTCTTAGTCAATTACTTCAAAACTGTGTAAGTAAATTTCTGGGTACCCCTCAACAGGGTGGTACTTATTGTAAGTGGGATGGCAATGTCAGCTGAAGATGATTCACACAGTCCTTTTTTTTTAAACTTGGCAACCACAAGACTTTTTGTGACAGAATCATTTGCACTGGAAGAGCCCTTGTTTTCTGAATTTCTTTCCAACTGTTATATTTTAATTTGGTGTTTTCCTTACCTTGTTCTACAGCACAGAAACATTAAACAAACAGCTGAAAAAGGATAGTAGAAAGCTCTATTTTTCAGAACAGGTGCAGTAATTTGTACCAATCATCCCCACAGAAAATTCTCTGAATTCACCAAGGCATTCATAAAAGTGAAGAGGGTATCCAGAGCTCTCCTGACTATTAACTGAAATATTTGAAATACTGCTTTTCCTCTAAACCAGAGACCTAAAAACGTTGAATTTTGTATCTAATTCCATACTTAAATGTAAAATGAATCCATAAGAGAGACGAAATATCCTTGTGACTTAAAATAAATAGCATAGATTAAAGATGGTCGCTACTATTGGCAACTACAGAAGGACAACATCTACAACAATAACAAAGTCTCAACAAGTGCATCTATCTCAGTAATTATAATAGTTTAAATCAATATATAAATGTGCATTTAAGCATTCTCTTTATCTCTTTGACCTGTACATTATTATTTTGAGCAGCATTCTGATCTTTTCACTGTATAATGCTCGGCATATGGAGCAATTCGGCCCTTGTCCTATCCATGGGGATTAGTAGAAGGCTCAGGAGTTTTTTCCAGGAAAGGATACTGATACTCTTGTCCCTTTTGTGTGTTTATTTCGTGTGCCTTTCCAGACATTAAATTCCCACAATACCAGAAAGAGGCTCTATACAGGAACACAAACAAAAGAATAAAAAGACAAAAAGGGTCTGACTTCTAAACATCAAGGTTCAGTTCAGAACTTTTATTCCTTTATCACACATCTAGCTCTCATAAACAATGATATGCTGTTCACATTCATATCAACACCACACCCTTTAATGCAGCTTTTGTAACACTGATTGGCTCGTTACTCTGTCATTCTGGCTTTTGTCACACTGATTTGCTATGTACTCTGTAATTGCATTTCAACTTTCTGTCACCGTATATTTTGACAAACATATCATCAACTGCTTTGACACCCAGAGAAACAGCACAGCCAGCATTGACACATGTATCACTTTTGACACGCATCTATTTGTGATACGGACCAATGAATATGAATCTTCAAAGGCAAATGGAAGCAATTCTCACCATTGGTATAATGCCTGGAAATCTGGCTGTGTTACTGGCTCCAGCTCTAGCTGTGTTACTGGCTCCAGCCCTAGCTGTGTTATTGGGTCCAGCTCTAGCTGTGTTACTGGCTCCAGCTGTAGCTGTGTTACTGGCTCCAGCTCTAGCTGTGTTATTGGGTCCAGCTCTAGCTGTGTTATTGGGTCCAGCTCTAGCTGTGTTACTGGCACCAGCTCTAGCTGTGTTACTGGCTCCAGCTCTAGCTGTGTTACTGGCTCCAGCTCTGGCTGTGTTACTGGCTCCAGCTCTAGCTGTGTTACTGGCTCCAGCTCTGGCTGTGTTACCGGCTCCAGCTCTAGCTGTGTTATTGGGTCCAGCTCTGGCTGTGCTACTGGCTCCAACTCTGGTGGTGTTAGTGGCTCCAGCAGGAGGGGGGATCATACCAGCCACCGGGGTGGGTGGCCATGCTGGCCGATTGCACCCCCAACAGCTCCCAGCACCCTCCCAAATTCAGCCCCCAAGATGCACCAAATCTGGGGCAGCCAACTGCTATCAAGTGGATCAGGCCAGTCTTGTGCCCCCCCAATGCCTGGAGACAGGCCTCCCAAGTTTTTGCTGACAAGTTTACCCTTTTCAGCCACATTGACGTGGGCGCTAACTTTGACTTCGACAAGAACCATGCAGTTTGAAAGGGAAGCAGGCTGGCTCTTGAAGTGCATGAAGATCCAGCACTGGTTAGAGGACACCTTGCACATATTTAGCTCCTAGAGGCAGGAGAGCCCAGACCCCTACACCCTTGGTGACATGGTTATCAGTGACAAGGGCTGGACATGTCATTCAGGATAGTACTCTGACTGCAGACCAGGCCGCTGAGATCCTCCAGGGACTCGGCAAGGGAGAATATCTGATAAAAAGTTCTTGCATGTGCAAGCCCCAGATGTCTGGGTGGTCGAGGATGCCTTTGAGCCCCTAAAAGAGGGTCAAACCCGGGGCAGCTGGGTCCTGGAGGTCTCTGCAAGAACCACCCCCAGTGCCCTGGAGGGAATCAAGCCCCGGTATTACACCAATGCCTACGCCATCTCCACCGTAGTCTAAGGTCTCTATCGCATCCACATCCAAGATGCAGGGTGGCTGCCACCCATGACTGGCACTAACGTGGGACAGCGAGCTCAACTGCATTACCCAGGACATCACGGAGCATTTCAATGCCATACAGCATGGCCAGCAGCTTATGCTGGCATGGGGTGCCAAGATCAAGGCCTGGGATGAACAGGTCTACGTGACTGGGGCCACCCTGCTGGACAATGGGGGGCTCGAGACAATAATGAAATGCCTGATCATCTTACTAGATATTGCGAGTGAAGACGTCTACAACTCCGGCAAATACCAGGCCAGCAGCTGGCCCTAATCTCGGTCACTCTTCACAACAAGCACACCTGGGTGCTAATCTTTGGTTTCCCCAGGCTAGGGAGGTCCACTTCTGTGAGGGCATCATGTGGGAGGACACTGGAGATGAACTGGAAGAGATATGGGTTCTTGCCAGGGTGGATGCCAAGCAACTCACTGTTGATTAGTTGGTTCTCGAAGATGGCTGCACTTACTGGATGCAAGGACCCACAACTGTTACACCCAAGTGTGTCATGTCCCAGCTACAGTAAACCCTGACAAACATGCAATTCACATCTTTGGAGAAAACCATGCGGCAAATGTGCTGGACAAGGAGAATGACTGGCATCCCACACCTGCTCACCTGCTCAAAGATGTGGGACAGGCCTGTATAGAGCACAGCCACAGGGGACTTTGGAATGGCACAGACTACAACACAAGGAGAGATTTTGTCAGCATGGACATGTGCGGGTGCTACCCTGCCAGCTTCCAGGGCCAAAACAAGGCTTCAAAGTGGTTCCAGAGGTTCGGCCACCCACGTCATCCTACTGTGCATGTTGCAATAATGACTCCCTCCCAAAAACATTGTGATGAGCTTAGCACCCGTGAAGTCCTGGGAGTTCACACAGGGTGGCTATCCTGTCTTTCTTTGTGGTAGAGGACAAGAAAGGCTGGGCACCTACATAGCATTCAACCAGCAGAAGGACGTATGGTTATCAGCCAGCTGGGACCAGGCTTGTTCCATCATTGAGAAATTTACTGAGGGCAGCAAGGCTAACAGCAAGTGCCTCATCCTCTGCCTGGTCACAGATCAAGGCAAGCTCGGCTGCCCCATAAAAGCCACCCGCCAAAGTGGCACCCTCATTGGTACCCCTGAGCATTGCCCCATGGGCTGGGTGCTGACCTATTACAATGGGTCCCAGCCCCAATAGGTACACCAGCAAGTGACGTTGCTGGACTACACTCATATCAGTCTCCTAGAGATGCAGCGCTGCTTCAGGCTCAATGAAGCCATCAGGGTTGCCATGTACTCCATCTATCTGAAAAAGACGGCCCTCCACAAGCTCAAGAGGATAAAGGCCTACAAGACTCACAAGGTGCATCCAAAAGGTTGGGCCACTGCCAGTCCCATATGTCATGACAAAACACCCTAATGCCACCATGAGATGGGATAGAGCTGGCCCAGTGGACCGACAAGGGCAAGACCATCTATGTGCCTGTGCCAGCTGAAGCCAGAGCACTAGACTGGGGCCCATGAAGTCTCCAACAACAGCTCCCCTCCACACACACCAACCCCTTGACCTGACAAGCCCTGAGCTACCTGAGCAGTGGTGGCAGGAGCGGTAAGACAATGCAGACAATAAAGCTCTTCTGCATGCACCACCCCCTTCATACTCAATCCTGCCCACCACCTGGCCTAAGAGATGCGGGACAGAGGTGCAAAGTCCTGGACCTACAATAGCTTCTTCTGATGGAGCCCATGGACTGAGTAGATGCCCCACAGTATTAGTCAGAAGTTCCTGCCACATATGATTATCCAGAACAAGGTGTGCATGGTCTCCCGATCCATTCTGGAGAGGTGCTGGCTTGACCACAAACGCATTCAGGTGGTTGCCTGTGGCAATCAGGGGTAGCCCCAGCCCATAGCTGGCAAAGCCCCTCAGTAATGGCTCTTCAAAGCCATCCACTAGTGTGAATTGATCACCATCGACCACCGGGACCAGTGCAAGCAGCTACGGACCCTCAAAAAATCCAAACCGACTCCAGCCAGACCAGGTTCAGTGTCATGAGATGTGGCAGGCCCTGCTGGCCTGTGGGGGCTGGGGGGACTTTTTGCAGGAGTGGCACTCAAGGGACCTGATCCTTGTCTCCCAAACGGCCTCCCATGACTGAGCTCACTTTCACATGACACTCCAGATGGCTCAAGAGGTCCTTGATGGTAAGTGGGGGGAAGACTGGCGACTCTGCTACGCAATGACTGCTCACTCTTCCCAGGGCCTCTGGATCAAGAACCCTCAGAGGGTGTGGGTCATGTGGGTTAGTCCACAAGCTTGCCAGGCTGATACAAGTAGCAAACACCAACATTCGAAGGAAGATGCTGCTCTCCAAGCCCCTCCAGCCTCCAGGCAGGGGCAGCAGCATGAACACCAGGCCCCCGGCCAGTCGAGGCCTGCCCATTTATGTAGCTAATAACTTCCCTGGCCACTTATTTGTCAACCTGGTGACTTCATTGTTGAGAGCCTCTACAAAACATGCATCTGGCGAACCTACTCTGTCGATCTGGCATAGTGATCTACCAACTTTTGGGCATATTGGTGCCTGAAGAGACATTCTGCCAGAATCTGGTTGAAGCATTCCATGATTCTTCATTCCTGGTGGATTTCGACCTAGGTGCAGCTCACTTGAACGTGGTGCTTGGTCAGCAGCTGGAAGGCCACACCCATGAACTGGCACCCAAGGTTGACCTGTAAAACTTTGGCCACCTTAATGGCCCCAGCCAGTAGACTCGTTCGAGGGCAGCTGCAACCTCTGCCACGGTCTTGCTGGTCAAGGGCTCTGTCTCTTTGCAGTGGGAAGCCACATCAACCAAAGTGAAGGCATATTTGTGGGTCTTGGGCCCCACCCTGTCATGTGGCAGGAAAAGCAGGTTGGCCTGGAGGACCTTGTTGGTGGTCTGTACGTCAATGCGTGGCTGAGGATATGGCAAAGGGGCTGGTAGGTAGATCTCCCAAAGGGTCTGCCTCACGAGACACTTCCTCACAACATGATGACTTTTACTGCCATTTTGAGCTACTTCACCACGGCCTCGCTGCTCCAGTGGCCCCCAGGTGTAGTAGATGGATATCGGTTCAGCTTCTATTATTCTCAGCCATATATTCTAGGTGGTTGATAAGTCTCCAATAGGCTTTGCGTGACTGTTCATGGAGCCAGCCTGTGGCCTGGCAAAGTTAGGCTGAGTCATTCTTTAGGACCAGAGCAGTGAAGCAGCCCACCTCCCACTTGTTTCAAAAGAACAGCTCCAGTGTCTGGTTTGCCACATCTAGCAAGGTGCAAGCAAGAGGATCGATCTTTTTGTGGCGCACAGATGCACTGACATCAAGGAGGGTGAAATAGATTGATCTTCAGTGATCATGGTGTGTCTACAAGGCAGGCAAAACCCCGCCAGCTGAAAAAATGCTGAGTGTCTGTGTGGCACAGGCTAAGCCATGCCCTCTGCCAAATGCTATCTTGCCCTTCATCCTGGTCTGCGTCATGAAGCCACCTAGATGCTTGCAGGGGGTCGGGTTCTTGATCATGTTGAACTCCTGTATGAGCTCAAAGTTGGCCAGCTGCAGGGCTCACAAGTCATTGGAGTGGGCTTACACCTGGACGTGCCACAAGCAGGCCTCATTGACATGTTTTAGGGGCTCCTTGTCTGGCTATAGGTGCCCCTGGACATCAAGATGGATGGTGAGGCAGGTGGGGGGCCCGCAGTAGAGCTACTGGGTAGGTGGTTCTCCCCCAGGTACTTGGCCCAAAGGGCCTCAGGCAGGATGCCAAGCATCTCTTGGATGTTGCTGCTGTGGTAGAGGCTCCCCAACCCCAGAATCTGACTCTTCTTCCCATGGCAAACTGTGCAGCAGCCCACCCACATGTGGGTCCCCTTTTTAGCAGTCTGCACAGTTTTTTCCACTGGTCAAAGTCTTCCTTTGGCACTTTACACAGTAGGTCTCCATCATGAAGTGATATAGATGTAGTGGTGGTCGCCTTTTAATAGAAACAAAATGGACAGCACTACACTCGACTTCACCCTGCCCCTTTGCAGCTATAGGGGTCCCACAACTGCTGGATCCTCCCCGACCAGGTGAAAGGCATCCTCTCTGGCATGTCAGGCTGCAGGAAGATGAATGTTTCCATGAAAGCTGTCCTGCAGTCCCTGGGGCTGTCCTGGACCAAGCTATACCTTGTTGCCCCCATTTGGTCAGCCACAATCAGATGATATATGACCTGCCCCTGCCACCTCAATGAAAGCCTTGTTGAGAGCCTAGTCAAGGCCAAGGTGGCAGGGGCCAAAGCGGAAGGGCATAAGCCACCGGACAAAGTACTCACCAAGATAGAGGAGTTTGTCATCCACACCACAGAGCTGTCTCCTCTTGAGCAGCTCCCAGAAGTTTCCTTCTTGGTCTTTGAAGACTGCATAATGCAGGACCAGAAGAGCATTTTTGACCTGTTTGTGAAGGGGGTGGTATTATGGCATAAACATCATCACCTTGACCCTTGGGTATTCTGATCTCCTATGGCTGATATGCTGGAACTGCAACATGGTCCTCCTCTTCAATGATAATGGGGACACAATCAAGCACCTCCCATGCCATGACTTGCCCTTCAAGGATTTTTGTGTCTTGGTGTGAGAGTCCATAAAAGACCCACGCCAAAGACTCTTCTCCAGGCAGCCACAGGGGGGTTGCCATCACTGTGGAAGAAAAAATGCGTATATACCTAGAAATCGGACGATCTTTCATAACGATGGAAACATTCACAAGAAGACATATGTGACCTTATTCAGTGACACCTTGAGACAGGAAGGCCCTGCGTGAACACTTTGAGAATCAAAAGCTACAATGCCAAGACCTCGAGATGGCATTTGAGAAGGACTTCCAATGCCTCTTCAAGTCCACTAAGGAGATGATAAAACAGAGCAGAGATGGCCAAGGCCCTTGAGACGCTCCTGCAGGACTTGAAAGCCATGCTGCCTACTCCAGTGTCACATCAACCAACTCCAGAGGAGTCAATGTGCCAGAGCCAACAACTGGGCCTGAACCCACCCCAGTTCTTCACTAAGGATGCAAGGCAGGTGATCATCCAAGACCTCATAGGTTTTCCGAGATCATTCCTGACCAGCTGGTGTGACCTCATGCTCCATGGCAAAAAAGGGACATGCCCAGCTGATGCCCGCAAGTTAGGGACTAAGTGGGTTGAAATGGCCTCTTTCAGGCATATGGGGATGCTTGCTTTGCATTTGCATGGGTCTCTGGGGATATGGATGAGGTTGGGGGACTCTTTGAGCGTGAAAAGCCACAAGCTGCTGCCGCTAACACTACGGCGTGGTTGGCGTGTTGCCGCCATCACCACAGCAGGTTGACCATCACAGGGAGCTATCCTGGAAGCCAAAAGAAGAGACCGTGAGAAGTCTGGGTCATCAACAGATGCCACATAAGCAAGCTAAGGGACAACAGGCCAACCCAAGCCCAAGGCCTCTGGCGAAACTGTTCAAATCTAGTTTCTCTCAGGGCCCGAGAAGGCCCTAAATCACATCCAGCTCCTTACAGCCTCCCCCAAGGTGACAAACACATCACGAGCTCTGGCTTGGGCCATCTGCCTGCATCTCTTGGAAGACGAGGTGTTTGATGATGGACTCTTCTGTGACTATTCTGCCCTCTTTCAGGGGTAGGGCCATGCCATTTGAAGCTGTTGGGCTAGGCACATAGCCTATCAGATGTGACACATGTCAGACGAGATCAAGCACCTCCTTTGGGACCCCATCAGCCTCACCTGACCGAGCTCTGAGATGATTCCATCGCTCTCTTCACCCACCAGGCTCTCGACAACTCATTTACCATCCAGTTGCCAGAGCCCCTATGCCCCCCCACAGGGCCGCTGCTTCGAAGTGGCACTGCCTTCTCTGGATATGCCTGCAGGTGGCCTAATGTGGACAGCACAAACAACACACTTGTCTACAACACTACCCTGAAGGGGGCATCCATCACGATCACCCTCCCAACAGAGGCTTAGAAGTTGTCCACAATCAACGATGAGGTACAAAGGCAGCTCGTCACCATGGTTCACTTGGATGCAACCAACAAGACCCATTACATTAGCATCAAGGCCAACCTCCCCATGCAGTGTGCTGGGATAATAATTTCAAACTTGACCTACTATGTGGACATATCAGCCTCCTGGCTACAGTCTATACTGGGCTGTGGAGACAACTACGGTGTCCTGCTGCAAGGGATATAATGATGTGTCAAACTTCAAGCAGAGCAGCAAAGTAAACAAGCTTCTCCTCCAGTACCCCAGCCTGGTAAAGGGCAGCTACATCTTGACATCTGCTGGGACAGCTTCCAGGAGCTACACACTTGCCAGCATGTTCCTGAACATGCTCCAAGAGTACAAGGCCTTATACAAGCCTAAGAACCTTGTCTGGCTGCCTGTCTGCATCCCCCAGATTCAAAGGCTGGCCATAACTTGGACTGACCAGGATGGGGTCTTGCAGACTTGTGTGGCGAGTTCCTCATGGTGACCCTGGTAGTAGAAGATCTAGTAGCAGCATAGATAGGGCACCCATTTGAACCCCACGCCAGATTTTTGCCATAGCTACATCAGCATGTACTTCCCTTGGATACACGTGAGCAGAATAGTGGGCTTCAGCCTCAGCCATTGCCATATGGGGGTGGCCATCATACCCGTTGCCCACGGATCTGGGGTCAATGACATCCTGAAAAGGGTAAAGCTCTAGTTCTGGGGCCTTGCGGTCAAAGGCCAAGGACCTTACTGAGATGTCCCTGGCAGGGGTCTCCAAACATGCCACACCAGGGCTCATTGCCAAGCAAAAGACAGTGCCCTCCATGGCTCTGGGTGGCCAGGCTTGTGAGATCCTGAACACCCGGCCAAACCTCGCTGACCTCATCTGGGGCAAAGGGAACCGGGTCGCCCCTTACTAATGATGGCCGGTACTGAAGAGTGTGGAGGAGAGGGTATCTTATGACATGATGAGGAGCTTCACCGATATCACACCTGACATTCTCAACTTGGGCAAGAAGCCCCTGAAGTCCACAAAGGTTGAGCATGTGGAATACTGATAATACAGAGCCATGCAGCCCAATGTGCCCCAGAACATCAAGCTTCTTGTCCGCAACCAGGATCAGTGGACCCTCCCTTGGGAGGCCTGGCTGGAGGTTGCTGGCAAGCTAACCAAAGACAATGAAAACTCCCATGGCACCATGGATGAGGCTGCCCTTGAAAACACCCTGGTCAGACTCTAAGATTCCATATGCCTCATGACCGATGGGCACAAAGGGAATGTGGCCTGGTCTTTGGTGCACTAAATTTTGGCAATATCAGCCTGACACATGACACCCATCAATATGCCCAGAGCTCCCTGGACCTGAATTTCAGTGAGGGGCACTCTCCCAAGTCTACAGGTGGCTGACTGACTTCATGGATGGGGATCAGGACATAGATAGTGGCCTGCAGATATATGTGCCATCGAGTTCTCCTCCATGTATCCTATATACCACTTCAACCTCAAGCAGGAGCCTGAAGGGCTCAACAACAGTGTTAAACAGCTCACCATATGCACAACCCTGGAGATGACTTTCCCAGCTGGCTACACTGTCTACACCTTCATCATGAGTGGCAGGGTCATGAAGATGCGGTCAGATGGTCAGAAGATACCTCTACCCTAGCAGCACCAATTAAACACCCACCCACCTTGCCCCATAGCAGCATGTCAATGCCCTATGCCACACATAAAGTGCGCCTAACCAACCAACAGGTTGCCTCCCTCCGCCCCACTGTCAAAGCCAGCTGAGTGGTCGGGTTTGGGCTGACAGCCGTTCAAGTTCACTTGACTACCTGCATCCCACTAATGGTCACACAGACCCACGCCCCACACCTGGTCAAAGCCCTCGTCGCAGTGAAGGGGGCCAAGCTCTCCCTGTCAAAGACCCAAGTCAAGGCTATAAAGCACCAAGGAGGGATCTTCTTCCTGCTTGCTGCAGTTCCAGCATTATGGGCGGGCCATAATCGCGAAAACCATGACCATCAGAGTATTATCTGGTGGGGCAGAAGCAGCTGCCAGCATAACAAAAGGTCTACACACCAACATAGACCTCGAGCATGTTGGGTTGCTGCCTTAACTCCTAGACTGGTGGGGCATTTTAATGCACAACACTCTCCTAGCCTTGCCACAGAATGGCAAGAGGGCCATCCTCAACATCAACTTTAGCGATTTGACACATGAAGGCACACATTGGATGGCCTGGGAAATGCTGGATTGCCTCAACCTCACATCACATACTCCAACAGCTTTGGACTGCCACTGCCAACCAAGCTTATGAGATATTGGCATAGCAGCTGGGGTCCAGATGCAAGGCCACTCCTCTACAGCACCATGATATCCAGCACCATCAGACACCCCTGCTTGTGGCCTTCTCTACCTGGAAATCCACTGGTGGGCCAGCTTAGAACCATTAAGAAACTCCCTCCTTGTCCTCCTCTAAGACCACAATCCCTACTCAAAGGCATCCCACTCTTTTCTGATGAATTCAGCATAGCAACCATGTCCGTGAATGTGCTTGGTGGGAGTCCCCACATTGGGGCGCTGATCTCAAACTCTATGTGAAAAAATTGAGGTAGTGGTGGCTGTCACCCCCAAGCTGGACCAGGCTAAGGGCACGCTCGAGGGAGACTTTGACTGCAACAGGCAGGTTGTCAAAAGTCTTCCTACAGATGTGGTCCCTCAAGACACAGGCGAGGTGGCCAGAGTGGATTATGTGATCGCCCTGACTGCCACAAAGCTGGCAAAGACAGGGAGGGACACATTTACAGGCCCATTTTTCATGAATGGGGACATCTTTTTTAGCTCTGACAATAACCACCATGTGAGGGGCATCACACCAACATCCATCCTCTCAGACTTTGAACCCATCAGTCATTGCTATGATAATGGCCGCTACAACCAACAAGGGAGGTCAATTGATGCCCTTGTCCACCTTGGGGCCGACATTGTGTTCCCAGCCAGGTAAGGCAAAGCAGTCACAGCAGTTACCAACCCAAGGGCCCCCTAAAGACTGGGCCAATCAGACCTATGTGCTGTGAGCAGCTGTTCTCCACCCTTACTCTCTCAGGAGTAGCAAGAAAAGCCGAGAGTAACCACCACACAGTTACTGGCCTGCCCACCCCCCCCCCCCCCCCCAGAGGATGGCCTGAAAGACTCAAATAAGCAATATATCAACCTGTTGACTGCGGGGTTTACTCTTCTGCCTTGAGTACTCCCCAAGCCTGGCAAGACAAAACAATGTACATCATGCTGCACAGAGAGAAGGCTGTTGTGGGCTTGGCTGCATGGAACAGCCCTGACAGAGATGCCATCCCAGCCTTAAAAGAAACAGCAATCTATAAAATTATGCTCACTGGGTCTATTTTCTTGACTAAGGCTGAGGAACAGGAGGCGGTCCAGGGCATTCTCCACATGTCCAGTCTAAACCAAGCCACTACAACACTACTGCTCTCAGTTGATATCAGTGGGGTCAGGTTGATGGATGGGCTCAGTCACCCAACTTCTGGAGACAATTACAGGCTGGTGCATCAATAACAAAGAGATAAAGCTATGTGACCTCATGCTCCTTCTCGAGCACCTTAATTGGACTTGGTCGGGACGGGCATAAATGTCTTTATCTAATTTGTGAATAGCATGATACTCAGTGTCTAATGGAAGCAAAAAAAAAAAAAGCAACTCTCTACCCTAGTCTGCCCCCCCCCCCCCCAGTCTGATGCTCAGGCTTTGTGCCTGAATGAGGCCCAAATGGTTAGGGACAAGAGTTCAAAGCACAGCAGTACAGGCCACCCAGCACTGCCACAGTAGAGTGTCCAATGCCCTGACCTATCTTGACATTGGGGCAAATATTACCGCAGGTGCTCATGGTGGTGCTGATATGGCTACCCTGACCAGCAGTGTTGCTGCACTTACTGCTCTCCCTCTGGGCTGTCTTCCTCTGGGGGCTAGGGCTGTTTGCTGCAGGGGCTGGGTAGGCTAAAAAGCTGATGTATAGCTAAGAAGATCTCTAAACACGAGCCATAGAGACAACAACCAGTACCAGGTTTGACACTGTATCAGCTCTTGTATCAAAAGCCTTGGCTGACCACAGGGTCTCTCATGATGAGTATACGGTGTTGCTAAGGGAGGGCAAGAGTAACCATTAGCAGAAGGCAGGCTTCACAGTTGCGACCCACAAGATAAGGAAGGGGGCTCTATAGACATTGAGAAGGCAAAAACTGAGATGAGAGCGCAGTTCAGGTGCAGCTCATAGAAAAACTGGCTGGCAAATGCAAGTATTAGCAAAAAGATCAGAGACCCAGAGCACAGCAACCAGCGGAACCCTTCTACACCCCCTATTGATTGTGTGTTGACTGGCCTATTGACACAGCTGATAAGCCATGCCTTGGCTATGCCATACACAAACAGTCCCAAAGGGCATGCTGAGATAGCAACAACACTGTCATTCTGTGTGTTGCTGCCTGTGCGCTGACTTACTAAACACCACCACAAAAATATTTTTCTTGCTGACAACAACATGTAAGGAGACAGTAAATTCCTAAAAGGAACATAGTGCCCAGAAAACTATTTGTCGGCCAGGTAGAAATGTCTGTCCCTGAAGGGAATGCGTTAATCTGGGGTCAAATTGGCATGTGTGGCATGCAGCTCACAAATGCTCTGGGCTTACAAGAAGAGTGATGGGCCATGTGTTTTTGTTTTTGTTTTGTCTAACAGGCTGTTTGACCTTAGATGGCAATGCACTGTCTGGCTGGGGCCTGCCTAGGGGAGTGGGTAGGGCAGGCTCTGCCACTTGCATTTGCACGGCTGGGTTTGTAGCTGGGGGTGCGATAGGGCCCCGGGCGCACAGGCGAGGGAGGGGGTGGGAGCCATGGTGGAGCTGTGGGCTGGGTCTTGGTGGTGTGGGAGAGGGGGTGGGAGCCAGTGCAGGGAGCGAGGACCAGATCTCAGGGGGCCAAATTTAGGAGGGTACTGGAAGCCACTGGCATTGAGTTGGCCGGCATGATAAACACCCCCCCCCCCCCGCTTGGTAGGGGTGGAGGCCAGGTCGATGAAGGTGCTGGGAGCTGTGTGGGGCTTAATTGGCTGGTATGATCACACACCCACACCATCACCCCCACCCCCGCTTCTCCAGCTCTGGTTGTGCTACTTGGACCCAGGTCCACCTGCTGTTAAGATGTGTGTTCAGTGCTTTTAATGTCAAAGTGAAGAAACTCAATCAAATTAGGAAAGTGCAAACAGCTATCACATGACATCGAGCAGGTCTAGTTGACTTTGTTGAGATGGAAGGGTTGCTAGTGGAGCTGACATTCTCTTGCTAGATATAACTCTATCGTGAACCAGACTTCCTGAGATTTTTAGCATCCTCATCAAATTCTGTACCATAGTATGTTTACTGAAATTCCCCCCCCCCCCCCCATAATAACAACCCATGTACAAGTATGTAATAACAATGGTTTAATTGGCCTGTTAATAAATGCATTCACAAGTAATGCGCCAGTGGTATTGTCTGATGCCCTGCAAGGGTGTGGGTAAAGTACAAAGAAATACACTAGGAAGACGTTCACTTTCCTTAAAAACCACTCGCAGAAACCAGGGATACACTTTGTATTAAAAATGTTGTGAAGAAAGTTTTTCAGTCACGCTTAGTGCTTTACATACTTAAATTCAGAAATGCTCAGTCAATGGCAAAGTATCGATTCTTAACGAAATGATGGTACTGCTCAGGAAACATAATGTCAGATAAGTAGTTCATTTGGTCAAGGGAGAGACGAGAACATTTTGCAATGTGACAGGCTGTATGGAATCATATGGTCATAATAATGGCGCTTCTGTATGTTCCATAGACTCAGCATATGAATAACCATAAATTCAGACACGAAAATCGCAGTTTAAACGCTTGTAGCTGTTGATTGTATGGCAAAGTGTTTTGAATTTTTTCATCATTGTCATTGGTCTTTGCTTTGGACGCCATCTTCAATTTTACAAATGAATTAGGGGTAAACCAACTGGGGGATCTTTGCATAGTAATCGTCAGGATGACTTTCCTCACGTATCCTGAAAAATATTGCTTTCTATTAATTTTATCAGGTGCCTGTCTATTATTTTCTAGTATTCCTGTAGTGTTATGGCAATAGTATTACCGGCACCACTTACTTCCTCTCCCCTAGCTCCCACCTACCCACCCCATTCATGTTTTAAACTCATTTTATTTTAGTTTGTTATTAAAGCGAATGGATATACAGGTATACTTATATTGTTGACACAATTTGCCAGGTGCTTAGAGGTGGAACAAAGGCCGAGAAGACAAAGCAAGATGAAACAGCACAAGCAATTCTACTTTTCTTCCCGAATATAGAGGCATACACACTACCTCTCCCACACATGGACAAAGGAGTCATGCTGAATATCACGGCCCACACAGGCAAACTTAGCAAAGAATTTGAGACAGGAGTGCAAGCCCTGGTGGAAAAACTGATTGTTTCTTCTACACAGAAACCAAAGAGAGGATTTAACAAAATCAGTAAAGTTACAGGTATGGAAATCGGAGTTAACTTGATTTGGTTTCATGAGAACATTCAGAATCTTTTGTTGGACCTTCAGATGGCATGAATTGCTGTGACAGATACATATTCGAGCATGTTATCTCTGAAACATGTCCTGATAGTTCCACGTTTTATGTATTTGATGTGCTTATGTAATTTTCTACTCCTTTTCCAGAGTCACTGGGCAGATCCTCGCCAAATCTGATGAGAATGACGTAAACTTAGTTTGTATTTGTATTATTACTTTCACTTGTATCATTTTCTGATTTAGTAAAAGGTCAATAACGACACATGCTAGCTTAGTTTGTGAAGGTTTACTTATGTAGAGTCATGTACGTGCAATTCTGCACTGAATTATTGAAATAAGTGGAGTGTACTCTGTGTTGATCTCAACAAAGCTTATTACTCCCCCCCCTTCAAATAATTAATGCAGGACATGTAGCTTCACTCATGTTGTTGGTGGTATGGTCAATAGAGGGACTTCGGTTTCCACACCATAACTCAAGAAGTTTTTGAGATAGGACTTTGATACTGCCCAGTTCTATACTCCTATATATGGGCTAGGCGAAGTTTAAAAGTAGTTGACTTTGGCCCATTTCCAAGGTCACAGAAGTACTATTATAAGTTTTAGTTTTTGCGCATGATAACTAGAAAAGTTTTTTTTTCGGATAGGACCTGTATATTGCACAGGATTATAGTCCAGGGCTAGGTCAAGTTTGAAGATGGGTGCCATTGACCTAAATCCAAAGGTCACCAGGCCATTTGGGTAAACTTGGTTTCTATATTGTACCTTAGGTTTTCAGTTATGACTTTGATATTGCACATGGTAAGAGTTGTCAATTAGGGCTACGTCAGCTTAGAAAATGAATGACCTTGACCAAATTCCCATGGTCGCCACCTAGAGTCCTATTAGTGAACTTAGTTGCAGCATGATAACTTAAAATGCTTTTGACATAGGGCTTTCAAATGGCACAGAAATATAGCCTTTCATAAGAGGTAGGTCACATTCTGAAATGGGTGACCTTTAATCAGTTCCTAGGGCCACATTGCTGAACTTGTTTTTTTTGAGCCAGAGCTTTTATTTTGTAAATGTTTATAATCTTCTGTTAGAACTAGATCAGCTTCAAAGGAGGGTGACCTTGACCTATTTCCAAGGTCAAGGAGGTACTATTTTAAGGTTTGGTTTCCACACAATAACAAAAAAAAATTATGATAGCACCTGTATATTTCACAGGATTATAGCCCTTATCCAGGGCAGCGTCAAGCTCGAAGATAGGTAAACTGGGCATTAATTCAAAGATCACAACGCCGCTTAAGTGAACTTAGTTTCTGCATTGCAGCTCAGAATTTCATTTATGACTTTAATATCTCAAATTGTGATAGTCCTCAACTTGGCCTGGTCAGCTTAGAAGATGGATGACCTTGACCAAATTCCCAAGGTCACTGCCTAGACTCCTATTAGTGAACTTGGTTTCAGAATGATAACTACAGATATTTTTGACCTAGAGCTTCCACATTCTACATGAATATAGCATTCTATAACGGGTAGGGCAAGTTTGAAATTGGTGACCTAATGGATCACAGAGCCACTCAACTGAATTTGGTTTTCTGCTCAATAACTCCAGAATGTTTTGAGCCCGAGCTATTATTATGTAGATGTCTATCGTCTTCATTAGGGCAAGATCAGCTTCAAATTAAGGTGATTTAGACCTTATTTCCTAGGTCACAAGGCCACTTTAGTGAATTTGGTTTTTGCATCTGCTCCCCAAGGTCATGAGTGCCCCATTTAATAATATGAACAGGGTGATGAGGCTTAACATAATGGCTGTATGGGTGCATTTATATTTTTAAAACATGTCTTTAAGATAAGTAACCTTATTTGTTTATTTATTTATTTATTTATTTATTTATTTATTTATTTATTTATTTATTTATTTATTTATTTATTTATTTATTTATTTATTTATTTATTTATTTATTTATTTATTTATTTTATTTATTCATTTACTTGTTTATTCAGGCAGTTTTAGTCACTTTTGGTGTGTTGGTGATGACTTGAATTATTTGAGAACTTTGAAATTGGACATGATGATAGCCCATTATTATGGCTAAGCGGGTTTCACATTATGTTATACTTACATTGATTTTAAAATTTCACAGGGGTAAATGTCACACGTTTTTGTGTTAGGATGCTAAATCCAGAACTTTTATAGGCTAGACTTTAATAATGCATATATTGATGGTCCACTACAAGGGCCAGACAGACATCGCATATCAGTGACCTTGGTCTGATTATCAATCACAGGACCACTTCAGTGATTTCTACAATTCTCTCGGCAGCCTGTGAAGTATCTCATGTAGGACTTTCATATTCCTCTCTTGGGGCTGAGTCAAGACTATTATATTATTTTCCTTGATTTCATTGGTATTTTGTTTCACCAGATAACCTGGGTTAAATCTGCAAACCATTTAACTCTTAGGGTACTGGGTCTTAGATTGAGTCAACAGCATTCCCTGAGGGTGCGTCCAAAGCTTACCAAGGAATGCTGTTGACCAGGAACATTTGTATCTGTGTGATCAGAAACTACAGTCATACTGGTATTTGAACGAATGGTACGTTTCTCTATGAGGATGTGTATCTAAAAGTATTATAACTCGTGTTGGTACCACTAAGTTGTGGCTAACACTAGAAGGTCTGAAAATATCCTCCTCTGTCTTCTTTCTTCTTCATCTTCTTCTTCTTCTTCTTCTTCTTCTTCTTCTTCTTCTTCTTCTTCTTCTTCTTCTTCTTACAAAGGGGACATGCTGTCCATGATGGTGGAGGACTATGTCAAGGCCATCAACGACCCCAATGCTATTCCTGAAATGAAGAGCACGTGGGACGCAGTAATGGACCGAGTGGTGCGGGAAAGCATGGAAGAGCTGGTGGTCGACTATAAGGAACAGATGCACGTACGTCATTTCCGGCTAAACACTGTTCAAGCTAAAACAGTGTTGTAAATGAAACATTTTGCGTTTCCCATGATAAAATAATTAATGAGTAGACATTGCATAAAATATCGGGAATTTGTGCCATTTAAATTCATTTACTGTCGTGTGTATTTGCTACATTCTGACCTTTTCCTATGGGCGACGAAATGTGTCAGTTTTAGGGGGGGGGGGCCTTTATCTTAATCATGTACGTTTGTATTGTTTAATCATCCAGGCCAGTTAGGCTTATGCAGGTAACAATTAACCTACTGAGCAGTTTTCCTTGATGCTTGATATAAAAGCCGTCCTGCTCATACTCTACATCTAAGACTTATAGCTGCAGAGCAAAGATCACACCTGAAGCCAGTTTACAAGTCCAAATGGTGACGATCAGATTGGACTTCTCTTCTGTTTCTGAGCAAGACATTTACTGTTGTTGTGTTGGGCCAGGGAAGTGGACAGAGACCGAACAGTGCAGGAGTTTGGCTGAATATTTTCATATTTCTTTAACCAAATTGTCTAAACAAATATTATTTGTGTAGTGGTGACTTAAAATACAAGCTGCACCAAACCTAGGCACAATGATCGACACTTTATGTCTCATTGTAGTTTTCCTGGGTGTTTGTTGATAAAATCAACGTTTGGCTAAAGCATTTTTGTCTAGAAAGGGCAATTCTTAGGACATGCACAGGCCATGCTATATATATATATATATATATATATATATGTGTGTGTGTGTGTGTGTATTTAAGTATATGTATATGAAAAAAATGATTGTGATACATTATATATATTTATATATATATGTATATATATATATATATATATATATATATATATATATATATATATATATATATATATATATATATATATATATATATATATATATATATATATATATATATATATATATATATATATACATAATGTATCACAATCATTTTTTTTTCATTTTTGCGCAGAGTAATTTGAAGATGTACGGGATAAAACCAAAAAAAAATAACTACAAGCTGTTTTTCCTTACATTTGTAGGCTACAATAGAAGCAGCATCCGTGGTCAATGGAAATAGGGGACCTATTGAGGTTTATAAACCACATCGCGAAGGGTAAGCAAAGGACAGGGCGTGTGCAATGTCAAGAAATAACCAAAGTTAAATGTATGACTTTGGGAATGCAGCATATAGTTTGTCAAGTCCACCTAATGATGATGTTTTGAGTCTCAAAGCATCTCGGTGAGAGGACCCACACCTAGCCTTTTGATGTGCTTGTGTCCTTGCCCGGGGGATTTTCGTAGGACCATACACTTCTGTCTATTATAATACTTATGTTGATTAAATGTATCCTACCTGTGAAAAATACTAGTTTAAACCAAAATGTGTACGTGTTTCGATGTCAATACCCAAATGCCTTGAATATAATAAAAGAAGAAAAGATCAACGTAAAAGGTGCTTGAACATAAAGGAAAACGGCCATTTTGTCTCAAAATAGCTTCATTTTATAAACTTTTGAAGTCTCCAATGCGAGATTCTCGGGCTAGAGTCGGGACAGTAGACAAGTATGTTTGTGAATTGTAAAACACCTGCGTATCATTTTCAGCGAAAAAACTCTGATGTCTGTACACTCCATGGTGTTTGACGATGTTCAGAAAAAGCTGAGGGAAAAACTTGAACACTTGGGTGCCGGCATAAATTTTCCTGATGTTCGTAAACAGTTCCAGGACATGCTAGGTAAAGAAACTGATAATGTGAATACTTTTCAGTTGTGTGCTAGTTTAGATTAATGCCATTGAAAACTGCCACCAAAGAATTCTTAGTGAGGAAAATGCCTTAGCTGCCAGATAACAATTTTACATTGTGACAAAGAACCTATTTGGTAAAAGTTTGTCTTTGTTGAAATTACCTCTTCAGAAAATGGATTGTGTTGACGGTGCCAAACAATATACATTTACAACTTAGTTTCATTTTCATAAGGGTACATCTCTACAACTGATCAAATACAGCCTGATTGGGGATTACATTTTGTCCCATTCTAATAGAAAGTGCCAGCTTCATACAAAACTTGTCCATGCATTAGATTTGGCAGCTTTATATATACCAATAGTTTTCGCGCTTAATATTTAATTTAGAATGTGTTTCGACACATAAAAATTGGATTTATGTATCAGTGGTCAGGAACCATACATTGTACAGTGCTAAAGAACCCTATTACAATAATCACATGCATGTTTATTTCCCACACAGTTCAATATGAAGTGACAGTGACCGCTGATGGCATGTATCAAGGAACAGAGGTTTGTGGTGGTGAGCTCAAGCATATCATGGACAAAAATTATGCGCTATCTGAGGAATATTGTACAAACCTCTATAATACATTGTTCGAAAGCATTAAAAAAAAAATGGATGACCCCGCGGAAAAGTACAACTTCAAAGAGTTCACTAAGGATGTTTTGAAATTAAATGAAGAGTACAACAAAGCTGCCAAGGGACCTGCAAAGGTCAAAGTTATGCAGAAAATGGACGAGTACGTGATAAAAACCCATAAAGAAAACTTCAAGAAACTTAAGGACTATAAGGAACAGGCTTTTAAGGCTCAACGGGAAGCAAAAGAAATGGCACTGGAGGACAGAAAAAAAGCAGATGCACTTTATGCCCTATGGAAAGGGGCCGATATGATGAGGGAGCAACAAGCAAAGAATTTGGATGAAATAATGACCATCATGACTGCGCGAATGACTCAGGTGTGTCACGTAGTTTTAAATTAGGACCCACTGGACAGTAGTATTTGACCGATTTTCATACCGCCAAGGGCAGTGGGCAGAGTGTTTTTAAGGTTGCCAATCTATCTATGTATTATTCAGTTAATATCTGTTTGTGTGTTGTGTACATTTGTCCCATGTGATTTTTTCTTTGTTTTGCAGGGTTCTTGCAAGCAGCCCATCTCGATGATTTACCAGTTTCCATCTTGTTAATGAATGGTATTCTCATGTTTCATTTTCGGAAATATCTGGCGTCTACATGTAGGATAACATATGACTCTGTTGCCTCGAAACGAGGCAATATTATTGTTCTTTTAGCTCTGGTGACTTGTCAGTCAGCAGAGCTTATAGAATCTGTTTGCGTCCGTCATCCGTCTGTCCGTCTGTCGTTAGACTTTTTATATTTTCGACTTCTTCTCAAAAACCGCTACATAGAATTTTTGATTTTGCACATGAATGATCCCCAGGTGGACCTCTACCAAGTTTGCAAAGGAGATGATGATGCAATAATTTTTCTATTTTTTATGAATTTTTTTATTTATTTTTTGAAAAAAATTAAAATTTCTTCATCTTAAGAACTACGAAGCCAATTGCTTTGATATTGCACATAGGGTTATCTGAGGTGAACTAGTTCTTATTTTGGCCACCAGGTGGCGCTGTGATTTTTTTCCTATTTTTTTTATGAATTATTGCTTGGTAAGGCTATTTTTGACTTCTTCTCCAGAACAGCATGATAGAATTGCTTAAAATTTTATCAAAATATAGTTCGACATTAGTCAATAATAGTTTGCGAAAATAATGTGGATGTGCTAATTTTTGACAAAGTTAAGGGATATCAGACTATGTGACTGTAAGTGAGTGCTGCCACTGTACACCGGCAGCCTTTGAAACAGCAAGGTATGTCAATTGATAATACATGTGCTACCATCAGCAGAGCTTATAGAATCCGTTTGCGTCCATCGTCCATCTGTCCGTCCGTCCGTCCTTCCGCAAAATTTATTTTAAGGACAAACTTTGCTACCACTCTACATACATGTATATAGCTGTACAAATCTAGACTGCAGTCCATGTGTTCCAATACTGTAAAAGCAGATCCCAGTCAGCAGAGCACAGGATCATCATGATCCTCTTGTTCTTATTACAAAACCTGTCAGGCCTTAAATGTAGCAGCCAGTATAGCACCAGCTTTCCCCAGTCTTTGTATTTTGATCATTTTGATTTTTAGCCTTTGGTTCTGGGAATGCTTTGGGGACACATGATCTGATGTGTGAGATATATATATAAAAATATATATATATATATATATATATATATATATATATATATATATATATATATATATATATATGTATATACACACACATATTATGTATATATATATATACATATATATATCTCCAATTAGGACCACCTGTATCAAGAGACCATTTTTATAAGGACAACCAATTTACAGACCCATTTTGGTTTATCCTGATTTAAATTAAATCCCCCTTAAGACCATTCCTAGTAAGACCACATTTTAGTTCCCTAAGTGGTCTAAATAGGGGGTTGCATGCATACATATAATATCAAACTTTTGTCCTGATCAGCACTGAAAGACCTCAATTTTGCCTTTTGATGATTCTCTTTTCAGATGGAGCTGGAAGAAATGGAGCGCATAGCGAGACACATGAAACGGATGCAAGGTTTAAAAGATGCTAACTTTATGGACTATGTAACATCCATAGAGGTACAGCTACTACCCCATGATAAGAAATTGTTTCTGGATATGCCTGTTGATGCTCCATCCGAAACATATGGAAATAGCATAGAGGAAGTCGAATTCCTTATTGATTAATCTTGGAAACTAAGGACAATTTATATGAAAATCATGGATATTGTGCAAGGAATAAAACTGAATATCATGGACAATGCAGAGAAAGTTAGTTCTCGGAAGGTCAAAAATTTGTCATTTATACTTGTTAATCAGAATGAGGCTTTTTTTTTTTTTTTTTTTTTTGAAAAGTATGTAATGAAGTCAAACACCCTTTTTGGTTGAGAAAAGTAGGAAAAGGCATCGTAAATTATGATAAACAGAGCATAATTCTGGCATATTTCTCTTTGTTATCACAAAATGGTTCCATTCTATACATGAAACAATTTCGCTGGGAAGTTCCCATGATGGGCACGGAAAACACGCTGGAAGACAATATCATGATGTCTTTTTTTGGATCTGCAATGTCCATACTACTTCCGGTTTTCCACAGACTTGCGTAGAAAATTTGCGGGCAGGACATCAATAACTTTTAACCACCGATTAAGTTATGAATCGTAGCAGTATGTTACACAAATAAGACGTTGGTGGTACAAATATGATGTTGGAGGTTGCCTTTACTTTAGATAAACCAATATGATTTGCCTTCAATTCTACTTAGCACAAAAGCTATATTGGCCTCAAACAAAGGATAACAACGTGTCGTATACTAGGTTCTATTACATTTAAAAGACTATTTTCATAGATAATGCAAAAGATAAAATAATTTGCTCTGTGTTTACTCTGTTTACATTCAAAATAGAATTATACGTGCCAGTTGAACTGGTATCTGCAAACTTGCTATAACATACTTTTATAGCAGATCTTTTTAATACTAAATGTCCGTAATTTGGATTTTTTTTCTTCACACGGTAGTTTGGAACTTCTTTGAAATACTGAATGTGCCTCATTAGCATTACTTTTTTTCAAAATGGTGACACCTGGGTTTAATTTTCCGATTTGCAATGAAGAACAACATATTTGTACAAAATATAAATGAGCAGATTGAGATACACGGATTGTGTATATGTGTCTTACTATTAGTGTCTTATGTTGGATTATAACTAAGATGTTGAATTATATGCTGCTTTGAGTTGTGAAATATAGGATATTCAAACTGCATACTTTGCTTGAAGGAATCAAATTGTCAACAAATGGGCATGTTCAGCAAACTCCTGAAACAAATGCGTGCAGATAAAGCGAGAGAGGCGGAGAAAAAACAAGACATCAAACCCCCTGAACAACGTAAGTCATACATACTCAATAGGAACCATGGGTCTGTAATATGTAGACCTGTGGAATGCTTATCTAATTAATTAATTATAGTTATAGTGCTGATAGGGCGTCCAACAGGATTTTTAAGTGATGCATTTTGTGCTAATGTTTTTCTAACCGGGCTTTAGCATGTATTGCATATTTTGCCAAAGGAACATTTTAATCAATCTACACATATAGGAACCGCAATTGGACAGGGCTGATGATAGTCCCAGGCTAGCACAATAGCGGGCCAACTTTGCCAAGGACGGCCAATTGAGCCAATATTGAGTCAACTTTATTGCTAGCTGGACAATAATAAAAATCCACACAAGCCTTTAGAGTGTAGCAAGTCTCGTAGTGCGTATTACATTTGATTCTGGTATATAGGGATTGCAAAGTACAGAAAGGTGTGACTTTGGACTAAAAGTTGCTTCCAGTGGTAGTTGCAGACAATCTGTGGCAAAGGATATAGGATTTTTCGGGGGGGGGGGGGGACTGTTTGCAACGGTTGCCCAGCAAAAACCCAAAACAAAACTCTGACAACAATGGATGCAAACGTTTCTGGATCTGGCACCCAACGTTAGATTTTGTTCCTGACGTAGCTATACTTGGCGAAAATTACAAAAGAATTTAGGTATCGAATTTTCTGTATCAGGTTTTTGCCATATTATGTTTGCTATTCAAGCAGTTGACCAGTATGAAACGAATTGCAAGAATACTGAGGAATGTTTTGTATAGAAAAACTAAGAATATCTAATTTTTACTTTTATGATTCATTTATAGGTGGACATCTGTAAACCTGAAACACAAATTTTATCAGGGCTACACATGTTTCACTGCAGCAAATATCATTTTACTGAAATTTTGTAATTTGCAATATGCGTGCGTGTGCATATATATGATCAACAATATATATATATATATTTTTTTATTTTTTTTTTTTATTTTTTATTTTTTTTTTTTTTTTGGTAGCACGAGCATCACCAAAGAGACGCGGTTCCTGCAAAATCTTATAGCAACGGTTGAGGCCAACATTTACCGAACAAAACGTGCTCCAGACCGATTATTGCACGCTGTCTGACCACAACACTAGTGTATCAGCTCTGCACTACAGCTATCCGCATTGGACAGCAGATACCTTTTGTGAGTTACAACAGTACGTGTTAATGGACATAGAATGTACATGTCTGCTTTTGTGTGTTTGCGATCGACAGAATACATCTTTGTTTTTATAGTACAACTCCCAAAGCCTGATGACTGCGCCTGCATAATCTTAGAAAAGCAGCCAAGGTGGACATGCCCTGGGTACAGACCCCAGTGTGATTGCTGCTGTTAGTCTGTGATACCAAGCTATGGCCTCTTTACCGCAGTATCCGGGTTGAACTCTGTGATACCAAGCTATGGTCTCCTTGCCACAGCTATCTGGATTGAACAACAGAAACCTTTTGTCCGTGAAAATACAATTAGGTTTCATGCTGACAATGAAATTGGAAAACTTTTTCCTCGTGGAATTACTTTACCTTGATGTTGGCCATGGTTATGTGTCCGTGAACCGGTTCCATCAACTCCTTACTACAATTCAGTAGTATTAAACTTAATTTGTATCGTCATTGCTTGTGCAAAGGTCTTCATATACGCAATGTGCCTGTTGACTGAAACGTTTTTCGAAATGAAAGATATGTAAACCAAACTTCATTTGCTGTTCATTGGCGAAACATATAGTCGGTGGATCCATACATACAGCAGGCTCCGCAACTTTAAAAGGCATGTACTTAGCTTTAGCATGTAGTGTGTCATAAAGAGCTGGTGATAAAAGAACACCCCTCTTTTTTAGAAAGAGCACATTAAAGATTGCCAAGTCCTCTGCTTGCCATTTCAATCTACTTTTAATGTATATTTTGCTGTTGAAATACATAGTTCCGTGGCATGGCCTTAGACCTCAGTAATTCAGGACTTTCCCCCGTGAGTGGAGCCACTGTGTGCAACCGTTTTACTCATTCCACTGCCCACAGAATTCGAAAACGCCTTTGCGGAACCAGGATGCTGGCCTGTTTTCATCTAATCCTTTGGCCTACACGCTAGTGCAATTTGTGGGTGATAAAATAACATGAAAAAAAATTGAGCAGGCGTGCAGGATGGGAAAGTGGCAAGTCAACAATAAAAATGTTTACAAAACAGTAAAAATGTGAACTTGCAACATTAAATGAAGCCACTTTTGGGAAAATAAGGCCAATATGCGCACTTCAGTTTTAGCTTGAACTGTGTCATGAGTTGATCATTCTAGAGTGTGCACATGAGTACATACATGACTGGTGATTCCCCAATGTTGACTATGCGGTGGCATATTAGTGAGCAGACATTTCTTAATGTCAAAATGTACCAGTGCAACGGTGTCAAAAATATGCAAGTAAATAACTCGAAGGTTTCATAATCATCTCTCCCCATGCATAAAGTAACAGGGTTACAGCTTGAAGGTGAAAGTTTCGTTCCCCTCTCTTAAAAAAAAAAAGGACTTAACTCTTAGAGTGCCAAGTATGACTTAAGTCGATCTACTTAAGTCAAGCTTGTCTGAATTATCATGAAAATTCCAGATTCGTATTCCTCGTAAAAAGACCTTCCATGCAAGTACAAGTATGCCTATGGTTCCAGAGAGAATATCCCAGGTCAACAGCTTTTCTCGGCGCGCATTGTGCCCAATGCACACCGAGAAAAGCTCTTGACTCAGTCCAAAATTTGGCAATAAAAATTTAACAATGGGGATTTTTTTATCGCAAGACAAATTTTATAAATCAGATAGGTAAATATCATCTACATTGTGTAGCTTTTTGGCCTGTCCTGCTTGCAAAAAGTCCTGCTTGCAAAAATTTAACCCTTTCCTTATATTCAGACTGAGTGAACAGCTTTCCTCGGCATTGGTTGGGCACTTAGTGCCCCACCCATGCCGAGGACAGCTGTTGACCTTGGTGATGTTGTCTTGACAGGTCTCCTCTTCAATTCTCAGTCAAATTGTTTTTCATTGCTGTTGAAATAAGTTGAAAACGCTGAAGCAGACGGCATTTGACCACCACCCGTTTTTGGCCGGTTTAAGGGGGAAAGGATGAAATCATTACTGAACAATTACTGTTGCATATTGTCCATAATCTACCACAGGTCAGCACATTCATAGTAAAGACATTCGTGTGTACCAATTTCATAAATGTAATAAAGTAACTACTTTCATAAGTCACGGAAATAAGTTTCGGGGAGTTATTTTTGTCCCTATAAGGTTATGTGTGTATTGTCACGGTACAAATAGTCCCATTAGTGGACCGAGAGGGTAGAAACATATTGACTCCTCTGGGGTTTGAAAACCTATTTCTTAGCAACTTCTCGCATGGCTTATGAAGCAACTACTTGGTTTGTCTGTGCAGTTTATCTGATATTATGTTTATGCTAATGTCGTGAAAATAAGTTAATGAATGAGTAATTTTTATCCTACCAAGGAATATGCCTGTGTGAGCAGACTCATACCTTTTGAAACGTGCTAGCTCGTCAAGAGTGTAAAAACAATTTCTTATTGAAGTTATTGAAGAACGTATACAATATACAATCATTAATGTATTTGCACAATTGACTTGAAAGTCATGTCAAAACTCATATATATGTGCTTCATTACATTCAGTCTCTGGCAAATTATTGGTCCTTATACCTTTTTTTTATTTTTAACTTGGGCTTTGCAGAGAACTTTTTAAAAGTAGTTATACAGTTCAGACTATTTTATTATGTTTCTGTGAAACCTTTAACTTTTTAATTTTTGACTTTTAAATATCCATTCTCTACTAGAAATATGCGATAGGACTCTCATAGAACAAGACAATTCAGCATCGTATGCAGCAGATATAGAAATGCTCTCATTCTTTTGATTTCCTGAATCTTTCCCATTGGTTAAAATGCAAAGATTAACAGGTGAATGAACGGATATATGTGATATTAAAACACTCATATTTTACATTCAAGTTGCTAGAGTAAGCATAGTATTTACAGGGAACTTTGCTGCTACTAATATGCATAGCCATTTGCTGAGATGTTGAGGAGAAAAAGCACTGGTAAAACTTAGTTTTTAATCATCATTACTGATCTTTGCGGAGAACTTTTTTAAAATAGCTATTGGTATTATTGCTGCCAAGGAAACTATAGACCCTGTTGGCATTACCACTTACTTGGACCCTCTTGTAGCACCTTAGCACCGCCATTGGATAAACTCCATTCTGATGCATTCATTGCAAAATATTTACATTTGGAGTTTTTGTTAGCATTGAAAGAATAGAAACAAATTTTGTTTCCATCAGTCGATGGTAACATCATGTACAGCACGGCACTTGCCAGTGTCTACGAAACAAGCAGCTGGCCACACCCATAGCTCCTCCCACTGATAAACAAAAGGTCCTTCGCAGTGGCTATCAAAACTTTTACGCCCAAATATTCATGACAAATTTAATTCTAGTATTAATGTCAATATGAATATAAATATAAAAATGAAGTCTGTCTCTGTTGTTGTCATTGGCATGTAACAGCACGGTTGTGGGTAGGCATTTTTTTCATGACGTCCCTAATGCCTACATTTTTATAATGAACTCTAATTTCCTGCAATGCTAGCGCGACGTCATGAAAAATGCCTACCAACAAAGGCGTTGTTACATGACAATGACAACAACAGAGACAGACTTCATTTTTATAATGTTTTGACAGGACAAGATTATGGCTATTTCTGCTACATTGTGTGTGGACCACCAGGGTATCTATCAGCGCTGTTCAATTGGAAGTATATTGTTACACGAATTAATCATTGGATTATTATTGAATAAGATCGTTTCAATCAAGGTCAATATGGATTAATTGCTTCCCAAAACTTTGATCTAGTTAAACAAATACAATCAAGGCTACAGGTCGACATAAATTTATCGTATTTTTCATTAGATGTGGAAATCAAAGCAACATAGTACTGAAACCCAATTCAGGTTGGAAAAAAAGTTATTGACAATATGCTCAATAAGTGCACATCTTATATTTGTGTCTTTTCGTCCAGAACCACTTCTTGGTAGCCATTGCCCTATTCCGCAGTCTGAAGTCTTTGCACTCTTTAAGTTAACTTGCAATTGTCTAACCTGTATAAATATGGAAGTACTATTGTCCATATTGCACACGTTCTTCTGTAGAATTTTGTCATATGCTGCATTAGCCCAAAAATATATTAAAGGGTCTTCAGAGAATTACTACTCCAAACATGTTTTGGAGCCTGTACCCGAACATGTCTCTCTGAGTAGCAGCAGCTACAGAAACGCTCCCATTCTTTTGATTTCCTAAATCTTTCCAAGTGGTTAAAATGAATTACTACTCCAAACATGTTTTGGAGCCTGTACCCGTACATGTCTCTCTGAGTAGCAGCTCATTTTCTAAGCTACGTATTCAGCAAATAAAGTGTACAAAGTGGAATGAGGCAATCTGGTCGAAGCGTAATCTATTTCCAAAGCAATTTCATAGCAAGTGTTCATTAATGAACTCTTCTTGTGACAATAAGATCAATTGGTCTAGTCCAACTTGCGGCCCTCACTTGTATATTGGGAAGCAAACCTGATTGGTCAATCCAATTTTGTGTGAACAACAGAAAATAAAAGAAGTTATGACCTGACTTTAATAAAAGACAATTCATCTGGTTGATGCAGCCAGTGCACATTAAACCCTTGATCTCGTGTCAGGCTCTTGGCAATACCCCGTAGTAGCAAAGATATTTAAAAAGCAATATTTATTTGCATACGGTTTGCATGAACAGCTTAGGATGTCCTAATTTATGCACCAAGTCTGTTTCATGGATAAGTTTTGTTTGGATTGACCAGAGTTGATATTTTGGTGTACATGGATACCCTGATGATTTATAGTAATGAACATAAACTTCACAAAACAAACATTTTAAAAGACGTTTTCATACAATTGACAAAAGTTAGGCCGAGCGTGAAGCTACTCAAGTGAACAAAGTTGGTATCAAAGGTAAACGAGTAAAGATGGTGGCCGTTGTAAAATGAAATCAACTAATATGAAAGGGGTCAGATAACATCCAGATGTGTAATTGCTATTCACAAACCCTCCTTCATCAGTAGAAATTCTGGAGAAAGATTTACAAGAAAAAAAACAACGTTCTGTGTGGGGGAGACAATAAAACTTTCAAGCGAATTAGCACTGCATCAATAGTATCAAACATTGAAACGGTTGGGCAAACAGTTCTCATTTAATATCAAAATCATTAAAAGATGATGGGGCTTTAGGAAAAAACAAGTAGCTATGAAAAAGTTCTGTGTATAGAAGGTCTTGTTGGTATACAGAAAGTAACAAAGAAGCTTTAAGGGGATTTGTAAGAGGTATATGCAGGGTGATGGTATTTTCAGTTGTAACTTTGCTAAAAGTGTAGTTGGGACTTCAGGAAAAAATCAAGAAGCTTTGAAAAACTATGTATGCGAAGTCTTGTTGGTATGCAGAAAGTAATGAAGCTTTTATGGGCATTGTAGGAGATATATGTAGGGAATGACTTAATGACCTTGCAAAGTAGGTCAAGGTTATATAATCAATGGGTCACAGTGACCCAAAAGTAGGTCATAAAGTAGAATTTTATGTACAGTGCACTTTCATCTTGACACTCAATTCTCTTTACCATTGATGTCCAAGCTACACCCTGCCATTACAAAATCACCTAAAAGTTACATGGAACTAATTAAAAACAATGGGGTGCAAAACATTCACAAGATTTTCACATTGTGACAACCAGTTTCCTATTGGCCATATAACATTCACCTTCAAGTTGAATTTAAAAAATCTTACTTTCAAAATGGGTGGCCTATGTCCAGTTTTCCATGTATGGTTTCCTCAAATTGGGTATTTTTTTCCATTTTGAAGAAAAACAAGAAACTTGAAAAACCAAACTTCATAATTGGGTTGTGATAACCCAATTATGAAAGCGTAGGTCACAAAGCAGAGTTTTATGTACAATGTCCTCAAGTACAATTTTGATGAGGATGTCCATTGTTACAGTTCTTGTCAGGAATTCCCTAGGTTTTTACAGGTACTCTAGCCGTAAATGTTTATTTTATAGTCACTGTGACTGAATATAATGCCCCAGTTTGTTTCTACTACAGTTATACAGTGGCCAGTGGCTAATCTAAGGTGAGATTTCAGCTAGAAATCCAAAAATCACTGGAGCGTGACCATTCAAAAAACTTGGTAGAGACACACCCAAGGTACATTGCCACCAAGTTTGAAGTGAATCTGGCAGTATGTTTTGGAGAAGAAATCGAAAATGTGAATGACCATTGCAATCCCCATTCACTTACCTGGTTATCGACAGCACTGTATGCATTAACCCATAAGTACCAAATTGAAAAATTCATTAAAAATCACTGATTCACAGCGACACCACCTGGTGAACAAGTTTGTTTGATCCTTCTACAAGGAACATGTCCACTAAGTTTCAGCATAATCTGAAGGAAGGTTTTGGAGAAGAAGCTGAAAATAGCGAAAACACACTTTTCACATAAAACATATTTGAAAAATCACAGCACCACCTTTTGCACAAGTTAAGATCTCGAAGTCCCCAAACTTCTCTCTATACAGTTTCAAAGCAATTGGCTTAGCAGTTTCGGAGAAGGTTTTTTAAGATTTGAGCCCCAAAAAGACAAAAATATCATTAAAAAAACTAAAAATCAATGGAGTGTGACCATTTGAACAAACTTGGTATAGATCAACCGAAGGTATATCTGCACAATGTGAGGTACATCTGGCCAGTGATTTGTTTAACCCTCCTACAAGCTACATTTTCACCAAGTGTTAAGGAAATTTGAGTCACAATTTTGAAGAATTAAGTCGACCAGTGAAAACGCAAAATTTGCAAAACATTTAGAAAAAGTCGCAGCGTACCTACTGAACAGATTAAGACTGGGGGTCCCCAGAAGTGTCCCTTTGCAATTTAAAAGGAGTTGGCTATGCAGTTTTTTGAGAAGTTTTTTTTTCTAATTTTACCAAAACATGAACAAAAAAAAGTTTAAAAATAAACAAAACAAAAAACAAAAACAAAAAACAAAAACAAAAAAAAAAAAAAAAACAAAAAACAAAAAAAAAAAAAACCAACAAATCCATAAATCACTGGGATGTGACCATTTGAATATGCTTGGTAGAGAGCCACTTAAGGTGCATCTCCAACGAATTTGAAAACAATCTGGATGGTGGTTTTGTAGAAGTCAAAAATGTAAATTTCCATAGCAATCCCCATTGGCTGACATAGTATTGAATACTAATGTATGCATTCACTGTCACAAAATAATGTCCCTTTTTTATCCTGGGTATCATCAATCAGCATGGCTGGTTTCCATGATGGCCCAGCTTTAAAACAATAAATATACACAAAATATCTTAAATTAATACATTCAGAGAAAAATGAATAAATTGATAACAGTAAAATATGCTGGCAATTTACAACAAGTACCGTTGACTGCCCATGTTACTGCACGTCTGTTTAAAAAATCACATTTAAAAATTCCTGCTTTAAAAGTATCAACATTGGTGCTTGTTTTATGTCACTTGTCAAATTATTCCATTGTCTGCCAGCATCGTATCTAAAAGAATTGGTTTTTGATGAGGTGCTTGCCTTCTCAAAGCATAGATTGCCTTTAGCTGCGGTCCTTGTATTGTGTGAATGCACTGATGTTACAGGTCGAAATGTGCACCAATAATGTGGTGCAATGTTGTTTAATATCTTAAATATTAAGAGGCAACGCTTGTGTGTTACTCTGTGCGGAAATGACATCAACTGCATACATTTATAAAAAGATTTAGAGTCCATGTCCTAATTTTGCATTATAAAATAGCTGTGGCTGCCATCTGTTGCTATTTGCAAATGCCGTGAGTGTTCTCTTGATTAGCATCTGCCCCATACTATACAGAAAAAGTCCATATGAGGTAAAACTATGGTGTGAAAAACCAGTTTTGATATATCGAAATCTGGAATATCACCACGCCTCTTTAAAACTCCTATTTTTTGTGAACTTTTCTTGCAAACAGAATCAAATCAGATTACTGTCAAATGCACTTCTAATAGCGTGGCTGTGTATACCTGTTGTAAAGCTTGGTATTTGTATACTACAGTACACTTTATTTCTCTAGTCCGTCTTTTGGAGGAGCCTACCAACTGAACTTTTGTCTTCCCACATGTACGCTTAACTCCTTCTTAACCATAGATTCTGCCAGATGACTGAAATTGGTTGTTAGTCTAGTTTCGACCACTTTTAGTGACTTGTCGCAGGTCAATATCATGCCGCCGTCAGCATATGCGTGGATGTTATCTAGAAGGCATTTCAGCAAATCACTTAAGTATGAGGTAAAGAACAGGGATCTAAGAATGGAAACTTGGGGGACTCCTACTGTTACCTGCTGCCGTAATGGTGTTTCCCCTTGAAACCAATAGGCTTGCGGGGTTCTGCTTGAAACATACATGCAAAACCAGTACCAACTCTCATATGAAACTTCATAGACAGCAAGCTTGTGGAGTAAATATGTATGGTCCACAGTTTCTAATGCCCTTTTCAAATCCACATAGAGTAGGTCCGTTATTTTACCATCGTCAGTGTTATCTAACCACTCTTTTGTCATTTTCAGTGGTGCAGTATCACATGAATGATTACGTGTAAAACTAGATATATCTTGAGTGATCACATGGCGTATTTCCAGAGAATTATGATATGCATTATGTGATGCCTCTCTAGGATCTTCCTTGGAATAGAGAGAATAGACACTGGTCTGTAATTGGATACATCTCAATTATCTCTTGACTTAAATAGAGGTACCTAGAAACCTTATTTTATAACGACACTCTAATCTGCCGTGCAAAGGCAAAAGGCAGTATCTGCAAAAATGTCAAATGTGAGAAAAATGACTTTAAGGTATTTAACCTGTCCATAAAAACCCTTCGCAGATAGGAAGGAGAGACCTGTGCAAATATTAAAAACTTTCGTATATCTGTTTAATAATTGCAAATTGATGACGTCATTTGATGACCTAGTTAAGAGACAGAGCACATACTGCCTTCTGCCTCTGTACAGCTTTCATCTGAAGCCTTGTTGGCAAGGAGACAAAGAGCAGTATGTTTCAACAACACAGTCATGGCAAAAAATAAACAGAGATTCTGTGCATCAATAAAGCATGTTAACTTTATTGAAAGTAGAGGTTTGATTGTGCAGAAAAAAGATACAATGAATTTATTCACAAGAACATGTGCTTTCAAATTTCCAGTCTTTTTCCCAAAGTTCACCATACCAGCATACCCACATCATTATATATTTTGTAAAGATGCTTACATGACCGATAAGCCACACAGGCAAAAAAAAAAATTAAAATACAACATTTGAATAAATGTGACGCATAGAATGCTTAAACAGTTGTTCAAACTTGTAGCACTTGCTCGCTCCCCACCCACCATACAACCACATCAATGCCTTGATTGTAAGGCAAGCATCGATATTAGAATTCCTGCATCCAGTCAACGGCATTTGCATCTGTTATGATGTCCAACCAGAACTTTCGCCGATTTTCTGGCATCATTGGGCATAGTTTTGATACAATATCCATCTTTTTGCTCTCCTTGATTCCTCTGTACTCATTATGCAAGGTACGTGGGATATCAAATTTGAAACCCTTCTTGGGAAAATCGAATCTGTTGAACACTTCCTCTGTATGATCAAGCTTGTAGTGAATTTCTCTCGAACCTCTGCGAAACTGCACAACAGATATATCAGTAAGCATAGGTCTATCTTTCTTTAGTTTCTGTTGACTCTGTCCACCTTTATACTCCCTGATATCTTCATTCAAAATCTGAAATACATCCAAGTGGCCGCTGTTAGAAGTCGCAGTAACGTCAGTAAAGTCAGAAAAATCGTAGACATTTCCGCCTGGACGATTGGCCATTTCCGGTTCAACACCATGATGGACAGAATCGGCGCTCATGAATGTATGTCCAGCTTCGAAGTATTTGAACGTGAGATCGTCTAGCTCAACTTGGCAACTATTCACCAATGCTATCATGGTTGAAAACAGGCACCAATTTTTATTTTGTGCGGCACAATTATCTAGCCAGTAAATAATGTGCTTCTGACCTCTTCCATGCTTTACTGCCTTCACAAACGCAGAAGTAATCTCTTCTTGTTTCCTCCCTGCATGCCAGATGACAGAATTGTTGTTTTTCTTTTTCTTCTTTTTTTTCTCTCACTCCTACCGCTGCAAAGGTTTCATGGAATGCAACAATACGCTTCATGAATACCGCTGTTCTATTTCCAGGCATACGTGGTAACATAATTACCTTCTGAAGGTCTACACTTCTCACTGAAGTACCACTTTGTATTTCCATATTTGCGTCAGCTTGATAGAGGCGGCGAGTTGTCTCTGCAACTTTCCTGTGATGCAGATATTCCCTACATTTGTCGCACACTGTTTCATTCACTGGTATAGAATCTAGCTCTCCATCCAAGGTTGCCTGTAATTCTTTTAAGTTGACTTCATGATCATGAACATTCTTGTTTAACTCAAATTCTTCACACTTCTGGCATTGCTCTGAACCCAGCTTGGTAAAACTTATCTTCATTTCTCGCACGACTGACCGATATGTTTCATACACACATTTGAAATCAGGAGTCTTGATTTTGAAGTCCTCAAACATATGCCTGATAGTGATGTCGCTTGGAATATAACGCCTGTTGGGAGCATTTGCACAGCGATAGTGGCTGATGCACGGATGGAATGATTCCACGTGCTCCTCAATGGTGTGTCTGCAAGGCAAAGACCCGAGCATTAGATAAGCATGGAATGAATTCGGAATACTTGTTATTTCTCCTTTTTGTACATTTTGGCACATAAGATCACATCTACGCGACTATGTAAGCTATAAATCTAAGCAAGTGACTATATCCTATCCAAGTGATTCAATGGCAAAATATTATGATGGCAAGATAGTGCTTTGGTGTGAAACAGGACAATGCTGTTTCTATACATGAAGAGGGACAATAGACCTTGTTTCTAGATTTGTAACAAATTGTCATCTTCTTCAAAATTATTTTACATATGATCACATTTACATTTTTGCATAACATAATTATAATGGAGAAGTTGAGAAAGCAGCTATAGTCGGGGAGCAATTTTATTAGTTCAGGTAAGTCTAAGGTAAGTACAAGTATGGCATAAACAGTGAAAGTGGGTAAGCTGCAATAGTCGGGGAGTAAAATTAATAATTTTATTATTAAGGTAGGTCTAAGGGATGTGTGGCATAAATTTGGAACTTCCAGTCCTGGTATTGGACAAATGCATATAGAACCAGGTAAGTATGACAAAGTTAGAGATACAGTAAATAGATCAAATTATAACCCAGAGGAAGCCACTCGGATGCTCCTATATTTGTTTTGTAATTTTGTCCGCAATAATATAATTTTAACCTGATAGCCTAGACTAGTAATGAATCCACCACACTAGGTAAGAACGATACAATTTAACATAATTATTATACAAAGGGCCAACCATTATATAGGGGGTCATTACCACTCTGGATGAATATGAAACAAACTGAAACATACCAATCACGCAAGGAGCCAACCATCATCATCATCATCATCATCATCATCATCATCATCATCATCATCATCATCATCATCATCATCATCATCATCATCATCATCATCATCATCATCATCATCATATCTAGATATTCTCCATCAAATATGAAGTCTTATAATTATGCATACCATATTATATAAAGGATAACTTAGAAATGGTTAACCATTCACGTTAGGATGCTTTATGAAATAGATCCAGTCCCCCTATTAAAAATGGTTGGATCCTATGCAGTGATTCTTTCAGTTTTTGGTAAATTATGATCATTATATGCAGGACTTTGATTTTTTATGCAGTTCACTCACTGTATTATAATGGTAACGTAACTTACTAACCTAATCCATTAGTCCTAATTTGTGACAATTGGTGTTACTAACAATGAATTAGGCTACATGTCATAATATTTTCTCTGCCGTGATTGAGAAGCAAATTTTCTAATGTTATTTGATTGCACCGGCTATTAGATAGGCATACCTGTCGATCTTATTTGATGGTGGGTGGCCACCCCTTTTGTCTGTCTCTGGGGTCACAGCATCCCCACTTGTCCTCAATGCCGTCATGATAGGCTTGTCATTTTTAGCCTTGTAACCAAGAGTCAACAGGAAAAAGCTCTGGCAGACTTGGTGCTGCAAGCCATTGGCGTCACTTAGTATATAGGAATATGTTAGAGTTCCTCTGCTTTCATTTTCGCCGGAAACCGCACTTCTCTGTTTTGGGCACCTCTTAACATTATGAAATAGCCAAATTCTTCGTTCATTATAAGTTAAAGTCCAATATGAATGCCATATCTTCTCTCTCATATCTTCAGCAATGTTCACATAACACTGCCTTTTGCAGGTTCGGTTGGTGCAGGTGTGTTCCCGCAAGGGATGAAGCATTTTATCCCTCTCTAGCCTTTCACTTGTGGTCCTAGTGCGTTTCTTTTGAGGATCCGCTTGAGACGGAGTCTGGTGGTGGTCTGAAGAGGATTCTCTGAGAGCAGACGAGACGCTTCTCCTTTTGCCGGGGACTGCAGATTCTGTATGAGGCTGATCAAGGGAGGCGCTGCTTGTTTGATCTTGAACAGAGGATTCAGTGGATGCCCTTCTTGTGTTCAGTGGTGCTGGACATTCTGATACTACTGTTACGTAATTTGCAACATCAACATTCTCATGATCATTGCCACTTATCATCGGATCATATAGGCCAATAAAATGAACCGGCATGGCATTTTCTATATCCATATGATCTGTCGACTGTGGTGTTTCCACTGCAGATTTCATAGTTCTGAAAATTTCTTCTGCTGTTAACTGCCTGTCTTGTTTTCTTACGTTTACCGCTGGCACTGGCATGGGACTTTCTATTTCCATATGACCAGTCGCCTCTGGTGTTTCAACTGCAGATTCCATAGTGCTGAAAATTTCTTGTGCTGTTAGCTGCCTGTCTTGTTTCGTTATTTCTACTGCTGGCACCGGCATGGCACTTTCTATTTCTATATGATCAGTCGACTCTGGTGTTTCCACTGCAGATTCCATTGTTCTGAAAATTTCTTGAGCTGTTAACTGCCTGCCTTGTTTTCATACGTTTACCGCTGCCACGGTTGCCAACACTGGAGGCAATGAAGATCCGCCTATAGAAAAAAAAACTGATTGTTAGTCGGGAAAACGTAGGTCTATAATTATTTCAACATCTCTTTCTCTCTATCTCTCCTCTCTTCTCCCTCACCTTCTCTCTCTCCATCCCTCTATTCTTCTCTACTGCACCTTCTCTCTTTCTTTCTCTCTTCCCTTCACCTCCTCTCTCTCTCTCTCTCTCTCTCTCTCTCTCTCTCTCTCTCTCTCCCAACTTGGCACAGGTGTTGAATCAAATAATTGCAACAGTGTATAGATAGGCCAATTGACTATGTAAATCGTGAGTTTCAGAAGTAAGGCAAGATTTTCATGTGTAATTCTGATAAATTCACCTTCACACAGGTATGCATTGTCTTTTTTTTTGGATACAAGCCTATATTTAGGCCTAATTTGTAGGCTAGCATTGCAAACTTTTAAAGGACAGCGTAGGAAAAAAGTAGACAGGCTCTACGTATTTTAACAATGAAATTTGCCTGCCTACTTTGAATCGACAAATTTACAGTGTTCTAACCTAAACTTGCAGTCACAACATTGTACACTTCTTTGATCAAAATTTTCATGAAGTCTCCATGAAAATGTGTAGTAACAGTTTAATATTTGGAGTTCACTGTGGGCCTATCGTAGACTGCTAATGTAGGCAACGTTTTCTTTTTTTTTTCTTCTAATACAATGACTATGATTCAACATACCTTTACTGACTGCCAACTTAACCATCTTCTTCCCCCTTGAAAAGCGAACGGCATGCATTTCGTTTGCTTAAAGTAAGAATTCCTTTCAAAGTGATGTTGCCTGTCAACACTTGACTCTCCTCTATTGAAGCAATAACTGCAAGCCTCGGTCTGAAAAGTGGGTGCTATACAGAGGCAAAGAGCAGTAACTACAATTTTACTACAGAGATACAGAGGCAAAGAGCAGTAAATTAAGATACTGCCTTCTGCCTCTGTATTAGGGTGGTCAACTGCAGATACTGTTGCTTGCCAATGTCTATATATAGCAAATGGAGAGAGTTTGAGGTTATCGAAATATGCTGAATGATAGATCAGATGGTACTGAGTCCTGTACAAGTGCTAACTCAAATTGGCCAAAATGTGCACTTACTGCCTTTTGCCTTTGCACGGCAGTAATTTACAACATATTCAATATCACATCACAAATCTTCAGGGGGAAAAGTTCATTTTCTTTGTTATTTGATTTCTTTTATCTGACATATTCAGTTATCTGACACATTTCTTTGGGAACAGTTGTCGTCATTATAACAAGTTTTTCACGGTATTATTTTTGCAGATTTCCAATCCTGAATGGATATACCAGTGATTCGCAATAGACAGATTCCTTACCTTTGCCAAGGGTAAATATATAACCACAACTGCACATTTCAGTGATTTTGCAGAAATACCATGAAACGCTGTGGCTTGTTTTGCCGTTGATCATAAACGATTGAGCCATCTGTTTTACTTTGTTTGGTTGTACCAGCTTTAAGGTTTTCCACAAACATACAGGATTTTTTTTTTAAATCGTTAAAAACCAAGGACCCAGCGTATCACCACCTAGTGAACAACTTTGTGTATCCTTCGACAAGCTGTATATTTCCACCAAGTTTCAGCACCATCTCAGGGACAGTTTTGGGGAGCAAGTCGAAAATAGTCTCAATACACAAAAATACATCCAAAAATAAATAAAAAAAGAAAAAATAGAAAAAACGCAGCACCACCTTTTGAACCAATTAAAAGCTGGGGGGGGGGGGGGGGGCAAGAAAAGAGTCCCTGGGCAATTATAAAGCAATTGGCTCGGCAGCTTTGTCGGAGAACATTTTTAAAGACTTGGTTAAAATACGAAAAAAAAAAAACTTCCCCAAATCACTGCAGCCCGACATTTGGGTATCAATAATAAAGACGCACACAAGGCACATTCCCTCCAAGTTTGAAGTAAATTTGGGCAGTGGTTTTGGGGAAATCGAAAATGTGATTTGTGGACAATAGATGGACGACATATGCCTCTTATTATAAAATAAGCTCAGCTGACTGACAAGTCAGCTAAGCTAAAAATAATTGCAGCACCTGTCGAACAAATTAAGGTACAAAGGTCCCCAGAAGTGTCATATACAATTGCAAAGCAATTGGCTCAGCGGTACTATAGAAGAATTTTTAAAAGTTTTGTACTAAACAAGCAAAAAAATCATTAAAAAAATCAGAATAGTTTGAGTGTAACAATTTTGACAATGCTGGCAGAAGAGAAATAAGCCTTTTGTTATGGAGAATGTGATTATCATCTTTTCATATATAGGCAGAACTTTGGCAATTTTGAGTTTGTCTGGAAAACCTCCAGTATTTAGAGACTTGTTTATAATAAAAGTCAATAGAGGCGCTATAGGTGTATTTATATGCTTCAAAAGTTTCATTGAAAGACTGTCATTTCCTATGTTAGTTTAAGGATTAAGATCACTGATTATTTTCTCAATCTCGCCTGGATCCACATGCACAAAGGAAAACCTTTCTTCAGTCTGGTTGGTATGATAAGTAGAAAAAGGGGCAACATTGCATGTGGGTTGTTTGGCACAGCTTTGGGCCAATATTTGCGAAAAGAATTGAACCGTTCAGCTATTTCATGTCCCTTTGTCACCTTTAAGCTATAAATGTGAGAAAAGAAGGAAAATCTTTTTTGTTTTTGTTCATATGAAGAACTGATCTGAGAACGTCCCAAGTTTTTTTTGAATCTCTTTTGAATTTTTCAAACTGACTAGTCATAATTTTTCTTAAGTAAACAAATGTTAGTGTCAAGTACTTGGTTTTAAACCTGTAAGTTCTGTTTGCGAGTATAATAAAAGGACGTGTCAATTGAAGAGCGTTTAAGTTGTTTATAAAAGTTATCCCGAAATTTGATGGATTTAAATCTACCGTTTGTCATCCAATTCTGATCCAGGACAGTTGAGAAATCAATATCGTTGATATCTTGAACAAAATTATGTATTGATTGGTTCTCGTTATATGCTAATTGGTTGTATTTAGGAGGGCGTTGCAAATTAAGTTTTTGATTCAAGCAAATAAAATATGGTAGGTGGTCCAATAAATTTGATAAAATGAAGCCAGTTGAACTGGCTTTCTTAGAATGAGAAAGGTTACAAAATACATTAACAATCAGGGTTACCCGCCTCGTCGAAAAACGAGTAGGTAAAGTGAGATGCGGCGAGAAAGCGCTGTTCAGCAAAATATCTAAAAATTCAGAGTAATTTCCCTGAAGTTGATTGGCAGGAAATTAATGTTAATATCTATGATCCATATATTCTATAAATATGGCTTGTCTAATTTGATTACCTTTCGATGTATGGAATTTTGTAGCTTTAAAGACTTTTGACTCATAACTTCGGTCAAATTATAGGTGGCGCCAATAGTATCATAACCAACTGAGATTTTAACCTCTTTTACAATCCTGACCTGCATATAACAGAATGATACAGGTGGCCCACCAACATTGATGACTTAGATTTTTATACACTTTGTACGTTCTAAGCATTACGTTGGCTGAACTCCAAAATTGTGGGGTGGAAAGCTTAAGCATACACAAGATGATACCTAGACCTTCAACACGGATTTAAAAAATGTAATTTTTAAAACATGCGCTTACATCCAGCTTTCCATACATGGTCATTTTCTTTAAATCAGGTAATAACTTTTCCGAGTTCTTGAAGAAAAGCAATAAAATTGGACAACCGCCAATCCATAATTACTGGGTCATAGTGACCCAAAAAGGAAGTCACCAAGTACACTTTTGTGTACAATGTAATCTAGTACAATTTTGATGTGGAGGCTCAATTCTCTTTGCCATGGATGCCAAAGCTGCACCCTGCCATTACAAAATCACCTTCCAACTTTACAGGTATGGTGACCTCACAAAAATAGGTTAAGGTCACGGATATTACAGAACATTCTAGCATTGAGCATGGTCTATATATCCTATAAATTTGCCAAGTCCAATCCAATTACTTTTCCAGATATGGAATTCCATATCTTAAAACACATTTTGGCTCATAATTTCCATCAAATTATAGCTGGCACCACTAGAATCATTGGCAACTTAGACTTTGACCTCCCCCATAATAGCACATATTTCATAAAGATCCATTAAAAATAAAAGTGCTAGAACATTCACAAGATTTTCATATTTGGACCTTTATATTACATAATACTGTAGGTGGTGCTACCAATATCGAAAAGGACCTAGATTTTCATACACTCTGCAAGTCCTGAAAGTTATACTGGGTTAACTTGAAATTTGTGGATGGTATGTGCTGACAAGGAAAAGTTTACAGACAGACAGACAGACATGAACATTCGCTTAAGCGACCTTATATCAGCCAAGCTGAAAATAAAAAAAAAAATGTTGGATCCTTGTGTCCTGCGGAAATTTGGTAGAGGCCAACCTGGAGAACATCCATGTTTTAAATCAACATATTCATCGCTATGATTTTTGAGAAGTAAAAAGTTAACATACTGACAGACAACAGACAGATGCAAACGGCGCATAAGCTCTAGAGACTGACAAGTTAGCAGAGCTAACAAGAGAAACTAGCACAGGCTGATTTTCTGACAGGAAATCAAATGTCTCCCCATGCTCCCTTAGTATTGTCACCCTTATTTTTATAAATAGGCCCACCGATTCCAATGATCTACAGATATGGTGAAGGTACACTCTTTATTGGCATTTCAAAATCTGAGATAATATTACCCACGAGAAGCACAAGCACACTCTTATTGAAGTCCACATGACCTTGAAAAATAGGTCAAGGTCATACATCTGCAGTCACAAGCAAGGTGTTACAAAAGTCTTATACAGAAACATAATCACACAAAATCTCAACCTCTTTAAGTCAAATCTTTCTAGAGTGCATCTGCAATGATTTTTTAAAAGTGGCTATGTGACTTTGAAAATAAGTCAAGGTCACCCATCTACAATCCCAACCTAGTTCGTATTATGGTACATAATCATGCAAAATTTCAACCTCCTAAGTCAAATCTTCGCCGAGTTGTTACGTCCGCGTCAATTTTAGCTGACATGCCTATGTGACCTTGAAAAATATGTTAAGGTCATCCATCTGCAATCCCAAGCAAGGTCACATATAGGAACATCTTCACATAAAATTTCAACTTCCCAACGCAAATCTTTCTTGATGTATCACATCCTTATTGATTTTAGATGAAATACCCCCTAGACCTTGAAAAATAGGTCAAGGTCATACATCTGCAGTCACAAGCAAGGTCTTACAAAAGTCTTACATAGAAACATAATCACACAAAATGTCAACCTCTTTAAGTCAAATCTTTTTAGAGTGCATCTGCAATGATTTTTAAAAAGTGGCTATGTGACCTTGAAAATAGGTCGTCACCCATCTACAATCCCAACCTAGTTCATATTATGGTACATAATCATGCAAAATTTCATCCTCCTAAGTCAAATCCTTGCAGAGTTATTGCGTCCGCGTCAATTTTAGATGACATGCCCATGTGGCCTTGAAAAATGTCAAGGTCACGCATCTGCAATCCCAAGTGAGTTTTTATATAGGAACATCTTCACAAAAAATTTCAATTTCCCAAGTCAAGTCTTTCTTGAGTTATCGCGTCCACAACACACGAAACAATGTTAAGAAGAAGAAGAAGAAGAAAAAGAAAAAGAAGAAGAAGAAGAAGAAGAAGAAGAAGAAGAAGAAGAACAACAACAACAACAACAACAACAACAACAACAACAACTACAACAAGTGGAAGAAATGGACACAAAACAATATGTCCCCCCGTTGCACAAGGAGACATAATTCCATATTCACGATGACACAACACTCCAAGCTCAATCCCTCACAAAAAATAAACAGTAAAGGGGGGAAAAAAAAAAGACTGTCACACAAATCAAGATTTTTATTTCTGCAACAAGCAAGTCATGTATCAGTATACCAGTTTGACACTCGGTCTCTCAAAGACCTTGCCCATCAATGCAAATATGATTACTCCCATAAAGACTACAGCAACTAATAAATCTTGTCAACTTTGTAGAATAACCTTTACACACTGTCACTTGCCCATCAGTTGTCAATATATTCAGTGAAACACACAAAAACACAAAACGTTTCCATTCAGTATGTCCCTTACAGAGATTCATGTACACATGCATTCTCAATGCACAAATCCAGACAAACATCTCATAAATTTACTATTGTGTCTTCATCTTAATGCAGTTTCCTATATATCACTAAGACCATACAATTTTGCATTTTGGTGGCCAAATTCATCTGCTGTAATTATGCAATATGTGCATGTGAAATTTTTTCTTCTGTTCATTTGTTCCTTGGTCAACATATAATTTGTTCTTTTCAATCATCTACTTCATTTTCAACAAACCTTCCGCTCACACCCATGTATTCCGGATGAAATGTTTACACATAATATAAAACAAGTTCTCTGTCTGTGTGATGCTCACAGGTTAAACCCTGAAAGATTTGACCACAATAAGTCGACAACCAGCTTTCTCTGCTTTAATTAACCACATAGTATCTCATGTCACAAATGTAATATGTTTCTCAATCTCACTTTATTTCCGCTATTTTTTTGTCATGAGCAATGTACATTGTAACATTATTCAAGTGCTTCCTGGGACACACTGTAGATGTCCGCACTGCCAAGTAAAACTGTTGACTTGGTCACTAAAGGCTTAACCCTCACACTGTGGATGTCCACAGTACCAAGTAAAACTGTTGACTTGGCCCTAAAGGGTTAACCCTCACACTGTGGATGTCCACAGTACCAAGCAAAGCTGTTGACTTGGCCCTAAAGGGTTAACCCTCACACTGTGGATGTCCACAGTACCAAGCAAAGCTGTTGACTCAGCCCTACAGGGTTAACCCTCACACTGTGGATGTCCACAGTACCAAGCAAAGCTGTTGACTCAGCCCTACAGGGTTAACCCTCACACTGTGGATGTCCACAGTACCAAGCAAAGCTGTTGACTTGGCCCTAAAGGGTTAACCCTCACACTGTGGATGTCCACAGTACCAAGCAAAGCTGTTGACTCAGCCCTACAGGGTTAACCCTCACACTGTGGATGTCCACAGTACCAAGCAAAGCTGTTGACTCAGCCCTACAGGGTTAACCCTCACACTGTGGATGTCCACAGTACCAAGCAAAGCTGTTGACTGGGCCCTAAAGGGTTAACCCTCACACTGTGGATGTCCACAGTACCAAACAAAGCTGTTGACTGGGCCCTAAAGGGTTAACCCTAACACATGCTCCCACCACTTTGGTTAACTCTTTCACTGACAGTTTTGATGACATTTGCCATGCTCTGAGTTATGGTGATAAGAGCAGATTTGTATCCTTTGTAAACTAAATTCATTCATTGAATACCAGTCACTGAGAGTTCTGATACTGTCACTATGGTCCAGGTCACCATTTCTGTGGCCAAAACACACAAAACAAACATGTTGACTCAGTCAAAAACTTGCACTGACACAGTTCAGCTGTTTCAACTGTGCTGAGTACAATAATATATTTATACCCACATCAATCACTTTTGTAGTTGGCTGATTTGCTAAATTGAAGTAACAAGGCACCTCTGAGCCCAATACTCTGCTGACATGTCATTTGATACCTCTGCATATTTAGTCCACATTTCACAGTTTATTTTCAATTCATTATCACAATCATGAATTTGTGTTTCTCTACCTTAGCTGCTAGTTCCACAGAATACCACCAGTGGCACCACCATCACTCTACCTGTCACAGTCTATTTCATGTTTGTTGTAGCATATCGACAGAGCCAATTTCTTGAAATGCATTCCCATCATGCCCTTACTAAAGTAGGTCAAGGTCATATTGTACACTATCAAACTGCCACCTCACACACAGTTTTTGGTTGACTGGTATCAATAGCTTCACTCTTTCTCAACATATTGAATTTAGTGTCATTAAATAGTGTGCATAATGCTCTTTAAAATACTTCAAGGTCACCCAAAATGGTACAAACTTGACCACTGGTAGGACAAACATTTGGTGTAAATTTCATAATTTAATCTAAATTGATTATCAAATCATTTCAATGTCATTTTGATGCCTTTGATTTCTGTCCTAAATACCACCAGTGTCGCCACCATGTTTTTATTGCCTTGTTGCTTATGGGTCAGTCACGCAACTTGAAGTCATTGATTTTTATCTGCATAATGTTCCTGTAAGAATGGCATATGAAGAGTGTACACAAGCTAAGATGTAATGACAATCACAAAAAAACAAAAACATATATACTATATATGATTTCCTGAAATATATTTCCTCCATGAACATGTGAAAATGTTTTGCGTCTTCTACATTATGCAATATCAAACTTTCACATATGCTACATACGATATCATAAGCCATTTTCTTTCTCAAAATATTGAATGTCTGGTGTATTCAACACATTTTTTTCCAAATCATGTTGTGTTGTCTTTATGGAATTTGTGAAAAACCAAAATCCAGCATTCTCAAAATTTCACACATTGGCCCAAACACAAACATAAAACTACAGTTGCCAATAACGTACTATTTTCACTTGATAAGTCCTGAAAGGTACATGAGATTATCATATAAACTGTGGGCCGTATCACATTCACAACCAAAGGTTTATATGTGGATAGAGAGACAGACACGAGCAATCATATTAAGCTCTGTGAGCTTCGGTAGGCAGAGCTAAAAATATACATTCCACTCAATATAATGTGCACCATGTTCTGCCAGCTCTTTTCACTTTAACATCCAGTCCACTTGCAAAACATATATACCATCCTAAGAATTTATACCTTTGCAGATGATGTATTAGCGCCAATGAGCACCCACATACATGTATCCTCCACCTTGTTAGGATGACAGAGAGCCGGAAGGCTACATACTGTATTCCTCCTTACTGAGCACATGGCACACTTACAAGATTACAGTCACAAGTCTGCAATTTAGAACGCTTCCCCGAACACTTTAGGTAAAGTAGGGCCCTGACTTCAGTTTCCGTGGGACCTCAGTTTTCGTGGTATGCTGAGCAATTTTGGTCGATGCCTAACTGCTCGATGTGTTCACATTTTAATTCATTTAACATAAGATAGTCTATAAGCAAAATTCATATTTTCCTATGCTGTTTTGATTAAAAATTATTTCTGACATCACGACAATGAGGCACGAAGTCAGTACCACGAAAACTGTGATGCCCTGAAAACTGACGAAGCCACCATACTGTGTAAAGGTCATTAAATGTGGAATTCATTAGCATGACCTTAGTAGCAATTAGCAATACCAGCATCTTGATCAAGTTAAAATACCAGATTGTTGCAATAAAGCACAGTGGCAGCACATTCCTCTTAAGTATCCCCTTAAGAATTAAAAAATTCTGAAATAACATTTTCTTTATTTTTTATCATTTGTATGTTATCCAGCAATGACAGATCCCTCCTAAAGGCTTAATTATGCTGTCTGCTTAGACAGAAAAATCTAGTTTGTCTCATTATTACATCTCTCTTCCCCTTCCAGTGCAATCCTTTGTCAAACTTCAGTGGTCCATGAACGCTAGTTTGTGCAGTACTAGATTTTTTCAAAGTTAAACAACCGACAAACACTGCATCACTGGTGGGGCAACATTTTTGAGATTAGTTTTACAAAGTTTCCGATTGAATATTGACCCTTTCCCCTTAAACTGGCCAAAACAGGCTGCTGGTCAAATGTCGTCTGCTTCAGCGTTTTCAACTAATTTCAACAGTAATGAAAAACAGTTTGACTGAGAATTGCAGATGAGACCTATCAAGATCACGTGTCTCAGGTCAAGAGCTTTCCTTGTCATGGGTTGGGCACTTAGTGCCCAACCCATGGCAAGGAAAGCTGTTGACTCAGTCTTGATTCAAGGGGGAAAGGGTTAACTTGCAATGGTTACCATTGAATTGGGTCACACATAGTGTGGCTAACCTGTTTTTTCTTGTATTGTGTAGAAGGAAGCAGGCTTTATTGGAATAAGTTCTCTTTGGAAACACTCCTACCAAGGATGTGGGTTGTTTCTACTTGACTTTGTGACTTCTAATGCAGGCATTTATTCAAGGGCAAAAGAAAAATGGTAGGCAAGGCTCCCTGACAGCAATGGTGTGAGAAAGTTGTGTATCTCAAAATCTAGTCCGCCTGGTTTCGCAGCCTGTGGGGCATCATCAGGGACTGCTGGACTGCAGAATGCATCTGGTAATTATACTAGGGTGCAACTTTTGACGTTGCTAATATAAATTAGGCATGCATCAACGCCAGCCATGGGGCCCGCATATTCAAATTACGGTCCACCCATCTGGTGACGTGGTGCAGACTGCAGTGTTGACATTGACACGTGCTGCTTTTGGTCATGTTTATGACGTCATGAAGGGGTTTTCTCCTGGAATGTACGCTAAAGTGTGCTTGCACGCCTAGGAAGTTGGGGAACTGTAATGGGGGTCCTGTGTAGGACATACCCATATTTGTTGAAATACCAGTTTTCTTGTTGCTACAGCAGTCAGGGAGATAGACCAATGTTTATCCCTAGCAAAGTCACAGGAAAATAAGCATAAACTTTTATTTATTATTATTTATTCAAAGGCCTCATCGGCCTCTCTGCTCTCTTTCACAGTAATACAGTATAAGCAGATGTATTCTCGTGCCCTTCATTTCTACAGTTGACCATTAACAGAGAATTTTCCCTAGGTTTTATTTTCCCAAATTTGTTCTGAATTGAATTCAGCATCTACTAGTATGTGGAAAGTAATTCAGTCAAATATTCCCAAATGAACCTCCTTGGGCAACAAATCAGGTACAAATGTCACTTGGGAAAATTTATGATTACAAACTAATTTAAGGCCTGACTGCAATTCAGCAAGTAAATAATAACATCTGCAGCTACAAAACATATAACTGTGTGTTTTGGTTCTGACTGCTTTATTTATATTTGTTTGTAGGAATTGTGATATTGACCCAACCACGACCATCACATTTAATGTCCCAGGTTGTGTTTATGTATATCCCTGAAAAATATCCAGCTGACACAGTTATAACTTAACCCTTTGACAGCTAGTCATGACAAAAGGCACTCTTATCTCAGTTACCACTATCATCTTAATAAGAGCACAGTGCGCTATAAAAAAAAATATGCACAAAGGCTAACAAAATGTAGATCCTAAGTGTAGTAATAAATTCTACCACTCTTTTCAAAACTATGGGATACATTTGGGGGTTCTTTCTTCGAAAAAAAAAATGGATGGTGAGTGCTTATTGACCCTTTCACTGCCAAATTTTGGACTGAGTCAACAGCTTTTTTTGGTACCCATTGGGCACATTGTGCCCAATGTGCACCGAGAGAATGTGTTGCTCTGTCACGTCTGACAGAGTCTACTCTACAGACTGTCTGCCTTGTAAATCCCAGGAAGCATTGTTGATTCTCTAAACTCCTATATGAGCACAGATGTTTCTTATGTTTAGGAGGCACATTGCAGCAACATTTCCTTTTGATCTAACGCTTCTATTACCATACTTACATTTAATTATCTCTACACTTTATCTACCACTTGTGCAGTGACAGCTGAATGATAGTTCGGATACAAACATCAACTGAATCCAATTTACTGTTAGCTGTCCAACCTCCTTCTGGAATCTATTTATCATGAAAGAAAATATGTTGATTGCATTTTTAATGCACAAACTATCCAATAGAGGGCATTGTCTGCTATCTCCTCATTCCACGTCCTCTGGGCCCTCCCATACCGTTACTGGGCGCCATTGACATTCCACCCCCGCTAGGGCGGGGGCCTCCTGGACGCATACCCCTGGGGCCTCCTTGGAATGGTGGCTGTCCATTGTTCACTGTTAAAAGACAAAACATACAATCTATCCATTCTTTACACATCCTTAGTACACAGAATTTGCTTTTTTGATTAAAATTAAAAATGCCACTTGGTGGCCTGTAGAGGCTTTTCAAGATTTGTTTCCAAGAGCAACTTATCTCTAAAACGGGACATGCGAATGTAGACTACAAGCCAAAGCAGTGCCTAAAGAAACAAAAGTGCAGCACTAGAAATTATAAATAGCGTTTAAAGAACAGATCACCCTCGGCACCCACAATCTTTTTTCCCCCAATTCTGTTTTTTTTTTTCTTTGAGACTTTGTAGGTGCTATTTTATGGTGTCACTGCACCAAAAATTTACTGAAGTTGTGACAAATCCTTCTTGAGATATTATGGTAACATTGTCACTTGTGCACCACTCAGACAGCCTTCAAATAAATACTTCTAAAGTTTCATGATAAATTTTAAAATAATACGAGATAGCTGTGTTTTGATAGGAACGTGGCCCATTATAATGTGCACCTCTGATAAAAATTTGTTGAAGCTGCAACGGATCCTTGTTGAGATACTATGGTAACTTTGTCCCCTTGTGCAGCACTCATATGGCCTTGAAATAAATACTTTAAAGTTTGAAGCATTTTGGTCTTTTTTCATGATCATTCTATTATCTTATCACATGACTTCTTGTTATGGACACTTTTTAAAGAATAACACTACCTTTCAGGCTGCAAAAAAACTTTATGAACTTTACATTATGACTTCACTTCCGTGTACAACACCGGAAATACTTATAGGCCTCTTTACACCCACTTAATGTACACACATCTCAATAAAAGCTGCTCCCGACCTTCCCCTGATGAAGACACAAGGGGCACTGAAACTAGTTGGGAGTGGAGCTTTTCAATTTGCAATGCGACAAAACGGATGGAAAATGCAGTGCATGACAATACCCTCCGGCACTTTTTGTGCTGAAGATAAAAAAGTAAACTCTGTGAAAGGTCAATACTGAACAATTAAACTTATTTTTTGAGCTATCATGGTAATGTTGTCAGGGTTGATGCCAATAAGATGGCCTTTAAAGAAATACATTAATAGTTTTACAAAAAAAAATTTTTTTAAAAAAGAGCAAACTGGTTTTTATCAGGAACCTGGTCCATTATAAGGTGCATCTCTGATAAAAATTTGGTACAGCTACAGTGAATATTTTTTGAGATATCGCGATAACATTGACAAAACTGATGGAAAATACAGGGGATGACAATACCCTCTGGCACCTTCTGTGCTGAAGATAAAAAAGTAAAATCTGTGAAAGGTCAACACTGAACAATTAAACTACAATGAGCCAACTGCTTTGTGCATACATGTATTTTGTTTTTAAATTTTTATTTTGACAAATACAGAAGGCAGACACCAAATGTCACAAAAATATGGAATTTGTTTGAGAAGAAAAAACCCCAGTACGCAAAAAAAAAAGGCTGGGAGCAGAAAGAAAGGGGAGAGAGCAAAATGCAATGCCCGGGTAAATCTTCTGTCTATTTTGACTGGCTGAGAACACTGGCACATCACATAATGCAGGGCTTGACATTAAGGCCAGTCAGGCTACTTTCCAGGGCAAACACATAAGTATGCAGTACAATTCCCAGCAGGGCAAGTAAAAATCTTGAACTCTATACAGCTACTTGTCCCCAACCAATTGTGAAAATACAAAAACAAAATAAATACAAAAAAAAAATATATTGATAAATAAATAATCTTTTGAACAAGTTGTGAAAACCTTCATGTGAAGCCCAAAGCAAGCGTTTATTTCAGGTTGCTCTTTGACAAACAAGTAGCTCACACCTAATACAGCCAGGGTTAAAGGAAAGGTTGAAATATAAGCCTTCCTAGAGAGTGACTGATAGGCCAAATTCTGGTCTGTATGGTATAAAAGCCTGCACTATTAGACAACTCTAACGAACACATTTCACTTCCAAACACTTTTTGGGTACAAAATCAGACCCTACTGAATACAAAGTTTCGAAAACATTAAAGACAATTAGTGAAAAAAAGGAAAAAGTTACGTTATTCGGTGGGCTCTTAGGCAACATGGTCAGGTACCTTGGTTCTTAATTATTTAATTGCTTGATCATTTGAATGGAGATATGCATGGGCAAAGAAAAGTTACAGGAGAGAGAGAGAGAGAGAGAGAGAGAGAGAGAGAGAGAGAGAGAGAGAGAGAGAGAGAGAGAGAGAGAGAGAGAGAGAGAGAGAGAGAGAGAGAGAGAGAGAGAGAGAGAGAGAGAGAGAGAGAGAGAGAGAGAGAGAGAGAGAGAGAGAGAGAGAGAGAGAGAGAGAGAGAGAGAGAGAGAGAGAGAGAGAGAGAGAGATTAATCACAAAATCTATAATGATAACTTTGATTGAATTGAAAAAATTCCCAAATCAATCTTTCTTTCTCTCTCCTCCTTTCTTGCAACACTGTCACTGCTTGTTTAATATAGAATTTGAAGACGGTGACAGTTATAGTCTGTGGAACCATTCATAAAAGCTTTTAGAAAATTTAATCATTGTTTGACTTTCAGTTATAATTGATTTTTAGCTAAAATGTTGTCACATATGATACACCCTTGTACTTACATAGAGGTTGTATTCCACCAGAACCAAGCAGTGGGGGTGGTCGTGCATTGCCCTGTTGACCTGCGTTATGGTTGGCATTGTCTGTAGTTGCTGGCTGTTGGTTACCATGGTTACCGTCTGTGGGCGGGGACTTGCGTTGGCCAGTAACCTGCTCTTGCTGTGAGAGAAATCAATCTTTTACTGACAGATCCTCTGTCTCTTGTTCTCATGCAACTTTAAGAGCACGATCATGTTCAATTTTAAGGTGCTCACACAGAGTTCTTAAGCTACAACCCAAAACTAAATTCACTGTTTTACCCCCTTGAACTTGGCTATTAGTCAAGGTCACCTGCACCTAATCCCAATTTAGCTTTTATACCAGACCTACATGTACACAATGAGCAATATAAAAGGTCTAACTCAACATTGTACCAGACCAAACTGCTACTGACGGCAATGGTTGCATACAGCAGTGTACATGTATGGGCTTCCAATATTGTGGTTATTCCACTCTTTATACGCATTTCAACTTATCATATTGATGAAGGTCTGATAATCTCATGTGGGGAAACAAATAAGATCTGCACATAGGCCCAGATGTGTCAGCACAAAAATTAATTTTCTGTGCAAGTTGGTGCAGGTATAATACACTACATCCTTGACAGTTGTTTGTATTCACAATGCATGTTCAGGGACTACTGGCACCACCAGCCAATTAGCCAAATGCCACAGTTTCTCCAATTTGGCTAAAAAAATCTTCAAAAGGCTAAATTGTTTTAAACTGAGTTAATAAACATCCCGGGCATAAAGTTACAGGAATTCTGCTTTTATTTCCAATTTTGGCTACAGATTTTCCAAGTCCAGATCTGTCCCTGCATATTGTGATAGTAAAGCCAAAATGTATGCACCTCAGAACTTTTGTCTAGGAAACGTGTTCAAAATGGCAATATTTTGATATGATCATTGCACAGATTAGGTAAGTATAAGAAAAGTGACAGTGCTTCTAGCTGTCACCTATATAGGGCCAATGATTTTCCGTTTCAAAAAAAGAGGATTTCCCCTTCCTCAGCAAAATTTTTTTCACATTCTGTTTCACTGCTATATATTTATATATGCACTAAAACCTCTCTAACTCAACACCTCCATATAAAAACACCGCTCTATACTGAACACCATTTTTCGGTCCCAAGTATATGCTTCCAATTAAAGCAAACCTCCCTATACTGAACACCTCACTATACCGAACACTTTTTTTCCGGTCCCAAGGGTGTTCGGTATATGGAGGTTTTACTGTAATTCATATAAGATAAAACGTCAAATTCCGTTACAAGGATTGAAAAAAGGCACAACTCCGCTTTGGTTTCGAAAAAAAACCCCCGAAAATCATTGGCCCTACCTATATTGTGTCACAGTCTGGCCTGCCGGCCGTCATTTTGCAGAATTGATGACACAGACACTCCTCAAAGCCAATTTTTAAAATTTTCAAAATTAAGCCTCTGTGAGCTGCATTGAAAAAAAAAGAACAAAGCACAATAGCAAAAGTAAACCCTCCAGACTACATGCAATCAATAAAACAAAATTTTAAAAAATAAAATTGAAGTAGTAAATTGAAATGATAAGTTGCCTGTGAAGGCACAATGTTATCAGAGCAGCATTGACTAAGATGGCCGACTCCAGTGCCCATACAAACAGGCAAGACCAATGAGTTTTAGTTAATCAAAAGTCTTGTTCTGTTTCACATATTTGCATTGTATTTCCACCATGATGTGACAAGTCTTAGTCTCTTGTCAGGTGAACTTTGAATTGCACTTCAGAATCCATACAGGCTGAACTGGTATACAGTAATTCATGGTCCTTACAGCCTGACCTGTTTGGACTATATCAGGCTTCCTGCAACATAGCCCTAGTAAAGACTAATTAACTAATTCCATACCAGTCACTGATATTGACTTATATTTACCTAGATTTAAGACGACAATGCATCTTTAAATTCTTCATGAAAAGCGCTTTCGTTCAAGTACCAACATGCCTATCGTCTTAAGTCAGTGGTTCTGACACTGCCTGGCAAGTCATGCTGCAGCTGCCACAAGGTCAGCTGCAGCATGACTTGCCAGGCAGTGCCAGAACCACTGACCAAGGCCTGTGACTATAGCATGGAATGAGTTAAGCAGTCTTGTAGCCAGACCTGGTAAATACTGACTCAAGGTTCCTGCAGCTAGACCTGGTTGCAATATTTCAGGTTTCCTACACCCAGACTGGTAAAAACAAGTATGATACATGCATGTAAGTCCCAAATACACCCTATAATGCCATTAATTTTTCATCCTCATTTTTGAACAGTGGATTTCTATAAAAGAAAACTGAAATAAAAAGTATTTTCCCAACCTCCCAATCCTATAGAACTTTTCCATTTGATAGGAAATAAACATTTCTTTTTGTATGATGTAGGGTTAATTCAATGTTCCTACACTGCGGCCTGGTCAGACGTAAAAGGTTTACATCCAGGCTGCAGTAATAGCTCACCATCTTTTGCATGTATTCTGGATTTGGCTCACTCATGTTAGGTGTCTCAGAGAACTGCATGCAGAACCTAAAACAAAACATAATATATGCATTGTGAGAGAAAGTATGGCATATGATTGGAAATACTTGAGCACCGTGACATCACACTTTCAAAATGGTGCTTGATCCTCTTCACTGATTATCACTACAAAAGCTCTGCTGGTGTGAATTACTATTTAATGACTTCAAATTCAAACTCCTCATAAAAGACCTCTTATTAAGAACCAGCTTATGCATAATTCCATAGAAGGTACAGCTGTCCCAGAACAATGTTTTTCTTGGCATACCTTGGATGCTAAGCCTGCTCAGGAAAGCTGTTTTCCACGGAATACTTTGGATGCTAAGCCTGCTAAGAGAAGCTGTTTTTCGTAGCATACTTTGCATGCTAAGCCTGCTGAGGGAAGCTGTTTTCCTCCAGACACTTTGGATGCTAAGCCTGCTGAGGTAAGCTGTTTCCCTCGGCATACTTTGGAGGCTAAGTCTGCTGAGGGAAGCAGTTTTCCTCCACACACTTTGGATGCAAAGCATGAGGTAAGCTGTTTTCCTCTACATACTTTGGATGCCAAGCCTGCTGAGGGAAGCTGTTTTCCTCCACACACTTTGGATGCTAAGCATGATGAGGTAAGCTGTTTTCCTCCACGCACTTTGGATGCTAAGCATCATGAGGTAATCTGTTTTCCTCAGCATACTTTGGATGCTAAGCCTACTCAGGGAAGCTGTTTTCATCGGCGCACTTGAATGCTAAGCCTGCTGAGGTAAGCTGTTTTCCTTGGCATACTTTGGATGCTAAGCTTGCTGAGGTAATCTGTTTTCCTCGGCACACTTTGGAAGCTAAGCCTACTCAGGGAAGCTGCTTTCCTTGGCGCACTTTGAATGCTAAGCCTGCTGAGGGAAGCTGTTTTCCTTCACATACTTTGGATACTAAGCCTGCTCAGGGAAGCTGTTTAACCTCAGCATACTTTGGATGCTAAGCCTGCTGAGGGAGTCTGTTGACCTAGTCTCTAACTTAGCACAGAATGTGTTAAGTTCTTCAGGATTGGCAACATGCCCCGAAAACAGGGTTCATACAGGTTCATGAAAAGGAAATTCAAGGACTTTCAAGGACTTTTTCAAACACTTAAATCGAGTTTTCAAGGACCAGATCCAACAGGAGAACACAACAGACAAATTGTCTAAATCATCACTTTTCAACCCTCTACTAATAGGACCAATGCATCTTATTCCACATTTATTATTTATTCCAACCATGTATGAATCAGACTCAATTTTTGAAATAGGCAGTAGACTTTCCACAAACTTACAAAGAAGCCTATATGTGGATCATATTACCGAAAGTCCTTTTAATAAGATAAGTTCAGTATGGATTATTTTATGAGTTTACTGTGACTTATATAGGCCTACAGCCAGTATGGGTTGAATTCCTGAAATTGACTCTATCTAGTCTATAAAATTGTTCAACCGCATATGGGTAAAATTAAACCTCAATATGTACCTATACCCATGCACATTTTTCACAAGAATGCCCCAGTTTCTTTTCTAGGCAGGTGATGTACTTTGTTACCTGTATGTTTGATACAGTGTATTTGTCCCTGAAAGAAGGCTGTACATGTAAATAAGGCTCACATAATTGGTTAGGCCTGATTTGATACGCACTGTCAAAACTACATGGGTTAAAAGAAGGTTAGATGCAAAAAGATACTTTGTAATTTGCAGTGTTACATTTTGACAAATGGAATTTGCCAGCCACTTCAAAGGAAAATGACAACAGAATGTGTTCATCTTAATGTGATTCATGTTCATATATACTAAATTTTGTGGAAAATATTTGTATTCCTTGGCAACTTGCCTCATTGGGTGATGCTTAAAAATAAAGTTCAAGGACTTTTCCAGGACCGTTGTCCAAAATTCTGGATTTTCAAGGTTTTCAAGGCCTTGAAAATGAATGTAGCAAATTCAAGTACTTTCAAGCACTTCAAGGACCTGTGCGAACCCTGTGAAAATATAGTGACAAATAAAATGCACCACGAACTAAAAACATTTTGAAGTGGTATATCACCTTGGGTGGAATTTTTGAAAAGCTGGAGCTCATCCCATAATTGTCTTGATGTAGATTATTTTATCCTGTAATTTTAATTGATACAGTGGTACCTGCAATTTAAGACCACCCCTTATGCCAGACAAAAGTGGTCACATATGACAGGTGGTCTTTCATTGCAGGTAAATTAAAGAAATAAAAGGCCAATGTCTTGAAAGGGTGGTCTTAAAAACTAATGTGGTCTCTCATGAGAGGTGGTCTTTAGAGCAGGTGCCACTGTAATTCCCTTTCATCTAAAGATAAAATAAATCCAAAACCAATATATCTTTAGAAATGATGGCATTTAAATTTAATTTGATAAAATTCCATCTCAATAAAATAGACAGACAGACAGGTAGGTAGTTAGGTAGGTAAACCTTATTTATCATGTTTATAGAGGGTACAATCCTGGTAAGCTGACCCTTATCTTCCCTAGGGTGCTCTTACATGCGCCAAGCAATCAACCATTCACGCACGTGTGTGCAGTGACCTGTTGTGAGTGCATTTCTTATTGCAGCCACTACTGAGTCAGGAGACTTGTGGCCCCCGTCATCACCACTGACATAATCAGGCACCGGTAACCCAAACATGTTCCACTAAGCCTTCCAGCAGTTCAGTGAAAGACCATGAATGAAAAAAGAATATTAATACACATAGATATCGAAAATGGCCTCTCCTTAAAATTTCAGCTCACATTCTTTCAAAGACCAATGTTGTCAAGACCTTTCAAAGGGTAAAAAGGTGTGTACAAAGGCTGTGACAGTAGGAAGCACCCAAAGTGTCATGTCAAATCAAAGAAATATTCTGCATTTCTACTGAAATGATCACTGTCCACCAACAGCAATGATATCAATTTCACCACCCCTGCAATGCATGCAATGGCTGACCGTGCTGTAGTTTCTGAGGTATTCATACGTAACTGTGGGCATGTGCTGCCCTCTATCCTACAGCAAGGAACTTGACAGGGAACAGGGCAGATTCATGTATTCAGTCGGGCAAAACATGTTTTGTAATAAAAGATAGCAATCTGTGAGAGCAAAAGCCAAATAAAAGTCATTCATGTGGTTTAAAACAGCTGCTTAAAATATTCAGAATTTTTCATTTGTTTAGCAGAAAAAGAATAATTTTCAGATCTTTCAATGAAAAATTGATAAAAGTGCCCTAATCATGGTGGAGGCATAGTTCTGTTGCCTTGTGACATAGGTAGCAAGAACAGGTAGGTGTGCAGTGACTTTTGAATTCCTCCTACTGCAGGTTATGGCTGGATCAGTGGGTTGTGCAGACACCATGCTATTCAGCCAAATATCACCACATCTCCTTCCCTTTCATTAACATGTAAAAGCTACATTGCTAAAAACAACCGTCTTTGAATCATCTACTCACTCTCCAATTTTGTGTATTTCTCCTCCTTTGCCAGTATATAGTGTAAGGCAGCCTTTCCACATTGAGGCGTATCTGTCAAATAGAATTCACACTGTGACACAAATTAAGATTTTCCAACAAAAACACCTCTCCACCTCCCTATTAGTAATTTGCAAATGAGGATAACCCAGTTCAGTAGCCAAATGGGTAGTGGCTAAATCAAAAATGTATGACTTGGCTAACAAAATTTGGCAACTTAAGCCAAATGGGCTAGGGATATTTCATAATTTAGTCAATTTTTGATGCACATATTCATAGTATTTTACTTAATGATTGAGCATTATTTCAATTGTACAATTTTGCTCGTGGTTTTGGTTGACAAGAATTTGCATTAAGCTGTTAAAGAGGTCAACCTTACAGTAGCCAAACTGGCTACAGTTAATAAATTGCTAGTGATTGCCCTGTACCTACATGTATACCTGCATATGTTTCATTAAAAAAATAAGGCTACACAGGCCTACATATACTTGGCATTTTCATTGCCTGGCAAGGCAAGCGACACCTTCCCTTGGTTATTCGGACAGCTGGTGCACCTGACTTATGGCTTATATTATGACACAAAAACCAGGGACTCTAGCACTGGCATTTTGCCACTGAATAAAAATGGTATGAAGCCTATGGGCCGAACACTCTGCTATACCTGCCATTTACATATTTCACAGTCTTAGGCAGGATACAAGCTTGAAAAACCAAGGGCCATGTGCAGCACACGGTATTCAAGTTAAAATTCCACTAAAACACCCTGACAATTTAGTAATGGTACCTGAATCCTTTCTTCCCATGACAGAGAACAAGAATTAGCAATGTCATCTAATATGATAATATCAGATATAATATGTCTTTTCAAAAAAAAAAAGTTCTTGGAGTAGAAGGATCGTGCAATGTAAGAAACAAAAGGACCGTGTGAACGGCCCGTGCTCGGCTGATATAGACATTTATCACACTTGCAGCTCTGTGAACTTGGGATACGATCAAGGTCACCCATGTACTGAGTAAGTCTGACCATTATAGAAGAACACTAACATGTGCAACATCAAGGTCCCAGAAGGCATGGGGCGATGGCCCCCTGCTACATCAGCTGGGACAAAAAACGATGAAGACCGAGTCTGGGGAGTGTTTTGGACAGATGTTAGAAGTCTCTAGAAAGAAGAAGAATTTCCCGTAGAGAATGTTGCACATGGCGTGTTGTTGATTTTTGCTTGCTGTTGCATAATTGTTCACAAACTGCACATTTTTGTGCCCGCTCAGCTGTTGAATGATGGTTGGCAGGATTCCCTTTGAGTCTTCAGTGCTGATGAAAAAATGAGCTGACCTTTGACCCATAGTCATACCAAATATGGAATTGATTCCTGCCATATTTGGAAAACCATATCTCTGATTTTACAAATATGGTACAAAATAGTACCACCCATGGGATATGGTCAACAATATCACATAGGCCATATCCCATGGGTCTATACTGTAATACACGTATGACACAAAGCAGGGGATAAAGTGCATATATTACACTACATACATGTATTGTATTTACATTTTTGACTTCTCAAAAACAGCTGCATGGAATGTTTTGATTTTGCACATGGATGTTGCCCAGATGGACCTCTACCAAGTTGCAAAGGAGCTGATGATGCAATAATTTTTCTATTTTGGACGAATTTTCTAATAATTTTTTGAAAAAAATTTAAAATTTCTCAAGAACTACCTGGCCAGTTGCTTTGATATTACGCATAGGGTGACCTGGGGTCACCTAGTTCTTATTTTGGCCACCAGGTGGCACTGCAATTTTTTTTAATGAATTTTCATCTGTTAAGGCTATTTTCGACTTCTCCAGAACAGCTTGACAGAATTGCTTAAAATTTTTATCAGAATATAGTTGAACAATGAAAGTTTGAAAAAATAATGTGGATGTGTTAATTTTTGACAAAGTTATGCGATATCAAATGTTACAAACATAAGTGAGTGCTGCCACTGTATAAATATATATAGCAATACAGTGCATGTATTGCATTATTGTATTACAATTTGGACTTCTCAAATACCGCTGCTTGAGTGTTACCACTGTACATGTATATAAGTATACAAACTACAGTGCATGTATTGCAATATTGTAAAAGCAGATTCCAGTCAGCAGAGCACAGGATCGTCATGATCCTCTTGTGTATTTTATAGTCTTAGGCATTTTGGAATGACAGGTGAGTCCACATCATGACGAAACTCAGATTCCAGCTCTGCAATTTTCATCAGAACATATCCTGTATTTTGGTCCTTTTTCCAAATTCTCTTTTTCTCAGGTCTGTTTATAACATGTTTTCTTGTGCTCAGATAAAAAAATATGTCATTAAAAGAAAAAGACATTCCAAAGCACTGAGAAAATACAACCTGGAACTCCATTTGAAGAACAGGGATTAAATGATAGACTAGAACAGTTATAGTTACATGCATACTAAAGTGCAGTTACTGCTATATGAAATGATCAGTTTAAATAGATCTTGAGCAAGCTAACCTTTTCATAACCACAGCAGATGCAGCAATGAGGAAATAAGTAAAATTGTCATTGATGGGTTGGGGGTAAAATATATCTCAGGATCAGAGATATAAGGGATGGCATCTCAAAGTATGATCCAGAATGTGCTTGAAACCATTATGTCTCTATCATTATTGTGTCAAACAGAACATACAAGAAAAATGAGTAAATGTTTTTAATAGTGTACAAAATAAGATAGACTGGAAGCCAATATGTGATTGACATCATAACTGTTACATTGTCCATACCCATAGCAACTTTATCCTGCCCTGTAAAAGGGCAATGAATCTAACACAGTATTCAGTTTCTGTTGAAGCAAAGTGCAGAAGGATGAAACAATTACTAACTTCCTGCAAAAAGTAAACATATATTTATGTTTATTCTGGGGTTGAACAGAATTTGCTAGCCTTTGATGAGTCCATGGAAGAATGAAGCTGGTCAGGCAGTCTGATGCATCGCATGTCTACTGTCATCAACACATGCCTCAGTCAGGCAGTCTGATGCATCATGTGCCTGCTGTCATAAACATGCCTTAGTCAGGCAATCTGATGCATCGCATGTCTGCTGTCATAAACACATGCCTCAGTCAGGCAGTCTGCTGCATCTTGTGTCTGCTGTCATCAACACATGCCTCAGTCAGGCAGTCTGATGCACTGCGTGTCTGCTGTCATCTGGTCATCAACACATGCCTCAGGCAGTCTGATGCATGGCATGTCTGCTGTCATAAACACATGCCTCAGTCAGGCAGCCTGATGCATCATGTGCCTGCTGTCATAAACACATGCCTCAGTCAGGCAGTCTGATGCATCGCATGTCTGCTGTCATCAACACTTGCCTCAGTCAGGCAGTCTGATGCATCGCATGTCTGCTGTCATCTGGTCATCAACACATGCCTCAGCCAGACAGTCTGATGCATCACGTATCTGCTATAATCAACACTTGCCTCAGTCAGGCAGTCTCATGCAATGCATATCTGCTATAATCAACACTTGCCTCCGTCGGGCAGTCTGATGCATCACATGTCTGCCATCATCAACACTTGCCTCAGTTTTCTATACAGTAAAACCTGTCGCGGAAAGCCCTTGGGACCCAGTAAAAGTGTTCGGATATCAGAAGCGTTCGGCTTTAGAGGGTTGGAGGTGTGGCCTTGTGGCTACATATGCACATGTAAACTTTGATTTTACCTGTATATGCATATGTATATGGAACTGGCAGCTCCATGATATTTATATATGTATTTATACTGCAAAAACTTTAAAAAAAGACTGAAGTCTAACATGCAAAAAAGTAAAGTTATCAAAATTCTAACCACTTCAGGAAAAAAAGTTCACACGATTCATAAACAGTACATGCATTATTATCAATATCATTGGACAGCCTTACTAATGTTACCAGTATGTACTGACGTATGTACATCTGTCCTAGCGGTGATAGTGTATTGTTACCAGTATGTACTGAAGTATGTACATCTGTCCTAGCTGTGATAGTGTATTGTTACCAGTATGTACTGAAGTATGTACATCTGTCCTAGCTGTGATAGTGTATTGTTACCAGTATGTACTGAAGTATGTACATCTGTCCTAGCTGTGATAGTGTATTGTTACCAGTATGTACTGAAGTATGTACATCTGTCCTAGCTGTGATAGTGTATTGTTACCAGTATGTACTGAAGTATGTACATCTGTCCTAGCTGTGATAGTGTATTGTTACCAGTATGTACTGAAGTATGTACATCTGTCCTAGCGGTGATAGTGTATTTACCTCATTTTATGACATAAAACATCAATTCAGTCAGTGATAGTGTATTTACCTCATTTTATGACATAAAACATCAATTCAGTCATTGTTTGAATACATTTATGCCACAAATCTGATAGGAAAGTGTTGGATTTAGAAAAAAAGTGATGTTTCTGTCTTTCTATATGAGTTTTCAGAAAATTGTTTCTTCTTTGTGAAATTGTTCAGCCTTGACAGGTTAAATGTTGCTTTGGGACCCAAAACAAGTGTTTGGCATTGAGGGCAGAGAGATATTCGGGGATTGCAGCTTCCGACACTTGTCTCCTAATACCATGATTAAATAACACACAAAACATTGGGACTGGAAAAACTTCAATAACAGAAGTGTTAAACTTGGCAGGTTTTACTGTACTAAGTAAGGGCAGTGTCTCATCTTGCCATCCTTCACAAATTTGACAAAAACAACATTATGGGGATAGACTGAGTTAATGGGAAGTTTATAACAAAATAACTGGAAATAAATATTTGGATTTCTGTACAGTCGACTGAGTGTAAGCTTGTGCTGGATATAAATAACCATGATGGCTTTTGTCAAGGCCCTTTAGTCCTAGATTTCAAGGACTTGGGTGATTTTCTGTTATTGTGAAAAAGAGGCAAAAGCATCAGTTTTACATTTTTTGCTCAGCTGACTCGTCAGTCGGCTGAGCTTATAGAATGGATTGGTCCTTCGTCCATCCTTCGGTCCACAATTCACATTTTTGACTTCCTCTCCAAAACCGTCAGCCAGATTCACTTCACATTTGCTGGGGATGTGCCTTGGGTGAGGCTCTACCATGTTTGTTCAAATGTTCATGCTCCCGTGATTTAACCATTTTTTTTTTTTACTTTTTGGTTCTTTTTTGGGGGCGGGGGGCAAATCTTAAAAAATCTTCTTCTCCAATACTGCTGACCCAATAGCTTTGATATCATACTGGGAAGCTCCTGGGAACTCCTAGTTCTGAATTTGTTCACCAGGTGGTGCTGCGATTTCTTTCTAATTTTTTTATGGCTTTTTGTGTGTTTTTTGCTATATTGGACTACTTCTTTAGAACTGTCAATCACATTAAGCTGAAACTTGGTGGATATGTCTCATGTGAAAGGGTCAAACAAAGTTGTTCGCTAGGTTACACTGCTGTCGATTTCTCATTTTTAACGATTTTTTCAGTTTGGATACTTATCCCTCAATGCAGCTTTCCTATTGATTACTATATGAGTCAATGGGCATTCTAATGATAATTCACATTTTCTACTTCTCCAAAACCATCATGCAGATTGACTTCAAACTTGGTGGCAGTGTACCTTGCGTGGGTTTCTACTAGGTTTGTTTAAGTGGTCACCCTCCAGTGATTTTTGGATTTTTATTGAATTTTCGATTCCTGATTTTTAACGATTTTTTCAGTTTGGGTACATATCGCTCAATGGAGCTTTCCTATTGATTACTATATGAGTCAATGGGCATTCTAATGCTAATTCACATTTTCTACTTCTCCAAAACCATCATGCAGATTGACTTCAAACTTGGTGGCAGTGTACCTTGGGTGGGTTTCTACTGGGTTTGTTTAAGTGGTCACGCTCCAGTGATTTTTGGATTTTTAGTGAATTTTTCTGAGGTTTTTTTTTTACAATTCTTACAAAATCTTCTGCACAACTGCCCACTCACTTTTGCATTGATATTACACAAGAGCGTTCCTTGGGACTCCTAATTCTTAATTTGTTCACCAGGTAGGGCTGTTTTTTTATGATTTTTTGGCGTAACTTGTCACTTTTCCAGAACTGTTTTTCAGATTAAGTTGAAACTTGATGGATATGTTCCTTGTGAAAAGGTCAAGCAAAGATGTTCACTAGGTAGTACTGCTGTGGATTCCTGGTTTTTAACACCTTTTTTTTTTTTTTTTCAATTCGGGTACTTATCAGTAAATACACCTTTTCTGTTGCTTACTATGCAAGTCAAAGGGCATTCTAATCAAAGTATTCTAATAGTAATCCACATTTTGGATTTCTCTGTGAGTCAGATTTACTTCAAACACAGTGACAATGTACCTTGGGTAGGTCTCTACCAAATTTGTACAAATGGTCATGCTCCAATGAATTTTGGATTTTTTTATGATTTGAAGTCCAACTATATTCTGATAAAATCTTAAGCCATTCTCTTAAGGCATTCCAGAAAAGAAGTAAAAAATAGCCTCAATACACAAAATTTCATCAAAAAATTTGGGGAAAAAATGCAACACTGCCTGGTGGCCAAAATAAGAACAACTCACCCAATGGAAATTCTTGTACCTGCACCTACAGTAATTCTGCATTCATTTTGGCCTAAAGAATCTTCAGTGTATGAAAACATGCTGTAATGCAACTTAAAAGTACAGAAATAAAATCATTCCCCTTCAGTCATGTCCCCACATTTTCATAATCACTCTACAATAATGGAAACTTCGATCTTGATCAAGTTAAATGGACATCCCAAATGGCTAACCATGATGCATAATGTTGGAGTTCTTACAATGAAATTATGGATAAACAATGTAACGCTGAAACCATATAATTGTCATATTAAGTACATACCCCTTTGTCAGCTTACATATGTCCCCAGTCTGCATGAGATCCCCTGCCTCATCCCATATTGATATGTTAATACAACCAGTTTTGTCAGCCACTTTGACTGACCGTACATCATGTCCATCCTTTGTCCTTGTTGGCTTTCCTGTAAAACATAAAAAGTTCGAAAATTACCAGCATGAAAGCAGCAGAACACAGAATCTGATAGAGTACAAAAGTGTTATTGTGCCATCAAAGGCAGAATAGAAGTTAGAAAACATGGAAACATTTGCATTCTGACACAAAGAAAGTGGGGCATCAGCGTTTATAGGAGTGATGTATCTCCTTACCAAAAGAATGAAAATAAAACAAAAGATACAAAATCCAACAAGAACTATCTGAATGAGGTTCAAACAAAAATTAAGGTCACCCTTCTTTGCACTTGGGGTCAGTTGTTTTATGAATATCCTTTTGTCTGAATATACTCGGCAAATGCCAAGAAGGCAAGTGTGCTGGTTGACAAGTATCAAATTGATGTTGCTCTATCATTAGAGGCCCACGGATGTCAGCAGTAGTCTAACCAATTTTCTCCTTTAGGGAACTCCTCAGAGACTGAGGTGTGATGAACAGGAACACCAGTATTCAAATCACAGCATAACTTTGGCTATACATGTAGTTACCTGTTGTTATATTGTGATTTCATGCGCTTGCTGTGTGTGTGGTTGGCTCATGGTTGGGTGAACACATCAACCAGTGGCCTAGACAGCTTGTGTAATATGTAGACAGAGAACATCACGTGATCCTTTTGTCTTACAAATGTGTAAATCTTTTTCACACATCCAAAAGAATTACATTCTTTTTTAGGAATGGCGATTTGGTACCACTGGTATGTGCATTTCTGTTTTGGGCCAGGTGATTGGTGTTGAAGGTTGCTGGTTCCAAACCTGGCCGTTCCGTTGTCACAAAACATATTTTTGGTGCTCCTTTGATGCTGGTGGACTTACATGTACAGCCCCTGGTCTGGGACAACTCCGAACACAGTACTTCATTTGTACAGGAATAAATACAATGAACTGGCCTGTGTGAATTATGACACTCATGCATACCTGCCACTATTGAACAGTTTTTTTTTTAGGAATGGGAATTTGGTACAGTTGGCGTGTGCATTTTCCATTTTTGGCTAGGTGATTGGTGCAGAAGTTTGCTGGTTTGAGACTTGGCCGTTCCGTAGTCACAAAACATGTTATCATCTTGTGCAAAAGATTTACATGTATGTAAAACAGTTTTACACAAGTGTAATTATATTCATTTACACATGTAAATCTTGTGCACATATGTGCAAAAGATTTTCACACATGTAGAAAGGAATTGCGCATGATGTGTAAATGTATTCTTTTTACAGGCTGTAAATGTACTTATTTTTGCACGTATAAATTTTCACGGTTTTTGCATTTCAAGCATTTCACTGAATTTTTCATTTCATTATTTTGAACATTATTCTTATCAAATCAATGTTAACCCTTAAAGTGCTGATTTAAGATTGAGTCAACAGCTTTCCTCGGGACACTTTGCACGCAATGCACGCAAAGTGTCCCGAGGAAAGCTGTTGACTAAGACTACTTTTTGCTTCAGACAAAGCTTGCTTGTATTTGAATGAAAGGTATCTTCATGAGGAATTTGACTCTTTTAACCATTATATGTTTAATGGTAATGAGAAAGCAACTAAAGCAGTGATTGGGGCTTAAAGACTACTTTTTGCTTCAGACAAGGCTTGCTTGTATTTGAATGAAAGGTATCTCCATGAGGAATTTGACTCTTTTAACCATTATATGTTTAATGGTAATGAGAAAGCAACTATAGCAGTGATTAGCACTATAAGCGTTAAAATACTATTTCACTGTCTTTTTATTTTCACTGTATTGTGCTATCAGCGAAATAGGAAAAATTGAAAATTTTTACGCTTATACACAACTTTCGAAACCCCTGGCTTATGGATGAGGAATCAAATAGATTGATTTATGTGGGAAAATGGAAACTATTCGTATTATTCTTGCAGTTATATGTACCTTGTAAGTTTACCTTAATGCCTGTAATTTCTTTGAAGATATAAAGGGAGCTTGTTCTGGAAATTTAGGGTTAACTTTCGCATGCATTTCTGTGGGATATTTTTTATAAGACATTATTGCGAGGTCACAGCAAAATGCAAATACCCATACTTCATTACTTTATTTTGGCCCACCATGGCCCATGTTTGGGATGGCATGTCTTCTCACTTGCTGAATCTACTGAAGTATTGAATGTTTCCTTCATGGTGTGAGTGTTTCCAATAAGGAAAGCATCAGCAATTCCGAAAGCTACGATGTATTTCTGAAATAAAGTTGACGACGAATTTGCCTGACAATGACATGCACAATTAGCTGACAGCTGGGGGCGGTAGCAAATGGGTCAAGCAGCTCAGGTCTTCAGGGATTATTGCTTGCAATGAGGAACAGCACCATGCCTGTTGCGTTTAGTCTGTAATTGACATGGAAATTATATTTGATATTGATCAATCATAAAGAATGACCAAAAAAATGAAGAAATGCTATGTGTGTCGTTCTTCTAGGAAAAGCCATCAACTGTTGCTGCTGTTGAGACAACTTAGTCATTTAGCCATTTATCAATGTAGCGAGACCTACGAAACTAGATGGATTGAAACCTCATAAATGTAAGCGCTAATCTTGCGATTTGCTCACAACTACCCAGGTCTATCAGACCTTCAGAAATAAGATGCCAGTGCAACTAATCAATTCTTTCACCTTGAATTCAATCATCAAATCCATCCTTACAAATGCCAGCACAGGCAATGTCTATTCATGCAATGTGTTGTTCCACTGCCAGGCCAGCTCGTCGAACAATCAACCCCCCCCCCCAAAAACGCACCAAATTACTGGTAATTGCATTTTATTTCAGACAAAATAAGTTCATAGATATAATTGATTGACATTCATGGTCACTCTATTCCAGAAAAGGTAGTACATGCCATATCTACAGTTGTTTCAACGTTTTTTCTGCATCCCCATTCACAGGTTCTGGGCATAGACTTGCATAAGTGTCAGCATGAAGGCCTCGCCCCCATTCATTTAGTACGACAGTGTGATCGACAGGTGGTGCTATGTTTCGAAAATTTTGTATATATGTCTTATTATACATGTTGTACAATGCTGAATGTAACATGGTTGCCTAATTGGCCCCCAGGGGGCATGAATGTTGAAATAAAATCTTTGAATCTAAATGTACAAGTCTCACACATATGTGGAAAAGAATATGTGAAACTTTGCTGCATATGCAAAGAATTACATATGTAAAATTCTTTAACATGCAGAAAAATACACATAAACTGTGTAAAACTATTATAGTTTTACACAGTTTGTTGTTTACTTTTACATTAGTAAATCTTTTGCACAAACTGTAAATTGCTTTACTTTCGCGTGTATAAATTCTTACAGTTTTTGTATTTTTTTTACATTTCACTGTAATTTTAATTTCACTGTTCTGGGCACATTTTCCATTCAAACAATGTTAAAATACTATTTCACTGTGTTTTTATTTTCAAGCTTTTCTGCCATCAGCGAAATACGCAAAAATAAGAACACAGTGAAATTAAAGCCATTTACATTATTTACACTCATACACATGTAAAATCATTCATTTTACATATGAAAAATATTTACAGGTGTGTAAATATATCTTTTACATGTATGCCTTTTATACATGTACAAGATTTACACATATGTAGACAATTGTACTTTTGTAAATCTTTCCTACATGTGTCAAAAAGATTGACACATGTAAAACTTTCTTTCATATCATATGTGAGAAAGATTTACACCTATAACTATGTACACTGTCACTAGTGGATTTAATGCCCAAAAATGGCCAAATGGCTTCCAACATGCGATATGCCAAACCAGCTTGGTCAGCCCACATAGCTATTACAAGATACATGTACATTAAAACCTGTTTTGAGACCCCTTCTTTGGGGGACCACCTGCAGAACCTGACCAGTGACCACCTAAAATTGCCCCAAAACAAAAGACCACTTATCCAGCCACAAATACCTCATTTAGATATAAAATAAAATCCACCAATTGTGTACAAGATTAGTAATGTTGTTTTGATAAAATGGGTTTAAAAGACTAAGAATGTTTGCAATACAGTGAAACCTGTCTTCAAAGACCACTCCTAGAGATAAACAAATTGTGGTCTCTCAAAACAGGCAGTCTTTCATAGGAAGTATAAATAAAAAGAAAAGTACTGAGCAAAGTAAGTTGAAAAGTGGTCTTTAAAGGCAGGTGGTCTCTCAAGGCAGGGACCACCGTATCAATAAACGCATGCCTGCAAGATGGATTGGGTATAAATGTAGTTCTAAACATGCATGCATGGATCTAAATTGTGGATGGAAATTTCAAAGTAACTAGAGGTTAGTTGTTGGCCTGGTGGCACGAGTCAACCCCTTCTTTGGGAGACCACCTGCTTTATGTGACCACTGTGGGGTGTGTCCCAGGGGTGGTCTCTCAAAACAGGTTTTACTGTAACAGCTCGATGGTCAGTGTTAGGCTGTCAATAGTGCAGAACTTGCTTTCGCACTGACCACACTGCCCTCTAACGACAAACATTGGCCTGTGAACGTAAGTCCGAGCCCACCAATCCCCCCACTAAAATAATGCACACACCAAAGCCCACCCACACCACATCATTCGCTCTTCTCCCCGCTCAAGTGAACATGCCCTTACACACCATTGCCCCACTTCCCGTCCCCATTATTTCCCCCAAAGTCTCCAGTCCAGTAAATATCCTAACTGGCCGGAAAAGAAGACTGGACAAATTAGCACCTCACCTATGATACTGATTATCGGTCCAATCTTTTAAAATTTTGTCAATTTTGACTGTCATTCCAACTTTGCAGTCGCTTTTCCGGAGGGAGTAAGGATATTTAATGGAAGCTGTTGATTTTCACAGCTTACCTATTTCTAGCACTATGAAAACGACGTTCAGGCTTTTTTGTGCAGGCCTGATGTCTTTTATGTTCGACAAGACGGGCTCAGACATCTCTCCGTCACATCATCGAACCATAGTACTGTACGTTTGCCACATAAGTGTCACCAATATGACGACAAAACAGTCTTTTGACTGTCGTCTTTAGTGACCTTGGCCTGGGCTTGGCGAATCCGTCAATCACTCAATGTTAAACTTCTGTGACGATATACGACAAGTTTTGAAGCTCAGGTCTCATGGAACAAGAAATTGCGATCACCTATTGCCACAATATATAAAAGTTACCAAAATAACCGATTATAAGCTATGTATCGGGACAAAAGTGAGCCCTATTCAGGGTGAAACTGAAGTCCCTGTCTCTCTACATCTCTCCATTGTGCTTTGTCTATCTGTTGTATCCCAGCATGCTTCGGCTGTTGTGCCGTGCCTGTGCATTGCCGCTACCGACCTCTGCACTCCAAGACACGTACTAAAATTAATCCATTTCTCACAATGGTGAGACATGCGCTGCGATCTGGACGTTGTTCCACAGAATTAAGTTCCATGAAAAATTAAAAATCGTTTCAGCTGAAACATAGGTCAGACCTTTGCCCTTTTTCGTTTTAGGCTAATAATCTCAGTAGATCTGTATAAAGAAACATCCTCTGGAAACCGACAGACTGAAAAAAAAAAAAAAAAACGTGAGTGTCACATTCGGGATGAACTGTGAACACGGATACTACTACTAGCCTGAACTAGGGCAGTCTGCTAATATAAATAAGGCCATCACAGAATTGTGTTGTCAACCCTCCCTGCTTACTCGGCAGCCTGCCGAACGTTATGCCGAAAATTCTTTTTTTAAAAATATGTAGATTTTTGCCATTTTTCAGCCACTTCCTGAATTTCGTCGATATTTTTGTTCTTTATTTGAGGGAGAGAGAGAGAGAGCATACGGACTTCCATTCGTAGGCGACACATTACTACATATGATGGGCATAGGCCTACTGGCTTCCGGTTTGTTTGTTTGTTTTTTTTTTTTTTTTTTTTTTGGTTTTTGTTTTTTTTAAATTCTTTAACTCTGCAGGTCTGAGGGCTGACAATATTTTGCCTGGCTACATTTAAATGACCCAAAAGTAGATGTTTTAATGTTAACTGGACAACTAAGCCTAGGCAAGGACTGCTTTGTGCAATTGGTGATTACTTTTGTGCAGTCAACTGCCATATAAATACAGACTATGAACATGATCAAAACTCCCCATTTACTTAGCAATCTCTTTCTTGAAATTACTGTATTGAAGGAGGCGTGATATGTCGCAAAGAGCATTTAAGAAGCTAGCAAACATGAATGTTAACTAGAATAAACCACCCCATGTTCTACGCCCAATTTTGCTTGCAAATACGTACACCCTTTAACAATTCGGTGATCTTGTATATGTGAACAGAAGGCCTACAATGTTATTACATTTGATCTATCATTTTAGTCTGATGCATCATGGAGACCTCTACCTTAATGGATACATGTATATATATATATAGAACTTTATTGGCATAAACCTAAGGAAGGTACAACCTAAGTTCAGGGTATTACAATCATAAATTATAAATAAAGAAAGTACAGCTGAATATTAAAATTACAGAAGCAAAAGCAAGCAATTCTACTTCAGGTGCACCCAGGCTAACCCACTACACTATAAATATATATAATACATATAGTATATAAAAAATGTACAGTTCTGTTAGCACCCCAAGACCTAAAACCGCAGGTCAAAAGCATCATTCACAAAGTTGAAAATATGGTATTTGACATCTTCCCTCTTTTGCACTGTCATTAGGTATATAAATTTGTCACTGTCATTCAATCTATACCAAACTGGTTATCTATTTTTGTAACTTAGAGAATAAGTCAAGCCTGAGCTCGGAATATTTTGAACAGTGTAGTAAAAAGTGTTTCTCATCTTCAACCATCCCGGATAAACACAGCTGGCATTTTCTTTCACAGGTAGGAGTTTTGGGCCTTGTATATCTCCCTGTCTCAATGGCAAGAGTATGGGCGCTTATACGTAGTTTGGTAAATTTTTGACGTTTCTTAACATTTACATTATCCAAATAGAGTTCTCTGTCGAAAGTAGTCTTAAGTTTACAATATGTGCGTAATTTGTGTGAGTTATCCGAGAAGTGACCATTTATCTTGTCTGACCATTGAGTTTCATAAATTTGACACAGTTTCTTTAGTAGTGAAGACAGGGTAAGCTTGGCATTGTTACCACCGAGATTGTGCCAAGTTTCCTGCATGTCCAAAGTGTATAATATGTCTTTGATATGTTTGATCCAACAATCTTGACCCTGGGAATAAAGTTGATAATTTTGAAGTAAACATTTGCTTGTTAATGAATTTTCTTTTGTGCTTTGCAGGTGTATCCAATATTTTACTGACTTACAAATTGTTTCTATCAGAAGTGGGTAGCTTCCGAGTTCAGCTCTAACTGCTGCATTTGTAGCTTTTCGGTGTACACCGAGAACGTATTTGCAGAATTTCACATGGGTTGTCTCAATGACTACTTTTTCACACAGGTGGTAGAAGTTGTTTGAGTTAAGTCCTTTCAGTAAGAAGGAACTCCAGGCTTCGCTTCCGTAAGAAAGTATTGGGTTGATTAAAGAGTTAAATAATTTCATCGAAAGTGTTACGTTATTATTTACTGGGTACTGTCTTAATTTGAATAAAGCTTTGTTGGCCTGGTCTTTTTGTTTATTTATAGCGGCAGTGAAAGCACCAGACGCACAGAATTCGATCCCTAAGTAGCAGTATTGTTTGACAATTTCGATTATATTACCCTCATATTTGAATGTATATGCATCCTTTAGATGGCCTGGTTTGTTGAAGATAATAATCTTGGTTTTGGACAAGTTCACTGCAAGCTTCCAGGTATCACAATAGTTCTGCAAGTTGTTTAGTGTCACTTGGAGTCCTTTTGCTGAGAGGGGGGTATCATACAATGTAACAGGATCACAATTATCACTGAATATTTCTGGCAAGTCAGATACATATAAGTTGAAAAGAGTTGGACTGAGCACACAACCTTGTTTCACCCCAATGTTTGAGGAAAAGGGGTGAGTGAATCCTACATCAGTTTTAACACAGTAGTTTACATCTTTGTACATTGAAGCAAGAACTGATAGGAGGTTCCCTGATACATGTGTGATTTGAAGAAATAATTCTTTTATCATTTTTTTTTAATTTTGTAAATCTATGCTTATTTCTGGACAGATGCAAATATCAAGGCTCCCGACATATCGGCATATCAACATTTAACACAAAGAGCCGAAGGACAATAAGCTACCTTGGCTAACACTCAACTTAACATTTCCAGAGGTGTAGAACTGTTAGAAATTCATTTTGATGTGTCTTTACAAACAAACAAAACAAAAACAAAAACAAAACAGAAAAAAACAAGCCTAAATGATCGCAGACATATTATCAAAGCTGTTAGGCCCCTATCAACCTTCTTTTGATATTTATGCTGTACTTATTACTGACTCTGTATGTTCTTTAGATATAGGTATAGGCCTAGGTTGTGGATTGTCAAGGTTTGCTTTTGATTATTCAGAATCTTATGAAGTGAAGTTTAGGTTTCTCTGTATGGAAGAGTCTGGCTGGATACACATACCGGTAGTTCGACAGGTTCACGCTCCGCCACCCAGATGTAATTGCAAAGGCACCAGAATCACTTTCTACTGCTCGAGCAGCTGGTAATGACAAATTGAAATTTGTACCTGTTACAAACTTGTTTATATATTATTAGGTTTATAAGAGTTACTTTTGAGAGGCAAATCTTCCAGAGCTTTTGATAAATTCCTGCACAGCTATGAATATCTTAATATCATTTTCCAGGTTGCAAAGTTCGTGTTCATATAAAACTGTGTGGATATTAAAAGGAGCAAAACTAGAAATAACTGCATGAAGACGGTCGCTGTGAACGATGTATAGTGGACAAGCAAAAATAGACATTTTCAATCCCTTGACCACAAGAACACATACAGGAGTCTTTGATACCAATTTTATGTAGATAAACGTTCAGCTGACTGCAGCCTATTCGTAACCGCGCATGAAGAACTGAAAGATATCGATTCCCTGCGTTTAAAAGAGATGGGTACTTTGCAAGACGACGTAGATTGTTGACTAGTTTAGCTTTAAATTGAGACAGTGTTGGAGTATTCCGAGTATCAAGAGGCAATAAGTTCCATAGTCTTGTAGCAGATGGGAAAAAAGATTTATCAAAGAGATCTGTTCTAGCCCTAAAGTCAGGTAAGTCAAGACGTCTACTAGTATTGTAGATGTTCGGTGTTTCTGCTGTTGGAATATTTGGTATCAAATTTCGCAATTGCAAGTAATCAGGGGTAAGGTTGTTTAGGCCTACTATTTTGTACATAAGAATCTGTTTCCTTCTTTCTCTTCTCTGAGCCAAAGTTTCCCAACCAGTTTCCTCATAGAGCTTGGCACTTGCAGTGGTACGCAATGCTTCCGTAACGCTGTGGGCGGCATCCACCTGAACGTTTTCCAGTAATTGTGCGTCTGTCTAGATCTGTGAGCAGCCGTCCCAGACCGCATTGTCATATATTCTAGAACAGGTCATTCAGCTGTTTCATAGCTTTAAGAATTATCTGACTAATATGTGATGTCCATTTTAGATCTGACTTGAATACAACATCTAAATGTTTAAGCCACTGCCTTACCAAGCGACGCCTGTGTCCACTGCGTAGATGCCCAATCCAAGTCCAATAGCAGTCTCGGCATCAGCAGAACAAGCTGACGGAAATATTTATAACGTCTGGAGAAAAACTTACCACGGCAACGACCGCAGCAGTGCAGGAGGCCTACTGTGGCATTGACAGCAAAGCAGACACATGCAACTGCAGTACTACCGCCTGATGGTGTGTCTGAAGCTGCAAATATGGCTACGGCAACTATAGTCACAACCTCAGGTGATATGGATGAGGGGATGAATAGCACTAGTAATTTGCCGTCAAATGTCATCTTGTAGGCAGATTCGGTGCCCGCGTACTTGCAAACAATCAGCCTTAATTATCAATTTCAGTTTATATGATAGGCCTAGAACATTAGGTGGTATGTCATTCAGGCAACTGGAACCATCTCCCAAAGGTCAAAGAGCTACCTGCACGAGGAAAAACACTAAAATACCCTCGTACAGGCTATGGTCTGAGGAACATTTCAAATTCCTCGAAAGTAAGAAAGTGACTGCCAACAGTAAGAACGGTCATCAGCATCAAATGCCGAAAAAGGTACAGACATGGAAAAAACAGAGCACAAAGAAAGTCAAACCAGAATCAAAATCAAAAGCACCTAAAGGAAAATTTCCCACAAAACCAAGTCCATGTGCACAATGCAAAGTTTGGTATGGAGATCCCGGTGATCTCATCACAAGAGATAAATGAGTGCTTCGTTACAAGTGCAAAAGTTGGTTCCACGACACTTGTGCCTTGGAGAAACCAAATGCGTTGTATGAAAACAGAGACTTCAATTGTGGAAGTTGAACTTCCTGTTAAACAGTGGTTAAGAATTAAAAAACCCGTATTTTCAGGACAAAGCTGCCTGCTGATGTCTCTATTTTTAAAGTTCAAACGTTACAACAACTCTAATATAAGCTTTTTAGAGCCAATGTGGCATTGAGAAGAGGTGGAACAATGTCCCTTTCGCGTTTCAATACCAAAAGTAAGGCATGCATGCGTGTATGTGTCAAAGTGATAATTTGAATGTGTTTTGACATAAAGGAGTTCATACATAGCAGCTACTTTAAATTGTCTCTTTCAATTATAGCTTTAAAACTAAATTAGTATTTTAATGTCAAGAAAGAATTGTATTATTGTCGAATATTCATAAATTCAAGGTTAATTTTCCTTTCAAACAAACTTTTACCTCCCCACTGGCCCTTGAAAAGATTATGCAGTTTCTTAACTCGCTCAAATACAGGGATTGATAGATACATAATTTGCTAGGCCTGCTTGTCCCATGCTTGCTTTGTCACCACTTCAAACAAGTATAGATCTAATGAATTACGTTTCCATTTAGCTCCAAATTTTTAATTGGCCTGTCTAAAAATTTACTGGTTCCGGACAGCAGGCCTTGCCTTAGGGTCAAGCCTTGAATTCAACCGGGTAACATCTTTGAAAGCGATTTCTAAGTAGGTAAGTAAGCAAGATTCTTGACCCTGAATAAGTCAATAAGGCATATTTAATACTAAAGGACCAAAACGTTATAAATAATTAGGCCCTGTATAACTGTACTAAACTAGATAAAAGTGTTTGAAATCAATTTTATGCACCGAGGTACGTGATAAATTTGAGAAGTTGAGCAAATTGTGAAATATAGCCAAAATCATCTGACCACAATGCAGGTAAAATAGATGTAGACCATAAGAAAATGCTATTTCATTTAACATATCTTTTTTAAGGGAAAAGCTTTTTACTAGACAATTTAAAACTAATTGCATGTGTTTCCTGAACCAATTTAACTGTAAAAAGAGGACAAGCATATCGCTATTTTCGCTATCTTTAATTAAATTCCACCTTTATGTAATACATACATCTTTCAGTGTTAATAGTTGTCTAGTGTTCTGGTTTATCTGACATCCTGTCCGTCTTAATCTGATTTTATCCAAAAACTCGGAAACCTGCCTTTGCTTTCTTTTCAGTCTGAATACATAAATTGCAAAATATTAACTTACAAAATTACACCAATATTTGTTGTATATCATGATTCAATAATAATAATTATTATAATAATAATGATAACAACAACAACAACAACAACAACAACAACAACAATGACAATGACAATGACAATGATAATAATAATAATAATAATAATAATAATAATAATAATAATAATAATAATAATAATAATAATAATAATAATAATAATAATAATAATAATAATAATAATAAACTGGTTACTCAGCACAGATATTAATTGAAAGTCTTAGTTGTCCGACATTGTGTCCACAATGCCCCTAAAACTAATTTCTTCATTAGAATGATGACTTTGTCTTTGAAATTTCACCCAAAGCGTAGTGAACAGAGGATTTTGCAAGTTTACAAGGGCAAATATAATAAAGAGGGGTATGATTGAATGAAGAAGGTGTTGTGAGTAAGTTATTTGGTGAAAAGTCCAAAGGCAAAATGGAAAGCGTAGTGAACAGAGGATTTTACAAGTTTTTAAGGCAAATATAATGCGGGAGAGAAATATGAAAAAAAGTATGGTAAATAGTGGATTTAGACAAAATTTCATACACAAAACTAAAACTGTAGTAAACAGGGGAATTTAGTACATTAGTAAAGACAAATATAATACTGAAGCCCGGCATGAAATACATAAGATGTAGTAAATAGAGGTTTTGCTAATTGTTTAAAGACAAATATAATTAAGACAATACCTGTAGTGAATAGTGAAATTTGGCAAAAATTCAGAGAAAAAACTGATAAAAAGTAACAGATCATGGCGCAGCGAAAACAAGGATTTTCGCTAATTTTAAGGGGGGGGGATATAAAATAAACAGAACATGCAGTGAACAGTCCGATTATATATATATAAAAAAAAATGAAAATTGCAGATAAAAACTGTAGTTTATAGAGGATTTTACATTGAAACGTAGGCAAAAACAACACTCAGTAATTACATTTGTGAACACAAAGATTAGCTGTAGACAGTGCAGTGCAGTGACAGTGTTCACTTAAATAATGAACATGTCTAAGTTTAACTAAGTAAGCGTCTCGATTTGTCCGACAGAAGCCCGGGTAGCCTAAAGCCTCGTGCATGTTGTCCAGATACGTTTACGCCACATCATCTTGTCTCAAGTTTTTAAAATCTGCCTCCGTAAAGACTTCTGTATTCAAAGGTAAGTGAGACACAATTTGGTTTTTATTTAGATTGATGTTAGAAGTGTTTGGGGCGCCCGGTAAACGGGCACGTGGCGCCCTCTTTGTTGTTTGTACCTCCATTCGACAAGCAGAGGGAGCCATTGACCGGACCCGGAAGCTGCGTAAATTCATCGGTCATCACCACGAAATGCAGATTTGTTGGCGTGAACAAAAACAGGCTGGCGGTGCGAGTGGACACAAAAGGTCTCACGTGAAATATTTTGACCGTGAAGGACGGTGAAACTAAAATATTACAGGTAAGGGTCTGACACCTCACTTACAATTACCTTATCGTTGTCAACATGACAGATACCAGCACGTTTTAAACAGGCGTCTGACACAATCACACATGCTCAAGTTGACATCTCTGCAGACAAGGGCGCTGTCATCCGAGACTTTACCTGGCCTGGCCCTGGGTGAAGTTGGATTGTATATAAAAGCACAAACAAAATGGGTCCAAAATATAGACAAATTGCAAAAAAAAAAAAAAAAAAAAAAAAGATTATTTGAAAGGGTCTGTCGAAGTTGATGAATGGAAATCATACATTAAGAAAACAGTTGCAGAAGAGTCATGATACTTTGATAATTTTATTGACACCAATACTAGCAATACACACAAGTGACACAGTCACAGGTCAATAATACAGGCCTACAATACATGTCAGGTCAGTGGTACACAGTAAAACAGTCACATTAATTTATTACCTACAATGTAATATCCAATTACACATACTAAGGTATACCATAGAGCTACTCTATGATAGCTCTGCAGGTACACACACACACAAAGTTAAGAGATATAATATGTTGTAGCTAGCATAGCCTAAGATGCGAGCATCAGCACTACAAAGTATCGATAATAACATCGGTGGATCAGGCAGTACTTAGCACCTGGTCATTAGGTCCCTCAAGCGGCCATTTACTAAATCAGTCTAGAGGGGCAAGGCCGTACTACCTTGAACAAATGAACAAAATTATCTGCCGTATAGCCATTTTTGTTTGTTAGACACTGTTCCACAAGTTTAAGTTTAATGTTCCCAACATATATTGCCATTGAACTAGTGCCGCATCCTGTGGCAGAGACGTAGTGCATACGGAGAGTGATTGTTGGATTATTGCGCAACAACAAAATTGGAGAAGGCTTTGGCAACATGGCGTTTTGGGGCGCCTGGGGGGATATGTGTGACTGGAAGTTGCGATCTGGAAGGCCCGGAGAAGCGACCTGGTGACTTACACAGTGTGCAGATATTAGTAAGGTGAGACACAATATGCGCAAGAAATACTACATACCTTGGATGTTTATTTAGGTTACCCTCACACCTGTCAAGTTTTTGTATTCTGTGGAAACCCATTTCCAGCCCCAAAAGCGTGTTTGCCAGGTCCACATTCCATCGAGGTGTTAATGATGCAAGTCGGTGAATTGTTATCATTCATTACACTCTGCCGACAATGTTTTCTGAAGCCCAGTTATAAATCATTGACATGATTTCCATAAAAGCCGGTAAGATTGAGACTTTGGAGTAAATAAAACCTCGAAAATTACGGGGGGTGCCTAAAAACCGCAATGGCGGCGCCCATATGCGCATGCGCAGTAAGGGATGACGAAGAAAGTCAACTTCGGTGGATAGATACTGAGTACTCTTCTGATTGGATAATTTACAGTTCTGTTATATCCTATATTCACACGCGTTTATGGTAAGAGCTCGATATTACTGTGCAGTTTTAGCATTGAGAGCACCACCACACTGTAGGACTAGAATAAAAAACATGGCCATTGTTTAAAATCCACCACACCGTTACTGTGATATAAATATGGTATACTGTACACTAGGGATGTATGAGAGAACTAAAAAAAACCTCTGCAATCAATGGTACTTCATACATTGAGTGATGTTAAACCAGAGGGCATGTAATTATGTCTATTTTGTACGGTGGTGTACAGTGGTTAGTGTCCAGTGAGTACCGTGTTGCTGTAGTATTATTTCTGATCCTGGATCAGGGCTAGAAATAGGCCTTATCCGCTTGTCCGTACTAAGTGAAACTTGTGACGGACAAGTAAAGTTGCCAATGCACTTGTCCAAAATTTACATACAGTTCAATTAGAATAAGACTCCACTTGGTTGGCCGACAAGTGAAAATTTTTCCTTATTTCTAGCACTGTCGATAGATGGCGCTCCTTGCAATGCTTAGGCACTCGAGCGTTTAAGTGGGGCATGAATACCACGGATCACCAACAATACTCGCCAGCTCAGGCGGAAAGAGAGGAGGATAAAGGAAAGGGATCCACAAGTGGGTTCGAATCCCACACAGGGTAGATGAAGAGGAAGCCCAAAAGGGGGTGTGGAGGGTACCCCCACCATAGAAAAGCACCATTTCTGGCAGTCTCCTCCCCAACTGAATTGTATGGTGGATTCTGAACAACCTCCAAAATCACACCTATAAGTCCCAAACTACACAATAGCTACACATAATGAGGAGTGCCGGTATCAAACACTCAGGAATTATGTCTCCCGGTGGAAGCCGGGGGACATATTGTTTTAAGTGCCCGTTTCTTCCGCTTGTTGTAGTTGTTGTTGTTGCTGTTGTTGTTGTTCAGGTTCTTCAACACTTGGTTTCCGTGCGATAAGTCTTGAAAGTACTTGACAGAATTTGATGAAACTTGGTAGGATTATGTATCTAGGCAAGACCTAGGTTGGGATTGTATTTGGGTGACCTTGACGTAATTTTCAAGGTCACAGGGTCACTTATGTGAAATTGGTTTCCGTGCGATAAGTCTTGAAGAACTGGATGGAGTTTGATGAAAGTTGGTAGGATTATGTATCTAGGCAAGACCTAGGTTGGGATTGTATTTGGGTGACCTTGACCTAATTTTCAAGGTCACAGGGTCACTTATATGAAATTGATTTCCGTTGGATAAGTAATGAAGAACACGATGGAATTTGATGAAACTTGGTAGGATTATGTATCTTGGCAAGACCTAGGTTGGGATTGTATTTGGGTGACCTTGAGCAAATTCTCAAGGTCACAGGGTCACTTATGTGAAATTGGTTTCCGTGCGATAAGTCTTGAAGAACTTGATGGAGTTTGATGAAACTTGGTAGGATTATGTATCTAGGCAAGACCTAGGTTGGGATTGTATTTGGATGACCTTGAGCAAATTCTCAAGGTCACAGGGTCACTTATGTGAAATTGATTTCCGTTGGATAAGTCATGAAAAACAGGATGGAATTTGATGAAAGTTGGTAGGATTATGTATCAAGGTAAGACCAAGGTTGGGATTGTATTTGGATGATCTTGACCTAATTTTCAAGGTCACAGGGTCATTTATGTGAAATTGGTTTCTCTGCAATAAGTCTTGAAGAACTTGATGAAAATTGCTAGAATAATGTATCTAGGTGAGAGCTAAAATAGGATTGTAATTTTCAAGCAAACTTGGTCATTTGTAATTTGTTATCACCTGTAGCTTATTCAGAGACGTAAGTGTTTCACCGGGAGACATTTGATTTTCTGTTCGAAAATCAGTCTGTTCTAGTTCCAATTCCATTGACACGCTTTTGTATACTTGTTTACAGCACCACATTGAATTATTAAATGGTCTTTATCTACAACACTACATTAGATCATAACATGTCTCAAACTTCTAACACAAAGCACCACAATAAGTCAAGCATCAATTGCATTATGCAGTCATACAAGGGAAATGCCACATTTTAGTATGTGACATGAATCCACATGTTCTGCTGAGGACACACATATCTGCAGTAGATTAACTTTTACTTATAATTGATGAAGCAGTCATGGACAAATTTTCCAAGAAGTGGAAGGAAAGAATACTAATTGCATTGCATAATGTATTTAAATCTTGAATCTTGCTCCATAATAGGTACATCAGATAAGTTGGGTAACAGTTGAGTTAATTCCCTGAGAAGTGACTCTCTTGCTGTGGAGTATCTGGGGCAAATTAGTAGTGAATGCATTTGATCCTTTACACTATCAGTATCACACTTTGTGCAAAGCCTCTCTTTTACAGGCACAAAAGGCTTAGCATGTCTGTCTGTTTCAATGGCCAGATTGTGGAGGCTTAGGCTGTACTCAGAGCAGCCCCATAATGAGGGTCCTTTATCTCTGACAAATAAAGTTCAGTACAGAAAACTTCTTAAAAAATTTTGTAGGTTGGTAATTTTGTCCCAGTATCAGATTGCTGAATACTTTTTATGTACTTATTTTTTAAAGTGTTTTCCATGATTTTCCAAATATCCGTTATAAAAGCTCCACCGTTTAGTACCTTTTGATCCTTCCAAATATAAGTGCATCCCAGCTGTTTTTTTAGATTTCTGACTTTTGTACACCAGTTATGGTGACCCACGGAGTCAGGGTTAAATAGAGTAAAATAGGCTGACAGGGTGATCATCCGTTAATTCTAATATTTTTATCCAATATTTTAAAGGGTTAATTTGATGCCTGAGTAGCAGTGGTAACCGACCAGTGTCAGCATAAACTGCAGCTGTAGCTGCCTGGGTGCACACATTTAGAGTTGACTTTATGAATTTGGAATGAAAGTTTTCCATGGATGCAGAAGTAGATTCTCTTGTATTAAACCAGGCCTCTGAGCCATATTCTAGTATAGGTATGAGTTGAGTATCAAAAGTTTGAGGGCGATTGGTGGGTGTAATTTAACAGTTGTTGGTCCACTGGTCCACTTAATTTATTAAGTAAAGTGGAAAGAGGGGGTGAACGATAAAAATACACTAAAAGCTTATAGAGTATAGGATAAACCAAAAAGGAGCACATGGCGCAGGGAAGACCATATAACAAGGTTCTAGAAGAGGAATGTGTGGCTTGGGTTTTAGGTATGAAAGGCGGCTTTCTGGGAGGCAGGAAAAGTACTTAAAGTGTACAGGACTACCTGGTAAGGTGCTGGGAGAAGAGAAATGAATTGATAGAGTTAGATAGCAACAGGGTAAATTAGACTTTTAGAGTGCAGGGAGGAAAGGGAATGGTGGTATCCCTCATAAGGGCTCCCATGGGAAATGGCCTTAGAGGTGGGAAGAGAGTGTGAGGGAAAGTTTTTTTTCTTTTCCCCCAGGGGGGACTACAAGCCATGAACGTAGCCCTGGGGATATATCCAGGACCAGGGCCAACCACAGCTGTGAGAGAGTGGTGTGGTGGACCCATTGACTCAGCTATGGTCCTGGAAAACATGGCAGCACAAGCTGATTAGGCTAACCATTTTTTCCTCCCCCTCATCTACTTTTTTTTTCTAGGCCACCTGTGTCACTAAGGATCGCAGCACAAAAGCAGAGTGCCACAGTGCTATTATTATTATTACGTTGGGATGAAGGGTAGGGGTTACCAACCTGGAAAAGAGATGTCCAGGGAATGCTTGAGCCTTAGAGGCAGGGATAGGGACAAAGGGCAGGGCTTGTACGGTAATGGGGTGTTGCACCATTGGGCAAACAACTGGGAGCAGGTGGCTGCCATGGCTGTGAGAGAGTACATGGAGTATGTAGGGCCCCTATGCCTCGACTCTGTTCCAGGTAATCATGGCAGTTTTTTTTTAAAATTATTTTTTAAGCAATACCATGGCTTCCCTGAGACCCCCAAAATGACTTTTTTTTTCTTTTCTTTTTTTTTTTTTTAAGGCAACCTGTTATTGACGGGATCATGGCACACAAGTAGAGGGCCACAGAGATATTATTGTTACAGTGAAACCTCATTAAAACGCCTCTCAGATATCTGACATATTCAATATAATGACACAGATTTTCTTCGTTATTGGACTCATTTATGTGACATATTCAGTTATCCGACACATTTTTTAGCGAACAGATGGTGTCATTATAACGAGTTGTCATTGAATTATTCATGCATTGCTTCTTCACTGATGATCACTATTCATCATATGACTATGTTTCATGTCAGGCTAAATGAAAAGATGGCAAAGTCAAAAGGATGCCTGGGACCCCATTCACCAGGCATAATATATTTTGTCTGAAATGGGAGTACAAAGAAGGGATCAGGGTGTATGGTCAAGTGTTGACAAGCACAAGCCAATGTCATGGAACACCACAGTCAAAAGACTGTTTTGTCGTCAAATTGGTGACATTTAGGGAGAGGACATGCAGCAGTAGTTTGATGGATGTCTCATCCTGTCTTGACCAACGTGAGTCTGTGGATAAGTGAAGACACGAGGCCTGTACAAGACGTGTTAAAGAACATTTCATTGAAGTCCAAATGTTCAAGAGCTTCCACTGAGTGACCATGCTACTTCTGATGAGCTTCACAAATAACATTGTTATGAGGAATGATTTATTTGCACCATAGGTTTTATCATCATCAGAAGTAGCGTAGATACACATGGCTTGCACAGATATTACAATTCCATATATTTACATTTGGTCCAAAGTTTAACATTAGAAAGCTAGGATTTTTCCTTTGTGTCATTCCCTCAAGAACATAATTACATGTAGGTCATGAACTACAACAGGGAATCACATTGCACAGTGATATATCCTTTGATGCGGAAAGAACTAGTTTTGTCAACATCACATGGCCTCTGAAGAACATAATGGCAAACAACAACATAAACATGATTTTAAACAGAAAATTACTAAATTTACACTTTAGAACCCCCTGCCCAAACATTGAATAAAATGTTTCTCTCAAGAACCGTATTACATGTATTATACTCCTCAGCGCCCAATTTCTATTGTTTTCAACGGAGTCTAATTTTCATAGAGCTCCTCTCCTCCTTGGAGTCTAATTGAATTAGATCCGCTGAAGTGCAAGTGACCTCATGACGGGACTTTGCAATGGAACTTCGACAATTTTTGTCTATACTTTTAAATGAAAAAAATATTTTGTCCCTGGCAGGGCTCGAACCAGGAATTCTGTGATCCACGGCTGAGCGTGCTGTCCATTACGCTAAACAGCTGAGACGATTCTTCACTGATTTAACATAATATTTATTCCAGCGTTTCTATTGTTGACCAGCATTGAATAGGGTCAGGGAGCGTGACAGGTCAAGTGTCAAAGGTAGTTACATTATGTACTCTTACTTGTTGCTTTTCTCTTCGAAATCAAGTCTTTTAACTTTGTTTCAAGTAGGAAATACTTTTATAACACCCATCTTTTGGAGTATAAGTATGTCAGACGCCTCGTAGAGTTTTCCAATTGAATTAGAAGACTCGCGCTGCGCGCTCGTCTTCTAATTCAATTGGAAAACTCTACTCGGCGTCTAACCTATACTTAGTGTCTTTGATTATCGTGAGGTGTCATCATGTGTTATGGTTGTTCTGTCTAACATGATTACTCCCACTACAACGAAGTTGTTCTGAGTGAATTTAGTAAGATTTTTGAAGTTTTTTTTTCAGATTTTATACTAATATTTATTCAGATAAATTTAAATATAACTAGTCTATTGAACAGTGTACATTTCGATTCACATCGCCGAAATGACTGACAGAGCTGTCGAGGCCATTCTGCGTGAGCCACGTCAGTGTCTCCTGCAGTAAATGGCCTCAACAGCCCGCACAGTCATTTGGTCCATGCGCCTCAAAATGTAAAGAGTTCAATTCTGAAATGACATGATTGGTTTGTTGCATTTCGTAACCCATTATGGGATTGCCACCGTTTACTTGTCTTTGCCCGTGACTGCATGGAGAAAGGAAGGGGGCACTAGTAGATCTATGCACCTTGTGGTTACTTGCAGCATTCCCCATTGATTCAGTGCTGAGTGCAAAAAGTTCAAAGTTTTATGCGCTCTGACAGTTACATTGAAATTCCATAGTGCCCTCTATGGGCAAAAACAACTAGAACTGGAACTGGGAGCTCACTAACTGTGCTCTCAAAATCTCAGTGCAACAAAGCACTGTCCATGATTTTTGGCTCTGCTGACCGAAGGTCGCAGAGCTTATAGCATCACACATGTCCGTCCATAAACTTTTGGCTCGTAAGCACATGACCAATATAACTTTCAGGACTTATAGGGTGTATGAAATCTAAGTTCCTTTCGATATTGGTGGTACCACCTACAGTATTATGTAACAATGGGGTAAAAATGTAAAAATCTTGTGAACACTCTAGCATCTTTAATTTTTGGTGGATCATCACCAAATTTGGTGGGATTGTGGAGGAAGCCAAAGTCTAAGTTGCTAGTGATATTAGTGGCACCACTGATAATCTGATGGAAGTGATGAGTCAAAATGTGTTTTGAGATGTAAAATTTCATATTTGGAAAAGTACAGTGGTACCTGCTCTAAAGACCACCTCCAATTTAAGACCACGTCTTTTTAAGACCACTCTTTCAAGACCCTCTGCTGTATTTTTTAAATATACCTTCAATTTAAGACCACCTGCAGTATGAGACCACTTTTTGTTTGCTGTAGGGGTGGTCTTAAATAGCAGGTACCACTGTAATTGGATTAGACTTGCCAAATTTATAGGATGTATAAACCATAGCCAAAAGTAGAAAATTATATAATATCAGTGACCTTGACCAATATTTGTGAGGTGACCATGCGTGTAAAGTTGAAAAGGTGATTTTGTAATGACAGGGTGTAGCTTGAACATCAATGGCAAAGTGAATTAAGCCTCCAGATCAAAATTGCACTTGGTTATATAATACATAAATCTGTGTTTGGTGACCTATTTTTTGGGTCACTGTGATCCAGTAATTATGGGGTTTGGCGCTTGTCAAAGTTGATGGTTTTTCGGCAATAACTTGAAAAGTTATTACACGATTTGAACAAACAGACTATATATGGAAAGCTGGATGAGGGGCACACATTTTGAGTGTAACAATTTTTTTTATCTGAGATGAAGGTAAAGGTCAAATGGCCCGTTTGAATATACAGGAGTCATTTCATGAATGCTCTGCATCTCGCAATTTTTGAGATAGGCCCATACAATGCTTAGGAGTTATAAAGTGTATAAAAATCTTTGTCGACATCAATGTTGGTGGCGCTGCCTATTTCATGTAATATACAGGTCAAAATGTGAAAATCTTATGACCACAATACCTTCCACAGTTTTGAAGTTATCTTAATATAACTTTCAGGACTTATAGAGGGTATAAAGATCAAGGTTTGTTTTGATATTGGTGGCGCCACCTACAATATTATGCTATATAGGGGTCAAAATATGAAAATCTTGTGAACACTGTAGCATCTTTAATCTTTGGCAGACCTTCAACAAAATCAGTGGGTTTGTGGGGGAGGTCAGAGTTTAAGTTGCTAATGATACTAGTGGCACCACCTATAATCAGGGCTGCCAACATCTACACTTTTGGAGTAGTTACTACACTTTTTGCTGAAGTCAAAAGTGAAAAAGTGTAGAAACTACACTTTTCCTATTCTTCTGGATACATATAAATTTAATGAGACTACTCCAAATTTGTATTTTAGCCTCAAACTACACTTTTTAAGCACCATTACTACACTTTGCATTCCTAGAGGGTTGGCAGATCTGTATAATTGATTGAAATTATGAGCCAAAAGGTGTTTTAAGATATAAAATTCCATATCTTGAATGTGGATTAGACTTGCCAAATTTATAGGATACATATATAGACAATGTCCAAAGCTAGAATTTGATATAATATCAGTGACCTTGACTTATTTTTGTGAGGTGATCATACCTGTAAAGTTGAAAGAGGTGATTTTGTAATGGCAGGGTGTAGCTTGGACATTAATGGCAATGTCAGCACAGCACCAGGCAGGCCTATGGGCCTCTTGTATTACATAATCTGGGAGTCCTTGATCTTCTGTCCCAAGCTTACTGAGGACATAAAGTTAAGGATTCACTCATAGTTGTCTTGGCACATGTAGCAATATTCATCACAGGAGTTGCACAAATAAGCTGTGATTACATGTGGAGCGAAGGGCCATTGGGAGGACAATTTTTGCATTAAATGTATGTAAGCTTTATATGTTCAGAAGGCACTCGAGGACTCACAACTTTGAAATGAACAGGTGCAATATAGCCAAGATGCCAGCAGAGCATTAGGCCCATGGGCCTCTTGTTTCGTCAAAGGTACCGACTCTGTCTCTTTGTTTTTGACCATGCAAAGGATGGACCCTTTGATGTACATTTATTGTCACAATGAAAAAAAGATTTGACTACGTTGCAAATTAAGTTTCTTTATGTTATCTTGCACAAACTTGAACCATAATTTGGTTTCAGCTTGTTGGTTTCACATGTGCAGAGCTCTATGATCATTTGATCATAAGTATAATTGTGACGCATGTTGTTAAATAAACAGACCCTCAATGAGAGCAGGTATTGTAAGCACAATGGATCCACAGGCATCATGGCACATTCCAAGCTCCCTTGTCATACGGAGCTATACATATATATTATCTAAATAAACAATGACACATGACTTCACTTGTAACAGATGCTCACACCATTGAGCAATTGTGGGCTTGTTTTCTCAGAAAACTGGACAGGTCATAACAAAGCTACTCAGTATGATGGGATATCACCACAATCTTTTACCAAAACTAATAAAAAGATTTGTATGAAGTACGAGTTTCACTGCAAATTCACCTTTATATTGGTTACCTTGGAATAATGCCACATCTTCTGCTTAGTTCTCACCCCCCCCCCCCCCAAAAAAAAATACGCCAATCCAGTCTCTCTATGCTCCATGCTGTTCCAGTCACCAAGTCTAAACATAAAAATTAAGTAACATACATGTATTATCATGTTTTATTTGAAATTGTAGAAAGTCCTAGGCTTCAACAGCCAAATGAATTTGTAAACGTGTCATCAACAGTAAACCATCAAGCATGTTTTGCAGCCTTAACCCTTTCCCCCTTGAATTAAGACTGAGTCAACAGCTTTCCTTGGCACGGGTTGGGCACTAAGTGCCCAACCCGTGCCAAGGAAAGCTGTTGACCAGGGGCATGTGATCTTGATAAGTCTCATGTACATTTCTCAGTCAAATTGTTTGTCATAACTGTTGAAATTAGTTGAAAACACTGAAGCAGACGACATTTGACCACCAGCAGGTTTTGGCCGGTTTGAGGGGGAAAGGGTTAAATTCATGGACATTCCTTGTATAAGCAGTTGCTTGCCTTGACCTTATATGTAACACTTGACAATGATCAAATTTAAAGCAAATAGAAATATTTTCGTCTTGACATATATATTAGTGAGGCCTGTTTCCCAAAAAGTGCAATTTTTGTACACTTCTGAATATGACTACAGTTTTTACTTTGGAAGCCCGTGTTTGCACATGAACAAAATGGGGGTCTGGTCTGGAGCTGCATTCTATGTTGGAAGTTTTTCGTAGGGCCATTAATAATTAGGTCTATATTATTTTTATGTCTGGAAATGACTTAACCTATAATTTTTTTCACCATGAAAAGGTAACTTGCCCTTGTAACCTTAATGGTCAGAAAAAAACCCTACTTGTGCATGATAATCAAACAGTGTACATATTTGTTTGCTATAATTAGTATGCGACTTTGAAACATTGATTTTTGTGACAAGGAAGTATAAATTTGTTGTGGGAACACACCTTGCCAAAGTGCAGAAACTGGGTCTAGACATGTGCATTGCCAAGGTGTACAAATATTACAAGAATGCAGCCTCCTTGCTGAATGCAGGTGATGTGGAATCCCAATTATAGGGTAGATAAAGCTTTAAGTTATTGTCCAACATGTACAGTATCATACATGAGTATAAACTGTATCGTGAAAGTTTAATAGTAAACAGAGAATCTTACATGGCTTAGGGGGAGTTAATATTTTTCGCTTACGAGGGATTATTTTTGGCGGGCAAAATGACGAGTGATTGCAGATCACGAGTGAGAGAAAAATTGCACCTCACTGTACAGCCATGTAAAATTTTGTTTACAGTAAAACCTCTCTAACCGAACACCCCCATATACCGAACACCTCTCTATACTGACCACCATTTCTCGGTCCCAAATACATTCTTTCAATGCTATCAAACCTCCCGATTCCAAACACCTCACTATACTGAACACTTTTTTCCGGTCCCAAGGGTGTTCGGTATGGGGAGGTTTCACTGTATTCTATATTTATCACAAAAAATGAATGTGGCGTAGGGCTACTTTCAATGCTGGCTTGGTGTGCCTTGTTTGCTGTAGTTATTCAGCGTCACTTGTGACGTATAAACAAACATTCCTCGTGCACATTTGATTTTGTGCATGTATATGCACTTTGTCACTGATGCAGGCACATCACAATTTAGTTGTAACAATGTTCAGGTCATGTGATCTTAAAATTAGTTACTACTTTTGAATTTCACTCCAGAAAATGATAATTAACTGTCAAACATAAAATAAAGTGTAGTATGAGGTGAATTGCAATTCTCATGCTAAACCTTGAGTGTATGAAAAACCCAAAGGTGTATTGCACATAATGGCTCCCTTGTTAGAATTCAAGAGCACATAAAGTCAACCATCTACTGTCAGTTGATTTCAACCAACTTTCAAAATGGTCGTAGAACATGCTAAATAACATCGTTATCAATAATTCCTGCAGTCAATGGAGTCATAAAAAATGTGTACACTGTATACGTGTCGCCCTCTATCAAATTTGTCTGGTGTATTAAGCAAGAGATTACTGTAAATGTACAAGTTTATTTTTGCTTGTATGAATTTTCAGTTTTTTGCATTTTAGGCATTTCACTGAATTTTTAATTTCACCATTTCGAACCTAATTCCTATCAAATCAATGTATTGTTAAAATGCAATTTCGCTATATTTTTATTTTCACGGTTTTATGCCATCAGCAAAATGAGTGAAAATAGAAATACAGTGGAATAAAAGCAGTTTACAGTACTTGCCTTCAAGAGGATAAAATCATTAGCCAAATCCAGCCTCTATTTGCCAATCATGCCTATGCCAAATAGGCTCACGGCTCCTGCCATCTAGGTCTATGCACATTGCATCACGGATGTGCAGAAAAGCAAATGACACATTTTCTAAAAGGTTCAGCAGAGCCAGGTGGGAAGTTGTTGACATGGCAATGTATCCAGAGAAGTCTTGTGTATATATTATTTTCCATCTTGTTGTAGGTGCAGTATGGGCTATGAGATTAACAGGTTTCAAGGGGACGTAGACGAAGAATTGATATGCCCTATATGTAGTGGAGTACTGGAGGAACCCTTACAGGTCTGTACTACATTGCGTTGTATTGGCAGCATCCTTTCCACTTCCAATTCCCTTTGAACCAACAAAAATTGTTCTCATCTGAATTATTAAAATGATTCCACTTCCAGTGCCCCTTAAATCAACAAAAAGTGTGCTCAGCTAAATTATATTAATAATTCCATATCCAGTGCCCCTTAAAACAACAAATATTGTACTAATCTGAATTAGTATAATGATTCCACTTCCAGTGCCCTTAAAAGGGCAGAAAATACGCTCATCTCAATTATTATAATGATTCCACGGAGATATTGTATTATATGAGCACAAGTAAGTTGCACAACAGAGTTGCACAACGGAATAAAGCACTTTATTCCGTCATGCGTGCATAGACCCGCAGAGGACTTGTGTTCCACTTCCAGTGCCCCTTTAAACAACAAAAATTGTGCTCATCTGAATTATTTTAATGATTCCAATTCCAATGCCCTTTAAAACAACAAAAATGTCATCTGAATTATTATAGTGATTCCACTTGCAATGCCCCTTAAAACAACAAAAAATGTGCTCATCTGAATGATTGTAATGATTCCACTTCCAATGCCCCTTAAAACAACAAAAATTGTGCATATCTGAATTATTATAATGATTCCAGATTCAAGTTGTTTGGGTAAAGACATTTCACTCAAGCCCTAGCATGACTATATTTTTAGGAAAAGGCAAAACGAAACAAAAGAGTCCAGGTCAACAGCTTTCCTGGGCATCCTGAGGGTGTCCTGTCTTGCAAGCATGCCAAGGAAAGCTGTTGAATCAGAGCTTGACGTGAAATGTTTTGGGTTTTTTTGCTGCATGATGAAACCACAACTTTTTCCTCAATTTGGGACAAGTGATGGGTATGATTAAGTCTCCATAAAGCTCAAAATATTTACTAGTCCTGACTGACAATTTACTTGTGCTGGACAGTAAGGCTTGTATCTGTGTCCAAATTGTGTCAGTGTTGAGCTTTTTGATAGGATGGGTATCCTCGTTGCAGAGTTGTCATATAAGCACCACAGACCGCAATCCCAGTGTTGAGGTTTTGTTTGATTTTTGCAAATAAGTTCCTATCACAATTGAGGACAGCTTGATTAAAAGAAATAAAGTCTTGATTGCCTAGGATACTAATGATGTTCTATTTGTTCATCAAGTTCCATCCCATGTACTAGAAGCCATATATGCCGGCAGAGTAGTACGTCCATTCTTGGAACGAGTCGGTTCTGTGACATGTATGGTTATGTTTATGTATCACTTTTATTTCCATCGATGTGCACAGTGGATCTTCCATGGTTACAGCTGTACTGGAGAAATAATCTTGTAAATTATTCTCACATGTCTGTAACCATAGTAATAACACTTATTAGTCTGTCATTCCTCAAGTTGTCTTTTCCACGAAGTTCCAATGTGGTGGTCTTCCTTTCAGGCTCCGCAGTGTGAGCACGCATTCTGCTCTGCTTGTATTCACGAGTGGTTAACAAGACAACCAACGTGTCCAGTCGATCGAAACCCTATCACCCCAAACCAACTCAAACCAGTGCCGCGCATCCTACGGAACCTTCTGTCTAGACTGTATATTTCGTGTGATAACGTCAGCTTTGGCTGCTCAGCAGTGGTCAAGCTGGACCTACTACAGAATCATCTACAGGAATGTGACCACAACCCAAAGAAACCAATTCACTGTAATGAGGGATGTGGACTGATTATACCCAAGGATGAACTCAAGGTACAGTTGTTTCTTGATCAAGCAAGTGTTGCATGTTTTAATATATGTTATAATATAAGCTTATTTAATTAGATTAAAAGATGAGCACTGATTGGCTGTTTGGTCTTTGCAGGTCATGTGGTGGAGATCAATAACACATGGCGCTCATGAACAATAACACATGCTACAGATTACCTTTTTTACTGCTAGGTGGCACTGATAAGCAATGGCCTTTTTGCGCTCATAAAATCCATGCTTTTGACTTTAAACCAAATTTCTACAACTGCATTGGTTTTTTTTTGTTTTTTGTTTTTTTTCAATTTCAAGAATAATGTGACCATGCCTATCATGTACCTGTCATGATGCATCATTTAATGTTTAACCTATCATAAAAGGCCCACAAATGTATTTATTTCTGTTGTTACTGTTGACTTAAAAAAGTGCAAGGAGGCTTGTAGGCCTAACTAGTACCTCTTATTAGTTGTTACTTAAGACCTTTTTCTTATGGTATTAAAATTTGTTGTTTTACTGATGTCAAAACCTATCATTGCTCATCTTTCCTGTTGTAGATCCACTATATGGTTGCCTTTATTATATTATAAAACAAATGATGCAGGGGAGCCCATGGGTGATTGAAGGTCATCAGTCCTCGGAGATCAATAACTTGCCTGATGCCTTGTGTGTTATTGTTATCCTCCAGCTGATAACCCTCAATAAAACATGGGCTACCCTGCATTATTTGGAAATTATACTTTACTAAGGAGTGATACTGTGGATCCCTGATTATTAAAGAATTTTCAATTTGGGTGCCTTTGTCAGTTAATGCATGCATTCCTAGTGATTACCTGATTACCATGTTAGTCAATTGGTGAGGGCTACAATGGATATTCACATTTTAGACTTTCTCACCAAAACTGTCAACCAGATTCATTTCAAACTTGCAATTGGTTGGAATGTACCAGTATTTGAATACAGATGGCTCTGCCAACTGTATTCAAATATTGATGCTCTAGTGATTTTTAGACTTTTTCATGAATTTTTAAATTTTGGGGGGCAAAGTCCATAAAAACCTATTTCTCTAAAACTGCTCAGCCAGTTGATTTGAAATTGTATAGGGTGCTTCTAAAAAGAGGTGGTCTTAAGTAGCAGGTACCAATGTATTAAAATTTTCCCTAATTAATGGATTAAGACTGAGTCAACAGTATTTCTTTGAGCAGGTTGTATATTTAGCTTATAACTTGCCCTTAGGGCAACAGTTGACCAAGGCAGTGAGGACAAGTCAACAGCTCTTATTCCAAAAATTGCTTGTCATTAACACTAAATTTAACCCTTAAAGCGCTGATTTAAGATTGAGTCAACAGCTTTTTTTTAAAATCTTTTAACCATTATAATGTTTAACGGTAATGAGACAACGACTATAGCAGTGATTAGCACTTTAAGGGTTAATGAACAATCATTGAAGCAGTTGCCTTTACCTCCTGCTGGCTTTTGCTGATGTAAGGGAATATGTGATAAACACAGTCTTTATTTGTTTTGGTGTTTCTCTGTCAGGAGCACAACTGTGTACGAGAGCTGCGTAATGTAGTGCAACAGCAACAGTGTAAAATAAGTGAAATGCAAACGGAGCTGGCCGAACAGAAGTTACAGCTCAACGAACATAAACGAGAAATCCAGCTGCTGAAGGTCAGTATAAACCCAAACTGCAAACTGTGGAATTTTGAAAAGTACTGGTAAACTGGGTCTGGACCTGAGCTAGCCTAGTCCAGTAGCATACTAGCGAGTGGCTAAAAAGGTGTGATTTGGCTGATAATGTGCTGTAAACATGGACCAAATAGGCTGATTGTGGTTCAAAATTGATCGAGGTATTGAAATGCATTTAATTTTCATCATATCAGTACCACTTAGAATTATAAAAGATAGTAAACTGAATTCTTGCAGTGTTTTTGGCCAAGAAGAAACAGTTTTTGGTTGAAGACCTTAGAGTCACTGCAAGCATGAAATATGTTGTGCCAGCCTGGTGGAATTTTCATGGTTGATTTAATGTAGTGCTTTTCACACTCATACCTACATGTGCTCAGCTAGAAGTTTGGCTTTTGATATCCTAGGAAGTTACCTTCATGCCTTCAAAATTTGGTAACTTTTAAGGCATGTATGGACAAAGTACAATAGTGACATTTACCCACATAGCCCCTGATCTTGCCCAAATTACCCACAAAATTGTGAATTTCAAGGCAGTGTGACACAACACTCAAGTGTTTGATGTCCAGTCGTCCATTGCTTCTTCACTTCACAAAGCTTGGTGAGTGGTCCTGTTTTTTTAAAGGTTGGCTTTAGATTTCATTTTAGTGACCATGATCCAGTTCTGATGATGCCATGGTAAGTCTTGTGAAATTTGTTTATAAATTATGGGAGCAGAACTATTTTAGGAAGGACTTTGGCACTGCACTTGCTGATCGGTGATGACATTCCTGTATGAAGGCGAAGGCAAAGCTTGTGTGACCTTGACCTCTCTCCCCAGGTCACAAGTCAATTCAAGTGAATTTGAAGGAATCATCTGCCTGTCATCTACATAGCCTGCAGATAATTCAAACAGGCATACATACTGTAATCTGACCTCCAGCCTACAGATAAATAGGCATATATACAGCAATCTGACCTCCAGCCTACAGATAAACAGGCATATATACAGCAATCTGACCTCCAGCCTACATATAAACAGGCATATACAGCAAGTAGAGGTTGCCTACAGACTTATGTAGCCTACAGATAAACAGGTATACAGCAATCTGACATAGCATACAGATAAACTGCCATACATACAGCAATCTGACATAGCCTATGGATAAACAGGCATATACTCAGCAATCTGAGATGGCATTCACATTTATAAACAGGCATGCATACAACAACCTGAGATAGCCTACAAATAAAAATAAACATACATACAAAGAGAATCTGAGATAGATTTACTGTTAAACAGGCATACATACAGCAATATGACATTGCCCTTATATTGAAGCGATTGCCAAAATGTGGTGAAGGTGAATGTCATTTCACCATAGACACACTCATACAAAACGCTTCATTTATACTCAACACAGGACCATCATTGTCCCTGTTGTGAAGAAAATTTTTAAAAATTGGTTCTTCATGTTGCAACACTTTCGAGGACACATAGCTTTGAAGCTGAAGCTTTGATGTAACGGTCCTCAGTAAGGGTTGAACTGAGAGAATGTGTTACTTGATGACTCCCTCTGTAAATGCATAATTGCCATTTATAACTCAAGGTGAGGGTGACCTTATGAATTCACAAGGTCTTGGGGGCAGTTTTTGCAACTTTAGAATAAACTTTGTGCCATACCACTATATATCTGACAAACAGAGATGCGTCCTATGTCTCCGAGTGCCATTACTAAAAGAGTTCAATGCATCAGAGCACTTTGATAGTGCTTACGATTGTCATAGAAGCTTGGCTGATGCTTCACTTCAGTGGCCTTAATGTAATTCATAAGGTCACAGGCTGACTTCAGAATCTTTTACTGCTCCCTTCGTAACTTAAAACCTGAGCTTAACCAAGACTTAGATGTTGCACATGAGGTCCTGAGTAAAGGCTACATTGAAGTCAGGACATGCATTTGGTAACCTGAACCTAATTGTTAAGGTCATGGATCATCTGTGTTGGCATGCCATGTTATGTTATATTTCAAGGATTACTAGAACCAGTGTATTGGTTATTATACTTGATACTGGTCCTCTGTAAAGGCCAAATTACGTTGTTATTTTTTTTATCAGGTGACTTTGACTTTATTTTCAAGATTTTAGAGCAATTTGAGCAAATATGAACTGATGGCAGGCATGCAGAATGTACCTGCCCACTGCATGTACTTTTTATGTGCGTAAAGTGATATTTTAAGTTTCACATGGTCAGGGTAACATTATTTCCCGTCATTTGCACACTTATACACAGCTGGCATTAACTCTATCTTGACCATTGTCCTCTGTGTGTACAAGGGAAGCAGAGCACAGGACAGTCACAGTCCTTTGATTTTTTGTGCTAAAGTAGAAATGGAGGGAACCCTGTTAATTATTGTCTGTAACTATTCATTTTTGTTCAATTTGCTATGAAGTCGATTGCAGTGAGTAACATGCCGGGATTTGTGTGGCTGTTTCAGGAGTATATTCGTGCCTTGAGAGTTTCCAATCCCAGGATCAGGGAAATCCAAACAGAAATTGAAAATGATGATGTGATAAGGTAATTTTGTCTTTGATCAATGAGATAACTGCAAGTTGGTTGAGAAGCATGGTACAATTTATTGTAGCTAAAATACAACAATCTTGAAGACGTAAGTTAAAAATGTTTTTTATTGAAATTAATTAACTCATTCCATACCAGTCCGTGATTTTTCTGTATATTTACCTAGATTTGAAATGCCAATTGCGCTTTTAAATTCTTCATGAAAAGAGCTTTCATTCAAGTACCAACATGCCTATAGTCTTAAGTCAGTGGTTCTGGCACTGCCTGGTAAGTCATGCTGCAGCATTACTTGCCAGGCAGTGCCAGAACCACTGACCAAGGCCTGTGACCATAGTATGGTATGAGTTAAAAGACAGAGGATATCACACCTCTGTCATCAGTTGAGCTAAGAAATTATTTGTCTGCAAAATCATCCGTTTACATGGCCACCATATATTAACGCTTTCAGTACCAAGTCAGAGACTGAGTCAGCAATATTCATGGGAACATTTTGGGTGTAATGCACCCAAAACACCTCCAGAGAGGTACTGTTCTGGACCCAAATTACTGCCTCTGCAATTACAGGCATGCTGTAGCCTGAGTGAATGGTCTTGTTGATAGGAATTGTAATCTGTAATCATTATGGTGCTTAAAATGAGTGAGACTTTAGACAGGATCAGTATTGAAAGAGTGAATGAGACGCTTTACCCCGCCCCTCCCCCCAAACAGGTTTGAGGGTAGTTTGCAGTAAGAATTGACTCTATCCATATTTTTCATTCTTTGTGTTTATCTGGCAGGTGGGTGGCATCACTCCAGCCAGCCCGAGTCACACGCTGGGGAGGCATGATCTCCACCCCTGATGCCGTCTTACAAGCAGTCATCAAACGAGCTTTGATTGACAGTGGTTGTCCATCCCACATTGTAAATGAGCTGATGGAAAATGCACATGAGAGAAGATGGCCCCCGGGACTAAGTACACTGGAAACTAGACAGTTAAACAGAAGACAATATGAGAATTATATCACAAAGAGAATACCAGGTGATGCATTGTATCCTTGTGAAAATGCTTATTTTCAAGGGCGATACATTCTCTGTTCATAGCATATGACAGGAAGGGATATTTAGAATGCTGTTATTTACTCGAAATATACAGATCTGTATTAAAATAACACAATTTTGCAAACTATGATAACAGTTGGTAGAGAGAAAAGTATTGTATTGAGTGCTTTTAAATTTTAAAAATTATTTAAAAATGAAATCAGCATCTAAAAATAGAAACTCTGCTCAATAGTTGTTAACAAGTGATAAGTCAATAAGTGACAGTAAAACATTAAAGATTTTTTGTTACGAAAGCCAATTTGTTTATTGGCTTATAAAGTTAAATCTCTCATTGTCACAATTTGCATGTCCATTTGCCCAGGATAACACAGTTCTGACTGATGCAAATGCAAATTTCAACCTCTCATCCTGCGAAAGGCTCTTACAAATGGGGTTTGAATGGATGAACAAGTTTCTTATGACGGGGTGATTTAAGACAGTCATAGATATGACTTCCCCTGAGGACTAGAGCAGGAAAAAAATAAAGTTTGCGAGCCCTGGTTGTTCCTTGGGGAAACTACTGTAGAGTCAAGACCACCTTCATAAACAGACTTTCTATATTAAGACCACCATAAACAGGCTTCTATATTAAGACCACCTTCATAAAGAAACTATTAAGACCACCTTCATAAAAAGACTAGTAAGACCACCTTTGTAGAGAGACTTTCTATATCAAGACCACTTTCATAAAGACTTCTATATTAAGACCACCAATTTACAGACTCGTTTTTGTTTATCTTTAAATTGCATCCTCCATTGAGACCACTGTCCTATTAAGACCACATTTTTCAGCACCTATGGTGAAACCTCAATATAACAACAGATATCTAATATATTCCCTTGATAATACAAGATTTGAAGGACTTGAAAGTCAAATACATTTGCTATGCGACTCATTTATCTGACATTCAGATGTCTGACACATTTTGCAGGAACAGATGGTGTAATTGTAATGAGGTTTCACTGTACCTTGATTATGCCCTGTACATTCAGATAAGCTGTGAAGGCATGGTTGGCTGGTTCAATCATATTTTTTATTTATTTTGAGTATAGTGGTACCTCTCTTGAGAGACCGCATATCTTTTTAAGACTGATCTCTCAGAACACTGCGCTATCTTTTCCATGTTATTGTGCCTCTAATGAAAGACCACCTGTTTTGACAGACCACATTTTGACCTGCCATAGTGGCGGTCTCTCAAAAGAGGTACAACTGTACATGTATATACACTGAAGCCCAGATTAATTTGGTTTGCAGGTAAACAAGCAGTGGTCGTGATGGCATGTGAAAATCAGCATATGGCAGAAGATATGATTCTAGAACCAGGACTTGTCATGATATTTGCACATGGTGTTGAGTAACGTAAGTAGAGAGAAGAGTCGAAATGATCCCAGTAGATACCATGGTGAATGTAATATTAACTTTGTATACAGATCCCAGTGTGTGGAGGGTACGTGACACTAGTGTTCACTGATATGGTGGTACTTGCTATTTAACACTACCAGCAGAAAGGGTTGCCATATTGTACATGTAGTTGTCGTACAAGAGCTGTGTTAAACAATGTGCTCTCTCACAGAAGTGGTCTTCATAGCAGATATTGCTGGAAGACCAGACTCGGGCATGTATCACTTTTGTGGGTGCTCAATGGCCCCCTTTCTTATAAGGCCTACTAAGTTTGCAGCAGAAATGTGGTCTTATAAGAGGGGTGAAAGGGATTGCCTCTTTGGAGAGGGAAATGTAACAAAAATACATTTACAGCTGGTCATGGAGTATGGTCTGTCATATGGGGGGGGGGGGGGGGAGGGGGGAGAGTGCATTTAATAGCTATGATCTGGCCTTATTGAACTTTAGGGGACCCAAGTCCCTGTAAGACTAATAATGGTTCAAAGTTCATGAAAGTTTAGGTTGTGTTTTAAATAATCATTAGCAACAGAAATCACTTATCTGAGATGACTTCTGACTGCCAGTAACATGTAAATTAAGCATCAGTGTTTCTGTTGATGATCCAATATCACTGAAGGTGGCTGCCGCAAGTGCTATTGAGGAGCGTATCATATAATTTCAAATGTGATCATGAATCATGAAAATATTGCTTAACTATTTCAAAGAAAGAATTTTCAAGAAAGATTGAATCCTGAGATCCTCCCCATAAATATCCCAGGGCATCATGCGCACCTTGGCACATGAATTTAAACACACACACATGGCTAATTTAGTAAACATACCGTGATTGGCTAAAATCAGGTTCCAGTGTTGCAATGTGGATAATATCGACGTCCAAAGTCATTTGGTGCATATGCAGATGGCGGACGCGATAATCGATTCCATCGATGCTTTCACAGAATAAAATAGAGTTTTTTATATTTCAATGACACAATGCCTGTGGCGCAAACATCTATTCTACCAGAAAAACATAAAAGAATGTTACCATACTGCCTGCGGCGTAATAATCTTCACTTCAGGTAGGAAGATAGACATCGTAATGGGAATTCACCAATAGAGGCTAGGATCCCCTAAAGTTCAATGAGGCCCATGATCTGATATGACTCATGTTTTGCTGCATGGAGTCACCATCAGCTACCAGGTCAGTCCAACCCTCTTTGAAAACTGCTTAGATCTGTGACAGGCTAACATCACCACTCTTATAACAAAATATTACTGATCACCACCAACATTAAAGTCCTCAGCTGCCAGGGCTCAGAAATACCTGTCTTGTAGCTAGGCTGACATGCAGCCATTTTCAGCCTTGTCAGTCAGCTGCACTCAAGGAATAGCTGGTGATCCATTGTCCATCATCCATCCGTCTGTTCAGGTTTCATATTTTCTACTTCTCCAAAACCACAGGCATATTTTCTTCAAACTTGGTGGGGATATACCTTGAGTGTGTCTCGACCAAGTTTGTGAAATGGTTACGATCCGATGATTTTTGGATTGTATGAATTTTTTTGTTCATATTTTGACCAAGTCTTAAAAAATCTTCTCCAAAACCGCCAGGCCAATTGCTTTGAAATCACATAAGGACTTTTCTGTGGACCGCCAGACCTAAATTTGTCCACCAGATGGTGCTGCAAATTTTTTCCTAATTTTTTTTCACTGTTTTTTTTTTTGTGTGTGTGTTAAAGGGTGATGCTGAGATTTTTATTTACAGATTTTTTGTGTGTCTTCACTTTTTTTACCTATTCTCCCAAACACCAAGTTGTGTCATCGTCAGACTTATAAGGAATGTACAGAGACTTGATCTCCATCAAATTGTTCACTGAATGGCGCTACTGTCATTTTCTGACTTTTTATAAATTATGAAACTTTACAAAAGGGATGATGGAATATGTTTATGTTAGCAACAGTGACGATGGTCTTAAACAAAGGAGACCTTGGTAGATTGATTTTTGTTGATTGATTTTATTTTATTCATATGTACACAGTTCATAAAATACAATCTATATTCGTATAGGCACTAAAATAGCAAATAACACGTGACAGAAAAAACACAAAAGGGATGTTACAATGAAACTATAAAACGACCAGATGACTCTATTATTGAACCATGTACCATGATATAGGAGCAGTACAAAGCAGAAGTCATATATTAACCAACTGCTTATTTCCAGACCACCACAGTTACTATGCAGCAATGGATAGAAAACAAAGAATACAACACCAAATAGGAATAGGGAAAAGTAGAAAGTATGATTTCTGTTGAAATATGTAATCAGGAAAATATATGAAACCTGTGAAAATGTAATAATCTGTACTATGAACTATAAGATACTCAAAAAGAGAAAAGAAAAAACACAAAAAGTAGCGAGAGTCTAGGAAGTTGTGAAACTCAGGCCTTCTAGTGCTCCCATCTCTGCCATATACATTAAAACTGCTTAGTTTTGTATTTTAAAATACTCGAAGACCTACAGGCTTCAATATCATGAGGGAGTTCATTCCATAAATGTACTGAGATGGTACTAAAAATAAAGATTCACCGTAGCTGTACCAAATTGTTGTCAGAGATGCACCTTATAATGGACCCTGGTCCTATTGAAAACCAGCTTCCTCTTATTGTGTTGAAACTTTTTGTGAAACTTCTAAAGTATTTATTTCAAGGCCACGTGATTGGATTTTATAGACTGGGACTTTTCTCTTCCGTGTTTCACTTTAACTGTAAATATTAAAGATCCAGTTCATACGACCAGGGCGTTTTTGTTTTGTTTGTTTAATTTTTCCACCTAATATTTGTGATTCCAAACTCGCAAAGCATGTAGGTGCCCATAGTATATTATCTTAACATAATAATGGCAGGGCTTCACATCAAGACAAGCCTGATTGTTCAGGACTAGTAAAAGTTGATGAGGGACAAGTAAAATTGAAAGTTGCAACCTGAATGAACAACCAAATTATTTGGCATTTAAAATACAGTGAAACCTCCCTACACCGAACACCCTTGGGACCGGAAAAAAGTGTTTAGTGTAGTGAGGTGTTCGGTATAGGGAGGTTTGATAGCATTGAAAGAATGTATTTGGGACCGAGAAATGGTGTTCAGTATAGAGAGGTGTTCACTATATGGGGGTGTTGGGTTAGAGAGGCTTTACTGTAATTGTGGATTAAGTCAAGATTAGTACATGTTTTATGATAGTTGTCTTCTTCTTCTTTCAGGTTTCTTAGGTGATTGTCTCTTCCAGTGTATCAATATTGCCAAATGTGGCCAGTCTCGTCCCAGCGCCATGTGCTGAATCTTCTGTGGGAATACAGTCCTTTCAAAATCCAGTTGTCAATTCTGGCCACCAGGACCTGGCAAGGATACTGCATTATACTGTGTGAGAGGTAGAAGGTTGAGCAAGTGGATTGTCATGCAGACATAGTTAACGAATGGAAATATGACACCATGAGGATATAACTCTATGTATATATTGTAAGGGGACCAGGGGTCACCATGCCTGTGTGGAATTTCAAGGTGCCAGGATGTTCACCCAATACAGGGAATTTTGATTATTTGGAGACATATCCCTGAATGACAGGGGTAATTTTCCATAGCTTCCAACACATGTTGAACTAATGTGGATCAAGGTAGCTTGACCAAACTTGACAACAAAGGAACACCATAATTATGAAATCAATTGGAGGTGGCCAGAGTCAGTAACTTGATTTTGAACGGTCTGTTTTTTTGTGCAGACAGTGACAATACATGCTGATAAAAAGTGGCCAACTCAGCATTAAATGGACAATCCTCAGAGTTAGCATGGTACTCTGATGCCTTATATTCACAGTGTTCAAATCCACTGAATCTTTTTTTTTTTTCTGCTGGACCATCATATATCCAATGCTGCTGTACCAGTGTGAATGACTGGTCCCTTATGGTGTTTGTGTGATAGTTGCTGGCAGAGTAGCACACATCATATTTTGTCAAATCATAAATCAGATAAAATACAATGGGACTGCCATGGTTTCATGCACAGAAGTATCTTGTATGTTATGCATTGTGGTTTGTATTCTGGGGTGGTATTCACAAGAAAAGGATGATTTAAACATTCAAAATTCCACCTTAACCATTGTTGTTGTGAAACTTGAGCTTAAAGAATTTTAATTAATTTCTCAAATATGTTTTTGTGACTTCCACCCCAAAAGTTTGAGATGATATGTAGCTTTATAGTAAGACAATATTTGGAAGTATGCTTAAGCATGTGTGGTGTGGTATATTACCACAGTAAGACTTGGAAACAATGCTTAAGCATGTTAAGTGTGGTATATAACCACATTAAGGCTGTTGGAAAACATTCTTTAGCATGTTTAGTGCGGTACATAGCCTAATCACTGACTGTTGGAAAACATACTTTAGGGTGTGTAGTGTGGCATATGACCACAGTGAGACTGTTGGAAACCATACTTTAGCATGTTTGGTGTGCCACAGAAAGACCTGGAAACCATACTTTAGCATGTTTAGTGTGCCACAGAAAGACTTGGAAACCATACTTTAGCATGTTTAGTGTGCCACAGAAAGACTTGGAAACCATACTTTAGCATGTTTAGTGTGGTACATAACCACATTAAGACTGTTGGAAACCATACTTGAGCGTGTCTAATGGGGCATATAACCACAGTAAGACTGTTGGAAACCATACTTTAACATGTTTAGTGTGGTACATAACCAGAACAGTACTTGGAATCCATGTTTAAGCATGTTTAATGTGGTCTATAACCTGCAGAATAAGACCATGGTTTAGGATGTTTAGCGTGATATGTTAGAAGATCTGTAGTGGAAGCCACTGTTTTAGCCAATATGTTGGGTTTATTATAGGAAGACCATTCATATGCAGTCTTGTGTGTACCAGTGACCACACAAAATGCAATAAAGCATAATGTTGCAAGATTGTCTTGCGCTTAAGTTAAAAAAATGTATAAGATGTTGATCCATTTAGCACCAAAAGTAGGAGGTGCACTACAATTAGGGCATGTACCACAAGTAGATATTTTACAATATCAGCTTTCTCATTTATCATATCAAAATACGGACTCCTAGAAGGACTGTTGCTAAGATTTGTATGGGTTGTGCATTTGTCAGTATTGGTAGTGGTACACTCCTGTATTATGTGATATGTATTTATGAAACAATGTACATGGTGTCCAAACAGTGTATATACCAATGTGTATTGTAGGCAGTGATATCAATGGTATTAGTTCAGATTCTTTGTGGGTAAAATATTTATAAAATTAAATACTTCTGTGCTGTAGTTTCACTACATGTAATAATAATTGTGAATGGAATTGAGCTCTGAGGTATGGGAGTGTGAGCACACTAAGTACATACTGTGACTTACCACGGAGTGTGAGCACACTAAGTACATACTGTGACTTACCACGGAGTGTGAGCACACTAAGTACATACTGTGACTTACCACGGAGTGTGAGCACACTAAGTACATACTGTGACTTACCACGGAGTGTGAGCACACTTAGTACATACTGTGACTTACCACGGAGTGTGAGCACACTAAGTACATACTGTGACTTACCATGGAGTGTGAGCACACTAAGTACATACTGTGACTTACCACGCAGTGTGAGCACACTAAGTACATACTGTGACTTACCACGGAGTGTGAGCACACTAAGTACATACTGTGACTTACCACGGAGTGTGAGCACACTAAGTACATACTGTGACTTACCACGGAGTGTGAGCACACTAAGTACATACTGTGACTTACCACCAGATCTTTCCTACGATGATCCTGTGAAGTGCATGAATTTCTTTTGCCATTCTATGTCTATTGCCTGTGGAGCAATCCTCTGCCTGTTGGTGAAAAGTATTGCGTGCAATGGCACCTTCACTGTGTTACTGTACACAGACAACAAGTCTGTGCTGGTAACACGCTCACTGACTCCTCACAAATTAAGAAAACTACTTTTTACATTGAAAATGGGATAATCAAACTAGCTGATGTAACTGGTTATATGAATTACTTGATAAAGGGAGTGAAGAGAGTTGATATAACAACAGCTTATGAACCATTTGGTGGGATTGGTTGGAGCAAGAGGGAGGCTTGATAAATATTCCTGCTTTTTAAAGTGAGGGTTAAAGGCCCCAAAGTTTGGCATTTAAGAATTGCCGTAGTGGAGGAAAATCTTAACATATGTGGGAGGTTGCAGCCACGGGTGTATTCATTTGTTTTGTAGGTGCTAATTTTGTAGAACTGCTATTATTTATTGGACATAACAAAGATCCATGTAATAGATCCTGTAAGTACCAAAGTGAGTGAGGTTTCATTTCACCCAGGGTCTGTTCAGTAGGCAAAATGTTTAGGTAACATTCTGTCACTTTTCTTTGTGTAAAGTGAGTGTTTTGCTTTCAAGCACATGGCCTGTGTCTGGGGCAAGTTTTCAGTGTAACTAATAAGAGAAGTCATACATACCAGCTGTAAACAAGGATCGTGGTCACTTTCAGGGAGGGTGCAGCTTGGTCAGAGCTGTCATTATTTGGCTGAACAAACTAATACAGAACTTTGGAAAGTTAGACTCCACATATTTATCACAACTTTCACATTTAAATTTGCTTGTTACATTGGCAGTGGTTATTAAGGGGGGGTGTGTGGAGGAGATTTAAGATCTGTACATTAAAACGGGTGACAGCAATGACAATATATATGTTCATCACTCACAGTCTACCCCATTAATGCACAACAGCTTGGTCAACAGCTTTCTATAGTCTAAGTTAATGCTTATTGCAGGATGCCTGCCAATGTTGTCTCACCAGTAACTCACAAATCAATCTGTCTGTTGTAAGCAAGATGCTGGGGTAAAGTGGGCCACATAACACATTCAGTTATTCAGGCATGTTTAAATATCAAAGGGGATAAGACAGCAAAGGACTTGGGCTGGAAACACCGGTGTTTTTGCCAGGTACAGATTCAGAGCATGTCTTATGCAGAGGCTGCTTTTACCTGTATTTACCCTTTGAGTTCTATTAACCGTGATATGCTCTATTCTTTAAGCGCTCTGTTAACCTTTGTGTGCTGTATTAACCCTTTATGTGCTCTATTCAGAGATGCCACTTTTCAGGATTTTACCTTGATTCAGGTAATTTGCCTTTTCTTGGGCTTCAAAAACCACCTGAATTTTGTCAGAACAGTTTAAAAATATGTTGAAAAAGAGAGGGAGCACAAAGGTTTCACGTAATTTGATCACATGTCAGGTAAAATCTGTAGAAGTGAGTGGCATCTCTGTCTATTAACCTTTATGTGCTCTATTAACCCTTTTTGTGCTGTATTAACCCATTATGTGCTCTATTAACCTTTTCTGTGCTCAATGTTTGGTACTCCAAAGTTTTCATGTGTGTTTTGGGGGTATAGTGGGCCCAAGGTGCATCAAAGAGATGTGGTGGCCTGGGCCATTGTGAGTCCATGGGGAATATGGACATGGTGGAGCTGGAGAGACAGGTCTTTTTATGAGGAATTTGAATCTGAGATCATCCTAATAAATCAGATCAGCACAACTTTTGTTGTGATTGGCACTGATAGAGTTATTCTTGTGCAACTAGGGTACAACCACTCAGAGTAGGAAATTGGCAGTGCCATGGCATATGCATGTAAAGATGGTCAATGCCACCTTTTCACCACATTTTAAAACTTACAAAGGATCACTATTTAGGTTGTACCTTTGTTACCTGTCATTAAGATTTAGGTTGTACCTTTGTTACCTGTCATTAAGATTTAGGTTGTACCTTTGTTACCTGTCATTAAGATTTAGGTTGTACCTTTGTTAGCTGTCAATAAGATAATTTTCACAAGGATTCTCAGTGCTTTCATATCATTTTCCAGACATTTGATATACGAGTCATGACTAAACAGCAGCTGTTTTATTTAATTATAAGATGGGTGGCAATGATCTTTACCATGGTTTTTACTTTTGGTATGAGTTTTTTTTTTTTTTTTTTTTTTGTTCTTTCTCAGGGGCATGTTAACCTTGAGCTTTTGCTCAAGGTGTTCACCCTCACGAGATAGACATTATATTTGTTTGTGAGGATTTTAAGAGATAAACACAGCCAAGCTAAATTACAAGAGGGAGCTATGTGACTCCTAATTTAAGGGTACAGTGAAACCTGTCTTGAAAGGTCACCTGTAGGGATAGCAACATTGTGCTCTCCCAAGATGTGGTTTTTCACAGGACTTATAAATATCATGAAAATCAGTTAACAAAATGTCTGCAAAATGGGGTCTTTCAAGACAGGTGGTCTCTCTTTGGAGGGCTGTCTCAAGACAAAAACCTTTGTATGTGATACTTTATGAGCGAGTCTTACAGATCTCCATCAAAACAAGATCCTCATGACAAGTAGTACTAAGGTTGTTCAAACAAAGTGTACATTATTATTTTCTGAAAGATAACAAACTGGGAATCTCGTATTTTGTAATATCAATGGTGTAACTGATTTCAAGTTTGACAATAATGCAAAGTTGTCATCTTAATTCACACAGTCTTCACCTTCTTGTGTATTTCTCAGTGTAAAAAAATGAATATGCATATCTAAAAAAATTGGTCTTGACTTTTGTTTTTTGACGTGCTGGTGTTCTGAGGGCACAAGAGTTAGACACTGACTGGATGGCACAGCATTCAAACATCAAAGGTTATAACATTTGAATGACATTTCAAACAAAGCTATGCCAAAAGATCCATGTTCTGTCATTGGCACAATTATGAGTTTACAACAACACACAAGTTCGTATGATATCATTATGCATCCCCCGAGGGAGGGGATGTACATGTATTTTGCGTTTAGTATCGTTGTCTGCTGCCTGTGCTGCCGCCACATATCTTCTTATCCGTATGTTTCTGTCCCCTCTTGACCTGGGAAATTTTTCACATATAATCATATAGAACCTTGAGGTCAAAGGTCAAGCTCAAATCTGGATGCATTTTTCTGCTGACTCAGCAATTTTTACATAATTGGCTTATACCTTCTTGATGGTGGAATGTAGGCCCAAGGTTACTATTAAACGTTAATAGGAAAGTTTGTATAGTTTATCTTAAACTTGAGTGACCTTGAAAGGTCAAACTGCATACATTCCTGTTGATTACTATGTAGGTCAATGGGGATTGCAATGCTACTTAACATTTTCAACTCCTTCTCCAAAACAATTAGCTAGATTCACTTCATACTTTCATACTTGGTAGGGATTACGCCGGGTAGGTATCTGCCAACTTTGAACAAGTGGTCATGTTCCAATGAGTTTTGGGTTTTTAATTTTTTAGAATAATTTTTGCGTTCCTATTGACTACCATCATGATGTAAGTCAATGGTGTCTGCAATGGTACAGTGGTACCTGCTATTTAAGACAACCCATAATGCCAGACAAAAGTGGTCACATATGACAGGTGGTCTTTCATTGCAGGTAAGCTAGCAAAGAAATTTAAGGCCAGTGTCTTGAAAGAGCGGTCTTAAAATCTAGTGTGGTCTTTTGCGAGAGGTGGTCTTTAGAGCAGGTACCACTGTAGTTCACATTTTGACTTCTTCAAAACCATAAGTCAGATTCACATGAAACTCTTGGTGCGATACTCCATAGATTTGGGGAATATTTTTCATGTATGACTTTGGATGACCCTCAGGTCATAGGTCAAGGTCACAATGCCTTGCAAAATAGAATGGTTTCCCTGTCACATTTTCAAAGGGGTATGATTGAAGTTTCTCAAACTTTGTCATTATTTACCCAGGTGAGACTTCCCTTAAATTTACAAAGAGGTGACCTTGAGTTCAAAGGTCAACATCAAACTTTCTGCAGAAGAATGGTGGCCCTCTCAGAGGGGTGGCCTCTCATGACAGGTGCCTGCTCGGGGGATGCATAATGTTTTTCACACAAAACACTCTTCTTGTTGCCCCTGTGGTAATCTTGAGGATAAAACATCCCTCAAGGAAGGCCAAGACTTGAGTGGGAATTTTTCCTTTCACTTCACGTGTGTTTTGTGTGATGCCTTATCCAGCATGACCCTCATCTGTTGAGCATTCTCAACAGGTTTGTGATGCAAAGGCCCAGTATTTATTTTTGTCTTTTTGAGGTATTGCTGGCCTTATAAGTCATGGCACCAATAGGCAAGGGCAAGAGCAGAAGGTTCAAGAACTGCCAAATAGAGGGCACTGCAGTCAGTGGAGGGCTAGGGTTGCGTATTCCCATTAATTACATTGTAATTTGCAACTTAATAACTGGAAAACTACTGCACATAGAAACACCAAATTTCAGACAGTGAATCTAGATGCATAGTAAATACCTGACAGAAATCTTATATCCACACCTACAAAAGTGACAAGTTTATCTGAGGTTGCTTTAGCATACAAACTAATGGGAATACATGGCTCTGGCCCTCCAAATGTTTGTGTAATAAGTTGTGTATTGGGGCAAGTACAGACCTTAGAGCTATTCTGACCTTTCCTATTAACTGGGCGTCATGCTGCTGATGCCTGGTTGCCCCCCCCCCCCCCAAAAAAAAGCAATTGACACCTTGTTTGCAAAGTAACGTCTAGGTCAGTCAAGTGCCGGAGGGGATTGTTCCCTGCGTCGTCTGTCCGTGCGTCTTGTCAACATTACCACAATATCTCAAAATGTACTTACTGTAGCTATACCAAATTGTTGTCACAGAAGGACCTTATGATGGACCAGTTCCCCAGTGAAAACCAGTGTCCTTTGAGTATTTTAAAGCTTTTTCTGAAACTTTTAATGTATGGCGTCAACCCTGACAATGTTACTGTGATATCTCAAAAAAAACAAATATTGACCACAGCTTTCCCAAATTTTTGTCAGAGATGCATCTTATGATGGACCAGGTTCCTATTTAAAACTAGCTTCCGCTTTGTATAAACACTTTACAAAACTTTAAATATTTATCTTTTAGGCTCTGTGAGTGATGCACAAGGGGACAACGTTACGATAATATCGCAAGCAGGATCCAATGCAGCTTCCCCAATTTTTTGTCAGAGATGAACATCATAGTGGACCACTTCCTAATGAAAACCAGCTTCTTATTATTTTTAACCTTGTTATGAAACCTTTGAAGTGTTTATTTGAAGGCCGACTCAGTGACACGCACTGCAGTGGTCTCTGTCACCAGAACTTGCCCAAAGAACACATCCAAAAGTGCTCCTTCATTTCATAGACAACAATGTGGAAATTGTATGTAAAGTATTCTACTGTGAAGCCTAAAGAAATGCATAATTGAGGTAAAAAAGATTGTGGGTGCCGAGGGTAATCCATTCTCTGAACGCTATTGTATCTTCTTGTTTGTGGCTGCACAACCAAGTTATAGACATAAAAATGAAGCACGACTGGTCCTGTGTTTTTGTCAGTGACATTTGTTAAATTTAGTAACTGCAGTAGGAATCTGCACAAAACCACACTGATGGAAGTCAAAACTCCTCCCTCCCCCCCCCCCTTCAAAAAATAATATAATAATAGTTCATACTGTACAAAATATTGCAAATAAAAGGAAAATGTGTCCTTCAGGACCCTGAAGCTGAAAAGCTGTGTTTCCAAGCCTGTCATGGACTGTGGTGATGATCACCTGACCTATCACCTTGTTATATTTTTATGTTCAGAACGAGCAGGACTCGAACCTGCAACCTTTGGCACCAGTCGCCTAGCTGAAATGGGAAATTATGTCACTGCACCAGTTACTTGGCACATGTAAGTCCAACTTGTACTTCAAAATTGAAGTCAGAATGACACGTCTACACATAATAGTATTGAAAATAGCTCTTCTACATTTAAAACTTTTCAGTTTCCTTAATAGGATGTGCTATTTGTAACCCTTCTGTGCCTCAGTACAAATATGTAAATTGTAGGTGGAATGATGCCTCTACCTATGATTTCAAGATCTTCAACATTTCAACTTTTCAATTTCCCCTAATTAGCATAAATTAAAATTCCAGAACTTCCCTTTGTGATTCACTGAATGCACTTACAGTACAAACCTACAAATTAAAGTTCAAATGGCATATCTACACCTAATACCTTTGAAGCTATTCAAGGTTTAAATTTTCAAATACATGTAGCTCTAATCTTCATTATTGTCAGAACTGTGACCCTTATTGATTTAAAAAAACAGACTTTATGTAAGGTATAATCATTCTAAGCTTAGAGTTTACATATTATGGTGTTATTATCGAAATGAAGTTTGTCTCTGTTGTTGTCTTTGGCATGTAACAGCGTGGTTGTTGGTAGGCATTTTTCATGAGTTCACGATAGCGACGTCATGAAAAAAATGCCTACCAACAACCACGCTGTTACATGCCAAAGACAACAACAGAGACAGACTTCATGTTTTATATTTGTATTCATATTAACATTAATACTAGAATTAAATTTGTCATGCATATTTGTGTGTAAAAGTTTTGATAGCCACTGCGAAGGACCTTTCATTTATCAGTGGGAGGAGCTATGGGAGTGGCCAGCTGCTTGTTACGTCGCGAAGTAGGCACTGGCACGTGCCGTGCTGTACATGATGTTACCATCGGCTGATGAAAACAAAATTTGTCCCTATTCTTTCAATGCTAACAAAAACTCTGAAGGTAAATATGTAAAAATAAATGTCACTCAAATTTGCTGGTAAGGAAATAATTCATGGAAGAAAAGAATGTCTGTGTTAGCACACAGACAAAGATTTTTTAGCTTGGCTGACCTTCCAGTCGGCTAAGCTAATCTTTTTGTCCTTTGTCCGGTGTTCGCCTCCATCTGTCGACAATTCACATTTTCAACTTCTTCAAACCCATCATCCAGATTCACTCTAAACTTAGTGGGGAAGTACGTTGGGTGGGTCTCTGCCAAATCTGTTCAAATTGTCACTGTCCAGTGATTTTTGTTTGTTTATTTTTTGGCATCACTTTAAAAAATCTGAAACCGCACCGCAAATTTCTTCAAAATTGTATCGGGACACTTCTGGAGACCCCCAAGCCTAAATTTGCTCACCAGGACAAGGTGCCAGTATCTTTTTTTCAGCTCTGATGACCAAAGGTCGAAGAGCTTATGCGACCGCTCATGTCCGTCCATAAACTTTTGCTCGCTAGCGCAATACTGTCCACAGTTTTCAAGTTAGCCCAATATAACTTTCAGGACTTAAAGGGTGTTTGAAAATCTAGGCCGAGTTTGATATTGGTGGCACCACCTACATTATTATGTAATATAGGGGTCAAAATGTGAAAATCTTGTGAACACTCTAGCATCTTTAATTTTTGGCGGATCTTCACCAAATTTGGTGGGATTGTGGGAGAGGTCAAAGTCTAAGTTGGTAATGAGACCAGTGGCACCACCTATAATTTGACAAATTATGGGCCAAAATGTGTTTTAGGATGTAAAATTCCATATTTGGAAAAGTAATTGGATTAGATGTGCCAAATTTATTTGATATATAGACCATGGCCAAAGGTATAACGTTTTGTAATATCAGTGACCTTGACCTTTTTTGTGAGGTCATCATGTCTGTAAAGCTGAAAAGGTGATTTTGTAATGGCCGGTTGTAGCTTGGACATCAATGGCAAAGAGAATTGAGCCTCCAGATCAAAATGACACTTGTTTGCGAAATACATAAAACTGTGCTTAGTGACCTACTTTTTGGGTCACTGTGACCCTGTAATTATGGAGTTTGGTGCTTGTCCAAGTTTATTGTTTTTCGTCAATAACTTGAAAAGTTATTACCCATTTTGAACAAACAGATAGTATATGGAAAGCTGGATGTGGGGTGCATATTTTGAACATAACAATTTTTTAATCCGAGTTGAAGGTTAAGGTCAAATGGCCAGGTTGAATATAGGGGTCATCTCATGAATATGCACCCTGCAGTTCTTGAGACAGGCCCATATAACGTTTAGGAGTTACAAAGTGTATAAAAATCTTTGTCGACATCAGTGTTGGTGGTGCCACATATACTAGTATTATGTAATATACTGGTCAAAAGTGAAAATCTTGTGACCACAATACCGCCCACAGTTTTCAAGTTAGCCCAATATAACTTTCAGGGGGTATAAAAATCTAGGTTATTTTTGATATTAGTGGCACCACCTACAACATTATGCAATACAGAGGTCAAAATACAAAAATCTTGTGAACACTCTTTCTGATTGTTCCAAAATTTGGTCAAAATGTAGCTTGTGAGAAGGTTAAAGAAATTTCTTCACTGGCTTGTGATATTCTGGATTCCAGATTTGAACAAATTTTAGGTACCTGTCAGTTAATACATGCATTCCTATGGTCTTCACTACCATGCAAGTCAAGGGGATTGCAATGGAAATTCATTTTTCACATTTTCAAAACTGTTTACCAGATTCACTTCAAACTTGGTGGGATGTACTTTCGGCAAGTCTCTACCCAGTTTGTTCAAATGGCCATTCTTAGGTGATTTTTATGAATTTTTTGTTAATTTGTGGGGAAAATTTTCTCCCAGAAGTACTTAGCCAATTGCCTTGAAATTGCATAGGCACACTTCTGAGAATCCCCAGACCTTTATTTGTTCCACAGGTGGCGTTGCAATGTTTTTCTATGTATTTCTGATTTTTTTTTTAGTGTTTATGCTATTTCAACTGCTATCCTCCATAACAAGTTGATCAGATTGTTGTGAAAGTCTGTGGAAGTGTAGACCTTGTGGGAGGGTTAAATAAACTTGTCCATTAGGTGGCAATACTCTGCCCCCCCCCCCCCCCCACAGCCCCCGACTTTTAATGTTTTTTTTCAATTTGGGTGTATGCATTCTTGTTGATTACTAAGCAAGTCAATCGGCAACCATCACTTCAAACTTGGTAGAGATATACTTAAGGTGGGTCTCCACAAAGTTTTTTAAAATGGTCATGCTCCAATGATTTTATGATTTTGAAATGCATTTTCTTGTTAATTTGTCAGAAACTTGATTTTTAAATCTTCTCTGAAATTGGGACAACTTTTGGTGACCTCTATGCCTTATCTATTCACCTAGTGATACTGCAATTAATTATTTTATTTTCTTTTGTTTGACAATTTTAGCCAGGAGTTACTTTATTGGAATGTGCATGATCTCCACCAAATTTGTTCACTAAATGGTGGTGCTGTCATTTTTTTATTCTTAACATATTGTCAAAACAGTCAATGTCCACCAGACATATGGAGAACCTTCACTTTTGCTACCAAAAGTTTCATTCATGATATACTAGGACCAGCAGAGCTCAGGACTGTCACAGTCATCTTGTGCTAGTAGTTTTTTAATTAAGTTCCAATGAAACTGAGAACTAATGAAACAAGATGCCAATCAACAACAAACACCATGGTATAAATTCATATTTTAATTTTAATAAACATGAGTCAGTGATTGCCTAATTTATACAGGATTGCACACTAAACCATTATAATGGTATATTGCATCCAAAACTGAAGTCCCTTATTTCATCTGGAACTGCCATCCCATACATATATATAAGGACACCCCCTCTAGTGGCAGGTGTCTCAGGCTTGGTAGACTTACTTAAAGTCAAGAAGTCACAAGCTTTGCAGTTTGTCTAAACAAGAGACTACTTATAGTACATTGTAGGGCTATTTCTTGGAATTTTATCACATTTCAAGACACTAGCACTACTGAGTTTGTCCAGAATCTGACAGTCTATATTGGATTACAAGATGCAAGTAGGACCAACATTCAAGGACTGAATGAAACAATGTGCGGGGACAACAAGCTTTATTCAACCTCGTCCCATTCTACCCCACTGTTCCATTTTACCCCATTTTGTCCCATGCAACCCCACTTTGTCAAGTATGCTGTAGAAACAAGCATTGGCTGTAAATGTAAAGGTAAATTGACAACTCTTCATTTAAGGGACATTTTCATGTCAACAGACATTCAAGTAATTACCCACCGCTCAGCATGACGGACTGTTCTCCCCTACATTTGACTCTCCAGTAGTGTCGCTTTAAGATACAAATTCTGAGCACAAATCTGATAAAATGCTTCATGTCCCAGGAAATGATTTTTTACACTGAAATCTTAAAACACTGCCTGATAGTTATGTGTTCATATTGTCTCTATACAAACTACAGACAATACATCAAAATAGTTTTAAGTGGGATAATTTTGAATCAATGGATAATCAATATTGCTCACACCATTTGGAAATTTTGCCAAAACACTTGTGCGAAGTTCAAACACATGCCATCAGAATAATGTCTTGGACAAAACTCTGCAACACTGAATCATGGGGAACAACTTAGCATCCATTTTCTTGGCAAACAGATTTGAAACTCTGATCATCCTCTTTACTGATATTGTACAATGAACGACTTCTACTGATGCTCTCAATCACCTGACACAGTCAACTGGTGCTATATATATGTATATATACTGTACACATTTATATATACATATATATAGATAAATATGCTCTTTCATCTTTTTTCCTCGTCAACAATGCCCCTTTGGTACAAAAAAAACTGACCCTTCATGTTCAATATTCTGTTTCCATGGCAACAAGACAATGTTCTATTGATACAGTATTCTGTTCTCATGGCAACAACACATTCAGTCTATAGATACATTTGTCTATACACTATTGAAATCTCTCAAAAAGGCATGCTTAAATTTCATACACATACATACATGTACATGCAATGTTTGTTTGACTTAAAAGTATAACAATGGAATACAGATTGTCTATCAGCCTCCTGGCTGCAGCAATTAAAATGTACACGTATTATCATAGCTCTTAATGTAGATGTGTAAACTTTAGTAATAAATATAGAACCATTTTCTGCAGCCCTGTGTAATGTTCTCATTCACTTAGGACACATCACGAATACACAGAGCAAGGCTTGTATGCTCCCTGGACACTAGAAGATACTCTTTATCCAGCTGACAAGGTAATGAATCTGGGCAACTAGGCAATATAGTATACATTATTCTACATTCTGTGTAGGCAAAAGCATGGTGCTTTGGGACAGACTTTGTGCAACTAATCAAGATCTGAGATGCAGAATAGGGTTACATATAACCATCTAAACATCAAATATGGTTACATAAACCAATGCTCCAGGATTCACAGAAGATAGCACACTCAGTGTGAGTGGTGATTTGGCATGCCATAACCCAAATGTAATTTGACAGACCATAATCCTGACATCATTTGACATGCCATACCCACGTTCTTAGAATCAGTGTGTCAAGTATGGCTACACATACCCATCATCAAGATACTGAAATATGGTTACAAATACCCATACCCATAATTTAGATGTCCAATATGGTCACTCATATATCCATAATCTGGATGTCAAATATGATTATATGTACCCATAATCTGGATGTCAAATATGGTTATACATACCCATAATGTTGATGTCAAATATGGTTATACATACCCATAATCTTGATGTCAAATATGGTTATACATACCCATAATCTTGATGTCAAATATGGTTATACACACCCTAGGGTCACACATACCCAACATTGCATAGAGTACATTTGTCAGCCAATTGTACAAACATCAAAATAAGAGTAGGCTCCACATATGAATAAATTATCCAGCAGTAACAACCAGACTCCAAAATCTGACGACTCATCAAATTTTAATTTGTTACTATAAGTCACCTTTAATATCTGCTTCCCCTGCCAGGCCAGCCTTATAAAGTCTGGCAGATTTCTCTGCACCACAAGTCCATTAGACACAATTACAATTTATACGCCAGACAAAAATAGTATTTTGTCCCTACAATTTCAACATGATTGGGTACTATTAATTATTCTAGGTCTCTAGCTGGCAATACTTAGACTGGATTTTATCAGCGTGTTTGAAGTGACAGCTGAAGTCCATGCAAACTGCAGAAATGAGGAGTTGATTGTACATGTGCACACAGAGACATCTTCATGCTCATTTACATATATCAAGGTCAGGTGAAGGTCAATGCAGGGTCTTTGCAGTTTGGAAATGTTGTAGATTTATTCAACCCTAGTGGAAACAAGCAGCATCTATACTGACCAGTCTATTATACAGGTATTTTATGAAAAGCCTACGTTGTGTAATCACATCCCGCCCAATCCCGGCATAGCTTGTCACTGAACTGTTCATCTTGCCCAGCTATTGCTATTTATAGAACCAAAGAGGCTTGAATTCAATAGACATGTCCTGCCTCTTCTGATTTGCACAGTCAACCACTTAAAGCAGGAGGTTTTCCCACCCAACAAACCAACCAGTTTCAATGAGGTGTATCACCTGTAGGTGGCACTATAGGTAACTTCCTCCTGGTATGCACCTATCACAGGTGTACAAAGACCTGGCAGATAAAAAGCTGCTTCGTTCATTGGTTGAAAATATCAGGACACAGGAAGCCAGGTGCTACCTTGCAGAATGATGTACCTGACTTGCCTTACTTGACTTATCAAGCCAGTGTGAACAGACTTCAAATTTGAGGCCGAACAGTGGCAGTGCATTCTAACAGTCTGACTGACAGTGTCCCTAGTCAACTGAAGCCCACAGCTATATGCACAGGTCAACAACTGTTTCATAGTCTCACCACAGGTTTTATTCTGTAACTCGTTTTCACGAGCAACTGTTGCTCATATTCAATTTCTCACAAAAATTCCCTTATTTCCCATGGTATATTTGTTTTTCCCACGATGGTATCAATCTGCCTGTCCTAATATACTTGCTGCATTAAGTCCAGAAATAAGAGCCAAAATTTGTGTATACAAATGGCTTAGTTACCGAGTATTGTTGACTACTATTGTGAAGCTGGTTGTGTGACTGGGGAGGGTGTGGCCTGTGCTATGAGGGGTCAGCACACAGCTGTTGTCTTAGGACGCCTACCCTCCTGCTTTAACTCACCTCTGGCATTATGTACAAAACTGGTCAAGGAAATCAGTATTTCAATAAATTATCATAATTTATGTAGAAAAATTACAAAGGGTTGCCAGACCTCCTTATATGGACTTCTACTGGGGATTTCCCATGTCACACTGGACAAGCATTCCCATAAAATGCTAGTAAATACAGCAACACTAAATAAAATCACTCAATAAATTGCAATTTGTTTAATTCAATAGATATAATTAAGCTAGCTGGTCAAAAAATACTTGTCTGTTAAGTTTACAAAACATGGTAGAAGTTGTCTGTACACGACAACGGAGTCATGTATTCTCCAATCCTATTGGATATTCTTATGTTGTATACATGTACCCCATTGGTTATTTCCCATGACACACTTTAGTCTCTACTGCAGCAATTTGTTCGTGGTGACAAATTTTATGTTTTAGTCACTAAATTTTCTCTGATAGAACATACTGATGTTCCATTCTGATCTCAACACAGTTACACAACTCGTGTACAGCTCAAGGAACAGCTTGTGACATCACATGTACACTGTGCTAGCAACATGTCCCAGGAGAAGACTTACATTTTTCAATGCCCCCCCCCCCCCAAAAAAAATAATAATGAGAACACTAAATTGATCACACCAATTTCATGGAAGCTTATACCAACTTGACAATAACTGATCCCCTGTTATACCAAGTTGACAATGACTGATCCCCTGTATAGTTACAAAACCTTCTCATTTCTTGTCTATGCTCCATGAAGGACTCCAGACCTTTTTAATTACATGAATACAAATGGGCTGCATCCTTTACTGGCCCAGAGCGAGGTGTTGTCTGGACACAAGGGACTATATTTTACATAATAAATGTAGGAACAATGAGTACAACATTAGGTAAACAGCGGCAATTGCCACGCTCTTGACATTTGCCCCTTTCATACACACACGCACAATGTACATAGTCTGCTATCATCTACATGGTCAGTCCACATTTAAATAATACAAACTTCGTACAATAAATATATCCACCTTTGTTCACCAGGTCAACCTTAGCAACCGTAATTCAATGGTTTCCCTGTCCATTTCTCCCTCTTTGTACAACTTCTGTTCTTCGCCAACCACATTTTGATCTGAGTTTTTGTGACTAGAAATACAAAATCAGTATTTTGACTGAATTAACACACATGGTCTGTATAGGTGTTAAGACTGTACACATTGGTTTAAAACACTACCATCAAGTCCATCTTAAGTTGCAAACTTGAACGTCTGTTGTAAACGAGTTTGTCTTAACAAATCTCTTCACGTTGTAAGCTGACTTGTATGTAAAGCTTCCACAGTTCATTCCGTAAACTTGCATGTCTGGCAGTTTCTCCTCCCACCAGCTGCACAAACACTGGCCATTAGCCGGATTACCCATATGTTCTACACAGCTGGAATTTGGCTTAAGATAATAATCACCTTCTGGCCAAATTGGCTCCAGACACTTTGCATTTCTTTGACTTGAAAAGCAAATTTTAACTTCTATCATACATCAGCTGAATATTGAACTGAAAGTATATAAAAGTGTACTTTGGATTTGCCTGATGAATTCAAATGTTGGCTATCATATTTTTGGTGACGTATGCCAAATGGGCTATGAATATAAGTATTCTTAGTACTACCCCAGAACGTGGACCCTACCTCGGGCCTGTTCACCTCCAACTCCAGGTCATTACCATATGTACTGTAATAATTGCTGATCCCTTTGACAGCCACTGCTTAATCATACTGTTGTGCGAACAGTACAGATCAGATTTGTCATGTGCACTATTGGTTTCAATCAATATTCATATTTTCACAGTTGCCCTGCAAATAGCCTGGGTTGAATATTTGTATAAAATATAAGTTTTATTAAATGAAATTTTAAAAAGTCCTCCATTCTTACTTCTCTGTGTACCTGCATGTATCCTGATCAGACCTGTACACAGTGTTTAAACCTTCCCCATTCAAACTGCTCAAAATTGGCTGGTGGTCAAATGTTGTCTGTTTTCATGGTTTTGACTAATTTCAATGATCATGAAAAACAACTTGAATGAGAATTGTAGATGAGACCCATGAAGATACATTGTAACATGTCTCATGTCAGATCCATGAAGATACATTGTAACATGTGTCATGTCCACAGTTTGCCTTGCCATTGGTTGGGTGCTTACCTGCTGTAGCCAATCATATTGAGTTACACATAGGTGTCACTTTCAGCCACTCAGATTATGTGATACATCTGTGCATTTAGGCCCTTGCTGTTTTCGAAACTGTGGTTGTGGAACCAATGCTTCAACCTTTGAATTGTCATATCATTTTGTTAAGATGGAACTCCAGAATGACTTTTGAAAGGTTATTACATAGTTCAAAAAGATGTTGTGAAACATGTACAAGGCAGCTTTTAAATACATTATCTGAAGATTTGAAGACTGCGGGGAATATTCTGGGGATGTGCAAGTATTGCCTAACATTCAGCATTGCCCTCAAAACCATGATGGCAATTCACCCACAACCACATCCTCAACACAGATTTGGGGGGGGGGGGGAGGGGGTGGGAAGCAGGCCAGGGAGGGACAAGGGGTTCAAAGACATTGATTCCCTTCAAGCAAAAATGTGTGTACATGATGCACAAAAATTACCTTGTAACCCCCAAATTTGAACATAAAGATCACAAAAGACCCTCAAAACCCTTCATAAAGGGGACCCTTAATGTCCACTGAATCGATTTATTGGAACTTGATATCCCTGGGACCCTCTGAGATTACTTGAGACCCATCCCCATGATCTCTAAGAGCATCAAAGACCCTTAGAAAAAATAAACAGAATACAGAAATAATATCAGACACTTTATTTTAATCTCAGAGGGTGTCATGTTTTGCAGGGCTACCGTATCCCAATGTAGGGGTAAAGGGAAACTGTTGAAACCAGAGGATCAAGCTGGCTACCATACCCCAATGTAGGGGTAAAGGGAAACTGTTGAAACCAGAGGATCAAGCTGGCTGCTTGTACACAGTTCATATGCTGTCAAATCCCCCCTCCCCCTCCCCCCATGAACAGCTCCTCAAATATTAAGCGAGACTCCCAAACCTGACCAGATGTGTATGTTATGTGATGATGTGTCTGGTTGTAAGCACCAGGCAGCACCTGTTTACATACAGCAGGTCCTGGTAGCTTGTACCAAACTCACAGAGACAGCATTCACTGCTTCAAGTCAACTATGTCCTCTAACTCTTTAGTGGCCAAGTCATACCTTGAAATCTCCTTTGGAGCTCAGTCATTTTGGTGCTTCACTGTTATCATTTCCTATGGATGGCGCCACAACAGGGGTGTCGCGGCCATACTGCCACTTACGACAGTAGCTGTTAGCAGGTTACCAGCCCGATGTAGGCTTACTGGGCTAGAGGTACTTTCAGCAGACACTGCCTTCTGTGCTTTTTGGGGGAGTCTAAAAGTGAGTAATTGTGAGCATTTTGCTGTACAGAACTTGGCTCTGGTGAGGTCTTGTTTCTTTTGCCATGAAACAAAAACACAAACTGTAATCCAAATGCACATGCTGTTGAAATAAAAGTGTCCTGTCATATTGCCATACCCTTGTCCCTAGTTATTGTTGCTCCTGGGATTCTTTGCTGTCTGGTGGATCACCAATGCACAGTAGGGAACAACAGATATGGAGACTGCCTTGAGCCAAAGTTATCCTTCGTATCCAGCCAAAATGTAAAACGACGTCTCTCAAAACTGGCTGTCTTGATGAGGGTAAATGTACTTCCACTTCCTATTTCATGGCCTTGCCCTGATAACGTGTCAATCATGCATTTTGGAAAGTTTGCATTCGCCTATGTCTATTGACTCCTGTATGTGGCTCCATCTGTTGGTCATGAGATGGACACATAGTCTTTAGAAGCATCCTTTGGGCATGTTCTGTTAGCCTGTCTGACATAGCCACACAAGTCTGGATTTTTAATGTATGACATTTCAACATAAATTTGAACACAAATGAAAGTGAACAAAAACATATCATGTCCGTGGCTATTTGAAGAAGCTGATTTCACCCACCAAACTTTTTTTTACACATATAATGCATTCCCATTGGTTGAAGCAGATTCTCTCTGACCAACCAGGTCCTCTGGGACAGCACTCAGCCTCACTGTGGGAGTGACCTTTATGTTAATGAGCCATGACCTGTAGTTGGAAGCTGTGGGGGTCATGCAGTGATGATCAGAAGAGATGTACGGGGCTCACCCGGCATGCATCATTATTCTGAAACAAAACACACGGCAAATAAATCAAACGCAACCAAAGTGGCAAGAAAACTAAGCAGTGTACATAAATGTTCATGTGACCAAAAGATAAAACAAAAAAGCTGTTAGACGTGAGGGCATTATTTATGTAGCAACAGACTGTGTTGATAGAATTTTTCTTCTGTGTGGTGGAGGACGGCTGATCAAATAATTTGGCAAATTTGTTACAAACAAAATGAGAACATTAGAACCCAACAGTGCTTTTCTAGTGCAAAAGGAAAAAAAAGAAGGCTTTTCTGTAATAAGGGTTTAAAATTTAAGTGCAAGTTTTATCAGTTACTTTCATCATGCAAGATGAATAAGGGACATGCACATTAATTATTTCCCAACAAAATCTATGATCCTGTTGCTGGGAAACAGTGACAATCAGATGGCATAATGTGGGTTGTGGGAAACCAAGGGTGTCACGATCATTTGTAGGAGTAAAGAATATTTATTCCAAACATAAAAACGTCCTCTTATATCAACCTCACTGTGTGATTGGAGAGCGTGACTAGCACTTTTCAAACAGTAAAAATTTATCTACTTTGGCAAGAGAAACATATTTTGTAATGTCTGATAGAAAGATCTATCCATACATGCACACATGATGTACTTTCTTGCTGACTGACACCGGACACAGCAGTATCGCAGTAAATATGAATGTCTGTATTTGATGTGAAAACAAGAGCTCAAGTGTTAATGGGCATTCTGAAACGGAGAACCTCAATGGACATTACCTTAAGACAATGTGGGAACATACAAATATTTCAGTAGATGGGATCAGGCATACATATACACACCTCAAACCTGCGATAAGAGCATATTCCAGGGTCAAAAAGGACACACACACAGAATTATAGAACATATAGGTAAGATCACAGAGGGCAGGACAACACAGAAATAATTTGACCACTGAATACAAGCAGAATTGCCACAATATGAGCCACTGTACTACAAGTTGAATGTGAAGAATATGATATGAATTATACAAAAGCATGACAACAAGGAAATAAAACACTGAGTATTAGAGCAGTGTGAGGAAAGAAGGTCACCTTTACCAGCAAGATGAAAATGAGGCTGGGCTTTTGGATTTCACAAAATACAGTGGTACCTGTCTTGAGAGATCCCTCCAATGAGAGACCGCATATCTTTTTAAGACCACTCTCTAAGAACATTGTGCAATCTTTTTCATGTTATTATACCTCTACTTTTGAGAGACCACATTTTGACCTGCCCTAGGAGCGGTCTCTCAAGACAGGTACCACTGTATTCAGATATATTTCAGATAGTAAGTACCAGTATTATAGATCATATCTGAATTTGAAACTTGACTCAGAATTGACAGTGAATTATTGAGGCAAATTGACCTTATGTGTATTAGTCACACTGCAAGCGGCCATTTTTATTTTCTTTCACCCCATCAATTTACATGATAGAATTGTACTCTGCCAACACTTCCATCACGTTGATATGACATTTTAAAAATTTTATGACCTAAAATTTGATTTTGTTTTGTTTTCATCAAATATTGCCACATCTGCCTTCTCTTTCTGACACACTTTGCCTCAAATATCTTTATTAGAAATAAATTTCATATGAATATAGTATTCAAATCAATTCCATATTGAATGCTGAAACTCTAGTTATAATATATCAAGTTTCTCATTCTATTTTTCAAATGCATAAAAACAATCCATTATAAAGTGTAATGCTGAAGTTAACTCATTTCAGACTGGAATACTGAAACACAGTAAATTACAGGGATCTCATATAAGAATTCTGATGACAGGGGGTTAAAACTGTATGTCTTTAGTCCCTCATTGAATCCTAAAATAACTTTAACCCTTTCTACTTTAAACCAGTCAAAACTGCTTGGTTTTCCAAAATGTCTGCTTCAATATTCTGACTTATTTCAAGAGCAATAATACAAACAATTTTTTGTTGAGACCTATCAAGATAAGATCTCCCAAGTCAATAGCTTTCCTTTGTAAAACCAATAGGAAGGAAAGTTGTTGACCTAGTCTGAAGACTGTCCTAGTTCAAGGGAAAAAGGGTTAAAACAAGAACCATAAATATCTCTATCAAAAACTACTGTCACCATGGTAAAACCCCCAAATTCCTACGACCGACTATTTGTAGAGTGTAACTTGAGTCATGCAGTTACACAATGGCCTCAGAAGAGTAGAAACCTGACAGCGGCTTCAATAGCCAGACTGCTTGAGCAGAAAGAGAAAACTACAGAATGATTTATTGACTGACGATTCTCACTTTTTACAATTACCATGTATCAGGAAAATCCTACTTCCCAATGGACAAAAGTTTCTTTGTTTGACTTAAGTAGATCGACTTTAGTGGTGCTTGGCACTCAAAGAGTTAACTGACAGCATCTGCAGCCCAAGCTCTGTACTTGTTACAGTCAACTTGTGCCTGTCCCTGTCACTGTAACTCTTTCATTGTCATCTGTGACTAAAGTCAAGCTACTTAACATAAACCTTTCTCAATTATAATAAGGATGCTGGACTTTTGTGCCCAGTAAAAAGACTTTTCATTGAGGTACCATAAAGCCTAAAGTTACAAAGACTACAATGCTCCATGTCAACAGCTTTCCTTGGTGTGCTTCAGGTCAACAGCTTTCCGTGGTGTGCTCCAGGTGCATTGCGCCCAAACCACACCAAAGAAAGTATTGAATCAGTCCAAAATTTGGCATTAAAAGAGTTACGCTGCTTTGACTTGAATGTGAAGACACACCCCTTTAACACACTCAACTACACAATGATGACTAGCTCTGAGTACACTGACTCAATACACATCATGTAAAATAGAGGAACAAATCCAATGCTTCAGCTGAAAGTCACCCCCCCCCCCCCAAAAAAAAAAAAATGGGTGTCGCCATGTGATGTATTCAGTTATTTTTTCTGGATTACAGGCTGAGTTTAAAGCCCAGAAGGGATACGTCCAACACTGTTGGGGCCTGGTTCCATCAATGTGATGAGAGAGCTGCTGTAGGGTATACAACACTAGGCATAGAGAATCACTGAAGGACTCTTCTTAGGGTTCTGGTTTTTCTTTTTTAAAAATGGAACAGGATTTTCCCGATACATGACACATGGTAATGTGATACACACCATATGGTATTGTGATACACGCCATATGGTATTATGATACACGCCATATGGTATTGTGAATGAAATATATACATAGAGTTATAGACTCAACTAAAAAAAATGCAACAAACATAAATGTTCACAGAGGAATGAAGCGGATAGACAATAAGATAAGTTCAGCATATTGATATGTCAACTGAGTTACAGACGCCATGGGTTGATGCCTATTACACATTCCGTGATTTATGCTCTAAATCCTCAACATCTTAAGATTTTGCTCTCTCAATTGCAGTCAACAGGTTCAGGTCCAATTACTTCATTTACGGTGTGTAACATATCCTGTAACAGGGCCTGTACCACAGCCCGTCATTACAGCCTGTGACATGGCCTTATCATAACAGCCTGTAACACAGCCTGTCATTACGGCATGTAACACGGCCTGTAACATGGACTGTCATTATGGCCTGAAACATGGTCTGTAACATGGCCTGTAACATGGTCTGTAACATGGCCTGTAACATGGCCTGTAACATGGCCTGTAGCATGGACTGTCATTATGGCCTGTAACATGGCCTGTAACACGGTCTGTAACATGGCCTGCTACATGGTCTGTAACATGGCCTGTAACATGACCTGTAACATGGCCTGTCATTATTCTCTCATTTATAATAGTGCAAATAAAGTTTGCTGCATTTGTTTTAGTTGAGTATGTCTAAGAATGATACTAACATGCAACACAATGTATGACAGCTGACCAGCACAGATGACATGCACAATAGAAGACAAATGAAACAGTCGACTGATACATATTTGGGTGACATGGCTTTACAAGGAAGACGAACCACTATGGAAGTATGAATAAATTTGAAGTCTGTCTTTGATAAGAGTAATATTTAGAGTGCTTGCCACTATGTCAGAGAAGCGTGAGTTCTATATGCATTGTAAACGAAGCCACTGGAAGCCAGTTGATGGAGAAGTAAAGATGAAAAAGAGAAAAGTGGTCATGAACAATGACGATATATCTACTGTTCCCCCACTCACCATCCGAGTCCAGAAATTCATTGAGCTGAATTTGAAGAAGGCAAGGAAAAAAAAGAGCAAATTGCTCATGACAACCAAGCATACAGAATATAGATACTGATGCAGTCAGTGAGTACCAATTGACCCAAAGCAGTATTTGTACCCCACATGTAATTCTGATGCACTTTCTCAAGTCTTTTCTTCTTCTGATGTTTCACATATACATGTATTTTAATTCTGTGCAATTGACATTTAATAGATCAGTCAGCAATTGGCCAGTTCCATATTGAAGAAAAAAAAATGTCTATACTTTTTTTCCTGGTGATGTTATGTCTGGTCTTATTACAGGAGGTGCATCTTTGTTGCTAAGCTTCCTGTAATAAGCACTAGAGATGGTAGAATTACCCACAATTCCCATCTACCAGTCAGCTCATGTTTTTGTGTGTGTTGGCCCATCCCTTATGACCACTTTTTGCTGCCAAAAAGGGTTTCTCAAGATGTACCACTGAAATCAGCTTTGCAAACTTTCGAAGTTATTGTAATTTGAGATTAGTAAAACAAACATGTAGTATGTTATTTTTTAGCAAGATTGGTTTTACATGCTGTCTTATGCAAGGGAGAGGCTATAAATCATCTGTAATAAACTACAGTTTGCAAAGTAAGTAGAAATGCCACTTTGTTACAAGTTTCATGCGACTGTAGAAAGACTAGACATCAGTGGGGTGCAAGTACACCCTATGGGGCACTGCCAGGGGTAAAGTTCATAAGAAATTAACTGTTGCCTTGGAGAATATGTCCAAGTCACCTACACACAATCCCAACTTAAAGAGTTCATAAAGGACCATCTACATGCAATTTTTGCAAGTCAGACATGAAACAGTTAGCAAATTATCAAAAGAAACCAGTGCGTGACAGATGAAACAATTACTACGGGTCACAGTCCTCTTTCAGGCTCTGCCCTAGTAACATTGTGTCAGTCCATGCTCAGTCTATACTTTCTCATGCGAGCTAGCATACCAAGATTTTTTAAGACTAGATTTCAAAGTTATACTTAATTTGATTGCGCAGATTTAAAACACAAAAGATCAGGTCACAGTCGGGGTCAAAGGTCAAAGGGCAGAGTTCACAGAGGTTCACAAATTAAAGGGTTTGTATGCTACGCTGAACAACCCCAAGCCCACCAGCCTACCTGCCTACCCATCCCTTGAGAAACAATTAACTTAAAATGATCAAATTATGTGTTGGAATGGTAACTTTCAAGTCCAATTGGCGAAGGATGATGAATACCTGGGATCAAGACGAGGTAAGATTATTAAGACAAGCTTTGCAACTGTCCAGATCCCAATACTAACAAAACATCCAGCTTTTCTCCACTGCTTTCTCACCTTGTCTATACTTAATTACCAGGACAATCACGATGCACAGATATATTTTAAAATTTACATTTAACACTATGTCTATCTACACCATTCTTCCTGTATTTTGAGCACCTGGGAATTACAGTAGGTGACAGAGGAATAGTTGTGCCGCACTGACCCCTGACTTCATACTTTATCCCACATCTGACACCAAGAACTCCTCTTGTGCTAAATTCTGACTTGGATATAATAACCAGTAGAAATACAGAGCCATGTCTTGTGGCTCTGTGATATCTTATTGGCTCTATGATGTCTTAATACAGAGCTATGTATTGTGGCTCTATGATATCTTAATAAGAAGCCATGTCTTATGGCTCTATGATGTTTTAATACGAAGCCATGTCTTGTGGCTCTGTGATATCTTAAAGGCTCTATGATGTCTTAATACAGAGCTATGTATTGTGGCTCTATGATATCTTAATACAAAGCCATGTCTTGTGATGATATCTTAATCCAAAGCCATGTCTTAAGGCTCTATGATATCTTAATACGAAGCCATGTCTTACGACTCTATGACATCATGATAACATCTGGAGCTTTCTGTGAAGATTTATACATAAACTTGTATTTCTAGACATATAAGTCTACTGGAGAGGGCTCCCTCATAGCAGACCTTGCTCTATGTCATAAAACGAGGTTTGTTTGTGGCACAGAACGGACCCTACAGTCTGCCTGTATCTGACACACAGATACAACCTCGTTTACCGCATGGCTTAAACTTCTGTTTGTTGATGCACAATGGCTTTGCTACCACAGCCAGGTCTGTTGCTATGCCTGACACAACTCTCCACCATTTGTAGTGGAGCTAGGATTCATGGACACAAGTTGTCTGTACCTGGTGTTTGCGTCGCTCGATGAAGTCACTGAGGCGTGCAGTGGTGATGGGTTTGACGTGTGTGGGTGTGGTGCGTGGAGTGGCTGCCTTCTTGATCCATTGCTGATCCATACACGTTTGAGCAGTCGGCCGAGTGCTACCCATTGCAAAGGAAAACCAAAATGGCCAGCATTATGTACTGTAATTTCTACTCACGCAACACTCAAGTGGCCCACATATACAGGCCCAAAGCAATTTTAGATAACACTTCTGGTATTTTGAAATGCAAAGACAATTACAGTGAACACCCAGGTTGACCAACTTTACAGATATATAAGCGCACATGTTCAACAATTATATTTATGATCCCTAACAGGTTGACCAACTCTGCTGAAAAAATCTTTCTTTCTTTCTTTCTTTCTTTCTTTCTTTCTTTCTTTCTTTCTTTCTTTCTTTCTTTCTTTCTTTCTTTCTTTCTTTCTTTCTTTCTTTCTTTCTTTCTTTCTTTCTTTCTTTCTTTCTTTCTTTCTTTCTTTCTTTCTTTCTTTCTTTCTTGCTTGCTTGCTTGCTTGCTTGCTTGCTTGCTTGCTTGCTTGCTTGCTTGCTTGCTTGCTTGCTTGCTTGCTTTCTTTCTTTCTTTCTTTCTTTCTTTTTCTTCTTCCTTCCTTCCTCTCTCTCCCTCCCTCCCTCCCTCCCTCCCTCTCTCTCTCTCTCTCTCTCTCTCTCTCTCTCTCTCTCTCTCTTTCTTTCTTTCTTTCTTTCTTTCTTTCTTCCCTCCCTCCATCTATCTATTTATTTAGCAACCACAAATAATATAGCCATAGCCTTGTTTGTGATTGCTTCTGAAAATAAGCTTTATTTAAATCAACTCAAAATCAAGATTCAATTCCTGACTACAGTGGAACAAAGAATACAATCAAACATAAGGATTCCTCTAAAAACAATTACAAAAACACATAATGAATTGTAATCTTTCCAAGAGCACAAAGGTGCACCTACTTAATGTCATCTATTAGAAGACTAGCGGTGAAGTCGCGTGCCTCCTGAGAGATGCCAGCCCAGTACTCGTCTGGGAAGCAGTAGTCGGTCCTCACAATGTTTGAACACGTTTCCTCCAGGCTCTCATCAAGGAATGGTGATACTCCACTCAGCATAACGTAGACGACCACTCCAATACTCCTGTCAAACACAACCATGACACAGTCACAAATTTTAAACTGTCATTGTTAATATAGACTCATTCCACAACAGCAATGGACTCTCCTGCTCACATGTACTTATTGTTTTTTTAACCTTTTCACTGTCATTCACACAAAAATTTATGCTCACCTGAAAAACAATAATTTCAGACTCCGGTTCTTTATCAAAAAAAAAAAAACAAAAACAAAAAAAAAAACCTATATCAAAATAAAATTTCTTGACTGGACAGAATGGTCAGGTCAATAACTTCCCTCTGCATCTTTGGCTGTACTTGCTCACAGTGAGCTGAAGAAAGCTGTTGACTCAAGTCAATAATTTAGCACTGAGGAAATTTAACATACCCTTTAGACCCCAGAGGACAGCACAGATGTGCAGATGATCTGCTCATTTGCATAATAATAAACACATTTGAACCTTTTTATAATGCAAAGGAAAAAAATATGCAGACAAATACTTTGAAGTGCTGCCATCTGGGGGCCTAAATGTCACTGCTTAACTCATTCCACCCTGATAGCAGACTGAGTCAACAGTTTTTATTGGTGGGCCCAGAGCGTGCCAAGGAAAGCTGTTGACCATGGGCATATAATTTTGAATGATCTTTCATGCAAGTTTGATTCAAAATTTTGAAAAATAATCCCTAAATAAGTAAAATACAATTAGCAGACGACATTTAGATATTAGCGGGAAAAAGCGTCATTAGGTTGGAATGAGTTAAATGAGCCCTAACTGAAGCCCCAAAATTCATACCCTGGTCCTCACATACTACGTCTAGTTGAGGTATTTGCTAAAATTATCTGCACAGTGACTGGTAGTATTTTTGTTTTGTTTTTGTTTTTTTAATCTAGTTAAGCATGGTATATCTGTGTAATTATGTCAATACTCAATCGTAACTGAGGAAAGCAGATTTGCATCACTCACAAACCCTCATGCGTCACGGTCAATGGTGTTTGAAACAGGAAGAAAATTGATTCACATGAAAGGACACAAGCTAACATCAAATTTGTGAAAGCTCGAAAACAAAAGGTGAACAGACATACAAGCATGAAGACAATAGTGTACCACTGGCCTATACAAGGAGGAGGTAAAAACCTGGACCGTCACTAAACCACTCAGTCTAATCCCAAGGGAGGTATATACTGCACAATCACAAAGTTTATGGAGAGATGAATAGTCACAATTTTTTTCCCGAAGAGATCTACTCAGAAATATTGGGCTCAGATTTTTTCTTTCCATTCAGAAACATTATCTTGAATGAAAATTAGGGTCAATTCTTGGACTCGGGAAATTCTGGTTGGAGGTGTAAGTCAGGAAACTACATGCTGGGGAACATAAATAAGTATACAGTGAAGTACAGTTATACCCACAATGTAAGATCACCCCTAATATCAGACCACCCCTACTGTCAGATTACCCCTACTGTCAGATTACCCCTACTGTCAGACATTGGTGGCTCAACATTGCAGGTGGTCTTATTGTAGACAAATTTAGTGAAAGAGACTTGAGCGTGATGGAAGAGAGGTCTTCAGAGAGGTAGCCCTGTGTGCAGTTGACCGAGATGAGGTATACAAAGACAATGTGAACCACTCACCAGATGTCTGTAAGCAGTCCCACTGGCGTGCCACTCACCAGCTCTGGGGAGGCAAACTCAGGGCTACCCAGCAGAGGATGCACATAGTAGTTGTTGTATATGTGCCGTGCATCCCCTAAGTCAACTAGCTTGAGTAGTGGGGCCATACTTGAGAGATCTACTAGCAAGTTTTCGGGCTGCAACGACAACAAAGAAATGCATTATGAAGAAGCATTGCACATCTTCTATATAACATATCTTTAACCTGATACACAACATATCTTTAACTTGATACATGACATATCTTTAACAGTGTTGCCAACCCTCCCGGATTCCCCGGGAGACTCCCGGAATTTTATGCTGAAAATACTTGAAAAAGTGTAAATTTTTGACAATTTTGAGTCACATCCCGGAATTTCATCAATATTTCCCTTCTATATTTCATATTAATTTATCAACCTCCCGTAATGTTACTTTTTATCTCCCGGATTTTAAGTTTGGCAGGTTGGCAACACTGCTTTAAACTGATACACAACAAATCTTTAACCTGATACACAACATATCTTTAACCTGATACACAACATATCTTTAACCTGATACACAACATATCTTTAACCTAATACATAATAATCTTTAACTTGATACACAATATGTGTTTAACTTGATACACAGCATATCTTTAATCTGATACAGAACAAACCTTTAACCTGATACACACCATATCTTTAACCACTTGGAGGCTGACACCAATTTACTCATATGCAACTTTTTGCCATTTAAAAAATACCAACCACCCCAAGGAAAAAATGATGATTCAGTTTTAATTTAAGGCGGAAATGTTAGGTTTTCCCTCAAACTTTTCTGAAATAGAAAACGTTTAAGTAATGAAAAATTTAAAATTTTAACCATTACTTACACAAAATGTTACATTATTCAAACCATAGGTTGCAGTGTAAAGCTCATATTCCAAAATTCCCTGTCCAGGCACTTAATAGGAATGATATATGTGCTGAAAAAAGGCATCTTGTTTTGGCATATAAATACATGTAATAAAACATGTTGGACTTTCAGAACTGGTTGACAGTTCTAGCAATCTTGGACCTTATGAACCTACTACATATATTCATGAACAGCACTTTTCAGATTTGATAGGTTCTATTCCACGTGTTAAACACCACAGGTACCTTAATGTCCAGGTGTGCTATCCTACAATTATGGAGATACTGTGTGACGTCAAGCAGTTGTCTTGTGTAACCTGCAGCCTGAAGCTCATCGAAGTGTGGCTTGCAGCAGATGTAGTCAAACAGTCGCCCACTTGGTAGTCTGCAAAATATAGATACATTGGAAATGCAACTTGTATATAATTATTAGTCTAAACCAAACCACAGGTGTTTTCGAATTGTATCATATGCTATATATATATATGGGATATTTCAGCTGTATCCACTGGTAAACTATCATATTATATATATATATATATATATATATATATATATATATATATATATATATATATATATATATATATACACATATACATACACACATATATACATGTATTTACATATATATATACATACATACATATATATATATATATATATATATATATATATATATATACATACATACATACATACATACATACATATATATATCATATTTCAGACCTTTTGTGCCATAAAAGGAGGGGGGGGGGGCACCTAAGAGAGAAAAGATGCCTAACAGGGTATTGTGGTAGGATGCTTAACAGGGGTAATGTGGTAGGATACTTAACAGGAGTAGTGTGGTAGAATGCTTAACAGGTGCAATGTGGTAGGATGCCTAACAGGGGTAATGTGGTAGGATGCCTAACAAGGGTAATGTGGTAGGATGCTTAACAGGGGTAATGTGGTAGGATGCCTAACAGGGGTAATGTGGCAGGATGCTTAACAGGGGTAATGTGGTAGGATGCCTAACAGGGGTAATGTGGTAGGATGCTTAACAGGGGTAATGTGGTAGGATGCCTAACAGGGGTAATGTGGTAGGATGCTTAACAAGGGTAATGTGGTAGGATGCCTAACAGGGGTAATGTGGCAGGATGCTTAACAGGGGTAATGTGGTAGGATGCCTAACAGGGGTAATGTGGCAGGATGCTTAACAGGGGTAATGTGGTAGGATGCCTAACAGGGGTAATGTGGCAGGATGCTTAACAGGGGTAATGTGGTAGGATGCCTAACAGGGGTAATGTGGCAGGATGCTTAACAGGGGTAATGTGGTAGCATGGGTGTTGAGTTGAACATGTAAACCCAATGTACAAAATTCTTACCACATGTGTTTATTCCCATGGATGCACGTATGTACCTCTTAGTATAACTTTGACAAATACACTGGTTACTTTTGTTGAAACTTATTTCTCAAGTTCATAATCTACCAGGATGGACATAACAATGGAAAGGAAGAGTATTACATAACATTATCCTGGTTCTGTAGTCAGCGGAAACATCTTGGAAGTGATCCACTCAAAGTGACATCCCCACTAAGTCTGACGATATGGCTAATTATTTTCAGCAGTTGAAAAAGAGAATTGTGGGCATACAACACAAGGACAGATAAAGTGACGGACACATGGAAACAGCAAAAGGTTTAATATAGTGGAGTAAGATGTCAGCTGAACTGACCACCAAAACAGTTCAACTCACAGCTCTAGTATAAGCAGATGTGATGTGGCCGTCTCGTACAAGTCCAGAGCAACAATTAGGTTTGGATGTTGCAAGCTCTGTAATGTGTTGAACTCAGTTTCTACTCCTTCTTTGGTTACCACTTTCTTACTAATGAACTTGGCTGCTACATCTCGACTGGTTGCCTTGTGAATACATTTGCGCACGACTGAGAAGCGCCCCCTGCAGATAAAAATAGAAACATACAACTGAATAAAGATTTTGTGATGCATGATTTTTTTTCTTTTCAAATTTCTATACCTTCTTCCATAAATTTTAAACCAATGATATCATGTTGGGCAAACTTGGCACACTTTTCAAAGGTGCTGCTCTAATGTCATGCAAAACTGAAGCAGCACATCTTGAAAGAGCCTCCTGACTCGTATCAGATGATAAGTGCTTCCCCAGCACTCAGTAATACTCACCTGTAAACTACTAAACATTACTCCTCATATCCAGCAGAACTCCATGTGGACATTAGCAAGACCTATACTGGTTCTGTGGGCACATGCAATGGCATAAGCTGAGAGGGAAGAGATAGAGGGCAGCACTGTTGACAAAAGAGGTCACCTGACCTATGCTGACTAATACTATGGTCAGGGCAGGTCACACAATACCTCTTAAAGTCTGCCACTTCCCGTCCCTGGACATAGGCCATTGCCCTTGATCAGACTTTTATACTCCATAGATCTCCATACTTTGTTATGCTCCGCCTCACCCACATATGGTGATCTTCTACACCGAGGAAGAACATCGTGCGTAGTCTGCAGCCTGGATTTTAACTGTTGTGCTAGAGGTACATTCTGCATGTATGAAGCCCAGAAGCTCTCATATTAGGGCAACTGCATGCTACCACAGAATGGGTAAAAGTTCTGGGTTTGGCAATCACTGCCGGAATCCTGGCAGGCAGGAAGGACAGAGAACAACAGTGTGCAAGAATAACCTTAGACCATGCACCTTCACTGAACACATTTTCTAGGATCCACAAAATACATTTGGTTCAATTTTCTGCTTAACAATCTTTAAAAAAACTGACACAAAATCAATATTAAGACATCATTTACCTTGCAATTTCGCCCACTTCTGAGAAGTCATCTTCAAATGTCATTTTCCATTGTATTCTCCCACTCTCTTCTCGCTCGCTTAATTCTGTGAAAAAATGAATGAATGAAAGACTGTGGTCAATACAGCTTATACAAAGGTTATTGTGTCGTCATTCTTACTGAAATTTCCCCTCTCTCTCTTCATTCCAAGTGACGCATCCTAACCCTGTGAGGACTGACAGTTATAATTAGCCACAGGCCCATCTGAGTCTTCTAGGAGGGTTAACCGGGACATTTGGACCCCAAAATCATCGTTCTATGATGGAATGAATGGGTACTGGGCATGCAATCTTAGCAAAATTAGCATTTTGGACACTTAGATTCTAAATCACAGCTGACAGCCTGTACAGACTGGATCCCAGACTTTCCCTCAAATGCTTCGGTTTCCTCCTAATACTATAACACAAAGATTACAGAAATTGTATGCATGTACACATGTTGTGTTTGTGACGACAGCTGCTTAATCTTTTCTAGGTACTTATTCAGAACACACAGTGCCAAGTAAAAATGGAACAGGTTTTTCTCCCCACTAATTCTGCCATTGCAAATACATTCATGACCAGGAATGATTAAATTCGAACGATGTGTTCTCTTTGTAACCCTTTGTGATAACCAGTGCACAGAAAAAAAAAAAAAAACCAGTTTGCCTACGATAATAAGCCAAGTCACTATCTCAGCCCGGCCCAGAGACAGGCTGATTGGGGTTAGAGGTCATTCAACACAGGAAGTGTCCTTTCCCCATTCAACTTGTTAAGTTACCACAGTAACTAGAATCAAACTTTTCATTTTTATCAATTTCTTGAACTAGTTTCATGGATATATTAAAACTGTATGGCCTCTAGATGACGACAAACACTAGCAAACTTCTTACTAAATGAAGCTGTCATAGGTAACAATTCTTTTCAAAGCTTTATGTTTTACCTCTGTGCATTTCTGTGTTAAGTGGGTCAAGTTTGCATTGAATGACCTGTGACCTACTTAGAGGAACACTCCTCACAGAGCATGCTCAGCTGAGATGGCTATTTGGTTTACTCCACTGACAAGTCTTTCACACACAAGAGATTGCTTCCCAAAATTACTGATTATAATACAAATATGTACAGTGAAACTTTATCATAATGAAACCATGCATTCCCCATAAAATGTGTCAGATCTTTGAATCTGTCAGACCAATGTGTTAAATAGCAAAGGAATTTGACTTTAAATCCATCAAAACTTGTGTCGCAAAATGAATATATCAGATATCTGACCAACATTTTAATAAGGCTTCACAGTAATAAAAAAATACATGCTCCCTGACTGACCTGATTCTGTAGGGACTATGATAGGCTCGCACGGTTCACTGGGCTGGCTTTGCCCAGCTGCGTTATTGGCACACACTCGGAACAGGTAGGTGGCGCCAGGAGTCAGATCTCCTACTACATGTGTTGTGCTGGTACAGTGAGGCGCCACTGTCTCCCAACCCCCTGAACCTTGTTCTAGGACCTGTAATGTGTAACCCTGCACTGGGGCATCTCCTGATGGGGCTGCCCATTGCAGACATACAGTGGTCCCATGTTGTTCTCGGATTATTGGTCGTGCCGGTGGGTCTGGTTTATCTGCAAACAGGTGAATGCACACTATAAAGAGTGGGAAAATATTCTGCTTCATTGATACTGTCCACAGGAAAAAAGTTTACACTTGCTATGTGAGACTTGTAGTTGAAAGACAATGGCCAGAACAAGCTCCCTGCTCCCCCCCCCCCCTTGAATCCAGGAAAGTCTGGCGCTGGATACTACATGTTCTCAAACAATATATATATATATATATATATATATATATATATATATATATATATATATATATATATATATATATATATATATATATATATATATATATATATATATATATATATATATATATATATATATATATATATATATATATATATATATATATATATATATATATATATATATATATATATATATATATATATATATATATATATATATATATATATATATATATATATATATATATATATATATATAAAATAAGCATTAGGCGGACAGTGGTCCGCCTAATGCTTATTTTATATATATATATATATAACAATATATATATATATATATATATATATATATATATATATATATATATATATATATATATATATATATATATATATATATATATATATATATATATATATATATATATATATATATATATATATATATATATATATATTGTTATATATATATATATATAAAATAAGCATTAGGCGGACCACTGCCTAAATTGCAGTATAAGGGGGACCACACAAGTACCTAGATACAATCCTAACAAATAAACTTAAAAAACAAACATTTTTTGTGTCCCATCAACTGAGTATCAGATATATGTAAGTATGTTTTTTTTTTCAGTATTAGGTATTAGCTAAGGGTGACCATATATACATATATATAAGCATAAAGATGACCAGGGCTTTTTTTTTTTTTTTTGGGGGGGGGGTGGCAGTGTTTGGTCTCCTTAAGTCTGCCTAAGTGTGTCCTTTACGTATATATGGATCCCCCATTGCTGATTATATATATATATATATACACATTGTTCTTATGAACCCTGGGAGAACAGTGTTATGATACTGAGGGGTTCCCAGGGTAAATATGACAAATAACTGAATTAAGAACTGACCTAGAACTGTGAGTGAGCCGGTGCTGCTGATGGGGCCGGCCTCCGTGCCAGCTATGCAGGTGTATTCACCACTTTGATCAGGAGTCACTTGGTGAAGCTGAATGCACAAGACAGACCACCATCAGAGGTAATACATAATACTCCCAGGATCACCTTGAGCATTCAAACTACAGTGAAACCTGTCTTGAAAGACCACCCCTAGGGAAGACCGAATTGTGGTCTCTCATAGGAGGTTTAGATAACAAAAGTATTAAGCAAAGTATGTTGAAATCGTGGTCTTTCAAGGCAGGTGGTCTCTCTGGGAGTGGTCTGTCATGACAGGGACCACTGTTCACATCAAGTATCAAAAGGGACAATACAAATGGCACCAACAATAACTCAGCAATGCAGACTTTACCTTTTAACTGCTTAACTCATTCATAACCAGTCTCTGATTTTTACCAATATGTACCTAGATTTATGACGAAAATTGCATAATTAAATTCTTCATGAAAAGAGCTTTCCTTCAAGTACCAACATGCCTATAATCTTAAGTCAGTGGGTCTGGCACTGCCTGGCAAGTCATGCTGCAGCTGCCCCTGCGGGAATGCTTTGGAGGCAAGAAACTTATGGGCATGGTACACCTTAACAGCACTTTACACAGAAAATACCACTTTGCTCCAAATATGTCCTGGTATACACCAGACTTCTTATTTGAGATCACATCAACTACATATTTTCTAAAAGTATACATTCAGATTAAGCTATTAAATTAATATAATCTCTGTAATTGTTAACAAAATTAATTTTAACTGCTTAATTGACAGACTTTCATTTCACCTGTTTTTCAGAAAAATAAAAAATAGTCCAGAAACCAAAAATGGGAAACATATATTCTTATTGGAAATGAAAGAGTACACTTCTAGCAGTACAACAGTACTTTAAATTCTGGATAAGGGCTATAGTTCAAAATTTACATGACTTTCAAATTTAAGTTAAATTTTAAAAAATAGAGGGCAATAAAATGAGAACTAATCCCTTTTTTAACAATTTAGAGGGTGTCTTTCTTAGGAGCTACAAATAATGTGAAAAGTATTAAGTACAGTGAAAACTCCTTATAATGACACCATCTGTTCCCTAAGAAATGTGTCAGATAACTGACTATGCCACATAAATGAATCAAATAACAAAGAAAATAAACCTTTTCCCATGAAAATTTGTGTCTTTTTATTGGATATGTTGGATATCTGAGTGTCGTTATAATGAGGCTTCACTGTATATCTTGAAAAAGGGGGGGGGGGGGCGGTGTCTGAAGACACAAACCAATCAACTGACCAAGCTGATGCAAACTCTAATATCTCTGAAAAAAAAACTCAGAAAACATTTTGCTAAACACAGGGTCCTTACTTGTAACGAAGCTGTCCCATCTTCTGTGTACAAGATTTCTATACACGGTCCTGGGGCTATCATTGCCTGGTCGGGACCTTTCCATGATATCGTGGGCTTTGGTTTTCCGCAGACTTTGCAGGTCAGGACAGCCATTTCGCCCACTTGGACTGTCACATCTTTGACTGCCTCAATGAAGCTGGGCATCTCTTCATATACACAGTCTGTGTTCAAGTGCTGCAAGAACAAGAGCATAAAACAAAACTTAACTCATTCCATACCAGTCCTGATATTTCCGTATATTTACCTAGATTTAAGACGACAATTGCATATTTAAATTCTTCATGAAAAGAGCTTTCATTCAAGTACCAACATGCTTATAGTCTTAAGTCAGTGGTTCAGGCACTGCCTGTCAAGTCATGCTGCAGCTGCCACAAGGGCAGCTGCAGCATGACTTGCCAGGCAGTGCCAGAACCACTGACTTAAGGCCTGTGACCATACTGTGGAATGAGTTAAATGACTAATCTGATGAGCCAACCATGCTAGCTGGTGGCTTACAGGCACAATACAGTGGAATAGCCCTTTTAACACCATCTCAGGGACTGAAAAAATTTAGGGAGACACGTCTTATTGGGGGGGACATAATTTACTTAAGGAAAAAAACAAAAACAGGTATGTAAAATTGGTGGTCTTAATATAGAAATGGTCCCTTAATGGAGGTGGTCTTAATTGGAGATTCTACTGTATCTAAAGGCTGCACAACAATAGTCTAATCCCTGTAATAGCAAAAGGTAGTACAGTGTAGTAACTGTACTGGAGGAATAGTTCCATCAATAAACCTCCAGTCAAAGTACTTAAGAGTCCAGTACACTTTGTGACTTTCATGTAGAAATATGTAATTATTTCATTTGTTTTTCATGCAAGACTATCAGGAGCGTAATACTATCTGAAAGAAAACATTTGTCTGAATTTAAATTTACTATTGCATTTCAAATTTAACCATTTCAATTTAATTTTAATTAAAATTTGCAACATTTACACAAAATAAAAAATAGCATGGTCAAAAATTAACATACAAATTAGCTTTTTATATCAAATTAAAGCTAGCAATTGTTTCTAAAATAGTGTATCTTAAATTTTTTAAAAAGGGCTTAGGTAATTTTTCATAGATCAATGAAATTTTAACAATTTTGAATAAAATTGAAAAAGCTTTAAAATTTGAACTAAACCTTTCTGGAAAATTTGGGATATGGTATTGTAGCCAACAATATGATCTGTCTATTTTGATCACAGCCAAATGTTTATCTGGAAATGTGTTTGAGTTAATTTTTTGTTTATACTCAAAATATGAAAAATTAAATTGTAATTTATAAACTAATAAAGATTGAATGACTGAACAGTTACAAAAGATCTGTTCCTGGTTTTACATTGATCAAGATGTCTTCTTTCATGAAACATATAGTTTTTATGGGTTGAAATGAAAATTGCAAAATACAGAACATAATCTGCAACAAAAACATAGCATTTTCTAATTTTATTGTTGTAAAGTGTACTAGCCGCTTAATTTTCCTGTGTAAAGCTTTTCGTCATTTTTGCATTTCATATATTAAACTCAGCTTTCATTTTACTGCTTTGGACACCTTTCTTATTAAATCCTACATTAAGACACTCTTTCATTGTGTTTTTACTTTCACAGTTTGCAGCCTTCAGCACAATAAGCAAAAATACAAATATAGCCAAATGAAGTGAATTCTCTCTAGTTTTCTTCTGGTTTGGACTCACTCTTTTACAGCTCACGATATATGATTGGTAACAATGACTGGGAGATGAAATAGACACTGCAGATTGTGAATACAGGAATTCTACAACAACCTAACGGTTAAGTGTACATTTATAGTAGTCTAGGTGTACTCATAATTTTTTTTCAAACATATTTTACGTCACAAAGCAATGTAGGATCTGGCACAGCCTGTAAAGCCCCTTCCATTTAGAGGTCAACCATGAGTACGTGTATTTTCTCTCCTGTACGTAGAAGTTTGCCTGAGCAAAGTAACTCAACCACTCTTACCCTCACACACTCTGTCTATCAACCAGTATAACCATCAGATGCTCTATCAACCACTATAACCTTCACACACTCTGTCTATCAACCATATCAACCACTATAACCTTCACACACTCTGTCTATCAACCACTGATAAGCTTCCCACGGTGTTCATCAACCATTGATAACCCTCACATGCTGTCCATCAACCAGATAACCCTCACACTCTATCAACCACTGATAACACTCACATGCTCTGTCTATCAACCACTATAACCATCACATGCTCTATCAACCACTATAACCATCACATGCTCTATCAACCACTATAACCCTCACACGCTCTGTCTATCAACCACTGATGACCCTCACACGCTGTCTATTAACCACTATAACCCTCACATGCTCTGTCTATCAACCACTGATGACCCTCACACGCTGTCTATCAACCCCTGATAACCCTCACACGCTGTCTATTAACCACTGATAACCCTCACATGCTCTGTCTATCAACCACTATAACCATCACATGCTCTATCAAGCACTATAACCCTCACATGCTGTCTATCAACCACTGATGACCCTCACACGCTGTGTCTATCACCTGAAAATTCACTTCTGACCCTGGTTCTCACCTTTGTGGATCCTTTTTCATCTTTTTCCCTTTTACTTTTTCGTTCTAAACTGTTTCCCTTTTCAGAACTCTTCTTCTCTGACCGGAAGCTGGGCTTCTTGATCTTCAGCGCTGAGTGCCATGGCTTCCTACTGTCACACAACCAGACATCCGCCATTATTTACACACATTTTGCTGACTCAACAGCATGATTACACACATTGTGCTGACTCAGCAGCACCAGTACACACATTGTGCTGACTCAACAGCATGAGTACACACATTGTGATGACTCACAGCATGAGTACACATGTGCTGACTCAGCAGCATGAGCCCTCCTCTGCATATTTCAGCGATGCCTGTATCATAACTTCTTATAGTTTTCTACTTAGATGGAACATCTATTAATGCACATTTGCTTCCAACACATACTGGTTATAACAATTACATTTTTCTACAAGTTGGGACTATATCAGCTTGAAATGTTTAGTTATCCCATAACTACTTTATGCTGATTTTATCAACTAGATGAATACAAAAGCTGCTATACAAAATGGTGGTATTTATATGTAATCTGGTTACATCAGTCAGCTTTCTGTTTTACATACTCTTATAAACTTCCATGTACTGATAAAATATATGCACCAAGTTATTTTATAAAGGCCATGGTTCATGCCGTGAAAGTGGCTGTAAAACTGTTTTACAATGCCATGATTATGGGAGTGATGCGAGAAGTAATGCCAACAAAAAGTTTCACAAAATGAGACAAGGACTTGGCACATGTCAAGGTTTCCCAGCAAGCCCTTGGCACATGTCAGGGTTTCCCCTCCAAGCCCTTGGCACATGTCAGGGTTTCCCTTAAAGCCCTAGCCACATGTCAGTGCTTCCTTCAAAGCCCTTGGTACAAGTCAGGGTTTCCCCTCCAAGCCCTAGCCACATGTCAGAGCTTCCCTTCAAGCCCTTGGCACATGTCAGGGTTTCCCTTAAAGCCCAACAGCTCTGCAAGTCTGGAAGTTTTACCCTATGGGAACAGTGTCAACAGCCTTGTCTGGAACCCTCTGGACACAACGGCCCCTGAGTGTACTGATGCTGGCTATAGACTGACCACTATGTCAATCTGGACGACAACCAGACACAGACAATATTTACAATAAAGGATCATCTGTAATTTTGAAGATGAAGAGTTGAACGCTGACACCTTGGAGTAAGGTCTGGCAGGACTGTACTCAGCCTCTCCTGGCTATTACACACTGCCACCTCCTACTTAAGACCCCCTCCTGGCAACAAACACTGGTCTTAGTCTGCAGGTGGCCTTGAGATAAAGGTGTATTTTACAGAGGAAAACAGTAATGTTTTTTCAAACTGGTCTTAAAAAGATGTGGTTTTATATTTGGAGGAGGTCTTCAGGGCAGGTGCCACTGTACTTTATAGCAGACCAAGGCTTCAGCTTTACAACTTTTGCTGTATTGAGCAATCGCTGTTCTTTGTGGATTTTCTAGAGAAAAGCCTGCCGTGTCAATGTAATATGGCAACAGTACAGTTGTAACAGCATCCTACCTGTACCCATTGTCACCCCCCTCCTTCTGCCCTAAGAGGGTGCTGGGAATCCACCCCTCTGCGGCTGGTGATGCGTCGTTAGCCGCTCGATGTACCAATACCATGCCTTGTTGGTTGGAGGATAATATCTGCACATTCTCCCCCTTACTGACGGAGATTTCGTCTTCCCTGACAGCAGCATAATCTGACAGAACCTTGGCCACAGACACCGAGCCATCCTGAAACAGTCACAAACTACGTCTCAGTTTGCCTCCATATTTCACAAAACAGTATTAAAGGACGGGGGAAAACGCTCTTAGTATGTTCTTAGTATCAGGCTGTCACATGCTTCAATCTCCACCTCTGGGTACAACAGTGTAACACTGAGCTTAAGGTGTTTGGCCATCATACAGTCCTCATTGCTGATCCAGTTTCACTTGGGCTCCCAAAGCATGCTCAGCTGTTAGAAGCTATTTAATTTACAGTGGTGTTAACTTGTTTCACTGCACAGTACTCATTCCACTCTAATGACGCTTTTTCACGCTAATATAGATGTCATCTGCTAATTGTATTTTACTAATTTAGGGATTATTATTCAAAATTTTGGATGAAACTTGCGTGAAATATCATTCCAAATTATATGCCCATGGTCAACAGCTTTCCTTGGCGCACCCAGAGTGTGCCAAGGAAAGCTGCTGACTTGGTCTACTATTAGGGTCAAATGATTTAAAGCCAAACTATATATTTTTCTAATATTTTATATATTTTCTGATCTACATATTATGAGCAAATTACAACTTCTTAATTTTGAAATAATCTATGATGTTCAAATCACAGCCAGTTCAATTTTGCTCTTCAATTATACTTGCTAAAATTTCAGAGATTATAAAAAGATTGGTCTTTCACTTGACATATAGTCACTCTCCTGATGCAGCTTTTCAGAAGGAACTCACTACATTGGCACCAGCTCTCTTTTGCTTTCTGATAAACAATTACCATCATGAAAACTGGGAGAAATGTCCAATATTTCACATTTTAAACTCATGTTTGCCTGCAAAGCAGACCAAGCTCTGTACTACCTTTACTGCACACATGGAGTGGAGAACACACACAGATTGGTCTGGTTTAACAGGCAACCAACATGTTAGTAGTGCATGTATATAATGGGTAATACTAGAATTCTTAAAAAAAAAAAAAAAAAAAAATTATTATTTACTTCAACTACCTCCTGGTTAGCAGTCTCAGTCACGAGCCTGAGCCTGAGCCGGGGCCGGGGCCTGGGCCGGGGCTGGCTGCAGTATCCCCAACCCCTGCCAAGGAAAGTTGTTGACCTGGGCCATGGTAAGCTGATAGGCCTCGTCTACAACTCTCATCAACAGGTTTTCTGTTGACAAGATTTTAACCCTGTCAGTGCCAAATTTCAGACTGAGTCAACAGCTTTTCTCTGCACGAATTGGGCACAATGTGCCCAATGGGTGCCGAGAAAAGCTGAACATTGACCTGGGATATTCTCTCTGGAACTATAGGCATACAGGTACTTGAATGAAAGGTCTTTTTTATAGGGAATACGAATCGGAGATCCTGATGATAATTCAGACTAGTTTTACTTAAGTAGATCGACTTAAGACGTGACTGGCACTAAAGGGGTTAAGTAAAAATATTGCAAGTAATGACGTTTTATGCCCAGGCACTTTTTGCAATATGATCAGGTATGATTCCAAGGGCCTAAGAAACTAATTCAGCCTCTCTCCCATGAATTAACACTGGTCAACAGCTTGCCCTGAAATGAGTTTTAAGTGCCCAACCCACACCAAGGAAAGCAGTTAATCTAAAGCATATTAACTTGACATAGATCTCATCTGTACTTCTCCCTGAAATTGTTTTTCATTACTGTTGAAATTAAAGCCACTGAGGCATGTGATCATCTGTTAGTTATGGTCAGTTTTTTTTTTTTTTTTTGGGGGGGGTTAACAGGTGGTTAAGGGTGACACAGTGATGTCATAGTGCTTACCTGTGTGTGCATTTTTTTTTTCATAAAAAGCCATGCTATTGCAATATTTCTCTTTATCTTTTTCTCCTTTTTTATATAAATACAGTGGAACCGCATTCTAACAACACTAGGATAACCAGCATACATGTATTTAATGTAATGACACAAATTTTCATGGGAAAAGTTCACTTTCTTTTGTTATATGATTCATTTATCTGACATATTCAGTTATTTGACACTTTTTTAGGGAACAGGTGGTGTCATTCTAACGAGTTTTCACTGTAATTGAATGTAAGACTCAATTCTTATGTCCCAGAGAGATTTGTTTTCAAAAGAAAATTATCACAATCTGCAAACTTCCTCAGCATCTATAGTATTTTGCAAATGTCTTGTGATCTCTTTAATCGTTGGACAGAGCCAAATGAACCTTTCCTGCAAAATTAATAGACAAGATTTCTAGCACTTTTTAACTCTTTTTCCCTTGACTAAAGACTTTGTGGCCAACTTATATCATGGAAAGCTGCTGACCTGGGACATGTTATCTTGACAAGTCTCATCTACAATTCTCATTCAAATCAGTATTCTGTTTTTCACTACTGCTAAACGAGTCAACAACATTGAAGCTGACAACATTTGCCCACCAGCCTGTGTGAGGGGAACTGGTCAATATCATAGCATAAACACATAAAGATCTTAAGACTCTTGAAGCCACCATCACATATAATTATCCAGACTGTAATATGCCCATCTGTACAGACATATACTGTAACTCATTCATATCTGTCATGCCTGGACTGGTTGAGATTGTACATCACATATGATACTGACACTATGCTAAAGTATTATTAATACCGCAGCCCTGGATGCTATTTAAAGGACTCATAACCTGTGGTCAGGCAAGAAGCAGATGAGACTGTATGGAGCTGCCACCTAGGGAGCACTACCCTGACAATAGTCTCTCAACCACAGGGTAAGACTGTAAGATGATGCCACCTGTTGATCATCATTCCAGTCATTCTTCTTTTCCACTTGTGGCAGATAAACTGCTTATCAGTTTTAGAAATTACATTTTGCCTTGCTGTACAATCTATAATTTCTGTATCTTGCATCTCTAGCTTTTCTGGTGAATTTCCACCCACAGTGTGAGTTGTTTCAGGTGATACCTGAATGTTCAGCTCTGTCATAATGGACAAAGGACCTGAACATTTTTACAAGAAAAGAATTTAGCAAATTACTATCGTCACTTTGAAATGGAAAACTTGAGAACAAAGGGCAGTAAAGAACTAGCTTCCTGTGACCAGTCACGTCAGCTTGCCCAAGTGTTGTGTGCTTGTAAGCCTTAACTTACTTTACTACCACTAGTTTGCAAGTGTGTGTGGATAGAGGGCTATATCAAATGACACCAGGTTGTCTCCCATGAACTTGACAAATATAGTGAGACTCATTATAAATACAACATCTGTTCTGTGTAAAATGTATCAGGTATCTAAATATATCATGAGTCAGCGTTTCCGTTACAAATTTTTTTCAAGGGGGTCACAAGAGGGGAAATTCAGGGAAAAAGACTAGATTTTCACTTATTTTACATGTAAATAAACTAGACTAGTGACTTTAGAATTTTTTTTGGGGGGGAGGGGGGTATTTCAGGTTTTGAAAGCGTAATATACCCCATTTAGGGTTAAAGGAAACACTGTGAGTCAAAAATCAATGCAACGTGACTTCAAGTCCATCAAAACTGTGTTGCTAGGTGAATATGTCAGATATTTGAGTATCATCATAATAAGGTCAAAGGGCATACTTACCGGTGACTGGTCCATATCGCTACTGTCTGTACTGCCTTGTTTACTTGCACCCTTGCTCTTACATTCACCACTGTTACTCCCCATAGCACCAGTTCTTGCAGGATCATGGTCCTGCACCAAGTCAGGCATTGAATGCACATTTGCATAAGCTTGACCTGCCTGACCTCCACTGCCACCACCACAAGCGCCCACATTCCCCTGACTTGCGCTCTTGGCGCTGTCTTTAGATTTCGGTCGTAACGTGTTACGGAATCCTTCAAAAATGTTCCTCTTTGGTTTGGGAGATCCCGAGCCAGCGGAAGGCGGGGTAGTTTTCTTGTTTTCTAGCTTAAGTTTCTCTACTGGGGTATCCTTTGTTGTGGGGGAAGTTGGGCACGAACTTTTACTTTTCTCCTCTGCTGACTGGCTTTTCTTCAAGTCCACCTGCAGGGGGCTGGGTACCGATTTACATCGGGAATGCTTTTGCGAGTCCTGTCTCACTGATTTGCCACTAGAGGGCAGTGGTGGAGTGTTTGGCTTTGGCTGTGGTTGAGGTTGCGACTGGGTCTTTCGCAACATGGAATTCTTCTGGAGGTTGCCAAACTCTGGGGCTGAGAGCTCCTTTGTCAGTTCCTTTTGGTATGCTATTGGCGACTGTATGGCTGCAAGAGACCAGCAAAACAGGCTTCAGCAACAGATTCATGTGGCACTGGACTTCTAGAACATTACAGTATCAAATATAGGATGCTTTACAAGAAATACACGATGTTTGTCATGTAACATGCTACATACACCCATCTCCAATGACCGTCTCCCTGGGTATTTTACTTAGCTCTAATTTTCACGCCAAGATAACAATTTCTCATTTTGATGCCCCTCTCCATTCCTTTTTATGACCAAGAAAATGCTTGACCACTGTAAATGTTCTACATATTTTACTAACCATAAATTATGCAAAACTCATGTTATAATATTAGAAACACAGGTCGGCACTGTCAGCTGGTAGTTCGACCATAGTACAGTACAGGTACCATAGTACAGTACCATAATACAGGTACCACAGTACAGGAACCATAGTACAGTACCATAGTGCAGTACCATAGTCCAGGAACCATAGTATAGTACCATAGTACAGGTACCATAGTACTGGTACCATAGTACTGGTACCATAGTACAGTACCATAGCCTGGGAACCACAGTATAGTACCATAGTCCAGGAACCATGGTACAGTACCATAGCCTGGGAACCATAGTACAGTACCACAGCCCGGGAACCATAGTACAGTACCATAGTACAGAGACTCCCAGTCTCCCATAAAGTGGGGTATCTCCTGCTTTTCTGATCATGAAAATGTGTGGGTAAAATTGTGGTTTGAAAAAAAAAAAAATCAAGACACGATGGTCACAAAATTAGAGAACAGGGTCACACTCAGTCAAAACTGAATTCTGAATGAAAGGTCCCCAGCTGGTGACCCATTGAATAAGCTCAGCTGATTCGTATTCAGGAGACCTAAGTCCTCATGATTTGGTAGACTACTTTCTCTTGCTTTTTAAGCCTGTCAGTGGTAAGGTTAAGGTTAAAGTAAAGGTTGAAGTGACAGCTTTCTGAGGATTGCTTTGGGCAAAATGTGCCAAAGCCTAGGAAACCTGTCAACCTCAATCGTTCTTCTTTCACTGGACACACAGCCAATGCTCATACTGCATGCAGAGTTTTTCGTGAGGAATTTGAATCAGGTCTTCATTATATCAATTGACATGAACATAACCTCTGTTGTGATTAACTTTGAGCACAGCTGAAGCTCTGACGCCGGAGAACTGTAGTGATTTAACAACATTCCACTTACTTTTCAGCAAAACAGGAATATTTTGCACAAGATTTGTGAAACACACACTGTAAATAACAGATTTTTGCCCCTTTCAGTTACATGATAAATGCCAAATCATGTCCCATCTACAGTCTTTAATATCAACAGGAAGAGTACTCATGTTGAACTCTTTCCCCCTTAAACTGGCTGCTGGTCAAATGTCGTTTGCTTCAGTGTTTTCAACTACTTTCAACTGTAATGAAAAACAATTTTGACTGAGAATTGTAGATGAGCCCTATCAAGCTCACATGCCCCAGGTCAACAACTTTCCTTGGCAAGAGTTGGGTAGTGCCCAACTCATGGCAAGGAAAGTTGTTGACTCAAGTGTCAATTCCAGGGGGAAAGGGTTAAGAGATGTACAAGTTACCTCTGAGGAAGTCTCCCTGCATATCTAGTATTGCCCGTATATTATCAAGCCAGTTTTCCTTCATTTCCTCCGACTGTGCCTGAACTATGAACTTGGTGTCTGAATCTGGTGTTTTGTCTATCAACATGAACGATAATGGATCCGTTCCTCCCTTCTCGTTCAGGGACATTTTATTAACCTGCAAATATGACGTGAAAATATCCATGTTAACTTTCATTAGACTATTTTCTGTTCATTCAGAGTACATCAAATATGCAAGATGGAGTTATCACACTATATCAATTAAATGAGATGTCTATGCCATCAAATCACATGAAGAGCTCAAAGTCTGCAGGTGTTACTGAAAACATTTTGGACCAGTTTATGTTAAATCAAGTGCCCATAACCATATTTCACAGTAACCCACTCCACCATCAAGCTGTTTCCACCACTCTTGAATATGAAAATACTTTACTTTCAAAGATAAACACACATCAAGTACATGATAATTACTTTATTACAATTTTAAGTGTTGTACTTTTCCAAACATACTATTTTTAAGTTCTCTTCATCTCTTTGCTGATACATTTGTGATCAAAGTGGTCAAAATATTTCCATGAGTCACTTTAGTTTACCATCAAGTTTTTCTTCCAATTTGCATTTTGCCTCTTTCCAATGAAGTTGACCATATAATTGATATTAAAAACAACTTGTCCCACAAATCATGTTCAATCCATACCAAACAGCAAGTCTGAAAACCCATTCATTTTTCTGGCATTAGCAACTGACCTTGACACTATTTTTATAAATGTATCCAGGCTGAGAATGGTTGCTTTTTGTCTTGCGCTGAGTTTCCTCACTGAAGATAATAATCTGCTCGAAGAGGAACACTCGCCGCTCCTGGAACTGCTGCTGCTCTTTCTCCTTCTTGCTCACTTTTCCAATCTGCTCCATGACCATTAGCGTATCCTGAAACCACATGCACGCCATTAATATCTTTGTCAAAATACTTTTAAATTCAGAACAAAACACACTCAGGTTTTCTGCAGCAATCATTGAAATCTTATTGCAACTTTATTTCAGAATTGCCTCTCATTTCCTTAACAAATACCTTTCAAAAATTAAGTACCCTTCATGCTGGGTCCTTTAAAAAGTGCTGTTTTTACTGGCACTTAAATGCAATACTGTAAATTGCTTTATTTTACATGTTTTTTTTCTATTTTTGACATTGTACTGTAGTTTTAATTTCATTGTTTTTGACCTAATTTCTATTCAAACAATGATAAAATACTATTTTACTGTGTTTTTATCTTCTCGGTTTTGTGCCATCAGCAAAATAAGCGAAAATAAGAGCACATCAATATTAAAGCAGTATAAAAAATATGAACTTTCTTCATTAAAATTCAGACTTTCAGCACATATTTTCTCTTTCTTTTTTCAAAACTTTTTTTATGTCCTAGCAAATTCAGCTTTGAAGGTTTTATACCTGAACTTATTTATCACTCGGACAGACTTCACTTTCTCAAGACTCTGACTGTGCCAAAGAATTTTATCCACAGTCAAAAATGAAAACATGACAAGGACAGCTAATCTAGTACTCACTTGTAGCAGCAGTTTTCCTTGGGCCGTTATCTTACCCTGAAAATAAAAATAAAATAAGGTATGAACAGAAAAGCCAACAAAATTTTGCAGTAATGGGGGGGTTAGTTTTACAAATCTAAATTTCATTTACAAGTACATGTATGTGGGTTAAGTTAGTGATCTTTCATTGCCAAGACTAAAAATCACAAAATTGTTACTTTTCCATTGATAGAAGACAATGGCACTTCAAAAGCTTTCAAGACTAAATTCAGCCGGAAGACTGGTGTTTGACACCTGTGCCTTTAATAGTTTAAAACAACATTGTAAAGTCTATCATTTTAAACCAAGATCAATAGTAGGTTCAGAAGAAGCTACCTGGAGCATTCTTTTTAGAAGAAGTGACACGTTTAAAATTGTAACACAGACTTTTCCAAATAAAGTTCAGGAATCAAATCTTCAGAAATAGCACACAGATTTCTCATTTAAAACAACCTAGTTTACACTTGAACCATCCATGCTACTTGCCCACAAACAATCTGTGAGACATATCTGTGACCCAGATCGCACCACATGCGACTAGTTCTCTTGCAAGTGGTGCCACCTGCTGTCATACGAGTGGCTCCACCTGTAGTCTGACCCCTGACCTACTTGTTTTTTTAAGTTGACTTACACTGAAGCCCTGTAGTCGGCCTACACTCATCATATCATTGGCTGCTTTAGGGACCACACACATGACCCGCATGGCCTTCTGTAGATCTCCGGTGTCCTCACCAGCCTTGCCAGTGTACTTACAAATATCCTGCAACACCACAAATTCCACTCAGTTATGGAGAAACAGTTACTTGACTTCATTCAAGCCAACGAATAAAAATATACATAAAGAATCCCATCACATCTGATAAAGGTATGAGAGTCCAGTGAACAAATCTACATTTGCATGGATTAGCCAGAAAGTTGACATTTTGTGTCTTTTTGATTTATAAATAATGGTCTGTACTTGCAATTAATGTTTTTGGTTTCCTTTATGGTGAGTTGTACCTGCAGCTTAATTTTCCCCTCTCTTTATTATTGATTGGTTGAAACATTTCTTTGTGTCCATGAATCCTTATTATGGCTTGTACCTTTAGCTAACATTCCTGTCTTTTTATTATGGATTGCACAGGACACTATACATGTAGTTCCTTGTCTCTACACTGTGGATTGTACCTGTACTTAATATGTTCCACCCTCATTTTGTTGTATTGTAACTATGGTTTATGACTGCTGTCTCTTTATAAAGGACAGCATGTATGTACTAATGACTGCTGTGTCTTTATCAAGGACAGCATGCATATACTTAAGACTAATGTCTCTTTACAAAGGACAGCATTTACATACTTATGACTGCTGTCTCTTTATAAAGGACAGCATGTCCATACTATATGAGAAGGTTTTCTTATCATCTTTTCTGTGTGCATGATACTCTTTTTCTATAACACTCACTTTTAAAAAATCCCAGTAGCATGACTTCAAATGCCCAAGTCCCTAAATTTGATATGTACATAACACAGGGAAATGTGTCACATTATATATTGAAGAAAAAATGTTAAACTGACAAATACATTAATTGCATACATCAGAAACTCAAATATGTATAATTCAGCCTTTAAAGAACATTCTTTTAATGAACATGAGCTTTATGTTCAGTTCTGGGGTACACATCAGGCAGTCTCTAACAGTTATTCCCCCCCCCCCCAATCTGAAGCAGTGCAGGTCCACACTTGGGTATGTGTTTGTGTACATGTATATGTTTGTCAGTGTAAGGATCTCACGTGTGCACATACCCTGAGCAGTAGCTGGTATTTCATAATCCTCTGAACTGGCTTGATCAGCAAGTCTGGCAATGTTAATCGGTGGCCCAATTTCTGCCGTAATTCCTACAATAAATGTCAAACACACCCTTTTTAGCTCGGTTGATTAGCATTTTCAAACTTCACATCATAGACAATAAACAAATACCACAATACATTGGGGGATGTCACGAATTTCTCAACTTCCTGAAATTGTTATAGCACTAATCACAACAAAAGTTGAGGTAATGTGAATTATCTTAATGACCCCAGATTCCTATTTCATCTAAGTCCCTGTGTGACTATACAGTCGTCCCTCTTTTGACAGACACCCCTAGGGCAGGTCTAAAAGTGGTCACAAACAGCAGGTACTCTCATTGGAGGGTAGACCTGAGGGACTGGGGACTGGTCTTAGAGCAGGTGCTCTCTCATTGGAGGGTAGACCTCAGGGACTGATGACTGTGGTCTTAGAGCAGGTGCTCTCTCATTGAAGGGTAGACCTCCGGGACTGATGACTGGTCTTAGAGCAGGTGCTCTCTCATTGGAGGGTAGACCTGAGGGACCGGTGACTGGTCTTAGAGCAGGTGCTCTCTCATTGAAGGGTAGACCTGAGGGACTGATGACTGGTCTTAGAGCAGGTGCTCTCTCATTGAAGGGTAGACCTGAGGGACTGATGACTGGTCTTAGAGCAGGTGCTCTCTCATTGGAGGGTAGACCTGAGGGACTGATGACTGGTCTTAGAGCAGGTGCTCTCTCATTGGAGGGTAGACCTGAGGGACTGATGACTGGTCTTAGAGCAGGTGCTCTCTCATTGGAGGGTAGACCTCAGGGACTGATGACTGTGGTCTTAGAGCAGGTGCTCTCTCATTGAAGGGTAGACCTGAGGGACTGATGACTGGTCTTAGAGCAGGTGCTCTCTCATTGGAGGGTAGACCTGAGGGACTGATGACTGGTCTTAGAGCAGGTGCTCTCTCATTGAAGGGTAGACCTCAGGGACTGATGACTGTGGTCTTAGAGCAGGTGCTCTCTCATTGAAGGGTAGACCTGAGGGACTGATGACTGGTCTTAGAGCAGGTGCTCTCTCATTGGAGGGTAGACCTCAGGGACTGATGACTGTGGTCTTAGAGCAGGTGCTCTCTCATTGGAGGGTAGATCTGAGGGACTGATGACTGTGGTCTTAGAGCAGGTGCTCTCTCATTGAAGGGTAGACCTGAGGGACTGATGACTGGTCTTAGAGCAGGTGCTCTCTCATTGAAGGGTAGACCTGAGGGACCGGTGACTGGTCTTAGAGCAGGTGCTCTCTCATTGAAGGGTAGACCCGAGGGACCGGTGACTGGTCTTAGAGCAGGTGCTTTCTCACTGGAGGATAGACTGAAGGGATTGGTGACTGGTCTTAGATGATAAGTGGCCTTTAATGGAGTAGTGTCTCAAAGAGGGACTTTAAATTCCAAAGAAAACGCGGTTGAGGTCAGAGTCTTTCCTCTATGTGTTAGGTCCAGTGTGTCCACAAGGGCAACGAGGAAAGATGTTGTTTTTGAAACATTGATAATCACTTGATTAACTTGTGCTACACAAGCAATTCAAATTTGAATATGAGTAACAGGACCAAGCAATGACTAAAATAACTTTTAGTCAAAAAAAAAAAAAATGTGCACACTTAATTGTTTATCTTGCATATGAATCCAAATGGAAAGAGCACTGTTATGTCACATATTTCTGTTTGATGTGTAATATCAGATATCATGGACATGAGGGGAAAATTTTATCTTCCGTGATGGACCTCTAGATGCTAAACTAAATCTAGTTTTAAGATACTTTCGTGTCCATGCAAAAGTTTGCATCCATTTTTAAACTCCGCACTCATTATCTGTTGCTGCAGAAAACACAAAGAGCCTAGCAGATATGCTCATACCACAAAGAATCAAGGACTGGGCCACACATATTAAATATTGAGTTTCTGATGTACATTGGACCACAACCAGTAAGGGACCATTTCCTTGTGGTACATCTTTAATAATATTTGTCCAATATGCCCAAAATATGCTCTAAATTACAAAAAGAGGCAAAAGTTCCATTATTGACAAAAAATTATAAAAGCTTGAGGAAAGGTTCTCAAATTGATGCTGTTGGTACCTTAGAAACCCACTATTATTTCTTTTGGCCTTATTCAACTTACTTCAAAGTATGTGTCAATGAACTCTGCTACTATGTATTCAGACTTGGGCTTGTTCTCGCAGTATTTGACGTACATGTACAACCTTTTTTCCTGAAAAGAGGAAGCACAACAAGACAGAGGTTAATCACTTTTGTAATAATATCAGTAAAATACCAGAAGTCAGTTCTACTAGTGAAATGACATATTGTACAATATTGGTTTCATGTTGACATCCATTTGGCAAACATTAACTCCATTTTAGGACTAAATTCAGGATCAGATTAAACTCTTTGTGAATACGGCCCCTGATGTGGAACAGTGTAGATGATTTTAATGATGCAAATAACACAGATTTGAAATTTTAAATGCTAAATATCTTCACAAGTACATAAAAATGTCATTCCAACTTTAATGTAGATGTAAGTGATTTATTATGCAATAAAGAGGCATTTAAAATGTGTACAATTCCAATACATATAAAATTTGAACAGTTGAAGGTGCCAGTCTGCCTCATATCCTTTATGTTCTTGGTCATTGGATATTCCAATGAATACTGTAGTAACTTATGAGATTATTAAATTATGCCAGTTAGAGTAACTTCATATTTTAAATCTCATATGTTTTCTACATTGGAATAGAGGAGAGATGCCTTTACAGCCTGTAAAGTATAGTTCTTTGTAAACACAGTCTTTACAGCCTGTAAAGTATAGTTCTTTGTAAACAGAGTCAAATTTCCTGCTGAGCAAATTCTGCTTTCCAGTTATCAGTCACTTTCTAATTTCACTTGCACGTTCAAAAAATGCTCATGAAGACACACTCTATTTGACTGAATTTTTTAACAATTATTCCAATTTAATTTTTTTAACATATTAATGAAAAACATATTTAAGTAAAAATGAATGAATTTTTATTTCAAAATATGGTATTACAGTATTATTAAAAAATACTTACATATCTAACAAATATGCCCCCTAGTCTTTCTGGTTCCTTTTCACATCTTTCTATTTCTTTTTGGAACGTTCTAAAATAAAGTGAACAAGGTTTGAGTAAACAAACTGGCAGTCGTTCTCATGGTACAGACAGTTGAACTCTTACATTAAAAACAGGAAAAATTTATTTTCCCCACAAACACTCCCACCCCCACCCTCACAAAAAAAAAAACCCAAATAAATAAAGCAATAACATGAAAATATATAAATAAATAAAACTTTAAAACGAAATAACCCTAATCACTGCAGCAAAACCTGTTGCACAATACTGGTGAATACCTGTCCAAGGCTCATCCCAATCATGTCTGAAGATCTGTCATATGGTTTTTGAGAAGTGAACAATGTATAACATGGACGGACGGATGACTTACAGCAAAATTTAAGCAATGTCTACAAAGCATACATGGATGCCATAATGCAGCACCACCTGACAATCTTGTGTGGTATTCCTGGGAGAGCTGCTGATGGGGCCATAAACCAATAATGTAATTAAAGTAAAATTCTTGAACCAAACCCAGGTGTGGACCACAGACTAGTACAGGCAGCCTGCAGGGTACTTAACATAAACTTTCCCCCACCTCCACGGTTCTACCCTGAGTGAGACCCTCAGGCAGAGGTACTTCCAGAAGATCACCCTGTGGACCACCAGGGTACCAGCCTAAGGACCAACAGGGGACCCGCCTGTGGACCATCAGGGGACCAGCCTGTGGACCATCAGGCAGAGGTACTTCCAGAAGACCAGCCTATGGACCACCAGGGGACCAGCCTGTGGACCACCAGGGGACCAGCCTGTGGACCACCAGGGGACCAGCCTGTGGACCATCAAGGGACCATGCTGCAGAGGCTGAAGACTTCCAGGCGGTACTGCACATCCTTAAATATTCAAAGATGACTACTCCAGGAGACCCACGCTACCACAGCAGCAAGTCACTGTTATGTGGGCCTCATTTAACAGTTTTGAAAATTTACTTACACTTAAACGGAGAGTGTTTTACAACTGAACAAAAAAGTCGATACTTTAACTTCAATTTCTACGGGTGTAGCATATCTGGCATGTTACATATGGACTCATATTGATCAATATTTCTTTGCATGTTGTACCAGGTTAATCAAGAAATTAATTTATTGTTATCAAGTACTTTAAAAGGTCAGTATTTTAATTGAGTGCCTGTTTTTTAACTTGACTACACAGACAGCATTTTCCTTTTGTTGCATGAGTTTACTGAACTTATATTATTTGGTTAAGGAGATCCTTAGTCAAATAATCATCACAAGGAGTTAGAACTGGTCTGTGTGGCTGCCGTCATTAAAAAAATTGCTGAATTATTTCAAATAAATAAGTTTCTTTACTTGTTAACAATATGTTACTGAAAACTTAATGTTTCAGGTTGCCCAAAGATGACATTATAGGAATCGGGAAGGCTGTTGTCTTTGCAATTGCTTACTGTTGGAGATATCTAGTTCATACTTACACTTTATGCCAGTCATATATTTGGTGAATATTTCCAAAGACCATTTTGTCTTTGCCTGCCATATCCTCAGGAAGGGGCCCTTCCTTCATGGCTTGCATGTAGCCCTGGAATATGTATAATCATATTTTATTTCCTTTAGTAGTGACAAATTCAAGCTATTCCATACTCAGTTGATGTTGAACTTTGTGATGCATATCAACTTGTGACACTCTATGAGGAAGTTGTAACTACTTATTGTCACACTGTCTTCACAATCATAATCTATCACCATATTCCAAAAGAATTTTCCATGGCATCATTATAAAACTTGTATAACAGAACACAAAAAATCATTTATTCTGAGTTGAAATAAACCAGAAAACAAGTGATCATTACATAATAAATATTTTGTAAGTTCACCACTGTATATCAGTCAAAAGATTAGATTATACAAGTCCACTTACCTCTACGACTAGACCTAGATCTCTTACATAATCTTTTTCTGTTTCTATAAGTTCGAGTATCACATATCTGAAAATATAATACAAGGCCATGTAAAATACGATGAAAACAACAAAGTGCCCCCTTCTATCTTCACAATAATATTGCGGACGATATGTTGTGTGGTCACAACACCCAGAGGAAATGTCACACTATCTGCATACAGTAAGCAAACCTTCAGCATATCACTAAACACACAACTGCAAAATGTGGTCAATCTTTTTTCAATAAATATAAATAAGTGTATCCATGAGAGGAGAAGGGAAAAATGTAATTTGTACAATCTTTATACTTTGGAGTCAATAGCCGTTCTTGGTGCACTAAGGAAAGCTCTTGACCTGAGATGTGCTACCATGGAAAATGTAGTTCAACTTTCCCCACACAAATCACGCAAAAGCACCCAGATTAACATTTTTACTTACAATTTCTTGTTACTAAAAAACTTTTCTGCAGAGATTTGTATGTGACATCACTCATGATAGCATGCCCTAGGTCAACAGCTTTCCTTGGCAGGGGTTGTGCACAAGGAGCCCAATCCCTGCCAAGGAAAGCTATTGACTCAGTTGTAATCTGAGCAGGAATGGGTTTAGTAAAAACATAAGGCAGAGGACAATTCCATCCGTGTGCTCTTGGACAATTTGAATGGGAAGAGATGTGTGCCATGTGTGTGTCAATTTACACTACGTATTTTGGGTGGAGATAAATATGGATTACACAAAATAAGTCTGTCCTCAAGGGATCATGAGCTATCCCTGATACATTTCAGTCAAAACCCTGAACAGAACACTGCTGCATACTACTGTTCTCATTACACCAGTTTTTGCAGGAAAGTATCGTGACATTGGGGTGGTGTTGCTATGTTGTACTTACTGTCTCTTTTGAAGCGCTTTTGCCTTGTTGGCTTCACCTTCATCTAAAGGTTCTCCACCAGGAGACTCCCCTGGTGCATCTGGCTCCTCACTGGTGGCGCCATCTGTCTGTTCAGCAGGTTCACTAATTTCAGGCTGATCTGTTGGTTCCTGTGACATGATAAATTTGAATGTTAGATTAAGCCAATGCAACATGAGAAATATTTCATTAAGCGAACAGAATCAAGAATATAATCGTTAAGGCCATGATTGTGCAATTCCGCCTTGTAGTGGCTCCTATACTGAGAGCTAACATACTCTTTCAGTGCAAATTACAATGGAACCTGCCTTAAAACATTACTCCTGAGGATCACCAAATCATAGTCTCTCAAGACAGGTGGTCTTTCACAGGAGGTACAGATACCATGAAAAGGCAAGTCAGTCAAAACAGGGGGTCTCTTACTGCATGGTCTGCCAAGACATGGACCAGCATATAAAACAGTCATGCCCATTTGATTTACTATATTGATCATCCCAGATTTAATTTCCTCCTAAAAAGACATTTCACTCACATGCCAGTGGGTCTGTAACGTTACTGACATGACCCAGATGGTTCAAGGCAACCACTTTCCTTGGCACATGCACTAAACATTGACTGAGGAAAGCTGTTGACTGAAGGAAAGCTGTTGACTGAGCCCATGACTTAGCACCAAAAGAAGCATAGTAAATATTTCCAGAAAAAACACTGTCCAAAGATTTTAAAATCCACCAAAAAAAAAGAAAAAAAAAAAGGAACAAAAAAAACATTCAATCTGCTGAATTAATAATTAAATAAACATAGCAAAATCCACAACAAAAATTTGTATGAAGCAGCAACATCATTATGTGGAAACCTATATAAAAGAGACCGAGCTACAGCTTTTAGGATAGAGGGCAGCACTGTGGCTGTCATTGGCGGGGGGGGGGGGGGGGGGGTAGGAAGATTAACATAAGCCAACTTGGACTTCATTCATGTTGGGTTCATAATGTCTTTCTGAGTGTTCCTCTATGGACACTCCCTAGTGTCCCTGGCCTGCACCTCAACCTTTCCAGGTCTCTGAGCAACACAATATCTAGAAGGTTTGCTGTGACAGTTGGCACATAGCCAGAACTGTGGGCCTGTCCATACACTGGTAAAGGCATAGTCAGCTCAAGTCTGCCAATTTGATGGGAGTCTCCCACTATAAATATATATATATTAATATATATTATACTTTTAGTTTCAGTAGATATTTTTGGGCCAATCTCCCCAATTCGAATCCCTTCCCTTTTCTTTCTTTTTTTTTGTAGTTCTTTCTTAAATTAAAATCTTCCCAAAAGGGGAACCAATTTCCCTCTTTCCTGTTAGAGGATGTTGACGTACGCATTTGTGACCCGAGGTGTTTTGCACCACTGCGATGGTCCAATACAGATTTACTCACACACATACAAATATAAGGAAACTTATAAAACGTAACTGTATATACTGCACCGCTAACTGATACAGAATCAGAAACATTACATGTATCAAGTTAACAAGAGTTGCTGTGGCAACACGTGTCATACCATTCTATTGCGAACCAGACTCTCGATTTCCTGTGCCAGATCAGCTGTACTGGCGGTCTCCGACTGCGTCTTAAGAGACAGCGTGGAAGACTGAAATGAAAGAAAATTCAACTTGAGTATTGTTTTCTTTTTGCATTTATAAATGGTTCTATATACCACTGAAAATGCTCTAAGAAACCAGGCGAGCATTTTGTTTGAAAAACATCGAAAAAGCATTGTTCAAGTTACGCTTGATGTCTTTAACCTTGCACTTATTTCAGAATTTCAGATGCTGCAATATGCATGCTTTTCACTCATTTCATTTGGTTCATTTTATGGTTATACAGTGTTACATGCAAGGAAACGTTGAAATAGCATTTCTATTATTTCAATATTTAAAGGTATTGATATGTTACATAACAAATGTTCCTAATTGACATCAAGTACAATGCCTGGAATTTTGTTGAGACTTTATTGGATGCATAATGCTTCATACAAAACATGTTGTGGGGAAAGAGAGTAAAAAAAGTACAGAGGAAGGAAAGGAAGGAAGGAAGGAAGGAAGGAAGGAAGGAAGGAAGGAAGGAAGGAAGGAAGGAAGGAAGGAAGGAAGGAAGGAAGGAAGGAAGGAGGGAGAGAAAGACAGACAGAGAGAGAAAGAAAAAGAAAGAAAGAAAGAAAGAAAGAAAGAAAGAAAGAAAGAAAGAAAGAAAGAAAGAAAGAAAGCAAGAAAGAAAGAAAGACACATAAATGTCAAAAGGTGTGCATGCACACAGTCCCCAACTCATGAGTGCCCTCATGGCAATTATATCCAGTATCCTTTCCTGGCATTACATGCAATCAAAACACACCCTTCACAAGGTTTGTTGGGAATAATGGCTCTTTTATGAAGATCACTGGCTACTATCTGACGTCCCTTACACAACACAGGAGACACACCCTGTAATTGTAGAGACCACCCATCACAGCTGACAATTATGGAACCACCTGCTTTTACCTGTCACCTGACACTGTTTTGTTGTTTTGTCAGCAAATTTTGTACCTGGGAAGCCTGAGTTCATGTATGTTTGTCTCTATATGCTGTCATCAGAAAACTATTGCATCCTGGGATTGGTCTGAGTTCCTGATCAGGAAAGCTCTTCCACTCTGCCCAAACTTTGCTACTTAACTGTTTTGGTGGTTAGCCAATTCTGGAGAGATAAATGAGTTATGGATACTGTAAATTGCTTTATTTTCGCGTGTTTAAATTTTCACGGTTTTAGTATTTTTGACACTTCACTGTAATTTAAATTTCACTGTTTTGGACATAATTCCCACTCTAACAATGTTAAAATAATATTTCGCTGTGCTTTTATTTTATTTTCACGGTTTTGTGCCATCAGCGAAACAAGCGAAATTAAGAATACAGCGAAATTAAAGCAATTTACAGTATATAATATGCATGATATATATATATATATATATATATATATATATATATATATATATATATATATATATATATATATATGAATGTTATTGGTGTAACCATAATTATTGTATGAATGCTATGTTGTCATTGCGATTGGTTTTACTTTGTTTCAAGAGCCTATGACCATTGGTGTGGTGTACAGGCCTGCAAGTCGTCTGTCATCACCTCCCATGATGCCCTCAATATTTACATTGTCCAAAGTTCTTGCTGATGCTGCCACAATATGTCAAGGTTGAACACATTCTGTGCCTATGAGAAGCCACTACATCAAGTTTTATGCGAGATACATTTGGTTACTGAAAATTTTAAGTGCTGTGTGTAAGAATTGAGTGAATATTGCAAAGCAGAAATTGTCGGTTTGAAAGAATTTGTGACATCATCATCTTTTCAATATTGTCAATCATTGTCTTTATGTCATTTTAATGAAGGTGGCCTTTTTTTTGGGGGGGGGGGGGGAGTGAGATTCATGAGAAGGACTTTAATTGAAAAAAACTTAAGAAATTGTGTAACTTAGTTGTTAAAGTAACATGGGTGTAAAGGGGTGTTTTGGGGCTCTACAACCAAGGGCTGGAGAGAGAATTTCTCTCCAGTATATGTGTCCCAAGGAAAGCTGTTGACTCAGTCTTAAATCAGCACTTTATGGGTTATTATTCTATGTTTGAGGGTGAATTATCATTTTGTAGAGTAAAATTTAAAAGTAGAAACTCACTGTAGATCACATGACCTAAACATTGTTACACGTAAATTGTGGGGCGCCTGTATCAGTGATGTGATGCATTGATATTCAGACAAATGGTCTTCCAAATGAGCTTCAATCCCCACCACCTGCCCAACAAGTAACCACTTACTGGTATCGCAAACATATTTTGGATCCCCTCCTCTCTCCCTCCCCCCCCCCCCCACTACACAAGTTATATACAGGTAGATCAATGGTAATACTAGCAAGGGAGGCATTTAGGCATTATCTATACCTGATAATTAAACCATGACTAAAATTTTGTTACCAGTTTACTCATTATACAGCCAAGGTGAAATAAATTACAGAGATGACCTACAAACTGACATTGAATGAGCACCATGACTCCACGTGCCAGCTTTGATCCCACTTATATTCCAGTGAGTAAAAGAATGCTCTGTTCAAACAGAAATCATTATATGCATACCTTGTCTGTTACACAAAGTTATTTATCTGCTTATGATCCAACTATCACGTCACATGAGATGCCGTAAGAGACATCAAAATCAATAATTCCAGTGTACCTACCCCCCACTTAACCTGAACCAGTCATTATAATCCTTCATGTACTTTTCCAATATTTAAATCTGAATTACTGAAATTCTTTTCTTGGTAGAATCAGCTGTCCCAATTGCATAACTTTGGACACAGATATGCCTCTATTTTACATACCCGTTTATGCTTGAGCAGCATGCAGGTGAACTCTCACCTGGTTAAAATTCATGTGAAAGTGAGTCCTAAGTGCAAGTGTGGTACAGCCTGCGAAGATTTATGGCACTATTTTTTCTTGTGCCCACCATATAGTGTGGCACATTCAGAACTCCATGCAATTGTCTCAAAATATGCTCTTTTTTCTTTACAAACGTTTTATATGCCTCTCCCGTTTATATGCTTTCTAAAATTTCAAAAATTTTTGGTGGTTCAAGATCATATAATTTTGCCTTCTTGTTTTTCGCCAAAAGGTATTGGTTAAGTTAGCGCAGGCTTCTCAGAATATATATGAGTATTTTTACTTTCAATTTTAGTGAATACAAATTACTGGATAAAAATTATCTGAAGCACGCCCCTCTAGCTGTCTTTTGTCTGCTGTAAATGTCTTCTTTACCTTATTCCTGTTGCATGATTGCACAACTTTGAACATTGACTGTTCATGTAATGTGTGCATCATATGACTGCCTGTTTATAGGTCGTTCCCTTTTCTGCAAGGGGTATTAACATAGGACACTGCCCTTTTTCCAACTGCTGCATATTATTTGATGTACAAAATTATTGTTTACCTTAATGAAAAATATGTTTAAACCAAGTAGGCCTATATATAATACCAGATACTAACTTGCCTTACGTATTACACCCACACATTTCAAATGTTTGTTCTGTATGCCATGTCAAATCAACTTAATTTACAGTGTTTGGTCTTCAGTTAATACACATCACTTTACAAACTGTTTGACTTGGTATTGACCTAGTTGGGTCATAGAGATCATTACATGTCAATTTTGATAGGGTCTGTAATCCATGGATTTAATTCAGGTTTAATGATTCAATTGTTAATGAAATATTTATTGTTCTTGAGAGTTAATTTTTTAGTGCATGTGTGAATATTCTGGGATGTACTTCCTCCTTGGATGTATATCATCAATGTATGCATGAATTATATATCATTTTGGAGCATATGTATAAATTACATAATTTTGGAGTGTATGCATCAACTACAATTTCACAGTGTATCCCAAATATAATACAGTAGTCCCTCCTTTGAGAGACCGCCCCTAGTGCCACCCAAAAGGTGGTCACATAAAACAGGTGGTCCCTCAAAGGAGGTATAAATAACATGAAAAGTACTACAGAAAGACCTGACAACTGTGGTCTATCAAAGGAGGTGGTCTCCCAAAGGAGTGGTCTTTCAAAGGAGGGACTACTGTAACAACATAGCCTTCATGCTGCACTTTCAGTCCTCTTGAGTACAGTGTGTTAAAAGGGGTATACACATAACCACATCAAAATGAGGGAGCTTACTGACACTGCCCAATTGAAATGCTAGAGAAAGGTTACCCTGCCAACATTCAGTATTTCACAAGGGAAAATACAGCCTTCTTATTGAAAAAGCATTGAAAGCCAGTATATCCCTCATTTTTGTTTAGCCAATGAAAATGCTTCTCTTTAGTTACCCTGGCAACTGACCACACTATCCTTCACAGCTCAGAAATGGCAGCTGGACATTCTGGCTGAAGAAATTTGACGTATACTTTTTGTTTGAAATTTTGATTAATTGTTCTTGTAGAATCACATGATCGATACTGGTATTTACGATATAGAATCATCCTATGCCCAATTCAGTACCCTTGCCTACAGGGAGCCCCTCAAGCCTTCATGCTCGCTCAACCCATTGATACTGGCATTTAGGATACATAATCATCCTATGCCAAATTCATTATCTTTGCCTGTATAGATCCCCCTTGAGCCTGTATCCTCTTAAGACCTGAAGGATCGAGGGAGAATACAGGCTTGAGGGGGATCCATACAAGTGTGGACACTGAATAGGGCATAGGACAACCTCTAAGAAACTGGTTCTTGTATAGTGGTGTCAGAACTAGTTCTTGAATAGCGGTGTCAACACCGGTTCTTTTAAAGTGGTAATGAACTAGGAATAAACTGTATACGAAATATCAATATTAGCAATGCTTAATGGCAACTGTATTACCAGTTCTTCAATAGCGGTGTACTGTTTTATTGTCGCTGTATCAACAGTTCTCTTATAGCGGTACACCGCTATTGGTATCTAGTTTATTTCTAGTTCATTGCTAGTTTATTACCGCTATTTTACGGTCAGGGAATGTATGAATCATATAATTTCAGTGTGTATGCACAAATTATACTCACTATTTTGGAGGGTACATCCTCCTGTGATGTGGGGCGTGATGGAAATGAGTGTGTCTGTATCTCCATAGGAGGAGGCAGTTCCACGTCCAACGCTTCCTCCGCCTCTTCTCCGTTGACTTCTGCGGCTGCCACCGCTGCAGGAAGTGTCGCCACTGGCGTGGTATCTGTCTGAACACCAGGTTGCACTGTGGTAACGGCTGACGTACTTCCATTTGGAGTTTCAACCTGTTCCTGGAAATGAATAAGGTACAGTTGTGATAAAAAGTGTACAAGGAGGAGATTCTGGCTACAAAGGATTTCATTTAATTCACTGAACTTTACTTCAATACAGATATATAAACGATAAAATTTAAGATAAACAAGTAAACTTAAGAGTGACAAATACATGTGTAAATGACAACATGAATTGATGCACATGACAGAAGGGACTTTGATGATTCCCCCCCCCCCCCCCGACAAACTACTACACCTTAATGACAAGATCTAGGTGCACTGCTCAGCATTGTTTATCAATGGTGAGGTATATGTAGTGGAGTCTTAACATTATATCACCACACCCTGACACCTGCCACTGATGGTCTGCAGTCGTCTACAAATATATTGCAGCTCAGCCTAGACCACAACACTTCCTTTACTTGCCTGCTGTCAATACACGTGTATAGGTAATACCGTAATAACATAGCCTCGCACACTCAGGGGCTCCATAGCAACAGAACACTGCAGTGTTTCTTGCCCGGCAGCTGTGCTGGTAACTCACTCTACTTCCTGCTCACATATTCTCCGCTACCTGTTGCAAGATCATTAGTCAGTGTCAATAGGAGATATACATATTGAGTTCCCGCCCCAACTGCATATTACCTGATTGCCTCGTCTCGCTTGATGAGATATGGCGAGATACGGGTCGGTACCTGTGGGGACCAGCGGGATGTTACTAATATTTTGGAAATACAAAATATTTATTAAAGGCATATGGAAATTTTTCTTATATACGACTCGGGAAGTACTAGAAGAGTACCAGTTTGGCATTTATGAACTTAAATTTCTCAAAATTTGCTAATTTTGTGAGAAATGACCATATGGCCTGTCTGTGACAGTGATGTGACCCGCACGTCCCCCGTGATTGCCAGGTATCAAACCAATGCTTCGTGGCGGGAAATTAATATGCATACTGCGTATTGCATTTCAAGATTCCCGATCAGAAGATGTTGGTTTTGTGGAAAAACCAATCTGGCAATACAAAAACAGTATTGGCTGGTGTCTTCTCTAGTCTTACATCAGACCAGTTATCTTTCCCACATGATGTAAAACAATTCTTGGTTTCTCAGAAAATAAATATTTGTTACAAGTATCAAGATTTTTTGCTATCTTTAATCTGATATCACAACATCAAGGTTCCCAGCAGGCTGACTCATGACTCTTGATTCTATCAAACCTTGGGACAATATCCCCAGAGCACATATTAAGATCAGGTTAACATTTTCCTGTGCATTGTACAGTCCTCAGTGTCACAAGACAAAAGGGGTTAAAACAATCTTCACTGAGCCCTAGAATGATGACCACAAAGTATATCATGTATCAACATGATAAGATGCATTATGAGCTACACTCTATCCAGACTTAGCGGTCAAAGTTAATTGTGCTAAGTCTGTATGAGCTACACTCTATCCAGACTTAGCGGTCAAAGTTAATTGTGCTAAGTCTGTATGAGCTGCACTCTCTACAGACTTAGCACAATTAACTTTCACCACTAAGTTGGGGACTGTATTATAAGCCACACTTTACACAGACTTAGCACATTTAACTTTCCCTGCTAAGCTACAGACTGTATTATGAGTTGCACTCGATACCGTCTGAGCACAATTAAGCCTTTCACTGCTAAGTTGGAGACTGTACGATGAGATGCACTCTTTACAGACTTAGCACATAAGCCTTTCACTGCTAAGCTGAAAGCTGAGTCGATAGCTTTACTTCGCAGCTCAGCGTGGAACAACACACTTGATACATACTAAGAAAGCCGTTAAGTCAAACCACATGTACTTAAAATGAACTGCCCTGACTAATAGTCAGGGTGCTAGATTCATGTTCCTTGTAGAAAGACCTTTCACTGTCAGTACCAGCAAGCCTGCAGTTACATAGAATATAATAGTCCAGGTCAACAGCTTTCCTTCTGCCCAAAGTGCACAGAGGAAAGCTGTTGACTGTGCAAAATGTGGCATTGAAGAGTTAAAAGAGAAAACCTGTTGATAAAGCATGTGAATCTGGAATCATCATCAGCGGACAGCAGCATTTCTCATGATGAGCACAGGAAAAATTCAATGAAAGCCTGTTGACTTGACAAACCATTCGTGTTACAAGCCAAATATGCCATACAGCACACTGCCACCCACAACTAATGCCCTCAATCAGCAATCACTAGGGGAATCAGTGACAGGACTTTTGTGGCAGTGTGGAGATTGATCAAACAGCTTTCCTGGGACAGGGACTGTGCCCAGGGGGTCCTGAAGAAACCTGTTGACCTATCATATACAATGTATTATCATATACAATGTATCATCATATACAATGTATTATCATATACAATGTATCATCATATACAATGTACATGTATCATCATATACAATGTATCATCATATACTATGTATCATCATATACAACGTATCATCATATACAATATATCATCATATACTATGTATCATCATATACAATGTATCATCATATACTATGTATCATCATATACAATGTATCATCATATACTATGTATCATCATATGCAATGTATCATTATTAAGGTCATTTACAAAATGTGACACTTGCTGGGAATTTTAAACTGGAAAAAAATCTAGCCTGCTGATGCATTGGTGTTCGATACCACAGGGGTCAAAATACAAACAGACAATCAAGGGGCCTATTTCTGACTGACTGCCATGAAGTGACATGTTCTTTAGGATTTTTATGCACAAGTGACATGTTGAGTCTTCAGGTACAATACAACCACACAGACAGTAACCAAACTGACCTACTTGATCTCTGGCCAACTATCAAACTGATAAGTCAACTTGAAGAAAAACATGTTCACATAAATTACTTGGCTGGTTGAATCTCTGAATCCAGAAGGAAGTTTTGCAGTGAGCTTTAAATAAACATAGGACCAGATTGTCAAGATAAGACATGATAATGCTTTATTTCATGTCAGATTTAGCACAAAACAAGGTTGCTCTGCACTTAACTGTGTACATAAAGTCATTCTGACTGCTAAAGGTAATAGCCATTCCTTCAAGAGCCAATTTCTTCACCCAGTCAACACAGCTTTCCTGGGACAGGGACTGTGCCCAGGGGGTCCTGAAGAAACCTGTTGACCGTTGTTGGCCTGGCCTGTAACATTAAGTTGTTGGCCTGGCCTATATATTTTCCCTGGAATGATCAAATTTAGACCAGGTGTAAAGCAATATTTATTCCCCCAGGAACAAATATTTGTCAAATATGCGTTCCCCACACAAAGAATATCCCTTCCCACCCATAAATTAATTTGTCCCTTCTCCCAGTATGGGGAACTAATGTTCTGCATATATTTGTTCACACCAACAAACTGATGATTAATTTTTGTGTGTGAACATTGACTTACTGGGTTTGATAGTGTTTTTTTCATCTTAATTATATTTCTTTTTAATTTTTTGGCTTAGAAATTTAGCTCAGCTTTGGTTAGCTTACTTTTTTGTTTGTGTAAGTTCAATCTCATCTTCCATTGAGCTTATACCATTCAGCAGAGCCAAGGCTGATCATGGTTATGTGTATTAAATATTTGCCAGTGCCAAGTGTGAAAACATATGCAAAATATGCCTAGAATGAACTGGACTGATAATACAAAGTGTACGCGGGGCAAAGAAATGTTCATAAGGCGAACAAATATTCCCACATATTTGTTCCTAGGAAGAACGGATATTCTTTCCAGGGGGAAAGTAATATTCAGTACAGGGGGTAGCATAACTCTGTGACACCAGCATACTGGTTCTTGGATGAAAGGCCTTTGCCTGGTGAATTTGCAGTTGGAATCCTTATAATAATCTACAAGGTTGGGACTTTTGTCAGGACGAAGGCTTACTGGGTTAACAGGACATGATATACAAACAAACATGACGACAGAAGATGTAACCTGTGCAGCACATAAGAGACACACCTGCCATATTAACCCTTTCCCTCTTATATTAAGACTGAGTCAACAGCTTTCATCGGCATGGGTTGGGCACTACTAAGTGCCCAACCCATGCCGAGGAAAGCTGTTCACCTGGGTCATGTTGTCTTGTAAGTCTCATCTTCAATTCTTACTCAAATTGTTTTTCGTTGCTGTTGAAATCATTTGAAAATGCTGAAGCAGACGACATTTGACCACCAGCCAGTTTTGGCCAGTTTAAGGGGGAAAGGGTTAACTGTGCTTCCATGCCCCAACAACTATTGTCCGTGCCAGGGGTACAGCCCACTACCCTTTGGGGCCACGACTATTACGTGCAAAATGCCTTCCACCAAACTCAAAAAGATAGGATGTCAAATATAATGATAAAATTGCACCCTAAATCGACTGTATGTATTGCATGCCTTTGTGCTACAGGTGATCAAAGTGTTAGTGACACCAGGCACATTGTCAGCCTCATTGTGTCAAGCTCTGGGTAACACTACCAGTTGTTTTTACACTGACTCATAGGCAGTATGATGAAATAATGGAGAGTTAGCTAATAATTGTGTTCACGTCACCCTGGACGCCAATGTCCGGTCTCTAATCACATGCCCTGCACCTTGGACTAACCTGCCTCTTCTGAGAATTAGTCCGACAGAACATCACCATGGCGAGGGTGTGTTTTTCATGATATCCCATGATGCTAGGCATTCAATTAAATGTTATAACCTCCTTGATGAGCCAGTGTAGACAACACCCAAACTAAATGATTATTGAAGACAACAAGGATTTGAAGCAAGACTAGCCCTGACTTTTTTCCAACTTGACACAACTGACCTGAGCAATGAACGTATCCACTCACAGTGAAAAATCATATCTTGACTAAGCTTTTTTTTTAGATAAGTGAGAATTTTTTTTTCTCGAAAGGAGAATTAATTGTTATAAGAAAGAAAAATCGATGAATATCCTAACCATTTCTCAATTTTCTTGTTTTAATGAAAAAAAAAATCTCTCTCACACCAAGATTTGGAAAATTATTCTATTTGAATAATGCATTAGGTTAGACATAAAGTGGTCTATCTCCTTTAAGACTCTCTTACCAATGACCACCCTTCTTACAAAACCACCATTTCTAACATTCTGTTATTTTTCACATAACCATCTATTAGACAAACTACCAGTTCAGTTTGGTCATAAGCAGTGCAACCCTGCATAAAGACCACCTCAGTAAAGTGACCTCTCCATAAATCAGAGCTGACTTGTGGTAACCATGTCATTTCTTTTGAATGTAAACATGTCTACAAGCAGTTTCACCACTTCCACATAAAGACCACCTTTTTAGATGCAACTGCAGGCTCTTAATACTGTGGTTTTACTGTATTTTGCAGATATCCTCTAACATATATTTTCAAGCACTTGTAGTTTCCCACAGAAGTTGAAGGAAATTTTACTAGTAAATTTCTCTAAACTTTAAGTTACAAAAAAAGAAGCTTTTTTAACCCTTAACGTGCTAATCGTGGCTACAGTTGTTATCCCATTGTCAGTAACATATAATGGTTAAAAGATTCAAATTGCTCATGAAGATACCTTTCATTCAAATACCTGGGAGCCTGGTCTAAAGCAAAAAGTAGTCTTAGTCAACAGCTTTCCTTGGGACACTTTGCGTGCAAAGTGTCCCAAGGAAACCTGTTGCCTAAGTCTTAAATCAGCGCTTTAAGGGTTAATAGCAAGACTGGGTTGTGTGAGCTGTCAGTGTGCGGGCCACTGCCTCAATAACTGAGCTGTGGACACTTCCAAGGGGCTCACATTCAGAGCACAGAGCAGTCACGTTTCACTGCAAAAATTATTCCTCCTTCAGTCCAAAAACTTCTCATTCTCATGCACAACAGACAGTCAATGGGTCTCTTCACTCTCTGAATACAATTTGTATATCAAAACTAGATTTTCCCACTTTTCTTTGGTTCATATCCACCACTGAAAAAAAAAAAGTGTCCCATGATCGGCAGTAAAGACTTAGAGTTGCAAAACATGCGCTTTAAGCTCCTTGCAGATCACAAAATGTCGGATTTGCCTGACTGCAAAGTATAATTATAATTCTCATATCTGTGATTTCTACAGAGTCTTATTTTATGTATATGTTTTTTTTTCTTAAATACATTTTATTCACGCTTAATATATACTTATTACTGTGCCATAAAGCAATGGCCATAAAATACAATGAATTATGACAATACACAGGTATTTAGGAGAGTCAATTATGAATGATGAATTGCTGAACTTAAGAGCAACTAAAATAACAATATCAAGTTGCCCCTGATGCTAGCATATCATATTTTCCACCTACAGGTACGAAGCAGGCTGCTGTGAAATCTTTCTGCTTGAAAAACTTCAAACAGCCAGCGGCTATACATACTTTCAAAGAAAAACCCCTTAACCTTTGACCCCTGGAACTAGCCAAAACCAGCTGGATGTAAAATGCTGCAAAGACTTGTATCAGTTGTAGAGCTAATGGCAATATGTAGGAGAACAGAAGAGCAGCAACAGGAAGACCACGCCCCAGTCTGACAGCTTCTCTGGAGGTGGGAGAGGCATACACCTGTTACCTCTACTCGTTTTGGCAGATGTCTCAAGTTTGAGGTGCCAAAAGTTGTTAAAAGGAGGTCATTTTGAGAGAAAATGGCCCAATTTCTTTGTTTTGATGCACTTTTTACCTGGATCTCTCATTTGAGGTGGATAGCTAGGGATAGACACTTAGCCTTAGTAAGTTCAAGAATGTATCATACTTAAATAGCTCTATACTTTGGTAGTTATTTGGACAAAACCTATAAAACCAAGTTTTAAAATCTCACCCTCCCGCAAATTCAAATAAACCTTACAATAGTCTACAATGCACCCAAATCCAAATATGGGAGGGGAAAGTGTTATTGTTAGGGGGTGGGATGGGGTGGGGTGGGTATTTCCCCAAATATGGCCTGCTAGCATCCCAACATACATGTACATATGGGGACTACATGTGCATTTACCTTATTCTTAACTGCGTGTATCACCTCACCCATGAGCCCACCCAACCTACCCTGCTCTCCAACTTTGTCATGACAGAGGCAAAACTGGGAATTATGGGTAATGTACTCCAGCATTCATATCAGGGGCCAGTGGATGCTGTGGAGAGACTGCATGTCTGTAACATACATGTATTAAGATGCTTGTCTCATTGAAGCGTATTCCTTCAGCTTACAGTCTGGGCCAGTAGCTGTGGAGAGTAGTGGCCAAATTGGCAGGACATACAACTATAGTTCCAGTGCCTTCTGTCAGTCATCAGGAATGGCTCAGGCTGGAAAAAACTGTGGGCGTCGCCCATTTACATACTGTGAGTATCATGTGCCTCACTATATAATCACCTGCATTGGAATTACGGTGGTACCTGCTGTATATGGCCACCCCTTTTGCCAAGAAAAAGTGGCCACGTACAGGTGACCTGTCACCAGAGGTAAATTTCACAAAGACCTTGACTCCTATGTCTAAGCTTGGTGACAACAAGCAATGCGGCTGCTCACAGCAGTGGTTGCATACAGCGGGTACCACAGTACATAGCACTGAACCCTGCAGTCCATCAACTCAGTTGTCAAGGTCACCTGTGACTCAGTCGTATTCTTATCTCCTCTGGTCAAAATCCTTGGTACAAAATAAAAATAAAAATTCAAAGGGGAAATGTGCCCAAGGTGGTCTAATAGAGGTCATAGCCAGGCTCAAATATGTGTACTTAAATAACTGTACATTGTGTGATGGGCTTACTGTCTGACATATATTACAATTTCTTCCTGCAGTGTGAAGAACAAGCTAACTTTGAGTGACCTGGATGTGGGGAGAATTTAGGGGCTCATGTATAGAGTGGCAACTGTCACCATTTTCAATGTTGTCAAGGTCAGTATCACAAACAAGCTGATGCCTGTTTACCTTAATTCTATGGGTCCCCACCACTATATAACAGTTTTGTCCCCAACTTCCCAAGAGGACATGGCATCTTTCATCTAAATGGCAATTTTTATGCAAACTATGACAATCAAAAAGGGAGCTTAAAAGGTACAAAACAGGACTTGTTGTTTTTATGGAAATAGTTCTGAATTTGTATCTTATACGCATGGCCAATAGATAGATTGATAAGTTATTTTCTCAGTTAGTCTAAATTACATGTATATTGAATTTAAGACAAACAGAAGGTAATTGCTAAAATATGGAAAAATATAGGAGAAAAGGGCAGGAAGCTACAGAAAAAAGGCACAGGGTAAAAGGAAAGGGTAACGGGTAAAACACAAGGCAAGGGGTATAAGGAAAGGGCAGGGGGTAAAACAAAAGGGCGAGGTAAATATCCCTTTAATTTCAAGCTACAGACACCACTGTATGATGACCTCTATCTATATTGCTGTACTGCTTGTCAAGGAGCTCACTGAGGATAATGTCATTTACGTAAATTACTTCTCAAAGGATGTCAATCACCCTGAATGGTGTCAATCAATATCAGCAGAGGTCCGCAATAGGCACACACAACAGGAAAACAATATTCCTACAGCTTTCAGCTTTGTGATGAGTATATTTCTTTATGTTGGATTATAACAACCTATAAAGAAGATCAAGAATAGAAGGTTCCTGTATCCATCCTGTAGAGGGCACTTCAGTCGGGGGGGGGGGGGGGGACACTACAGTTGTGTATTCCCATTACTTTCTATTGTCATTTGAAACCTACATGTACTAATTTCAATAACCCTGCATATAGGAACATTAAATGTTCCTGGTAAATCTCAGTGTGTCACTTAAATTATGCTGGAAATAGTATTTCCTTAGCCTGAAAAGTGACTACATTTAGTTTATTAAAGATTAATTTACCATACAATTCAATGGGACAACACAAATATTTTGTGCATTGGATTGTATTTTGAGCTAAATACATAAGGTAGTTTTGCTGCTAGTTAAATCAGAGCCACAAAGCACCAAGGAAGTGTAGACCACACATACACACAAAGAGTGCAAAAAAGAGACACATGTGCAACAACTGATAAATATTGTCACCTTGCTCTCGACCATGCTGACCTTGAGACAAGGTCAAAGGTCAAGGCCATGCTGTACCTGTAACACACTGACGAAGACAGGGGAAGTGTCAGAATGGAAAAATGAAGATGATACAAAATGATTATCTACCAATTTAGACACCTGATACGCCTTTCTGCGTCGACATAAACAGAGCACTTCAAAGATTCCCAGCTGATACCCGGTCAGATTTTCTGACATGTCGTACAGTCTTCTTTTTATCACCAATAACTTGAGCTCCAGTTGTACTTCCAAGACTGTAGGATATCCAATGTTAGGAGTATGTTTTCCATCTTCATTGTGAAAGGACGAAACAATGACAGTGTGAAACTTCTCCGGCTGTTTTTGATTCTGTTTTATCCACTTGCAGAATCACATGAACACACCGCCCTTTCCACCATTATGTGTGCATATGTCTTGGCCCAGCCTGTCTGATCACTGCTACATGTACACTGCCACATCTGTGGGTCACACAAATCTTGGGTCGAGTATACTTGACCGTTGATATATTCATCAATATACATAAAAATATATATGCCACCTTCCACTTGGAGCAATGAATATCTAGCAATCACTGGGCCGGGTGCTGTGTAGTTTTATAAAGCCAGCTTGCCTGGAGGTACAGGATGCGGTAGATGATGTGGTAGATGTGGGATAATAGCTGTCTGCTTTATACTCACTGGTACCACACACTCAACATTCAGAGAAGAACACCTGGGATAAACAGCGTCACCGACACATGATTAGCAGGACTGCAGCCAGTAAAGATCACGTTGCAACAGCATAATGAAACTGGGGTGTCAATTAGTATTTTGTTGACAATCTGATTGAACTGGTCAGCATGAGGTGTTAAGTGTTTACAGCATGCCTTGAGAAACAACTGACCTGCATAAAGTACCACCTGCCTCCACTATCTACCACAATCGTTTTGTTTTTTCCCCGTCTTTAAGGTCTCCTGGCCTAGTTACTATCATGCATGTAGTGCCTGGAATTTTTATAACTGCATTTTTTTCTTGAAGCCTGACCCCCTGCAAAGTCAATGGACTGGGTACTTATTTTATAGACATTTAAATGTCAACATCAAAACGTGTAATGTATCTCAATAGACAGATATCACTTTCAAAATGACACAAATTTGAGATTCTGAAATCTGAATAAATAAAATAATGTTAAAGCTAATGATATTGAACCTCCACAGAAAGTAACATGAAGTGTGTTCATTTTAAAAAATAAAAAATCTTAGTTATACAATTGTGCACTTTATTTATTCTGAATTTGTATGATTGAAAGCAAACATTTAAGACAATGATACAGAAACCATATAAAAATGACCGACATTCATTTTTTTTCAACAACAAAAAAAAATCGAGAAGCAAAGCATAAATTTTTATTTTTGTGTTTCCTGTATTAGCACAGAGCAATTATAAAAAGCACCCATTTCCATTTAGCTTTTCCCCATTGTATAAACATGGTACGTTATGTCATTGTTACTCCTTACGTTATGTCATTGTTACTCCTTACGGCAGTCTCGATTGTGTGGCAATTATCTCCTATCCCCACTGCCCAGGTGATAATATCACTAGTAAGAGGACAATTGTGATGCAATTTGCATTTGTCAGTTCTGTCTTTATGATCTGGCTTGCACCTCACTAACTTATCGCACAGTTTGTGAATACATGTACTTAGTTTCTACTAACCTTGCATCTGTAAAAACTATCTTATCCTTGTGGAGAAAATGGCTTTTATTTAATTGTCTTGTGTACATCTATTAATTACCAATGGACTGTAATTTATAAATGTCGTAAAATCCAGACACATCGTGTCATTGGCAGAGCCTGAGGCAGGCAGCCACACAGTCAGTGGCAAAAACTGTCAGTTTTACAGGCCATTATGTAATGCATCTTCCATGGGAGGTGCTAAACAAAACAGATTTGATCAACCCCAATGGCCTTGCTTAGAAATACAGCTGACCTGTGTCCATCCAATGTAATGTATCTTACAGAACACCAAGCAAGTTAAACATTGTACATTTCAAAATGGATTATTTTTGGATGCAATTTTCCTATGTTACGAATCTTGTCACACCCCACAATAACCTCAGTACTATAGCTCTCTGGATATATTGGCCAAACAACGACTTTTCCAATATCTTCTGTATTGTATATGCAGTGCAGCCTCCACCTGCGTTCTGATGAGTCAAAAATATTCAATGTGTAAAGTACCTATGTACTGACCATACACATGATAAGGGAAGGTAGTTGTCTTTGTGGGTGGAGCTATCTGTGTGCGTACAACATCTGTTATACATTCCAACTACTTGCATATTGTCTTTGTGTATACACTGAGGCATAAAACAGCAACTTTATAACAGTATAAATTATTTCATTGAAATTTCTTACTCTGAAAATTTTAACGTAATTTCTGGCATAATGAGCATTTAACAATGTGCCCCTGGTTGTTGCTCTTTGTGTAAACTACCTGCAAGTGTATCATGTATGAAGCTGCGTGATTATTGATACCACATTTTTTGCATGTTGTACAGTAATCTGATTCTCCGTGAATTTAAGTTAACCTACGCATCATATCTGTATGTGTATGTGTCTCCTTACAATCATTGTTTATACACAGTAAATGGGGTCTGTTCACTCGTCTCATATTAATAGCTGTAGAGCCTGAACCCTGAATATTAGTCTTTATTCATTGCATTGACAAAATATTCCCATCAATCTATTTTATTTATAATGAAAGTCACCTTCACAATAATTTGCCCCCCCCCAAAAATATATATATATATATATTTTTAGGAGCATAAAATATTATGCATGTGGAGTATGGTGATGCAGGTAAATGACAGTGGGTAGAGTGAGATAGCAATCAGGTGTGATCAGTGCTGGTAGACTGTGGGTCTCCAATGGTTCATCCTGTCTCCACACATCATGTTCTGTCACACCAACACACAAATGCTCTTTTCATTATTCTAATGGCAACTTCAGCTTCTCTTTCTGCTGACTCCTGTGATGTCATCGTTGCCATGGCAACTACATGTAACATATGCTGTTTGGTATGTCTCAGACTGTTTCAATGTATCTGCAGGTCTCTGCTACAGGCAAAGGGCAGTGAATCTTATATCATTGGCTCTGAGGTGATCATGATATCAAGTCTCCTGGGAAAGACAGCACCATATATGAACACCTCATGGAGACACGGATGTTGCAGACAACAATTTATGTCAAGTTCATCATCGTTCAGTGAAGAAACATATCGGATTGGATCTTGAGTATATCCCTTCCTGCCAGTCCTAGTCATAAACAAAACAGCACAAAATTAATTTGTTTAAACCCTCATTAAAATCTCTCTTGCCATTTTTAAAATCCTGTTCTCTATTACATTGCCTCATAGTTTTAATGCCACACCTGCACTTGACAATTGATGGAGATGTCAATATCATACTGCTGTGTTGATTTGTTACAATTTTTTTCATATTATTTTTGCACAAGTTATGGTCAAAATTTAGAAATTTTACATTATTTTTGCATTTTGGGGGTCAATAATGACGAGTGGATGTTTAAAGGGGATAATATGGCAATCTCTTTTCATTTTACCCCTTAAAGTGCTAATCATGGCTATAGTCACTTTCTCACTACCATTAAACATATAATGGTTAAAAGTTTCAAATTCTTCATGAAGAGACCTTTCATTCAAATACCAGTAAGCCTAGTCTAAAGCAAAAAGTAGTCTTAGTCAACAGCTTTCCTCGGGACACTTTACGCGCATTGCCCGCAAAGTGCCCCAAGGCAAGCTGTTGACTCAATCTTAAATCAGCCTTTTAAGGGTTAATTGTTGTGAATGACCTGATGATCATTACTATGTGCTCCACGCTGTGCCACTGTATGATCTCACACTGTGCCACTGTATGATCTCACACTGTGCCACTGTATGATCTCACACAGTTTGATACAACTGGAACTATCCTAATAGCAAATCTACATTGTGCGTCCTGGCTCTTTATACACCTCATGGCTGGGAAACACCTTTTCAACGTCTTCCAAATTTCACTCTTCTACCTCGTGCTTTAACCAACAAAGTTTAAATATTCTGAAAGCACACATTACAAAATACTATGAATGAAATTTTAAAAACACACCCAGACTGGAGTTTAAAACAGTATTTCCAAGTTCATTTATCCTTTTATTTTCTGCTAGGGTCCCCTGATATCTGAATGTTGAAAAAAAAAAAACCCTGAAAAGTTAACCCATTTCATCCATCATGAAGTGCATCTCAGAAATCAAGTATTTCCAATTGTGGATGTCCTCATTTCAAGCACATTAAGGACCCACATAAAATCTGGCATAATGCGTGATTTCACTTTTTTTTCCATCCTAAATACATCAATTCCTGTTTACATGAGTGTTGAATAAATGTAAGTGTATAATTTGCACATTTAATGTTATGGATGCATAGATTTCTTCAGCTTCTCACAGAATATTTTGCTATCCCTATCTACACTACTCTAGACTAATGGCAGTAGTCCATCAACTGTCATGAGGAACACTGCCATCTTTTTCTAACAACATGTTAGTTGTTAATTATCATCAAACAGCCCATGCACACATTTCCTGGGGCCAGAGGCGGGGGACAGATCCGATACTCCTTACCCGTTCTTCCCCAGGAGACTAACGGACCCCCTCTCCATGGTTTGTACCTGCTGGAATTCATGTTATGTCCCCTTAGGCTTCTAAATGTGTCACATACACATTGTCCTGCATGGTTGGACTAGTAGTCCAGGGGTCATGTGGCTGTTGAATGGCATTTACATTATGCCACAACCTGCAGCCGTTCCTGACAATTTCTGGTATGTTATACCTTCAGAAACAAAACCAATGACACTCTCTGTGAAAGATTACACAGTTTTGTTGCTGGGTTTCCCTGTTTTAAAATTTCCATTTTATCTTATTGATTTTTTTTAATTTACAATTTTAGTTCTGAAAAAGGCCACTAGGGGTGGGAGGCTGGCATCTAGGCGTCTCCTGACTTTACCCCCCAAAACCAAGATGTTCTCCTGATTTGAGCTTATCTGCACTTGGAAGTTCCATGCAAATGAAAATGTACATGTTGCTGTCATTTTCATCAAATATTAATTTTGAGCACAGGCTTTTAGCAGATCTGGAGCCAGCTTTGTCATTTTGGCCTTAATAAAATAATTCTGATGTACAGGCAACTATATTCAGGATTTTATTTCAACACACAGTTAACCCTTTAGGCACTGATTTAAAATTGAGTCAACAGCTTTCCTCGGGACACTTTGCGCACATTATGCGCAGTGTCCCGAGGAAAGCTGTTGAGCAAGACTAAGGATTTTTGCTTCAGACTAGGCTTGTTGGTATTTGAATGAAAGGTATCTTCATGAGCAATTTGAATCTTTTAACAGTTATCTGTTTAATGGAAACGAGAAAATGACTATAGCCGTGATGAGCACTTTAAGGGTTAAGCTGTTTTATCACAACTTCACCATACATGGCAACAGAGGTTTGAACTTTTTTGTCTTAAAAAACAAACACAGATTGCCAGGACTTTAGACAGTTACAACTTGGAAAAGATGAGATGAGTACCAAATATGAAAGAAGGCTGCTTCACATATTGTGGTTTTCTTTCAGGACTGAAGTGACCCTAATCATTTCACATCTAGTCAAACTCAAAACAAATGCTTCACAAAAATGACACTGACCTAGAAAATTGTATTCAGACTTGACTCCTGTGTATCTTTTAACATACCAAATCTCCACTAGGTTCTTAGGATTTGTGCTTTCACAATAAATATACTTTGTTGGGTATTTTTAACCTATTAAAATAACTGTAAAATAATCCATATAGGGTAAAGAATATAAAATAGGTGTTTCCCATTTGTGAATCTTGTCCCACTTTGAACTGCTTCAAGCTCTTTATTTGCTCATTACCACCTTAAGCTGCTTTTTTTTACTAGATAACAAGAGATCCTTCACAGCAGGACACCCCAGAGAGTATGTCTCTTTCTTCCTTTTTGTGGTGGTGGCGGGAAGTCTGGGTTATTCAAGCCCTAAAGAGTTGGACCACAGTCATATTATTATCAGTAAATAATGGACCATTTTATTTTTGGCGTTTGAAATTGTGAGGCAGGAAGTTTGAACATTACAAAATATATTAACAAATAGTCACCCTAGCCACTGTGTGGAGATAATGGACAAATGTCTTCATGTTCCCAGATGCTCGACAGACTTTTGACTTTAGCCAAACATCCCAAACCATGCACAGCTTGGTGAACATAGGGTTAATGAGAGAACCATGAATTTGGAACAGACAATGCTGTGCTGACTGCTGGGCAAAATATTTTGGTTTCTCCTCTCTTTTTTACAGAAGGTCTTTAGGGTCATCCTCCTGAAAACGCTGGTAACCTTGTTTTCACATGGTGTTTTCTAAGCCTCAATTAGAGGAAAAACATCAATGATACTACGAAATCACAAAATTTAGTGAGGGCTGGCAGGGTCTGGCTCATACGTGAGAGTTTGGTTGGAGCCTTCTTTGGTGAATCTGAATTTATTTTTCAACACAAACAAGTGCATTATTTTCACACAAGTAGCATCTACTATTTAGTGTTAATCTTTATTTGATAAAGATATTCATATTTATTCCAATTTTAAATGCTGACCTTACATGTAATCACATATTCCAACAAAAATAAAGCACTTCACAGTTACACATTTGATCGTTACTTATCCATGCATTCTTAACTTTGTAAATCTTATTATTGTCAATTTATATAAGCCATACAATTTGAACAGGCATCCATTTATTCTATTTGCACTGATTACTTTATCTGTGGTGTCACCCATTTCAATGTACGTTTAATTTAGGATATGTAAGACAAAAACCATCATGAATAAAAACAAATTATCGATAAGTATCTTACTTCTTTTCTTTCACGAAGTTAATTAGAAATTAGATCTTGTCAGGCTAGTATAAAACGTGACAATGTAATTTGACAATGTGATTTGACAATCTATTTAGTACCATAATAACCACATCATAGAACAAAGCTTGGTTACCTCAAAACGGAGAGACTTGTTAAAGTCCCAACAACAGATTGCTCTTGGTCCAAAATGTTACTTCACATTGATTGAGAATACCACATGTTTATCGCATGAATTTTCACCGAGTTTCTGTCCTTGATAAATCTGATTTTCAGATGACTGGAAGTTGTACTCTAATAAACATTGTAAATGTGTGTATTGCGTCGGATAGATGCAAGATACGGCATCACTTCGAACAAATGTCCATCTTCTAATCTCACTGTATCCAGTTATGGTTGTTTGATAGACACATAGCAGCTGTGAAACAGAAGTGTTGTTCTCTTGGAGAAAGATCTGTAATTGAGTGACTGTAATGTCACCAGCAGCACGGTGACTGACCAGTATTCGGTGGCTACTTAGTAGAGTCTTTTCTACGTGTAGGCTTGTCTCCTTGTATCTAAAGACTGATTGTGTTTCCTTCAGCATGAGCCCACAGCAGCCAACTGTGGCACCACACCCTCATTTGCATACAATACATATACACGGCCAGCCTCATTGTGAACCAAGTGGTCATTTTAAAGCCAGCTCAATCAAACACAATCCCTGCGTCAGTACGAAGTATTGCTGTGTTTCTTGAGTTTTCTGATTAATGATTGATGCATTCTCCCAAACTTGGCTTTTGAGAGTTCAGAGTTGTACCCGTTGGTCTCCAGCAAATGTCGTCCAATCAGAAGCAGACACCTTATTGTGTGTGTTCATAGTACATCTATGCAGTGCACAGCCCAGTCTCTATCTACAATATACCAAACTACGCTGACTAGCAACACCCTGTCTTCATTATATGTTCCTCAAGTTGCTGTAGCTGTCTTGAATGGCAAGGTTTGTAGACGTGTAACATCACGGACACGACTTCCATACACACGGGTCATAACAGCTACTTATATGAAGAATCTGTTTACAACACGGTAAGACCCCAGTCTGGATACAAACAAACAATGACGACTCAGGTACTCACTCTACCCAGCTCGTATTTCTTGACCATGAACAGCCACACGAGGAATTATGCTTGTATTTATTTCTGCTTCCCTTCCCACCTGTTTCCTCCTATTTCCCTAATAGGCTCTATAGGCTGCATATATTACATACTGAACACTAATCAACTTGTTTGGAATAGAAAACAACCAGAAATGTTTAGGAAGTGGTGCAAATGAATTATGAATGCTTGATACATGTATTGTACGTAATATGAATAATAAACATGTCGAGTATATTCATAGCCTGACTAAAAAACTACAACAGACAGGAGGCGGTAAACGTATTAGATTAGTAGTCTAACGCAGGAGAGCGACAATATGCCACACCTTATATTAAATATAAAATTAACTGCCTCAGTGCCGAGTTGCAGACAGAGTCAATGTGCCAAAAGCATAGGAAGGAAGGCAGTTTACATGAGCCATTCTGTTGTGTCCTCTCGGACAACCTGCATGTTACTTTAATGAGGAATTGGGAATTGTGTGGATAACTCAGATAAGTGTCACTTTTATTGTGATTGCTGCTGAATGAGTGAAAAAGGTGGCCTCTGATATGAACGTCTGACCACAGAGAGATGAGGTTATACTGTGGATTGAAGGTATAAAGGGGTCTGAAACAACACATCTCAATAAAGCAGTGGAAACTGACAGATTGTTACAAAACCAACTTAAACAGGCAATTCTGGTTTTCAAATTATAACGTTTTTTGTTTTTTTTTAAACAGAATGTTGTTGCCCATCCCTTTGGAACTAACCTGAATCATTAGGAGGTATTACAATACTTGCTCCAATCATCTTTTCTGTTTTTTGTTTTTTATTTCAATTTTATAATTTATGATTAGGATTTATAAAACTAGAGCCCATGTCAGTGGCACACTGGACTTTTGTACCAGTACTTGCTATCGCTTGTACTAATATGACATACTCTGTGCTGATACTTGTACATATTTGACATACTATGTGCTGACACTGGTACTGATAGGTCATTCTGTGCCGATACTGGTACTGATATGACATTTTCTGTGCTGATACTGGCACTGATATGAAACACACTCTGTGCTGATACTGGTACTGATATGACACTCTGTGCTGATACTGGTACTAATATGACAAACTCTGCTGATACTGGTACTAATATGACATACTCTGTGCTGATACCGGTACTAACATGACATACTCTGTGCTGATACTGGTACTAATACGACATACTCTGTGCTGATACCGGTACTGATATGACATACTCTGTGCTGATATTGGCACTAATATGACATACTCTATGCTGATACAGGTACTAACATGACATACTCTGTGCTGATACCGGTACTGATATGACATACCCTGTGCTGATACTGGTACTAATATGACATACTCTGTGCTAATACTGGTACTGATACGACATACTTGGTGCTGATACTGGAACTGATATGGAAAGGGCTAAGCATTATTATATACTTATAAACCATCTTGAAATAAAGACAAATAATGTTTTTGCATCTTTCCCAAAGTCTTCCACATTATATTCATACATGTACTTGGTATCTGTCAAAATATTTATTAAGTAATGGTAATTGGAAATCCAGTCCAAACAAGTTTGTTTTGTTGTTGTACCACTCATGGTCATCATTTTAACTTACCAATCCTGCTTATCTGACAAAAAAGGACACCTACACACGCCTCTCATTTACACTGGTCAAAATACATATATGTATATATATATATATATATATATATATATATATATATATATATATATATATATATATATATATATATATATATATATATATATATATATTAATCATTTTTCACGATCTTTGATTATTTTTGACAGTCACTTGAAGCTATGTACTATGCTGCCCATTGTTTCTGCCCTCCTTATCACATGATTTCTTTTAAAAGGGATCTTACGTTTCTGCAGGGATCATATGTCATGTTTTTTACAGGAATCATACAGTTTCTTTTCACAGGGGTCATATGGTGTTTCTTTTAACCTATTCCTGATCAGAGTATGACTGAGCCAATAGCTTTCCTAAGGGTGGGGGTGGGGATGGCATGCATTGCATCCAACCAATGCCAAGGGAAGTTATTGACCTAGGGCATGCCATATTGAATGGTCTTACACACAAATCTCAGCAAAAATTTTTCTAGCTACGAATAGTTTCAGTAAAAATGTTCAGGCAGATGACAATTTACATCTTGGCACTTTTAGCAGGACATGATTACAGGGGAGCATACCATGTTTCATTTGAAAGGGATCACACAATGTTTCATTTAAAAGGGATCACGCAATGTTTCATTTGAAAGGGATCATACAATGTTTCGTTTGAAAGGGATCATACAATGTTTCTTTTGAAACCGGTCATACAACGTTTCTTTAGAAAGGGATCATACAATGTTTCTTTTGAAAGGGATCATATGGAATTTCCTTTGAATAGGATCATGTTTTTTAAGGGATGATTTGATATCTTTATTTGTATAATATATATATATATATATATATATATATATATATATATATATATATATATATACATACATACAGTGGTACCTGCTATTTAAGACCACCCCTACAGCCAACAAAAAGTGGTCTCATACTGCAGGTGGTCTTAAATTGAAAGTATATTTAACATGTAAATACAGCAGAGGGTCTTGAAAGAGTGGTCTTAAAAAGACATGCGGTCTTAAATTGGAGGTGGTCTTTAGAGCAGGTACCACTGTATATATATGAATCATATCAAGTTTCTTTTGCAAAGAATCATAAGGTTTGCTTTAAAAGCCAACATATATACATGTATGTGTATCATATCTCTTTGTAAAGAGGTTGTAATTGTGCTCTTTTAACAGATATACAGTGTTTCTTTTTAATAGGATCATATGGTGTTTCCTCTCAATAAGATCACACAGTTTCTTTTAGCTGTTTAGTCCAAAATAGTGAAATTAAAAAATACAGTGAAATGTCAAAAATGCAAAAACTGTGCATATTTAAACACATGAAAATAAATCAATTTACATAATGTAGAAATCGATCACAATTTGTGTAAACATAGCAACGTGCCTAGCTTCATTGGTGCATAGCATTTTAAGGGCCACTTCCACATACACAGAGACTCACAATTTAAAATTTGGTGACTTTTATGAGCCTGACTGATTCTATATTGCTAGGTATTCATGGTGTAGCTCCAGGTATAATGACATAAGCCATAATGCAA
>OZ026618.1:17448847-17463194 GCA_964020975.1 Hermodice carunculata | reverse complement strand
AAGAAAGTGGTTGAAAAATGTACACATAACATGAACCATTCAGTTTTACAACATTCCACTCACTCAAGGACTGGGATGTGGGTAAACAAATCAACTATTTTTATGCAGTTATCATTATATTTACATAACTTCACTATTTCTGAGACTATATCACATTGTTAGTACAATATCGTACAATATTCAGGATTAGGTGTATTCACTGTTTGTTACTAGGTCATGCGTCTGGTACAATCGGCATGATTAATACCATGGTATCATCACATCCAATTTTGCACTGGGGCCACTTACACATTCTGTTCTTATTAGCCATATATATAGAGCGACAAATTGAGAATTGATTTAATTGCGTAAAACGATAATATATACTATCTGAGCCATAATACCCCATTGTGGCCGTTTATTATTACTGTTGGACATTGATTTTGTAATTTACAGAATTTGCATACAGAGAAATTTGGTAAAATGAAAATGGCATTTTAAAGCATAGCACTATTTATGATATAAAAGTATAATAACTTTTTGTTCAGTGCAAGAAATTTGGAGGTGATGGTACACAGTTCAGTATCGACCTGATTTGTTCTCTGAGTCACCATTTTATATTTTCTTCATAAAATGTGGTTGATGTTATCATTAAAAACATTTCAGCAGCTGTAAAATTCCAGTGGTGTCACTTAAAACAAATTGTTGCTAACTGGCAAGGCTTAATAGCCTTGTAAAGGTCACTTTTCTTCACTCTAGAACACCTGTGTTACTTTTCAAAGCTCTCTTAATTCCAGTAATGATGCAGTCCACTCAGGAGACTGAAGTTATTAATCATCCCAAATTTCTGGATCAATACAACAATTTGATTGTGAGTACCTTGATCTTGCACTGGAGATGAAGAGATGGATTAAGTTTGAAAGAATATTATTAGTATCTAATACTGTTATTTAATATAACTCTATTTTTTTTCCATAAATTTGGATTGATCCCATGATAAAACATGAAAAGATTATAAGAAATATTTTAAAACTGATTATCCAGGGAGCCATAAAAAGTGTGATCTTTAGCAGGATCATACTGGCATGGCAGGGGACCTTACTAGTCCACAATGCTCTCATAATTAGATTTCTACCACAGAATTTCACGTAACCTAATCATATTTCATTGAGACCCAAGAGTCTCACATTATTTCCATATGCCACTAGCTACTGTAAATTGAACGATTGAAAAAGAGCATTGTGTTCTGCCTAATGGTTATTTCAGGTTTTGTAAAGAGTGCAGTGGTATAATTCTCAATTTGTTACCACGCTTTTCCAAAGAGGAAACCGTCAAGGTCATCTCAACAGCCAACTGCAAATTTCCATCCACTTTGGCCCATGGATTACAAATGAAATCTTCAGAACATGCTCGCTGAAATTCGAGAATGAGACTTTTTTCGGCTCGGTCGGAGTGGTCAATATTTAAGAAATTTGGGTATTTTAAGTAACTTTTTTTCTCCTGGATACGGTCCCTGTGTTTGGTGTTGTGCAGGTGTTAAAGGAGAGACTGTCCCTGGGTCAATTGTGCACAGGTATCACACTTTAGTTAAGTTTACATAGGCCTTACAGTCTTGCACAAATTTGAAAAAAGATTTCATCTGCATAGTCTATTTGCTTTAATAGTTCCCAAAATTCAGCAAAAACAGAGTCTGAAAATATCCTGTGTCACATGCCATTTTCACAAAGGTGCACAACAAAACCAAGATCAAAACTGGTTTTGCAATATTTTAGTTCTATAATTGGTCAACAGATGGCAGCACAGAGCGTGCCTCTCTCAGCAACTCTGTGACACTGGATATGTGAGCCAGAATAAAGGTTTCTACCTTTCCTTGGCCAATTCATGTTCTTTTTTTTCCTCGACAATAACATAATTTAGTCAATTTTCTTTCATTTCAAAAACATTTCCACAGAATTGCCCACAAATTTGTTCTTCTTTTTCAGGAAATCGCCCTACAGACCTGGAGGACTTAGAGTGCATAATTAAGACAGGGGTTCCAGCCAGAAGGGTAAACTAGAACACACAAGGGTCACCTACATTGAACCCGCCTCCTACCTCCTCCGCCAAGTCTTCCTGTTGAGCGAGGGGCGGCTGCTCCTCGCTTCGCCCTCGTCCATCTTCTGTATTATGGAGCAAGTTCTGGAAATAAACAAGTGAATGTGGTTTGTATTCTAGGCTGTTTCATCTGCAGTTCCTGGTGATCTGACTGCCACTGAGCATTATCGTGATTCTTACACTGGTCTGACTTTTCTCCCTGGACTGAATTACTGTTACCTATCTCGCCTGGTCATATATGTTCCTTACTGGGGGTGATAGTCAAGACAATAGACAAACTCATCTCAACGTTGACATTAGCACCTTCACATTCTGCCAGCAGCCCCCTCCATCCTCCTTCCAGTGTCAGCCTTCCTAGTCAAACTGTGGCACTTCATGCGCACCAACTTGCTGCCTCACAACAGCAGTTTGCCTTTCTACATTGTAGGTGCAACTCAGTCCAGAAACTAGCACTTAAAGGGTTAGTGGTTAATTTTGAATCAACGTTTATGTTTCAAAATGTGTAGTGGTACCTGCTCCCAGAAAATCGACACAAGATCATAAGGACAACAGACATATGACACTAGATGCACTCTAAACCCTGCATATGTACTCTAAACCCTGTTAATATAGTCTAGTCCCAGCACATGTACTCTAGACCTAGCACATGTACTCTAGACCTAGCACATGTACTCTAGACCCAGTACATGTACTCTAATCCCAGCATATGTACTCAAGACCCAGCACATGCCTCTACACCCAACCCATGTACTCTACACCCAGCACATGTACTCTATGCCCAGTACATGTACCTTAGTCTTAACACATGTAGACTATACCCAGCACATGTACTCTACACCTAGCACATGTACTCTAGACCCAGCAAAAGTATTCTAGACCCAGCATTAGTGTACTTTAGACCCAGCACATGTACTCTAGATCCAGCACATGTACTCTAGACCCAGCACATGTACTTAGATCCAGCACATGTACTCTAGACCCAACACATGTACTCTAGACCCAACACATGTACTCATAGCAAGATGCATCCAGGTTTCTTAGTTGGGGCCCTGTCCTTTAAGATGTATTTTCATTTTAATTATTTTATCTTACTAGTTTTTTTGTGAATTGGCAGAGTAAGCAGGTGATTGGAGGCTGGCACAGTTATCACGGTTATGTCTCTTGTATGCATCAAAATGACTTGTCAGTGCCTTGTAATGATATCCGTACCAAAACCAAATCCTATGGAATTTCACACTAAAATTTCCACATCATATTTAACCCTTACACTACAATCAAATTTCTGAGTCAACAGCTTTCCTCAACATACTTTGGGTATCATGCATCCAGAGCACAGCAAGGAAAGCTACTGACCTGGACCTTTTTTTTTTTTTTTTACTGTGTCTGTAACTCTTGGCCTGTGGGTCATTGAATGTCAGGCTGGTTTGCAAATAATAGCAATCAAGTACTTTGTCACTTCACATCACAGCAACCTTTGTCAGAACTGTCTATGAAAGGGTTAACTCATTCCATACTATGGTGACACGCCTTGGTCAGTGGTTCTGGCACTGCCTGGCAAGTCATGCTGCAGCTGCCCAGCTGCATCATGACTTGCCAGGCAGTGCCAGAACCACTGACTTAAGATTATAGGCATGTTGGTACTTGAACGAAAGCTCTTTTCATGAAGAATTTAAATATGCAATTGTCGTCTTAAATCTAGGTAAATATACGGAAAATTCAGGGACTGGTATGGAATGAGTTAAGGAAAGAAATTTCCCTGGGCGTCACCAGCTGCATCCAGACACTGGTCTCACATGTACATGATATTAATTGTGTTAGCAATTTACATAGCATAAAACCCTGACCCAATATCTCCTTGCAGACCTACACCACTTCACAATCATGGACAGTCCTATTAACAATGATTGTCAGGATAAACTCCTCTGCAAAACTGCCATAATTACAATATCTCACAGCAAAAGGAGTTTAATTACAAGTCACTGGTAAAAGGAGTTAAATTACAATATATCTCTGGTAAAAGGAGTTTAATTATATCTCACTGATAAAAGGAGTTTATTAAAATATCTCACGGGTGAAAGGAGTTTAATTATAATATCTCACTGGTTAAAGGAGTTTAATTACAATTCTAACTGGTAAAAGGAATCTAATTACAATATCTCATTGATAAAAGAAGTTTAATTAAAACATCTCACTACAGTATCTTACTGGTAAAACGAATTTAATTACAACATCTTACAGCAGTATCTCAGAGGTAAAAGGAGTTAAATTACATGCCACCTGTAAAAAGAGTTTCATTCATCTAAAAGGTATGCAAACTACTTTTATTGAGATAGATTTTTGGATATAACAGGGTTGTACTGGGTATAAACACATACATTACAGTAGGCCAGCAATTGGCACAGCCAGACGGGTGCCCTGCCAGTGAGAACACCACCGACACCCTTCATCCCTTTGTGTCATTTCTTTCTGCATCTGCACTGACACAAGTCAGGAAAACTTTTACTTGTAGGACCAATGATTTTCCATTTCAAAGAAAGAGGAATTCCCCTTCATCAGCAAAAATGTTTCAAATTCCATTTCACTGCTATATATTTATATATAATTCATATAAGAAAAAATATCAAATTCCGTTTCAAGGATGAAAGAAATGGACAATTACGCTACAGTTTTGGAAAAAAAAACCGGAAAATCATTGGCCCTATACTTGCTCCTGAGAGCATATGCATGCGTGTTGTTGTTATTGAAATGTCTGTCACATCTGGAGGAGTGGAGCTGCACATTACCTGGTCCGTCAGGTGTTTGTTTCACCTGTCTCACAAATGTCTAAAGGGCCTTATTTTGAACATTGGTCAATCTGATGTGGGTATATTGACTACCCAACTTGCTAGAACTATGGGTCAAATGGCACTGACTTGATCAACCTGACAGTAAGGCTCTGGCCTGATGAACCTGACAGCAAGGCTCTGGTCTGATGAACCTGACAGTAGGGTCCTGGTCTGATTAACATGACAGTCAGGCACGGGCCTGATCAACCTGACAGTCAGGCACTGGCCTGGTCAACCTGGCACCCAGGCACTGACATGATCAACCTGACAGTCAGGCACTGACATAATCAACCTGACAGTCAGGCACTGACATAATCAACCTGACAGTCAGGCACTGGCCTGATCAACTTGACACACACAACTGTTTTCAGGGTTAGCAACCAAAAATCCGCCTATCATCACATATATTAACGCTGTGTGCATTGCCCTTGGTCTATGCCTGATTCTACTCAAATGAATCAGCTATGAAAATGGGAGGGCCAACATAAGCAATCAAGGCTAATGTATCCATAAATTGGATGCCAGGCACAATTGGGTTCACAGATAAAAACCATTACACGTAGTGGTCTCCTGTCAATGCTCAGAATTGCCCCTTAATGGCAGTCAATATTGGCACAAAACACTAGAGAAAAACATCTTGTGTGTGGTGGTAGTGGCCTTAAAGGAAGGTGGTCTTCAGCAAGAGGAGACCCTTGCCCCTCAAAGTGCCCCCACATCACCTGTATAGAAATTGTCTCTTTTAATGTTTTTTTTATTAAGTTTCATGTTCATAGAAAATACTTTCAGTTTGCTGAGATTTGGGTGCATTCCATGCCAGAATTTCCCAGGTCAACAGCTTTCCTTGCTGTGGGTTGGTACACATTATGCCCAACTTGCACCAAGGAAATCAACTGACTCAGCATTGTGGTAACTGTGAAATCACTTGACTCTGTGTTATACTAAGTGCCTAAGGGTTAACAGAAGGGGACCACTGTTTATAATATTTGTTTGTGAGTATATATATATATATATATATATATATATATACTAAGCCTTTAGTATTGCAGTATTTTTAATCATGTACATGATACACACACATAATTAACTCAACACCAATTCAACAAGGATTAGTAGACAAAAAGTAACAGATTTCAATACAATATGTGAATATTAGTAGACATGAATATTATTTGTGCATAAAACAGTCACATGTGGTCACATTGTACTTACATGTAACAATTTTCACCAACACTTCCATGTGTATGTGCTCAACATAACAGCAATTGATCAAACTGTGCCACACTCAGAGCCCATTACACTGACAATGTCACTTTCCCCCTCTTATACTACTGCAGGCATTCTGTAAATATCTATGGGATTTTACAAGCAGGATGAGTGGCCACTGGGGCTGGTAAAAATCTGTCAGTTAAAAAACTATAGATTCATATCAGACTGCAAAAAGCCACTTGCTCCATGGGACATGTGAGATTAGATTTTCTTGAACTGTTTCAGTACTGGCTACTGGTGTCACAGGACATTTTCAACCATGAATGATGCAGTATTTGTTTTAATCGTGTTAACAAGAGTAGCAGAGAGGAAGGATTCTGGTGAGGGCTGCATGCGGGGCATAGTGAACTCTTTCTGTGCTAATCACAACCAAAGTACTGCTAATATGGACCACAACAGTCCACTGACAGTCTGGATACCCCCTGCTTAGCACACACACATACATACACAGTCCTGTGACCTTGAAAATGAGGTCACGGTCACCAAATGTAATTAGGTAGTGTCAAGGTACAACTGAGGTAAAGTTGAATTGGATGTGGCCTGTCAATCATGAGATATTTTGCTTTCAATGAATCTGCTATGGGTGGACAAACAAACTAAAAAGAAAATACCCCCAAACTATCGGGGGGGGGGGGGGATTATTGTGAAGATGATTTCACATTAAAAATTCCTTGTAAGATGACCTTTTATTGAAATAGTAGTATGCCTGTATTTTAGATATAATCATTTGGCAAGAAGAGATACTGGAGTGACTTCTGGTGGGGAATGACAGTACTAACATCTTTAATTTGTAAGCTGCATGAACTACACATAATATTCCCAAACATGTTATTATTATATAGAAATGCCTTACATGAGTTAATTCAAAACAGTTTGTCCTGAAAACTTTTTATCTGTTTGTTACGAAAAAGAAAAAAAAAAACAAAAAAAAACCAACAAAAAAACAAAACAAAACAAAACAAAACAAAACAAAATGAAACAAACAAAAAAAAAAAAAAAAACCCCCACAACCCCCCCCCCCAAAAAAAAACCCAAACAAATAAACAAACCCAAGATTAACATTGAAATTGTGGACTTGTTCTTGGTTGCTTTGAAGCACAAAATGATAACTTCCTGGCTGTGTCTATCCAAGACAGTTCAATGGACAAAAAGCATTGTCAACATGTTTTGCAAGCCTTTTCCCAATGTTTGCTACCTAGACAGAGGAGATGTTTACTCACACTTAATAAGCTTGCACAGTCAAACCTGCCTTCAAACACCAACCAGTAATCAGTCAATTCTAGTTTTTCAAAACAGATGGGTCTTGACCTTTGTCAGTGCTAGTCACATCTTAAGTCGATCTACTTAAGTCAAACTAGTCTGACCCGGTAGTCTGAATTATCAGTAGAATCCCAGGTTCATATTCCTCGTAAAAAGACCTTTCATTCAATAACCAGTATGCCTTTAGTTCTAGAGAGAATATTCCAGGCCAACATCTTTTCTCGGCGCCCAATGTGCACCGAGAAAAGCTGTTGACTCAGTCCAAAATTTGGCAGTGACAAGGTTAACTGAAGGTGTAAATAAGAAGAAAAGCACCATGCAGTGTCTGAAAAAGTGGTCCTTCCAGACATGTAGTGCCTCATCAGAGGGTGGTCTCTCAAGCCAAGGCCCACTGTACTGTTTGAAAGTAATAATGTTGCACACTGGTACTTCATCCTAAAGCACAATGTGAGCTCATTAACTTTTGACACCGGCTGTAGAGCTTTTGGCTACAACAGTTTTCAAACTGAAAGGTGATCTCACGCTAAATATACTGGAAGAATTTTTATGATCAGTGTTTTTGTTTTTTGTTTATGTGTTTTTTTTTTTTTTTTTTTTTTTTTTTTTTTTTGTCTTTTTGCTTTTTTCATCTTTTATTGGAGTAATGAATCCTGGACCCATTGAAATTATGTCCATAATAAAGTGTAAACTGGCCCCCTGAAAAGGTGTCAGATAACTGAATATATCAGTTAAATGAATCAAATGACAAACAAAATGAGCTTTGTATCCCTCAAAGCTTGTACCATAAAATCAATATCTTGGATATTTCAGTGTGGCTGTTAAGAGTTTTGACTGTAATGTAAATGTACTTGTTTTCATGTGCATACATTTTCATATTTTCTACATTTGTGGCATTTAACTTTCAATTTCACAATTTTGGACATACTTACTGTTAAACCTATGTTAAAATACTTATTCCATAATGTATTCTTATTTTCACTTTTGTATCATCAGTCAAATCAGTTAAAAACACAGACTGGATTTACAGCAACTACAACAGGTTTACTTAGTGCAGTACAATTTAAAATAATGTTATCAACTCCAACAACCATGTGTCCCTGGAGTAAATCCATTTTATCATTTCAAAGAAATGCCAGCGGTGAGGTTGACCAAGGGAACAAAATATTTGCTGTGGCCATTGAACAGAATTTCTTCCTAGTTCCCAAAATGCCCACCAGAGGTCTCTGTGATCCAGCCTGGCCTGTGACCCAAAGCACAGAGTGAGATTGAAGATTGACGTCATAGGAAAAAAGGAAAAGCAGCCGGCAGAGTCAGTGACCCAGCCTGGTATGGCCACCTTTATGCCTCCATATTAACCACATCACCCGACCCCAGGGGCTTTATTACAGAAGAACAAAAGCCTGAATGGACTGGATGAGGTGAGGCAGACAGATGGGAGATCCCGGCCCTGCCTCAATGGTTTTGCTGTTGATATACATTGACCCAACTCCTAATGATATTCAGCTCTGTAGCTGCCTCACAGTCTGTTAACCCCCAGTAACCCGCTGCTGCTACAATCTCACCTCTAAAAAATGTCTGCTTTCAATTTTACCCAATGACTTACACAAGAAAATGCCATGGACTATGAAGCTTTAGTAGGTTCTGACCATAACTAGGTAGCCAGGGGGCCCTCATGCACAGTGAAGCTCTCGTCAATCTATATATTTTTTCTTACTGTGTCTAGCCATGCACTGTGGTTAAAAACATCCTGAAAGAATTTGTCACATCAGCTTTTCATAATGGTATGGGTTAATATTAAGCACTGCTTATAATATGTAGAGTGCTCCAGCCTAAAAAAAAAAAAGAATATTCCTGTCTACAAGCGTCTCTGCATATTCTAATCCCTCCCAATATATTTTTTTTTCAAACCTACAGGTCTACATGCTGAGCTTCCTGTGACAACAAAAGGGCAGCATGTGATAAAATGCTTGGGTCACTTATATTGAGTGGTATATATAGACACATCTTGCCACAGCATGTATTTATAGCGGCCACAGAATGTTTCCGTCAAAGCCTTGGTGGATGGTTCTGTATGCGCCTATAAATAGACCTCAATTAATCTGTTTATATACAAGTATATGTCACATCCAGATGACATATGGAAACCAGCGTTTACCTGGTTTGCAAAATTTATCCCCGCTCTCTGATAATACTTTATATGTCATGTTCATAAATCTAATGCAGGAAGCCAAATAGACCTTGAAATTTAGCAATTTTAACTACAGGAATTATGTGTAAACAAGTGCTTGTGAGAAAAGAAAATCTAGGCTATCAGACCTTTGGTGAGAAGCACAGAGCTCTGAGGGTCGACTTTGGAGGAGGCCGTCACACAACACATAAAAATATTTAGAAAAAATATATTGTATCATTTGAGCTGATAATGGTTTCAAACTTGATATTTAGGAACAGGTGATAAATACAAAATATAAGGACATGGCTGCTGAACCAGGTCCAGTTTTGGTTAGTGAAGCAACTGCAGAGCCCCACCCGGTACTGCAGACAATATACACAGGAAAACTGGATCTGGTACTCTATCCAATACTATGAGAAATCACTGGAGCGCTGGGTCCAATATCGCAGCCAACTGAGGGCCGGGTGCGGTACTGTAACTAATACCGTAAGAAAGCCCTGGAGTACCGGGCTCTGTACATGCAGAAAACGGGACTCTGTAGCGAGGAAATATATGTCCTATACAAGAGTCTTGGTCTGCAGCCCTATAAACCTAACCCTAACCTGTGTGCTACAAAAAGAAATAAATTTTGAAATGCTGCCGATGGAGTGTCATGAGAGTATCGCGAGATGATAATGACATCACGCCAGTAGCCAATCACAGCCCTCTCGGTTCTGTAGCTGGAAAATTATCCGCAATCGGACGTGGCTCTGTAGACACTTTGAAAATATAAACCATACATAATGTAAACAGGTTTCAAGCCGCTTGAATTCCCAGTAATTCAGCATAAAATACAGTTCAGAGGCGGCCGTGAGTGTAACCAGCCTCTCCCACACGTACTGTAGTCCCCTCTTTTAAGTAAGACCACATGGTTTTAAAGTCCACTATTGCAATCTTTACAAAGGATTTGTATTGATCCCTCCCATCACAGCTTACAATTGTGTCGTCCCTGGGGGGTGGGGGATTTCAAGGCAGGCCACACCTTGCTCAGGATCGGGTCCAAGGTTTCACTCTACTCAGGATTATACCCAAAGTTTCACTCTACTCTGGATTGGGTCCAAGGTTTCGTTCTACTCAGGATTATACCCAAGGTTTCACTCCACTCAGGATTATACTCAAGGTTTCACTGTACTCAAGATTATATCCAAGGTTTCACTCTACTCATGACTGGATCCAAGGTTTCACTCTACTCATGACTGGATCCAAGGTTTCACTCCACTCAGGATTATACTCAAGGTTTCACTGTACTCAAGATTATATCCAAGGTTTCACTCTACTCATGACTGGATCCAAAGTTTCACTCTGCCCAGGATTATGTCCAAAGTTTCATTCTACTTATGACTGGATCCAAGGTTTCACTCTACTCATGACTGGATCTAAGGTTTCATTTTTCTCATAATTGGATCCAAGGTTTCACCCTACTCATGACTGGATCTAAGGTTTCATCCTACTCAAGCTTGGATCCAAAGTTTCACCCGACTCATGACTGGATCCAAGGTTTCACTCTACTCATGACTGGATCCAAGGTTTCACTCTACCCATGATTGGATCCAAGGTTTTACTCTTTTCAGGATTGGATCCATTTATTTTCTCATTATTTGAGATATGAGATTACAATTAACTGTGACGTGTGACCAAGGCCATTTCCTGTTATTTGTGATTGCAGCAAAATACATAATTGGAAAATGTTATTTGACTCTTCTCCTATTAAAGTGGTATCTATGATTGACGTTGTCTTTAAGCTATACCAGTGATTTAGGTTTTGTCGACTGTAAATTATGAGCTTATGGCTTGGGTTGATCAGTCGACCATGACACGTAACAAGGGCCTTGACATTGTACACAAGCTGTGATGACTATGCCTTTCTTCAAATTCTTAAAATCCTACTTGTCTTGTAGTCCCGCCTTGTAGATACCACTAAAGGTGAAAGACCATCTGTCCTGTACGTCCACATTTGCCAGATCTCAGTGCTAGCTTGTCTACGTGACCGGACCCCTCAACAGGCCCCCTGCTTAATGGGACCACTTTAGGAACAGCTCTTGGGTGGTCTCTTGAAGGGGGACAGAAATTATTCTGGTTCCATCATACATTGGGCTATGTGGACCCTGTATACAGTGGTCCATGTACAGTGGTCCCTGTATACTGTACAATATACTGTATAAGGGTGCACAATTGGCTGAGCGGTAAGACGCTCGCCTTTCACCTCTGCGACCCGGGTTCGATTCTCGTCCTGGGCAGCATGTGGAAAAAGTTCCTACCACTTTAACCGTGCACGGTGGTTTTCTCCGAGTTCTTCAGTTTCCTCCACTAGGCAAGGTAGGAAGTATACGCCAACATCTGTGCCATGGAGAGTGACTCGATAAGTCAGCTTGACTTCTTTCACAATCCATGTAAAACAAATGTGTCTATACTTGTACTCCCCATATACAGTGGTCCCCGTACACACTGGTCCCCGTATACAGTGGTCCCCGTATACAGTGGTCCCTGTACACAGTGGTCCCCATATATGTTGGTCCTTGTATACAACTGTCCCTGTATACAGTGGTCTCTGTACACAGTGGTCCCTATATACAGTGGTCTCCGTATACATACAACTGTCCCTGCATACAGTGGTCCCTGTATACAGTGGTCTCTGCATACAGTGGTCTCTGCATACAGTGGTCTCTGTATATAATGGTCCCTGTATACAGTGGTCTCGGTATACAACTGTCCCTGTATACAGTGGTCTCTGTACACAGTGGTCCCTATATACAGTGGTCTCTGTATACAACTGTCCCTATATACAGTGGTCTCTGCATACAGTGGTCTCTGTATACAGTGGTCACTGTATACAGTGGTCCCTGTACTGAATGACCAGTGCCATCACAGACCACCTGTCTCGAAAAAGCAATTGACAAGGATACTTTGCTGAGTAATCTATATGTTATGTACACCCCTGAGAGACCCCTGTAATAACAGACTGTGATAGGGTCACCCTTGGGGCTGGTCTTTCAACATCAATTTCACTGTGTAACATTTTACCCTTTTTGACACCCATAAGTTACACAAAACGTTACATCTTTGCTTGAGAAAATAGCTTCTGCTGAAAGTTGTTGACCTGCCCTTATAGTGCATTTTAACCCTTTCAGTGCCAACTGAGACTCAAGTTGAGCTACTTAAGCTGTTCTGAATGATACCTAGGGGTGCTAGTTTAAAGTTCCTTGTTAAAAGGCCTTTCATTGAAATACCGGCATGGCTGCAGTTACATAGAGTAAAATAGTCCAGGTCAACAGCATGCCTGTAGTTACATAGAGTATAATAGTCCAGGTCAACAGCATGCCTGTAGTTACATAGAGTATAATAGTCCAGGTCAACAGCTTTCCTCCATGTGCTTTATGTGCATTGTGACCATAGCATGCCAAGGAAAGCTGTTGACTAAATAAAAAATGTGGCACTACAAGAGGTAAAGACCAACAATATAAACCCATTGGCTGAGTTCTGGAAATCAAGAGGTGTATGGTTGGGGTGTTTGCTATCACAATCAACCGGTAGAACCAGTCTGGGAATATGACAGGATATAAACAGAACAGCCACTTATGCAGTCAAATTTCAAAGGTATTAGGTCTTCTAATGAATGAGAATATATTATCTTGAGTGCCCAATTTAGCGTCTATCACTCTGTACTCATGACCCACTTTTTATATTGCTATTACCATATTATTCCTTTTAAGCACCCTGTCATCTTAAGCACCACCCCTTCCCCTCCATTTTTTCTGGCACAAAAGTTGCAAGTCATATACATGTATATCTCTTATGACTTATCTCTTGATCCAACTCAAATTTTCCAAATTTATGTTTACAATTAACGCTCATTTCAAATAAATTTCCTACAATGAGAAAAACAAAGAGAAAAACTGCAAAGAAAATTCGCAACAAAACTAACACAACAATAATCCATAACTCTGTCTCAATTTTATGTGTACTGGGGCATTCCCCGGCTGATAGTATAATGTTTACAGTTTGTATGTACTGTAGGTCAGTTCAAACATTACAAACACTCTCATGTTACATGACGACAGGTATTATCTTAACATGTTATATGATTGGTATTATTGTAACATGTTACATGCCTGGTATTATTGTAACATGCTACATGACTGGTATTATTGTAACATGTTACATGACTGGTATTATTGTAACATGTTACACGACTGGTATTATTGTAACATGTTACATGACTGGTATTATTGTAACATGCTACATGACTGGTATTATTGTAACATGTTACATGACTGATATTATTGTAACATGCTACATGACTGGTATTATCGAAACATGTTACATGCCCGGTATTATCCTAACATGTTACATGACTGGTATCATTTTAACATGCTACATGACTGGTACTATTGTAAAATGTAACATGCCTGGTATTATCGTAACATGTTACATGACTGGTATTTACAACATTTTACATGACTGGTATTATCATAACATATTACAGTGGTCCCCCTCTTATAAGGCCCCTCTCACCAGAGGCCACCCCTCTTATAAGGCCACCATTCTCAAGCAGAAAGTGTGACATTTCCATTATATTGTCCCCCTCTAGAGAGGCCACCCCTCTTATAAGGCCACTTTTGGGCTGCATTTGGGGTGGCCTTATAAGAGGGGGACCACTGTACATGACTGGTATTATCATAGCATGTTACATTACTGGCATTATCATAAATTTCTA
>OZ026618.1:16931347-17443847 GCA_964020975.1 Hermodice carunculata | reverse complement strand
ACTCAGTTGTACCATGACCAGGAATGGGTTTTACATGGACATGAAGCATCCTGAAGAAACCTATTGACCTGGCTCCCTTTTTTTCCTCCAGAATTAGAGATTGCTGGTACTTTATCCTTTATTGTGAGTAAGTTGAATCTGGATTAAAAACAATTCCCCGGAGCAGACTTAATTAGTTAAGATTAGCACTGAAATAGTTAAAAAAGCAAAGTCACATGTTTCACAAAAGCTAATGGCTAACATCATTTTACAGGCTGTAATCAGCTGTAACTGTTTTTATTTTCACCTGTCTAAATCTTTGTTTGGGGAACAAATAGAAGTTTTAAGCTCACTACTTGGACATGGATCCTATTAAAATACTATTTTTTTTTTTTTTTTTTTTTATTTTCATGATTTTGTGCCATGAGCAGAAAAAAAGGACAGATAAAAATACAAAAAAATTCAGTACATTTATGACATTAAGATTATTTTCATGATTTCTGAAGAGTTTTATATGAACATATCACCTGCTCTGGTCCATTCAAGACAAAAAAGTGAGTATCACCAGGTCGCAAAAACATCACAGGTTGTGCATAACAAGAGGTGCATAACACCATGCCCAGCAACACCTAATATAATCACCAAATGGTGTAATCTGTGTTGTGACACATCGTAACCAACATGACAAGAACTGTGTCAAAATGGCACTCACTAAATTTTGACCCCATGTGGAAAAGCTGACAGAATTTCATGCAGGAGACAAAAAACAAAGAAATATAAAAGAGACCAAATAAGGAAAAGGACAGGGACGTTTACCCCGACTGATGATGGCCAAGTTAGGACAAGGGATCCTGTGGAAGTGTATCGAGATCTCACCATGTGCATGTGACACTCTGTTTCCACCTCCCGTACCGGAGAGCTCGATGGCGGTGGTGATGAGGATTTGAGTTCGTCTGCGGTCATTTCGTCACCCTTGCTGCTGAGGCAGGAGAAGAAGGAGAAGAATTTACTACGATGACGTCGTGTTTTACCCATAATTCCTGAAACTCCAAGGTAAAAGCACGATACTTTCCATGTCAAGGGGTTGTCACCTTGGCAACGACATTGATTTAATCCAATCAGAATGAGTTAAAGTTTGCATGAACTCTAAGTGTTCATCAGTGTCTCTCTAAACTGTGGATCATGAAGTGCTTGGCCAGTTCTTGTGCGATGTATCTCCCAAGTTGACCTGCCTGGATCTGTTTTAATCCTTACGTCAGGTCCTCCTTTGTTGGACAGGTGTATATAATTGTCGGCAAAAGATGACTATAGTTTGTATCACCTGGTGTCTTATCTCAGTCAATTCTGTTTCACTGGATCACAAAATTTATAATCCTTCTTCACTTATGATTATTCACAAAACTCTTCGGTACCTTAATACAAATGACTTCAATCTGGCCACCACTGTCTATTGCAAAATACTGGTTTATAGTTTGGTGACCACCTTTGTCAGCATATCAGTAAACAGCACACAATCTTGCTCAACAATATCATTTGTGCTATTTGTGTGGAAATCGTTGATATTCACGTACATGTAATGTAGTTCTCTGTTTTCTACTTTTCCAGGAACACAGCCTTGAGCATAAATATACATGGAACGCAGTTTCACAGGAATGCTTTTTTTTTTTGTTCTATGTAGGATGATGTCCAGTTAATGTGTAGTTTTCAATATAAAAGAGATCCTCGTGGAATGTTTGAAGACAGATTGACCCGAATGAGCTGCACCTGTCTGCATAACAGAAGAACGACAAAGCTATAGTCAGGAGATGCCAAACTGTTACATCGGAAATAAACCAGGAAGCTGCAGTCTTATCTTTCCCTTGTCTAAACATGTGTATAGGTTTTTCTTTTTTTCCCTTTGAATGATACAAATAAAGTAAAAAGTCATTATAAGGACACCATCTGTTCCCTAAGAAATGTGTTAAATAACTGAATATGTTAGATAAATGAATCAAATAACACAGAAAATGAACTTTTTCCCCTGAAAATTTGTGTCATTATATTGAATATGTCAGATATTTGATTGTGGTTATATTGGGGTTTCAATGTATTGTTTCATCCAAAATTTATACCTTTGAAATTATGGATATTTTATTATTCCAAGTTGATAAGTGCTGCAGGTGTTTTTTTTTCTGCCTCAACTACACAGTGTGTGTGTGTGTGGGGGGGGGGGGTCAGTAGGCACTTGCAATTCATTTTAATGAAACAAAGGTACGTGTTACTTTTCCTTCAGTTTGCAAAAAATATATCTTTAAGGAGTCCAGATGACTTAAGGTATTCAAAGCAATGTACATTATCAGTAACATCACGAGGAACCAAAAGGGGGGGGGGGAGGGGGAGATTGTGTGTACAAAAATATGAACCATGTATCAATCCTCTGTATACATTGCGACCTTACTCAATTTTAATCATCAAGATGTTAATTCAAAGATTCTCTGTCATTTGACATAATTATCTTTTTTAACTGTTTATTTTCTCTAAAAGTACAAAGATTAGAACAAAAATCCTAGAAATTTCTAGGCTCAATTCAATTTTGTTGCTATTGTTTCATTTTCTTACTGGTCAAAATTAACCTGTTGCTACCCATATGTCCCTTCAAAGGGAAGATGGTTAAGTTGCCAAGCAACAGAAGCACACAAAATTAAAACCTGTTGACATTTTTATTCTATTTTAAGAAAATCTGCATTTACTTAAAGCACGAAGAAATTTCCAGAGGAAAAGTACTTCTTTTTTTTTTTTTGTATTTAAAATATTTTAGAGATACATCATGTCTACTGTTTTTTTTTTTATATATTTTTTTTACACTGCGGATTAAATTACTTTTCAGAGTGATCAGAAATATGGTTGCCCAAAAACATCTTTACAAATTAAACACAGGTGTACCTACATTTCTTGGTATAATCTTGCACTCCAGCATCCAGCGTGGTTTCTCCGATTTGGCCACTGATTACAACATAATGTAGCCAGGTAGCTCGTCTTTGCCGGTGAACTGGAATCTCCCCATCCTCCCTTGCAGCTAGTGAGTTAAAGCCAGTCTCCCTTTTGCAGGGAGTGAAAATAATCACAATGTAGCATTTTGAAGAAAGAACAGCAACATGGCATGAAAGCAGGTTGCTATGGTAACGACAGCAGTATCAATAGTTGTCAGCATCCCACAGTTCACACACCATGCTCCTGATGGAGAGAAAGCCAAAAATAGATGTTGCCTCTCCGACTGGGATGGTCCTGGCTTGTTATGATGTGTGCCACACTCTGGTTAATGCACTGGCTTCCTGGTCCACTGTCCTGTCCTCCTGTCCTGTCCAACAACCTCGGCATTAACCAATCCCCGATGTCTCCTGTCAAGACTTTGTATGCACACTATCCCAGACCACGATGGCAATATGTGGACAGACCCTGGGCAACAATCCCGACTGATTTTCCCCCAATGAGTATTGACCTCAATACTACAGTGAAGTGCGGATATGTTGGATATACATAGCGACTGCTGCATGAATATTCAGTACTGAATTATCTCTCTTCCTGTGGTTGGTGGCTTGTTCAAAGCCAGGAGTTCAGTCAGCTGTTTGACCCCACAGGAATAGCCACAACCATCATAACCATAGACACGGCCAGTCAAGATGTGTCTGCCAGCCCGTCATGTGTAACCCTCTGCTCCCTGTGCCACCTTCAGAGCCACGCACCCTCAGGAGTAAACCTTCCTTGTGTCAAGCACTGGCAGCAGTTTTTGTGCCTGATAGCCTATCAGGACTAGCACAATGTTTGCCCACAGCCCTCTAGCTGTGGTAATGTTGTGTAATCTCCTGATAAACGGTCACACGGTATACTAACCTGATTACAACTCCCAAGTGATGATCTTTGCACTGTCCACTTTTTACCTTGGTGTGGCTTGTTTGACATGTAAGCAAGTGGGTCAAGTTGACATCCTAAAGCTTAAGCAGCCAGGTGACTGTGAATGGCTCCCGTGCCATGCCTTTGACAATCAATTATTATTCTCCTCATTCTTTCGGAGCTGGACCCAGGATCCCTGGCTATTCTATGGTAATCATTCCACCAAGCTTCCAGCAGCTGACCTTATAGGTCAAAGGGCAAGAGGTCACAGGTAACAATGGTCACACCCCTGACAGTTGCCCTTGTGTTAACAGCCTGAATTTCATTATTACATTCCTATAGAGACGATCTACCAACTGTGCTGTCCCCCCCACGTAGATTTACAAGATTAAAAGCACACAGACTTTAATGTAAACACTCAACGTCTGTCATTCTGTCTGTTTGTAGATAGCTGGTGCTTTTTTATGTCTATATTTTTTTTAGGTATGCTGTCACTTCAGATATGAACACACAGCTTTCTGTCCTGATGTTCTACTCAAGTTGTAGACACTGTAGGCGATCTATCATTAGGTTGCATAAGTTTCAAATATTTTTGCCTGCATTTTCATTGATGGGCACATTACGCTACCCAAGTACTGCTTCCAATTGTCAGGTCAAAATGGCTTGAGGTATTTGTTCCTATCTAGTGTTGCAGGCTTGGTAACAGTTAGAATAAGCAGCCTGAGCCAAAGAGGATCTGAGCAGACTGTCATGTGACCCTCTAGATACAAAGATGTCTCGCTTACTACAACTCGATACTTTTGTTTCTTAGTAGTGGCTACAGTTGCTTCATTGCCAGCTCCGTTTGAATGCCAGATGTTGCATCAAGCCATCACCATGGTAACGGCAAAGCTGCCGATTACCGATGTTACCCAGTTGGTGGGAATTCTGGTATTTAAAAAGTTTCAGTCCTTGATTAGAATAACACACAGAACATAGTAAGAGACAGGTTAAAATTGACTAGATGGCTTCTTCAACGAGTAAGTCCCCACTGGTTTGGTTTAGCTGTGACAATGATGCAAAGTACTAAATGAAGAGCTACCACTTTGGTGCAGGTCACTCTGGGGTCGTCTATAAAAAAGCTTCTGTGTTAGTGTAAATAAACTTCTGATACTTCAGGCTACATCCACTGGCAACAACCCTGTGCTGGCTGGTCACTTTGGTCACCTGGTTGTGCCCAGGTGCCCAGGTTACACAGAGCTGCCCCCTACTGGTAGCAGAGGGGAAACAAGACGACGGAGCTAGATGATAGCAGTCACCGCCCAATTCACATCACATCCCTATCAGCAGAATCAGGTTGGCAAGGTCTGGCTAATAGTATGACATAATCTGTCTTAGCAACAACAGTATCAAGGTACAACAATTTACTAGTCCAATCAATAGCAAATTATTTTGCACTTTTGCTGGCTAGTCAGGGAATCAAAAATATTGACCTGTGATCAATTACTTCTTATTGTCTGTTAATCAAGATCTTTAGACAGGTATTTCTAAACCAGCCTCAAAATGTTCCACTCGATATCTGATTACCCGTTAATTGTATTACCCCAATTGGGTGGTGACCCCTGGAGAGAAAGCAGAGCCAATGTCACTGTTCACCTGTTTGGTCTGCAAAATTCTCACATCATAGATTTGAGTCAATATTTTACACCTCTACCAGTACTTCGAAATAAAATTTTGGTAATTTGAGTAATTCTGCTTGATGTTTACCTGTATATTCAGTTAGTCAACACAGGACTATGGAAAATTACAACCCACAATGCCCAAATAGAAAACTCACAAGTTTACACACTACTGATCTGGGAACACTTCTAGCTGTGGTTGTCGATGGGTTACTATGGAACTTTACCTACTCCTCAGTTTCAACACTACTCATTGGAGGTCTTTTTCTGATTGCATATCGAACTCCTTATGGAATTATCAGTCTGACACATTCCTACTAATTTACACCAGTGTAAAAACTGTTTAAAAAAATTGCTGGTGACTTTTTTTCTTTTTTGGGGGGGGGGGGCTGTTAAGTATAATTTACTTTTTTTGTGATGTAAAGAACAGACGGCAAGTCCCTATACCTGTTTACCAACTCATTTTAACCTCTGACCTGGCCTTGATCTCTTGTTAAGGTCACAGCTATTTTGTCCACTAAGTAGCTTTCAACTTGCTCAGCACTAAAATCTGCCATTGTTCATCTCTCAGACTCTAAAACCTTAAATACTGCACCAGGTCACTGATGTGTCAACAGTCTGAGAAGAAACAGATTATAATATCAAAGATTCACGTAAGATGGATGCAAATGTCATAAAATCCTCCTGTCGACTATTGCTAAAGATGAGAGGTTTTTTTCAGCAAAATTGATTGACATTTTTCAGCAAGCTTTGCTAAGACACAATTGTTGGCCAGCAGTAGCACTTGGATCAGGATTTACACATGATAAACAGTACAGCTGTGATGTGACCTGACAATTGCATCAATAAACACATGAGGAATCCAAGCCCATGGAGCCTGCTCAAACACTTCACAGAATGACGGCCCAACCTTGGTCCTCCCTAGGGCTTAGTGAGTTGGGGTTGTGGTTGCGTGGGGCAGGGATATCAAGCCCAGAGTGTACATGAGGACAATGACTGTGGACGGCTAGTGGTCGACTTTCCACGCCAGATACTGGACAATCTGTAATGGCTGCTGCAGCAGATTTCAGAACGAGGCAGAATCTGCATCCATGCCGTGTTGATGTATCATACAGGGCAGTGGATCTCCCTTCCACCTGTATAGCCCTTTAAACACTCTCCCACCTCACTGTGTCCCTACAGCCGCCCCTGGGTGGGTCTCACAGCCCCCGCACATTGGAACAGATCCTCCACAAGCTGCCTTAATCCACAAAAGGTCAATATATAGTTATCATAAATATGCAGAGAATGCATCCAGAGGTGGGCTAAGCCTATGTGCTGTCAATGGCTTCCACAGAGAGCCTGTCTGCACAGCTGGCTTACACAGGTGTTTGCCTCCCCACACTGCCAGTAACAATCCTGTCCTCTCAAGCAAGCCTGGGTTTCTACTGGCAGCTTCTGCTGGCCTTCCTGTCACCACTGCCAGGCAAGTGGCTTCACCATGGGGCTGCAGAAATTTATGTTAATGAGACTGGTGTTGTGAGATAGGCCCGGCATAGTGTTTGCATGCTGGCCACTGATTGGCCAGCATGCCAGTCAGGGCATAGTGTTTGCATGCTGGCCACTGATTGGCCGGCATGCCAGTCAGAATACGTGGCCCAGATTGAACATGAATCAATAGTTGTGTGTTGTAGGCTCCTAGTCCTCTCTATGTCTGGGTGTGCATGTGATGTACGGGCTGTGCATCCAACCTGTATATTGAGTGTACAAACTGCCTCTTTCCCATTGATCATTGCTACTGATTACAGACTACTGACGTATTATCAACTGCATATACCACATGCTAACCTGCCTCCATCAATACCTGCTGTATGTATGTCTGTGTGTCTGTCTGTCTTATGCGCATGTCAAACACATTTGTATTAAATATCCAAGTGGGATACAATGTATCAATGACTGTCAGTTTGTAGGCTCTTCAGATACATGAATATATGTTGTTGTTTTTTTAATCTTTAACCCTTTCCCCCTTAAACCGGCCTAAACCGGCTGGAGGTCAAATGTCGTCTGCTTCAGCGTTTTCAACTGATTTCAACAGCAATGAAAAACAATTTGACTGAGAATTGAAGATGAGACCTGTCAAGAGCGAGCATCTCCCACTCATGAAACTGGTATTATCCTCAGCGTCTAATGCCTCGGGTAATACCAGTTCCCTTCATGGGAGATGTCCACTGTATTATCCAGTCAACCAGTTAGTAACTCATATTATAGTGGTCCTTTTTTCGGCCCCCTGATAACAGGCTACCTCTTCTACAGGGGCCACTTCTCCATGCAGTAAGCAGGGTACCGGTACTTTCACTTTGTTTGCCCCTCAAGAAAGGCCACCCCTCTCATAAGGTCACATTTCTGGCACCATTGGGGCAGCCTTATACCAAGGACAAGGTATGTCTATACCCCCCAAAAAGCCCTGCCATTGTTACTGGTGCTGTCCCAGTAGGGAACTCTTTCTCACGTTCTATCAGAGAGCAGTCCCCCCTTCCACTGCTAAATGTACATTGATATCTGAGGTTACATCTGTCCTCAGTTGGTCCATATGCCATAATATGGCCAGGACAGCTGTTGACCTGGACCATGCCAAGGACAGCTGTTGACTGGGGCCATTCTTATCCTCTTTAGAAATACAGGCATGTTGGTACTTGCATGTAAGATCTTTCTGCTGGGAATCTGAATCTGGAATCACTGTAATAATTCAAATGAAGACGACTTTGGTTGTGATTAGTACTAAGAGAGCTACAGCTAAAATGACCTGTAGTCCACATGTTACAATAATGATGATGATATCTGAACGAACTAATTAAGGTCTAGGTGAATGATAACCATGAGTGCACTCATAACTTCATCCCAGATGTATCTTCCGCATGTAGTCTTCCATATCTAGGCCTGTAATTGGCCCTCGGAGGCTCATTTGACATCAATTTTCCAAGGGACCTGGATACTTTTGGTAATTAAAACGCACACGCCACCTTTTGCCTGTAGTTTGACCCATACTATAGTTGATCTGCTGATGTCAGCATCCTCCGGTCACTGTGCATGTTTTGGAAACTTTCATCCATCCAAAAAAACTCCCAGCACAGACACATCATCAGGAATAGGGCACAAGCCACAGGACTGACCTCAACTCTTACATATCAACTTCACCGTGTTTCATTGAGTGGGAATCATCAGGGACTGAGCGGAAATACAGTGGAACCTCATTAATCTGTATGTCTCATTAATCTGAACACTTCTCCTGGAACAGAATTGTTCATTTTGAGTAATAGTGATTCAGTAAACCAGATGCTTCATTAATCTGAACAGTTCACTGGGGTACAAAGGTGTTCAGATTAACGAGGTTCCACTGTAATTGCATTAATTGTAACTTTTTGTTGGCCTGAAATTGAATAATATATGTCCCTTACCTTGGTGAAACTTTTGAGGGAACAAGTTTTTATTTCTCTGTTAGTTGTTTTGTGTTATTTTGTCAGATATCCATTCATATAAGTTGTGATGTCACCTTAGGAATCAGGTCAAGGTCACTTCGTATGGATACACACATTAGCCTTTACACAGAACACCATCACGTTCCCTGTCCAATGGCCAGCTCAAATAGTTCTGGGGTTAAAATGCAAATAAGAAATTTATATGCTTGTTCTGTGACCTTAGGGATTAGGTCAAGGTCACCAACATTCACTCACAACCTAATCTTTTCAGACAACCATCTTCAGATGCAATATCATTTAACGCCCAATTACATCTTGAATTATCAATGTACGTGTACAGCAGAATTCTATGTTCTCAAAACTGAAACCATAACAAATCAAAAATCCCTGGAGTCTGACCTGTTGATAATTTTTGCTTTTCTTTTTGACTTTTATTTTCCAGTTTGTCTCAAGACTTTTCATGCTCAGACTATTTCTTGCATCCTATAAACAACAGACATGCCTTGTTTACTTAGGTACTTGCTATTCCTTTCATTACAAATAATTGATAATCTTATGTTTTATTGTACATTGGTAACTCTACGTTTTGCAAAATAAACCACAAAGGAAAAGGCAGAGTATAAACATTTGATAACCCTCCCACACTAGACATGGATACAGACATAAACTCTATGAACACTTGATAACCCCCCCCCCCCACATTAGACATGGATATAGACATAAACTCTATGAACGCTTGATAACCCTACATACTAGACATGAATATTGACATAAACTCGATGAACACTTGATAACCCTCCCACACTAGACATGGATATAGACATAGACTATGTGAACACTTGATAATCCTCCCACGCAAGACATGAATATCAACACAAACTCTATGAACACTTGATAACCCTCCCACACTAGACATAGATATAGACATAGACTCTATGAACACTTGATAACCCTCCCACACTAGATATGGATATAGACATTAACACTAAAACAAAGAAAAACCAGTGAAGCAGATATTTTGCCTCTAGTTGCTATTGGTTGAAGGGGCAGGGGGTTAAGGATGCTGAAGTGCCCAGTGTGCGTGGACAGAGTCTATTTTTAGCCTGCCCATGTGATATTTATGTGATCAGTGTACTTTGTACCAATGTGGTGATCAAATCCATATTAAATGATTCATATTGTGTTTACCTAGATGCATACAAGCAGGGAGAGCATCAGTTCCTATCATACCGGCCACCACTAATATCAGGAGGGTGCTGCCTGGATCATTACTGCAGCGGTCCCTGCCTTCCTGGATCTCTCCAAGGAGAGACCCCCCACCTTGATAGGTCATCTTTTCTTTACACCACTCCTGAAACCCCGCCCCCATCTTGACAGACCCCACTTTGGTCATGTGAAGGGGTGGTTTTAGATTACAGGTTTCAATGTAGTTCATTTATTTTGTGGCTGCAGCACTTTCCATCCCTATAACTCTTAAACCAGCCTGAACTGTCTGCTGGTCAAATGTCTTCTGCTTCAGTGTTTTCAACTAATTTCAACCACAATGAAAGATAATTTGACTGAGATGTAGAGGCCTAGCAAGATCACATACCCCAAGTCAATAGTTTTTCTTGCTATGAGCTGGGCACTAAAGTGTCAACCCATGCCAAGGAGATCTGTGGACTCAGTTTGGATTCAAAAGCAAAGGGTTACAAACTGCCCTGCAAATTCACTGTACCAACAACTAATCTGAACCTAGTCCTGCAGACTAGAAGTTGTTGAAAAGAGAGTGAAATGTTCATGTCATATTGTGCTATTGTGAATACACAAAATTACCATATATATACATATCCTATCTAGCACCAAATTACCATACATATTCTATCTAGCACCAATTACCATATATATCCTATCTAGCACCAAATTACCATACATATTCTATCTAGCACCAAATTACCATACATATCCTATCTAGCACCAAATTACCATATATATCCTATCTAGCACCAAATTACCATACATATCCTATCTAGCACCAAATTACCATACATATCCTATCTAGCACCAAATTACCATATGCATTTTATCTAGCATCAAATTGACATATGTATCATATGGATTATCAAACTGCCATAATGTATCCTATTTTGCACTTATTTACCACATGTATCCAGTTTATATCTGAATTACCATACACATCTTGTCCAGCACCAAATTACCATCCATACCAAAATACAACCTGTATCTTAGTAAGCATCCACTCCCTTAAAATTAAGAAATAGTCTATCCACTTTTCGACTGCCTGGGACATGCCAAAATTGTGTACTTTGGAAACAATTTTTTATTGTCATATAGTCTGTGTGACATTTGGGATTTTCCTGGAACACTAAAAAAAAAAAATTCCCGAACAGTCATCTGAGGAACTGACCTGGTGCACAAATTCAATTCTTACTCAACCATATGAAAGCATAAGTTCTTCAGATTAACTACCATACTTATAAAGTGTGCAGGCCTAACAGATAATTTGGCCTCACCATTCTTTTCATATATATTCCTGCAACAAAAGACACCCAATGATAGGAAACTAAATTTGCAGGAGCATAAGCAATGGAGGGTTGGTGCATTTCCTGTGACCAGATTAACATATTTTCCCCTATGAAATATGACACAGACCCTACCCATGGACTATCTAAATCTTGTGGGTATCTTTAGTCTCATCTGATGTTTCTTCTCAGAGCTTAAGTTACCACGTACTCATGCCTAACTCTTTAAGTGCCGAATTTTGGACTGAGTCAACAGCTTTTCTTGGCGTGCATTGGGAACAATACACCCGATGCACACCGAGAAAAGCTGTTGACCTGGGATATTCTCTCTGGAACTATAGGCATACTTGTACTTGAATGAAAGGTCTTTTTTCGAGGAATATGAATCTGGGATCCTAATGATTATTCAGACTAGTTTGGCTCACGTAGATGGGCTTTAGTGGTGATTGGCTCTGAAAGAGTTAATCAATGACTGGTGAGTGAAGTATGTAATGGTTTGTTTGCTGATAGATACATAATGTTGGCCCACATCCTTCATATGCTCCCAGCATGCAGGTTGCCAGCATGGAGGTTGGCCATTTGTTTATGTACACTTGATAACAGAGTATGTATTACAGTATGGCAACCTTTAAACATCCGTGACATACAGTCATTTATATAACATCCAAGATATGGTTTGTAAGGACCTTAATTAAATTTTGTGTTTTTGTCCCCCCCTTTTCACATTTCTGAAGTTTCAGGCCTGGCTTGTTCAGTATACCTGTGTGTTTATGGATATATAATAATTGAGTAGTACTTATTACAAAGGATTAACCCTTGAGTATCTGTTATATATTCCATTATTTGACAAAGGTGATGCAGTGTGTAAAGCCTTTAGTTTAGTCTCCTATCTTTTCCTGCAGGCATTCAATAGCAAACAAAAGTGATGCATACTTCTTAAGTTTCAAGCTTTGCTCAAACATAACAATGCAAAGTCAGACTTTTCTTCTTTTTTTGCCTCTTCAAAAAAAAAAATATATTTTAGGTACCCCATGTTCCCCAATGACATGAACCAGATATGTCTGCAACCATCAGAAAAAGTGTTGGCTCAACTGACGTGGAAGTGTCAGCACTTCAAGACCTTGTCACTAACTCTGTCATCAGTGGAGATTACACTGAGGTGAATAGACAGAACAACCTGCCAAGCATAACAAGCTTCAAACCTGTAGAATGGGAGGGTTAATTTCACTAAAGCAGCTGCCTTTGGTTAACTCTTTCACTGCCAACTGCCACTTAAGTCAAACTATTTAACACAAACAGCTCTTAATTATAATAAGGAGGCTAGATTCATATTCCTTGTGAAAAGACGTTTCATTCAAGTATCAGTATGCCTGGAATTCTAGAAAATATAATGGTCTGAGTCAACAGCTCTCTGAGACACATTGATTTATTAAATGCACCCAAAGCGTGCCAAGGAAAGCTGTTGACTCAGTCTAAAATTTCGCATTGAAAGAGTTAAAAAAAACCCCAGTGCAATAGATCCTCTCTAAACTTGACATGTCTGGAGAACCCAGTGTTATTAGTAATTTTTTACTATAGGGTAATCCAGTATAAATAAATATGTTTAAACTAAAACACCTTGTGGCAAAGACCACTGTAAATCTCCTGAATAAGTTTTCAGTGCAAGATGCGGATGTTTTTATCCACATGCAATACCACACCTTGTGCAAAGTCCTGTGACTTCATTGTTATTTATTGATACTGATGGGGCCTAACAGAACTTAATCCCTGCCTGTTCTTGTCATGCAACTCATAAAGATGACACAACATCTTCCCGAAACTCTGCACGGGGAACATACCTGGTATCATATCTTACCAGATCCATTATGATGGCCTGCCCCAAGTTGAACGTTTTTCTTGGCCCAGTACACACCAAACAAAGTTACTGACTCAGTTTTATTCTGACACACAAAGAGTTAAATAAACCCCAGAATGCTTTGATACCTCTAAAGCTGAACCACTTCTTTTATGCAAATACAGGAGCATACAAGGTTTTCTCACATTTGAAGTTGATGGAAGCATCTATGACATCTTAAGAACCATACGCACAGGATGTTGGCTTCCACATCACTTAAGCCTTCCCCCCTTCAATTAACACTGAGTCAACAGCTTTTCTTGGGCTGAGTTGGGCAACAAAAATCCATCCCATCTATGAGAATGCTGTTGACCTCAGCAAGCATGCTATTCTGATAGGACTCTGATATTTCTCAGTCTTTTATTGGCGTAAAAATCAATCAACGAAGACACTGAAACAGAATGCTGACACCTTACCCCCCCTTCAGTCTTACTCTTTCTGGGCCAAGTTTTGGACTGAGTCAACAGCTTTCCCTGCCTGTGATTTGGGTTCATTGCACCCAAAGTGCAGCCAAGGAAAGCTGTTGACCTGGGCCATAATATTCTCAGAGACTGCAGGCACTCTGGCACTTGAACGAAAAGTCTTTTCACAAGGAACAGGAATCTGGCAACCTTATTATAATGGAGAGCAGTTTGTCTTAGCTGGTTTGAATGTTGTCGCAGTCGGTATTGAGATTGGGGGGGAGGCGGGACAATAATTAACCTCCCCTTCATATACGATACAGTAAATGGATTTCCTTAACCCATATCCTTTCAACTAGCCAGACCCTATGGTGGTCAAATATCATCTGCTTCCAAATTTTTTTCACTAATATCAACGTAATGTGCAACAGTTTGAATGAAAACTGCAAGAAAGACCTATCATGATAACTCCCTCCAGGCCAACAGCTTTACTCGGCCTGAGTTGGATACTGAACTCATCTCATACTATGGTCTCAGGCCTTGGTCAGTGGTTCTGGCACTGCCTGGCAAGTCATGCTGCAGCTGCCCTTGTGGCAGCTGCAACATGACTTGCCAGGCAGTGCCAGAAACACTGACTTAAGACTATAGGCATGTTGGTACTTGAACGAAAGCTCTTTTCATGAAGAATTTAAAGATGCAATTGTCGTCTGAAATCTAGGTAAATATCCGTAAAAATCAGGGACTGGTATGGAATGAGTTAATGCCCAATCAGAAAAGCTGTTGAATGAGTTTTAATTGGAGGGGTTAAGGGTAAAGGAGGTTGGCCACTACACACCCACTTGGTATCCAGGAAAACTGTGGCTGGAGGCCACATGCCACATGTCCACCTGAAACACCTAATCCATGATCCTCATTCAAAAACTGTTTGTGAATCAAGACGTTCAATACACCACTGAAGCAGATCAAATCGGACAGTCAACCTGCAACTTCAAGGGGAAGGGTTAAGGCAATGCAAACCTTAAATGAAAAAAAAAGGGTCTTTTTTTGCGATTTTCTTTTATTTTGGTAGTATGATATATTATCTATCATAATTGTTTCCAAATTTGCAAGTCCTAATCTTTGTACATGTACAAATTCAAAAAAAAAAAAAAAAAAAAAAAAAAAAAAAAAAAAAAAAAAAGAAAAGCAAAAAATAGCAAATATCTGGAAAGTTTACAAGCTTAATGTTGTGGTCAATGTACTGTGTGAATTCATTATCCATGTCTCTGATCAAAGCAATGAACCTATTCATTGTCCCTGTCTCTGGTCAAAGCAATGAGCCTATTCCTGAACTAGCATACAGTTCCTGTTCCAGTTGAAAAAGATAAGATTATCAAGTCTATTAATAATAATAACATTATCAAAACTCTATTAAAGTAAGCCAAGCTATCACCAACACTTCTTTCAATACTTACAGTTTGACCCCTGTATATTTCACTGCTACATAAGAGAAAGTTGAATCTAATGGTCTGTGATCTTAATACAATGTAGAGACAAAATGTTGTTGAGCATGCTTTGGTTTATTACCAGATTCCCCTTAAAAAAACAAAACCCATTAAAAAGTTTTTTCCCTTTTTTTGATATTGCTGTGTGAAATATCGATTAAAATCAGTAGACACCCACCAAAAGTATATCCTCACCATGTTTAAAGAGGAAACAATTACAAAAGTAAAAAATTCATGAAAATAAAGGAAAACTTAACTGTCATGACCACCTATGAGACAACTTATGGTTTAGGGATTTCCAGAAGTGTCCTTGTATGGTTTTGAATTACATGTAATTGTTTGAACAGCTTTGGAGATTTTTCCAATTTTCCTAAAAATAAAGTATAAAAATAACTTTAAAAAAATCACTAGAGCCTTATCTCTTAAATAAAATCTGTGCAGACCCACCCAAGGTACCTTTCCACCAATATATACTGAGGACCTGGCCAACAGTTCTTGAGAAATCCAAAATGTAACTGTGAGTGCAGGGTCAGACAACCACTCATATTTTAAGCTCACTGATAAATCAGCTGAGCTACAAATGCTCCCAGCTCTGCTGTTCTGGGCCAGATGGCAGTAATGTCAACATGTCTTTAAACAGCAGGGACTCAGTGGTGACTCCTACTCTTAGATTCTGAATGTCATGCTCAGGTTTTACCTGCATGTCATATATGCAGTATATGTAGGCTATGATGCAAATGCATTTTTTCCCACTCTTGTGCACAAATATATTTTGTGAAATCTCGCATGGTGTTATTTTATATACTTTCTATTTATTTACATGCACTTTTATTTTGCAGTATACTGGGGTAAATTATGATTATAATGATAAATAATAACACACATAAATCATCCTAATGGTTCCCCATGATGCCAAATTAACATGAAAAATATGGTCAGCTCTGACTTGGTTCCTCAAACTGAATGCAGCATTCACCACCATTATGAACTCCACACAAATACGGTGTCACAATTAAAGAGTGGATAGTGACAGACCATTATAACATTGGCCCCTAAATTAACCCAGTTTGACCGCCACAGTCAAGACAGGGTCACTGAACAGCTTCCTGCTGTGGGCTTCTTATGGTGCCCAAAGTGTGCCAAGACAAGCTGTTTACCCGGGCCAGGGGGCCAGTCTGACTTTACCTGGGCCAGTTACCTCAGGAGCCCTAGACATGCTGCTTCTTAAATGAAATGTTTGAACATGAGGAACGTGAACGTGGCATCCTTCATTGTGTGGCAGTTCAGATGAACATGACTTTGGTTGTAATCAGCTTACAGAGTTAAACCAAGGAAATGCATAGGCTTAAAACAAGGAAATGGGAAGGGTTACATCTAAGACATGTGAAGGGTTAAAATGATGTTATGCAAAGGGTTAAAACAATGTCACCACCAATTCATTATGCCGTCACAACCTATTTGATGATTGAAACATTTGTGATGGAGTCTGTTACCGAGGTAACTGAAACTGATTCTGGCAATATCATGTAAACAACAACAAGTAAAGATGCAAAAATGTAATAATGGGTGGAGGAATGAGGAGAGACTTGTTATGACTATACATGTACATCATGAATGGATAAAACAATGAATGCACTGCCTGTGTGGATAGCTAGGACGGAGTAATATTTGGATGAATACATAAATATGGATGAACAAACAGGCAAGTGGATTCATACCCACATGCACCCATAATGCTCACATGCACAGCTTGATTAATGAATCTTGGTGATGAAAATGATAATATCCAATATTTGCCTGGAGGATGGTTCACTACCATATGCTAACACACCCACTCCAAAAACATACGATCTGATCCTCTGTGACCAATATTAGCGCTGTGCCGGCAAATTCTAATGAGCAAACAGATATAAACCAAACATGTGGACATGACGACAAGACAGATCAATGTTCAGAGACCGGCATGTTCATCAGCCTTCATAAAAGAGAACACAAAGGTACAAACAAGCTGAATGAGACACGATAATGAACGACCGTCAAAACATAATGCATGTTGCTAATGCATGGGGACCCTAATCCGCAGCCTACATGTAGATATGGCCTAGTGCATCTAGTGGTATATTTGTACAAATTTAAATTAAGCCTGTTGGGCAACATTTTGTGGCATGATTTTTCATCACTATGTTAATTCAGGGGCTGCCCAAAATTCTGGCTCCTACAAATACTGTATCAAAAAGGTTAATGATACATGTTTCTGCAATATCACCTGCGACCTTTACATGACCTTACTTGATTATTCCCACCTCAGCCAGCCATAATGGCAGGACCTCTAGTGGATACTATAGGAACTAATATATTGGATTTTTCATTTGTTGCATGAATCGTGTCCTTCCCTGAGGATGCATGCATTATGACCATCACTATGGCTGTCGCTTCCTAGTATCTGAAACTGCCACAAGGGGGAGCTCCTTGTATGGGCAACATAATTCCAGGTAAGCTATAAAAATGTTTCAGACTGCCATGATCAAGAACAATACAGCAGTCTCTTCTGTCTTCTGATACCACAATTTTCAAGTCCCCAGTGACATCTTTTCGATTTTATTTGATCTTTATGTGTTTATATTATACACAACCAGGTGCTAATGTTGTGATCCTATGTTTTCTAGGTAGCTCCAGTGATAGTGGAATTATATATTCCTTAGCTGGAGTTATCCTGACAGTATATATATTTGAATGTTATTTTGTGTACTGTAATTAGTGTTTTGTCGATGTATTTTTATCAAACTTGAATAACATTCTGTCTGATATGTTCTGTCATACAGTTTTCAAATAAAGCCATTTGAGTCCTTGAGTCCTAATTGACAGATCACCTGCTTTGTATGACCACTTTAGGACTTGCCCTATGAGTAATCTCCCACAAAACGTACTGTACACGAGAGACAGAAACACAATTAGTTTCACTTTCCTTCTTGGTTGTTGTGAGTTTGCTTGTACAGCCCCATCAATGCTCAACATGTTCTATATTGACGGGTAGCTTTACAGGCAAACTCACAACAACCAGGAAAGAAAGCGAAATTGAATTGTGTTTCTGTAAACGGAAACAAAAAGTGGCATACATACTACCTGTGGGTCACATGTACTCTCCCAATAGTGGTTGGTCTATAGGGGTGGTGTTGGAATGAGTGCCAATTTGCCACATTTACTCTTTTGAACCCCCATTGCATGACACCAGGTCTGAATAGTGACCCCTTTTTCTTAAGAGTGAGGGAATTTCATTACCAGACTTGTTTGAAAGTGAACGTTAGAAAATGATACTTCGAACTTGCCTTCAAAGCAGACTAAGCTCACTATTTTCTCTACTATATTTGGAGCGGTGCAGATTGGTCTGTTTAGCAGGTAAAAAATATACACTGGAATAGGTCCTACAGCCACTTTGTGGGTCATGCCCATTGTCTGGGGGTCAATTATAATACACAAACCAGACCATGGGCAGTATATACCAAGTATAGCTTACCACAGTTTCTGGGCATATATAGCTTCCCATAATATCTGGGCAGAATTGCTAATTTGTCCGTTTCTGAAACTCCCTAGGTACATGTAGAACAAGGCAGACATGGTTTATAGGCATTTTTTAACTGCTGATAAACTGAACAACTGCCCACTAGACAGTCTATGGATTATAATTCTGCCTGCCTGTCTGTCTGTCTGTCTGTCTGTCTGTCTGTCTGTCTGTCTGTCTATCTATCTATCTATCTATCTATCTATAGATATATAGATTTATACATATATAGATATATATATATATAATTTACATCCTCCATTTTTGTAAAAACCTAAAATTTGGACACTTTTTTTGGCTAAAAAAACTGCACATGGAGGGTTCAAACCTTTCTGGTTGGCAACCCCAAAGGTCAAATACCCCACCCCAGGACAGTAGGGTGACAGCACATGGGTATCACTCTTTTGCCCTGCGACCAAGTGTAAGGTGAGCAAACAGGTATCTGACATACATCCACCCCCTCTTGTATCAGAATCCTGACTCAAAATTGGTATAACTGGCACATCAGACTGCTGTGGCACCATTTCTGGTTGTTCCAGATTGGCAGTCAAACAATGTGCAGCCAGTAATCAGGACATTTTGATAGGTTGCCATTTGTATAATGACTTAACATTATATCATATACCTCTATACCAACATTATATTATATTATATACCTCTATACTAACATTACTGTAAATTGCTTTATTTTCGCGTGTTTAAATCTTCACGGTTTTAGTATTTTTGACATTTCACAGTAGTTTTAATTTCACTGTTTTGGAAATAATTCCCATTCTAACCATGTTAAAATGCTATTTCGCTGTGTTTTTATTTTCATGGTTTTGTGCCATCAGCGAAATAAGCGAAAATAAGAATACAGCGAAATTAAAGCAATTTACAGAATATTATGTACCTGTATACCAAAATTATATATACTTCTATATTAACATTTTTTTTATATCTTTATACTAACATTATCCAATATGTTAACATCTGTATATAATTAACATATATCAAATGTTTATATTAATGTATATATATATATATATATATATTTATATGCACGATATACTGATGTGGTCATATACCTATCAAATCTTTTCCATTTGACAGGTGTACCCTACTTTTTGGCCTTATTTTTTTGACAGAAATTTGGTCTATTTTACAAAATCTCCCCAAAGGAAATATCTCTACCTCATCTTAAGCATTCGCTCTTGGTCTCCAAGGTAATCATGGGCCTCTTACACTGGTACTCTTAAAACTGGGGAGAAAAACTTCCATTGGGGTTTTTGCCCAACCACTGAGTCCAGTTGAAGTGTATCTGAGAAGCAATCTTAAGGTCCAGCTCCCCCCCCCCCCCCCCCAAAAAAAAAATCTTGGAAGTTCAAAGCATAAATGACATAGACCCAAACTATATCACCCTGGGCACTTGGTCCACCTTTTTCAGGGTTCCCCTGATAGCTCAGAGGTCAGAGGTCAGAGTGTGGCACCTCATATTTGGCTAGGCGATGGTGCCAAAGGTCAAGGGTTCAAATCCCACTGCAGGCTGATATAAAACTTATGATACTCTTCGTTATTTAATGAATCCCTCTGTAGTTATAAGGCAACAGCGCCCAATGGTCTCATCAATCCTAGTAAGAGGATGTTTTTCCCCAAGACAAGTCAAACACCTCCTGTGTAGAACACAGATTCTTTGTTCTGTTTTACATATAAACAATCCTTTTTTTCTTACATTATATAATATACCTCGGTACTAACATTATATTATATATACTTCTATACCCACATTATACCTTATATATCAATCCTAGTAAGAGGATTTTTTTCCCCAAAACAGGTCAAACGCCTCCAATGTAGGCACACAGATTCTTTGTTCTGTTTTACATATAAATGATCCTTTTTTCTTGTCAATGGGTTGATGGTAATGTGTTTGTGTCATATCATCATTAGGAAATAATACACAAGCATACAACGTACACCACCTTTATTCCTGGATAGTGGCAGTCACTGTTTTTGATGTCCTCAACTTAACTGTATTACAGTAGTCCCTCCTTTAACCCTTAAAGTGCTTATTTAAGGCTCAATCAATAGCTTTCCTGGGGCCACTTTGCGTGCAATGTGCCCAAAGTGTCCTGCGGAAAGCTGTTGACTACGACTACCTTTTGCTTCAGACAAGGCTTGCTGGTGTTTAAATGAACGGTATTTTCATGAAGAATTTGAATCGTTTAACCATTATATGTTTAACAGTAATGAGAGAAAAAGAATAGGCGTGATTAGCACTTTGAGGATTAAAAGACAACCCTAAGGAAGATCCAAAAGTGATCATATCAAGCAGAGGGCGTGTCACTGGGGGGTAAATATAAAAGATAGAATTAGGGACCTGACAAGTGTGGTCTATAAAGGCAGGTGGTCTCTCAAAGCAGGGACTATTGTATACAGCCAAGCAGTTATACATGATAGGTGGCCTGTAGTTCTGTCAACAAATATTATGAAAACAAGTTCATGTATTTCCTGGTGTGTTCTCAGAAATTAACTGGCTTGCAGAAAACAAGAGCAAAGCAAAACAAAATAGAAGCAGCTAAAAATTTATTCCATCATTAGAATCAGGCTTCAAAAATGTTAAATTTTGACCTGGATCACACAGAAATCAATGATAAATTACATTTTCAAAAACTGATGTTTAATTCTAAGCATCAAAACCTGACTCATTTGCAACAGCTGCGATGTTCCACGTTATCTGGCTGGGAGCATTCAGGTTGATGACCCATGCATAATGAGGCCATTCTGCACTGAGGATAGGGCGATGCTGCCACCTCGTGGCCACACTTGTCATTAAACTTTTCCAGCTTCATCACCAGATCTTTCACTGGCTGCTGATTCATGTCACTGTTTTCCAATGTTATTTTCTTTCCATGATGGGCAACAAAAATACAACCCTGACATACCCAGTTTTTCAAGTATAGGTCCAATTTTTCACACATCATGTGAAATGGATTCTATTAACCTGTAAAGTGCTTATCACGGCTATAGTCATTTCCTCATTACTGTTACACATATAATGGTTAAAAGATTCAAATTCCTCATGAAGATACCTTTCATTCAAATACCAGCATGTCTGGTCTCACGTAAAAAGTAGTCTTAGCCAACAGATTTCTTAGGGACACTTTGTGTGCAATGCTGGCAAAGAGTCCCAAGGAAAGCTGTTGACTCAGTCTTAAATCAGTGCTTTAATGATTAAAAAATATGCTTGCATAATTTGAATATATCATCTGGCAATCTCGTTGTAAATTGTCATCGACCCTTAAGTACTTTTGTAACATTTGGATGCCAGCATGAGTTTAAACATATAAGATAAATGCTCTAGTATGTATTTGCTTGGTGATAGCTTTTATGTTTATAACGCAAAAAAAAGCTTGATAATATTTTACTTCCTGACTGCACACCAGGCTTAGCCAATGACTTATCAGTACACAGTCAATGTCTGGCACACACACCAGGCTCAGCCAATGACTTATCAGTACACAGTCAATGTCTGGCACACACACCAGGCTCAGCCAATGACTTATCAGTACACAGTCAATGTCTGGCACACACACCAGGCTCAGCCAATGACTTATCAGTGCACAGTCAATGTCTGGCACACACACCAGACTCAGCCAATGACTTATCAGTACACAGTCATTGTCTGGCACACACCAAGCTCAGCCAATGACTTATCAGTACACACTCATTGTCTGGCACAAACTTGTTATCTGAGAAACGGACAACCTAAATTGCTGAGTGTCACACATAATTGTGACCCCTCCCTCCAAGAATATGTAATTCACACAAAAATGTGGCAAAGAAAACTTTGTATGTCATGTACATTGTTACATGTGTGTATATTTTGGTCCAATAAGAGTGAGTGTTCAATACAAATGTGAATAATGTAAGTACAGTGGCTTCCCTTTGTAACATCTCCAGTCACACAGCAGGACTCAAATCTGCAACCTTTGGCACCAGTCGCCTAGCTAAAATGGGAAACTCACATATCCACTCGACCAAATCCCCATTCTTAAAAAAGAATGGTTCAATGGAGGTAGTTATGTGCGAGTGCCATATCAACACACTTATGCAGTTTATTTACTGAGTCGGCATTTATTTCCAGAATCGGGGACTTGAATCCACCAGCATTAAGGAAATGCCTAAAATATATATTTTATGTTCGGAATGAGCGGGACTCGAACCTGCAACCTTTGGCACCATTCGCCTAGCTGAAATGCGAAACTCACATATCCACTCGACCAAATCCCCATTTTTAAAAAAGAATGGTTCAATGGAGGTAGTTATGTGTGAGTCCCATATCAACACGCTTATGCAGTTTCTTTACTGAGTCAGCATTTATTATAAATATAACATTTATTAACAGTATAACATGGCAGATACCATGGGTGCCACCCAGGTGCTTGCTCCCCCTAGGACAGATGTCCCATTGCTAACAGTGCATTGTGCTGTAAGTCGGTCCACTGTGTGGCTGTCAGCTGTGATACAAAGAGGAAACACTGAGACCTGGCCACTGCCTTCTGTCTGTGTGCGTGTTAGCAGACAAAGTGGTCTTACCTTAAACGAGGAGAACTTGCCCGCCTTCCTGTCAGCTTTGCCGGCCTTGGACATGTCAGAGGCTGACTTATCCAGGGCTGATTTGTCCAGCCGGCTCTGACTCAGCTTCCGAACTGGATTCGTCAGCCATTTTCTGTTAAAACACAAGCATAACTGAGCATGGTGTGAGGTATCTCTATGTGATGTTGATTATCACACACAGCACAGTCCACAATATCCATATAAGAAAGAAGCTAACACAGAAGATAGGGAATGTCTTAAAGAGCACACCCTGTGTTACCCCAGGTCTTCTGTCACCCTTTTTGAAGGGAATACCCCCCACATAATCCAGCCCCCATCCTAAAAAGTACCCCCTCCCCTAATTGCCACCCTGCACCTTCAATGGCCACATTGACATTTGTAGGAAAAAATGGGACAGTGTGGACACAGATGATCTATTCAGGTTATTGTTAGTGCAGTTCCCTCATCTCTATGCAACTTGACAACATACTTTTTTTTATCCCCTACTTTGTACCATATTACATTGAAAACCCATGGGATATGGCCTGTGTGAAATTGTTGACCATATCCCATGGGTGGGACTACTTTTTACCATATTTGTAAAATCAGAGATACGGTTTTCCAAATATGGATGGAATCAATTCCATATTTGGTATATCCAAACTCGCCTTATTAGACCTTGCCATAAATCACGGCTGAAAACCTGATGGTCCGTGGTATAAATCCCAGCCAACGGGTAAGAATAAACTTGATTCTGTGATGCAAACTAGGGCCAAAATGCAGGACTGATGGTTACCAGTAAAAACGACCATTCTGTGAGGCGCACGATGTGCAATCGACTTTTACATCCAAGTGTCCCAGCCGCCAACCATTATTCAACAGCTGAGCGGGCACAAAAGTACACAGTCTGTGAACGATTATGCAACAGCAAGCCAAAATCAACAGCACACCACGTGCGGCCTTCTCCAGGGAAATTATTCTTCTTTTCAGAGACATCTAACATCTCTCCAATACACTCCCCAGACTCTTGTCTTCATCGTTTGTCCCAGCTAGTGTGGCAGGGAGCCATCGCCCCGTTCCTTCGGGCAATGCTGGCAATGCTGCCGTCAGTGTTGGGGCCAACCTGACGGCCAACAGTCATTTGAGCTCCACGGGTGCATACTTTGGAATGTTTGCTGGTGCAACATTCCAAGTTAACGTGACCTTCCAATTCCCCTCTCCACCAAATTAATTCCATATAGAAATAATAAAAAAGTGTCTTTTCGTCGAGATTTTCGTCTGAAGCGACAGCCGTTCCAAAAAATCCGCCATTAGGCCTGTGGTCGACCACTTTTCTTGGTTGTTTAAATTTTATGTTCATACGCGCGCCATGACTGTGTCAAAGTCCCATGTAATGTAGTGAAATAAAATGTTACAAGTGATATAAATGGTCTTTTTTTCTTTCTTAAAGGACCGTAGGGGATAAATACAAAACAACCCTCGTCGTTAATCTGTCTAAATCGAATTCCCCTTGTTGTTTGCCTGCCTGCGCGCCTGATCACCTGCACGCTTCGCGCTTGGGTGATCAGGCGCGCAGGCAGGCAAACAACTCGGGGGATTCGGTTAGACAGATTGACGACTCAGGTAATTTTGTCTATGGATGCCATTCTAAAATTTCCCCCCAAAATGAACACCTCACCCTCCTAAACTCCCTTCCCCCCACCCCAAAAAAATCAAAGAAGCCAGCTGAGGTAAAAATAATTTCCATGATTACAAAGCAAAAAATGCAAGTCCTCCAAGAAAATAGAAGTACAGCATTGGGCAGTTTGAGACCCGTCACCAGGGGGCGCTCTATATGTGGAGTTCATCAGATGACTGGCCATCAGATCCAGGGATTACCAAGGCTTAGAGCAGATCAGCTAGTGTCACAATGGTCCACAGGGAGTATCACTTTAGATGAAGTTATGTTTTTTTGCCCCAGAGAGCACACTCCCAATTCTGTACTGTTTTGGTCCCTCAGAACATTAATTTTTAATGTGCAACAGCATCTCAAATAATTCATTCTTAATCCTTTTCCTCCTAAAACTGGCCAATAGCACTCTTTCTGTGTATATCAATGGCCATTACATTTCCTACTGCCCCTCCCCACGAAGTACTACACAACATGCCATATTAGTTAATGCCACATTGGTGTTACCAGTATTGTGCAGTTTGCAAATTTTGTTTACCATCCTGATAACAGATGGCAGCACTGCATACGCTTCCCTGTGCTCCTGTATGGGGGGTCCATAATTACATACCTGCGCATAGATAACATATATATATATTCTACATATATGACTAGCATCTGTGCACAGTACCAGGCCACTTTCCCCAAAGATGCTACAATTATGAATGACAGATAATTTTCTTCAAAACATAAAGATTTGCAAAACAACTGATCCTATCAACTTCAAATTAACCTTTCCCTGCTGCAGCACACATACATATCGGACCTTGGATGAATCATTCTACTGGTCTGGTTCCATATCAAAATTCCTCACCAAAAGACCAACATCCTAGGTTTAATGACAGCAGTTTTAGCCGCCGCCCCCCCCCCCCCAACCCGAAAAAAACCCCACCTGATAAAATCAACTCCAAAAGAAAAAGTAGGACAACAGCCTTCAAAGTGGCAATGAAAGCTGCTGACTCCCATCTTAAAGGGTTAATAAATCTGCATCCCTGTGGCCCCAGAAGCTTGTCTACAAAGTAGCCAGATCCCTGGTAATTTCAGACGTACATAAGGACAGCCATCAAGAATCAGTACCAGGACTTTATATGAGGTCATGAAAATCAAATCTTAATTTTGGCATGCTTTAATTAATTTCATACTATGGTCACAGGCCTTGTGGCAGCTGCAACATGACTTGCCAGGCAATGCCAGAACCACTGACTTAAGACTACAGGCATGTTGGTATTTGAACGAAAGCTCTTTTCATGAAGAATTTAAATATGGAATTGTCATCTTAGATCCAGGTAAATATATGGGAAAATCAGGGACTGCTATGGAATGAGTTAATTGTCAGCCATTCTTTTACTTGAATATTTTTCTGTGTATTGAATGTCCCGCATGGCAACATGACATTGTCGTCTTTTGCCTTTAACCATCAATGACCTAACACTGACATAAGGCTGCTATTTTTTCCTCAATTAACTTTACCAGAAAGCATCTGTTGTCTTCAATGTTGCACATTTCTAGTCAACAGCTTTTCCCAGCACACTATGGATACCTGACACTCAATGACAAGTTCACTGAGGAAAGCTAGTGACTTGGTTTATAAATATTTCATTGACAATGCAATAGGAGATATGCATATTAATTTCCTGCAAGAACTGCATACCTGATTGCTTAGTCTCGCTTGGCGGGATATGGCGAGATATGGGTCGGTACCAGTGGGGACCAGTGGGGAAATACAGAATACTTATCCAAGGCAGATGCAAATTTTTCTTGATATATGGCTCGGGAAGTAAAAAATGAATACCAGTGTGGCATTTGTGAACTTATTTTTCTCAAAAAACGCTAATTTTGTGAGAAATGAACAAATGGCCCTGTCTGTGACAGTGATGTGAACCGCACATCCCTCGTGATCGCCTGGCGTCAAACCCGTGCTTTGTGGCGGGAAACTGATGTGCATACGTTGTATTGGGGAGAAGACTATCGACTTCTTATCCAGATGGTTTACACTTTGAATAAACCAGGGACCTTTAACCCATTCCCCTGAATTAACCCTTTCCCCTTTAAACTGGCCAAAACCGGCTGGTGGTCCAATGTCGTCTGCTTCAGCGTTTTCAACTGAATTCAACAGCAATGAAAAACAATTTGACTGAGAATTGAAGATGAGACCTGTCAAGACAACATGACCCAGGTCAACAGCTTTCCGCGGCATGGGTCGGGCACCAAGTGCCCGACCCATGCCGAGGAAAGCTGTTGACTCAGTCTTGATTCAAGGGGAAAGGGTTAAAACTACGCCAACAGCTTTATTTCGCGATGGGTTGCTAAGGAAAGCTGTTGACCTGGAATGTTAGCTTGACAGGTTTCACCTACAAGCCTTCTCTTTTTCTTTACTGTTGAAAATAGTCAAATACATTGAAGCCAATACCATATGACGGCAGGCAGTTTTGACTGGTTTCAGGGACTGGGTTAATAGGTGTGCTTCTACAACAAGTCTGCTGTACTCTTGTGTTACTAGGGCTAAAAGCCATTGTGCCACTGACCTGAAGCTGCTGCGTCGCTTGTTTGCTGGGGATGAGGACGTGGTGGATGCGCTTGACAGCGAGTACGTGGAAGCGTTTGGACTTGCCTCCGTCGAGTTGCTACCTGCTGGCTCTGAAACATATTCATAATGAATTGTGACTATTTGTTATTCACGCACAAAATTTTCCAGGAAAAGAGTCTGGAAACAGGAATCTATGTACGTATTAAAGGCAAAATAAAAAGTAGTGAGCATTTTGTACATGTCCATGTCCACAGAGCACAGAAGTTGATACAATGTCACTGTGACCCTTTTCCTGAAAACTCTCCACAGCAAGGTGAAAAAATAAATAAATAAACAAACAAAACAAAAAAAACAGTGCCCTAATTTTGCAAGACAAAATCATGTCTCCCACTTTGCCAAATACAATTTCCTTTATTTGCCATCATGAACTGAAATATGAGTCAGGGCCATTCATAATAACATAATACACCCCTAATGTGACCTTGAAAATGAGGTCAAGGTAACTCATCTGTAGGCCACACAGACTCCTTTACTAAAAGACATAATCTGTCTGTGTTAGGTCACCTTTCAAAAAAATCCTTGAGTTATCACATGGAAACAGACATACTTGGTATTTGAGAGTAGTTTCCTAATTTCTGACCTCAAAAACTAGTAATTTGTGCTTGACTTTCTACTTTTTAAGAGCATTTGATACTGATGTGAAATTACCAAGCTTGTTTATGAACATGAACTAGCCTTGACACTTAGCTAGCAGTGACCTGCCTAACAGCTGTGCTTTGGTAAGCTTCAACATATGTATACAGTTGTCATCATGAGACCACTGTGAGTATTATAATGTAACCATTGATTTCTATTTATTATTATGAGACCATTATGACTATTATAGTATAACCACTGCTTATATTTTTCATCATGAGACCACTATGAGTATTATAATGTAACCAGCGATTTCTACTTATCATTATGAGACCATTATGAGTATTATAATATAACCATTGCTTATATTTATCATGAGACCACTATGAGTATAATAATGTAACCACTGTTTTATATTTATGATTATGAGACCATTATGAGTATTATAATGTAATCATTGCTTATATTTATCATTATGAGACCACTAAGAGCATTGTAATGTAAGCACTGATTTATATTTATTATTATGAGACCATTATGAGTATTATAATGTAACAATAGCTTATATTTATCATTATAAGAGCACTATGAGTATTACAATGTAACCATTGATTTATATGTATTATTATGAGACCATTGTGAGTATCATAATGTAACCACTGATTTATATGTATTATTATGAGACCATTATGAGTATTATAATGTAACCACTGCTTATATCTATCATTATGAGACCACTGTGAGTATTATAATATATAGCCACTGTTTTATATCTATCATCAAGGGACCACTAAGAATATTCGAACATAACCACTTTTTGATATTTATCATCATGAGATCACTATGAGTTTTAGAATATATTAACCCTTGTTTTACCTAAATTTATCCTAATGGGAATGCCAGGAGAATTGTAGAGATTTAAACATACTTGTATTTAATTCACACAACTGGCCAACATGACGACGTGCTATATGAAGTCTTCAGGCAAGTACTATACTCCTTATAAGAGCATTACCACAGACAACCATAATAGCCATCTTGTTTCTAATGAATAAAGAGAACAGTATGAAAGAGCCACAGTTTTTCATTTAGTCTTGTCACGCATTTAGCCTATAAGCAAGTCAACCTTTAAACTGCTGAAACATGTGTTACCCACTATATTATGTGCTGAACAGTTCGGCACAGATCTGCATATAAGTTTTCAGTGGACTGTGACAGTGCAGTTGGCAAATGCGATGATATTCCAATGGGATAGGCTTTGTTTGTATAAAACAAACCATGGAATTGCAGGCAATGCTCATACACATTGGGCTCCACTTGATGCTGTTTGCATTGATGACACCTCCCATGACAGCGACTAGGCTTATTGCATCTCTACCATTTCTTTCTATGATTGGTGGTGCCTTCATTTTTTTAACCATTTCCCCCTTAAATCAGCCAACAGAAGGCTCCCTAACGGTTACAAAATCAGTGAAAGAAAATATTTGGTTTTAAGACCAAATATTTTCCTTCACTAATTTTGTGATTATATACTTTAAAATAAAAAGATAGTGTATGAAATGAACCATAATTATGAATATGTCTTTATACAACTGGAATTGGAAAAAGGAGTGGAGCTTTTGGTTTTGAAATACCTAGCCCCCTCAGACAATGGGTCAGTCAATACAGATCATACAAGGAAGGGGATAGGTGAACTGCTGGTTTGTACATCTGGTCCACTCAGTCTGTCTATAGCTGGAGGGGGCTCCTTGGTCCATTCCATCTGTGTATAGCTGAAGGGAGTTCCCTGGTCCATTCTGTCTGTGTGTAGCTGGAGGGGGCCCATTCTGTCTGTGTTTGGCTGGAGGAGGCTCCCTGGTCCATTCTGTCTGTGTTTATCAGGAGGAGGCTGTCTGGCCCATTCTGTCTGTGTTTAGCTGGAGGGGGCTCCCTGGTCCATTCTGTCTGTGTTTAGCTGGAGAGAGCTTCCTGGTCCATTCTGTCTGTGTTTAGCTGGAGGGGGCTCCCTGGTCCATTCAGTCTGTGTATGGCTGGAAGGGGTTCCCTGCTCCATTCTGTCTGTGTGTAGCTGGAGGGGGCTGTCTGGCCCATTCTGTCTGTGTTTAGCTGGAGGGGGCTCCCTGGTCCATTCTGTCTGTGTTTAGCTGGAGGGGGCTCCCTGGTCCATTCTGTCTGTGTTTAGCTGGAGGGGGCTCCCTGGTCCATTCTGTCTGTGTTTGGTTGGAAGGGGTTCCCTGGTCCATTGTGTCTGTGTTTAGCTGGGGGGGGGGGGTCTCCCTAGTCCATTGTGTCTGTGTATGGCTGGAAGGGGTTCCCTGGTCCATTGTGTCTGTGTATGGCTGGAAAGGGTTCCCTGGTCCATTGTGTCTGTGTATAGCTGGAAGGGGTTCCCTGGTCCATTCTGTGTGTGTATGGCTGGAAGGGGTTCCCTGGTCCATTGTGTCTGTGTATGGCTGGAAGGGGTTCCCTGGTCCATTGTGTCTGTGTATGGCTGGAAGGGGTTCCCTGGTCCATTCTGTCTGTGTTTGGTTGGAAGGGGTTCCCTGGTCCATTGTGTCTGTGTTATAATGGCTGGAAGGGGTTCCCTGGTCCATTGTGTCTGTGTATAGCTGGAGGGGGCTTTTGGTTGTGGCATATTCTGGCCCATATCAGATAAATTCAGTCTATCCACATGTGCAAATGCCCAGGGGGGTTACTCCCATTAGTGACAATACTGGGTATGTGCCACTCTGAAGGCCCCTCTTTTCAGTAAAATTCCCTAACAATGGATTCAGTATTTTGACAAAAATTCCCTAAAAAGGGTAATTTTTCTCTTTTATGGCCCAAAATTTGAGAAAATATCCTTGACAAAGGTCAAAATTTTCTCCCTGGAGCACTTTTGTCAGCAATTTGGGACCATATTTTCTACTTTTCTTATATATATATATATATATATATATATATACAGTGAAAACTCGTTATAATGACACCATCTGTCCCCAAAGAAATATGTCAGATAACTGAATATGTCAGATAAATGAGTCAAATAACAAAGAAAATAAACCTTTCCCATGAAAATTTGTGTCATTATATTGAATCTGTCGGATATCTGAGTGTCGTTATAATGAGGTTTCACTGTACATATATATATATATATATATATATATATATATATATATATATATATATATATATATACATATACATATACATATACATATACATATACATATACATATACATATACACACATATATATATATATATATATATATATATATATATACACACACATATACCTGCAGGAATGGAATTTGGAAGGTTTTGTCTTTTGTTCTGGAATATCACTGTACCTATCATCAGTGCTGTCCAGCTGAAAACATCTGTAGCAAAATTTTCTTTCCTTGCAGCATTTTTTCCACTTCTTTAAATAAGAAGCACTTATTTTTGAGAAAATCTGTAGCAATTTTGAAGAGCTTTGTACCAAACTTTTGCTACAATGTGCCAGTTGGACAGCCCTGATCATGATAGCATAGTCTGTTCAGTTTGTGTATAACTGGTGGACGCCTTTTAGTTATAGAACATTTTGAACCCCTTCTAACATAACAATTTCTGGCAGGCTCTTGTGTTCCAGGATACATGTATTTAGTGCCCCCCTCCCAGCAGATGCCATCTAACTTTTGGTCACTAAAGCAAGCAGGAAGGGGATTTTCAATCTGACGCATTAGGACATTCTACAAAAGATCCCTCTGTTATTCTCACCTGCAAAAACTCAATTAGAATGTATCTTGAGGTTACATGTATATGCATCTTTCAGAAATGCTGATTCACCAAATAATAAAAAATCATGTCATACATTCTTCACATATGTTTGTGTCTGTTTGTGTGTATGTCTGTGCCTCTGTGTGTGTCTGTGTCTGTGTGTATCTGTCTGTTTGTCTGTCTGTCTGTCTGTGTATGTGCATGTTGGTGTGTGTGCATGTCTGTGTGTATCTGTCTGTCTGTCTGTGTGTATGTGCATGTGTGTGTGCGTGTGTGTGTGTGAAGTACATTGAGCAACAACTACATTCCTGTAATAGGGGAGAGCAAGAACAGAAGCTTCTACTGCTCTCCTGTAGAGGGCATTTCAGTCATTCAGGGCTAGAGTTGTGTATTCCTATTACTATTCATTGTAATTTACAGCTTAAAAACGTTAAAACCATTTGTTGCAGAAACAGCAAAATTTGTGTGATAAAATTGAGTACATAGCTGAAATGTTCCCATAAATTTGATTCTTGCAGCTTTTAAAGTAGTTTTTTAATTTGAGGTTAATTTAACATGCAATCCATTGGGAATGCACATCTCTAGCCCTGAAGAATCCTGTGTATTGGATTGTGAATCCAGCTGAATACACAGATAGTTGGTAATTATGACCTCTCCTATTATTGTTGGGGAACTCCAAATGTTCATGGATGGGTCAAATTGTTTGGTGAATGAATGGGCCCCCAGGGGCCCACCTGTCTACGGAGGCCAAATTTTCTTTGACACCAGCTGGTGTTCAAATGTCATCTGCTTCAATGTTTTTGGTATATTTCATCACAAATTAAAAACAATTTGAATACAAATTGTAGATGAATATTGCCAGGTCAACAGGACTCCTTGCTGGGCACTTAGCACCCGGTCCAAGGAACAGCTGTTACCTCCTCCTTAACTCAAGGGTTGGCAAGGGTTAACACACTGCCAGGGACCCCCCTCCCCTCCCCCCCCCCCCCCGCCTCAAATTTATCCTGAACATAGTTTTTTCCCCTTATTTCTTTCTTCTTCTGTAAACTTTTTGTTTTAGAACTCTTCACAGCTCTGACCTGGCTAAGTCCTACAGACTGAAGTTTCATCTTGAGAGGGAACAGCACACCCTGTGACCTAGTGACCTCATTTGTTCAGTGGCAGGTCACGCTCCTGATTACTGAATTTATCAATGGCATGTGTGTTTTAAACTTCATTTTTTTTTCAATTTTCATTTAGTTTTGTGAATGCAAAATTTCAAAACTTACTGAGATGTGCATAATGATATGTAATGTGTTTATGCCATTAGTGCACTGGACATTCTATAAATAACCATGACCTAATTTTTCACCATTATGACCTACTTAAATGACAACATGTCTTTCCTCACAGCTTACAACATTTTATCTGATTTTAACAAAATCAAATTCCAGGAATGTCACTATAACAATGTAGGTTCTGCCTGGTCTCTGGTGTTCCTGGTCACTGTCAGCTCCTGTTTGTATGTTAACTCATTCCATACCAGTCCCTGATATTTATGTACCTGGTATATTTACCAAGATTTAAGACAACAATTGCATATTTGAATTCTTCATGAAAAGAGCTTTCATTCAAGTACCAACATGCCTATCTTCTCAAGTCAGTGGTTCTGGCACTTCCTGGCAAGTCATGCTGCAGCTGCCCTTGCCAAGCAGTGCCAGAACTGGCCAAGGCCTGTCACCATAGCATCGAATGAGTTAAAGTCATGTGCATATCAACCAGAGTATCAACATGGTACATGCAAAAAAAAAAGCACTTATCAAATGACAAATGATCACAATTAATTTGATGCCAGACATACATGCAGTGCTCTAACACACTAGCACATTAATTCTTACATGGGTAGGGTTGATTTTTTTTCTCGGCCAAAGCCGTTGTCTTTCTTAAAGTCATGGCCAGGGTTTAATCTGCTGATGAGGTACATAGCTGTGCATACAATCCAGCCAATCACATGTAGGTACTATTTGCAGCTTGTCACATGCCATTACACATGCAGCTTATGACTTATAACTTGTGACATTAAAAATAAAAACGTATCTTCCCTTTTTGCATTCAGTGTTGGAGGTCAACACATAATGGTCAGTCCAGTGTGGTTTGTTGCCTGCTCCACATGATTATATGCCACTTGTGTGTCACAACGTATACAAATGTACCATCTGTGCTTAATCTTCAAGTTCATGTGCTATGCTTAAATTCTGGTTACAAGTATAGGCCCAAAATTTCCCGATTTATGTGAAATTCCAATTTTAGAATTAGAATGACAACCAGTTGGAAGCTTCATCATTGAATGATTGACCGCAACTTCGGGCACTGGGTGTGACAGACCTATGGTGCATCAACAGCCTATCACCCTAGGCCTTGCTTGATTATTCAAAGATAGATCCAGGAAGACTGGCCGGGGTTGTAGGCCTGGCCTCGATGCCTGCCCAGCCCCTGTACCGGTCAAAAATGTGGTTAGAATCATACATCAGGGAAGCAGAATACATATTGCCAACATTCAAATAAAACAAACTCATCTTGCAAGAATCATGGAACATACTCAACACAATATGATTTTACGATTTAGCCTAGATTTACTTGCTTTACAAAATACATTGAAAAACTATCTTGTAGCATATAGTACCAGCTGGATACTGTGTCCAAAATATAGTTTTATTCCTCAGTTAAAATGCCATGGAAAGAGAACAAGCCCCTTGGTATGCAAGCTCAAATCCAGCCTTCAGTGGGGGCAACAAACTACAAAATGACAGTACACAAAATGATTACTTGATCCCTCACTGGGTTACTCTATTATCACCCTTTTTGGGGGCCTCTGCAATTTGTCCTAGCAATGGATGGTTATGGCATGAATGTGAATGCAGGCATGGGGAGGCTTTCTCTCTGTGATTGCTTCCAATCGGGGATGTCCAGTTTATTACATTGCATCATCATCATCATCATCATCATCGTTGTCATCGTCGTTGTCATCATCATCACCCCCACCACCACCACCACCACCACCACCACCACCATCACCATCACCATCACCATCATCATCATCATCATGATGTGTTTTCTACTGTAAAACTTATCTACAATGTACATGTATACATCATGCATACACCAAAAATTAGGGACTATATAATTTAATGCATGAAACTAGTCAATTCTGTGCAAACAGGAACACTTGATTTTTCCCTTGATAAATCATTAAATTTTTATTGGATATTCTACCCTCCCCCCCCCCCCCACTTTGGGAGATGAATATTTCTATTATGTGAGGAAGTCTAATCCAGTAAAACGTCTGCATCACAAAAATCCCCAACGTGTGGCTGAAAACAGAACAGTTCACATGAGGTCCCACACGACAATGGTCTGTTGAGTTGTTCACCACTCACAGAGTTCGTGGTCTGCCCACAATTAGGATCACCCATGTCAGGAATCATTTGTTTATTTCCACATCAAAAGAAACACCTTCATTTTCAGAGAATCACAATGAACAATGATAATGCCAAGTGATGCTATGCTTAAAAATCACAGTCTGATATATTGTTGCTGCATGTGTCTCAAGCAGGTTTTGGTGGCCTCTTTCCTCACGGTGCAGTCTTTAATTTTTTATTCAACTCATTCCATACTATGGTCACAGCTCTTGGTCAGTGGTTCTGGCACTGCCTGGCAAGTCATGCTGCAGCTGCCCTTGCAGCAGCTGCAGCATGACTTGCCAGGCAGTGCCAGAACCACCGACTTAAGACTACAGGCATGTTGGTGCTTGAATAAAAGCTTTTTTCATGAAGAATTGAAATATGCAATTGTCGTCTTAAATCTAGGTAAATATACGGAAAAATCAGGGACTGGTATGGAATGAGTTAATGCATGTGAATATTAAAAACCTACCCACAGATATCAAACAATGGGTTTGACAACATAAATGCCCATATGCAATATACCAGTCTTCAGATCTCCTCTAATTTTACAAAAAGATATGTCATTTGCCTGTTGATCAGACCAAATTCCCTGCAATTTTCAGTCCAATGAGGCAAGTAATTAAGTCATCTGTCCTCTCAAAATTTGTGAGTCCTAATCCTAATACAGTGGGGACCTCTTGTAGGGCCCCTCTCGCCAGAGGCCATCTCTCCTAAAAGACCAGAATTCTCAAGCATACAGTGTGACATTCCCATTAACCCTCTCTAGACAGGCCACTCTTCAAATTAAGGCCACTTTTGAGCTGCATTTGGGGTAGCCTTATAAGAGGGGGATAACTGTACACTATGAAACCTGTGCTGAATGATCGTCTTTATGAATAACTAGCGTGTGGCTTCTCAAAGCAGGCAGTCACTCATACCAGGTCTAAAAATAAAAGTAAAAAGTACTAAGCACAGTATATGTACCTGGAAAAAGGTGATACTTTCCAGGCAGATCTCAATGGAGTGGTCTCTATTGACAGAGGGCATTGCATACAAACTGGAAGAAATGAATCTTTTTTAATTAATCAAGAAACACTCTCTTCATGGAAGTGGTTTTAATTGGAGATTGTACTATATAGTAAAAACATGTGGAGTATAAAATATTTTTCCACATCATCACAGTTGTAAAATTCAACACATGCAGGTACCTTGTGGGCATTGACCACACAGGCCCTTGCAGGCAATTATTTCCCATTGAAAGTATCAGCAAATCACTGCTCTTAGAAATGTCTGTGGCTTTTAACTGCTTTGATATCACACAGTTTATTCCTGGGGACTCTTAGTTCTTAATTTGTGCACCAGGTGGCACTGTATTTTTTTCTAATTCTTTATGATTTTTGTGTGTTTTTGCTATTTTTGACTTCTCCAGAACCACACTCAGATTAAGCTGAAACTTCATGGACAATGTTCCTTGTGGAAGGGCCAAATAAAATTGTTCACTATGTGGAACAGCTCATGATTCCTGATTTTTAATGATTTTTTTTTCATTCTTGGTACTTGTTGGTTAATGCACCTTTCCTATTGATTACTATGTAAGTCAATGGGCATTCTAATGCAAATTCACATTTTAGACTTCTACTCCAAAGCCGACATCCAGATTGACTTCAAACTTGGTTACAATGTCCCTTGGGTGGGTCTCTACCAGATTTGTTCAAATGGTCATGCTCCAGTAATTTGGGCATTTTTAAATGAAATTTTTTCTTTTTTTGGACAAATCTTACAAAATCCTCTCCAAAACTGCTGACCCAACTGCTTTGGTATCACACAGGAAAACTTCTAAGGACTCTTAGTTCTTAATTTAATCACCAGGTGGCGCTTCATTTTTTCCCCTATATTTTGATGATTTAAAAAAAAATTTAAGGGGGGGGGTGTATTTTCAAGTTCTTCTCCAGAACTGCCACTCAGATCAAGCTGAAACTTGGTTGATACGTTACTTGTGAAAAGGGCAAAAAAACATGTCCACCAGGTGGCACCGCTGTGGATATTTTATTTTTAACAAATTTTTCAATTTGGGTACTAATTGTTAAATGCACCTTTCCTATTGATTACTTTGTCAACCTTGGTAGGGATGTACCTTTGATAAGTGTCTACCTATTTTGTCTTATCCGAAGTTCACAGAACCACAAGTGTGATGAATGTCCAGGTCAGCTGAGCATGGGCTATTCCCTTGTTTGTTTTGTACCTTTCAGGTTTTTTGTTGTTGTTGTTGTTGTTGTTGTTGTGTTGTTGTTTTTTGTTTTGCTGGTGTAACGTGTGTCTTCACACAGATCTATGTACAGTGGAACTGGTCTCAAAAGACAGGTTCCACTGTACATAGGATGAGCCTCTCCTAGGAATGACCACACTGTGGTCTCTCAAGAAGAGGTGGTCTCTCATTGGAGTGGTCTGCCAGGACAAGGAGCACTGTATGGCTATTTGTTAACATGAAGGACACTAAGAGGATCTTTATGGTTGAACAGAAGTCACTTTGATCATGTTTACCTTAACCCTTCAATAGGCAAGAGCGAGAACAGAAAATTCAAGAACTGACTCAAAGAGGGCACTGCAGTCAGTGGAGGGCTGGGGTTGTGTATTCCCATTACTTTACATTGTAATTTGCAACTTAATAACTTGAAAACTACTGCACACAAAAACACCAAATTTCAGACAGTAAATGTAGATGCATACATAAGAACCTCACGAAAATCATATAACCATTGCTACAAAAGTGACTAGTTTAATTAAGGTTGCTTTAAGATACAAACTAATGTGAATGCACAGCTCTAGCCCTCCAAATGTTTGTGTATTCAGTTGTGTATTGGAGCAAATGCACACTTTAGAGCTAATTCCAACCTTTTCTATTGAGCAACATCTCATTCACAAGGCATTCTGTATTCATGGTGAAGCCCCAGTCAAAATATCCCTTTCCCATAAACACTCTGCACGCATGCTCTGAGCATGTAACTGATCATAAAAAATGAATACAACATTGAGGTACATTGATTTTTTCCTCTGACTACAGGGAATTACATTATAATCTTTTATGGTAGAACAGTGCTTACTGTGTCACATGTTTGGAACATAAAGGCAAGGCTTCATGGTGGCAGCCAAAGGCAAGGCTTCATGGTGGCAGCCAAAGTGCATCAAATCTTTGACATGAATGAAATTTAAAATTATTTACAATACAGGGGGCATGGCTGGCTGAGTGGCGACACAAGTTCCACTCTCAGCCCGAAGAATAAAGAGAAAGAGTTGCTACCACTCTGACCATGCATGGTAGTTTTCTCAGAGACCACTCTGGCCATGCACGGTAGTTTTCTCCGAGACCACTCTGACCATGCACGGTAGTTTTCTCAGAGACCACTCTGGCCATGCACAGTAGTTTTCTCAGAGACCACTCTGACCATCCACGGTAGTTTTCTCAGAGACCACTCTGGCCATGCACGGTAGTTTTCTCAGAGACCACTCTGGCCATGCACGGTAGTTTTCTGAGAGTACCTTAGTTTCCTCCATCTCACAATAAGGCAGGAAGTATCTGTGCACTAACATTTGTACTACAAAAGTGATTACTATTGGCCTGGCCTGTCTCACAGTTTATGTATACCATATGGATCTATATTTACAATACAGGAGTCCTCCTCTTATAAAACCCCTAATGCACCAAACATGTTGCCTTATAAGAGAGGTGGCCATTTTAGAGGGGTAAAATATAATGAAAATGCCATAGTTGCTGCATTGAAAAGTGGCCTTTGTACAGGGGGTGACCTCTCTTGAGAGGGGCCTAACAAGAAGGGTACCACTGTAAACAACAATCCTCACTCCCTGCTTCTTTGCTGGGATCAACAGAAGCATTCCCAGAGCCAGACTTGGTTTGCAATGTATATTGGGGACTTGGTTTGCAATGTATATTGGGGTCATGAACCCAGCCGGACTTGCTTTAACTTAAATATTTTGCACATCTTTCGGACAGTACTATATGTGAGCAGTAATTAGGTCATCTGGCCACCAGGTGGCACATGACAGGCATCCAAAGTTGGAGGTTGGTTGATTGCACACAGTGAAATGCAATGCATATGATGAAATATATAGGTGCACCAAGCTGACTCTGCAGTTCTCACCATACTGTCAGAGGACCACCTCACAATACTTTCATAACAGTTTACATTTTGTTGTAAGCTTTAGTATTTTTTACTTTAGTCTAATATTAGATAGAAATGCTGAAAATTGTGTAAGACCTTTCATAATGACACCCCAAGGTCAATAGGTTTTCGTTCAACTCATGGCAGCTGACTCATTTTGCTGATAGCCACAAGATATATACCTTGAACAGGAGTTCAGTTAGCAGGGGTTTAACTACCTTTGAGGATGGTTTGAGGTTCAACTCCATCCAGATCATAAAGGATCAACAAGGATTTGTATGCTTGCCACTCCTGCACAGTAAGGGCTCAGTGGAATGCAGAACTATGTGGCCAGAGGTAGTACACGGTGGTCCTTGTTTTGTGAGACCACACTGATGATACTACTGGTCTCCAAAGTCTGCCATTTAAGGACACTTTTTTTCATTACTTTTCATATTAATTATGCCTGCTATAAAACAGCACCTGTCTTATGAGACCACAATTTGGTCAGATAGGTTTTACTGTCACCATATTCTATCCCAGTATTTTATTCCTGAAAATGTAAGACAACTGCCTCTGGTGAGAACCTGTCTCCCCCTTGGGCAGGAGTACTGCTGTCCCACCAGGTCGTGCACTCGGTGAGGTACACGGGCCATCCCCGCTGCGGTCATAACGTGCAGGTGCATTACCTCCTTACTTGCATTGTTTATGCAAAGCAAGGTTGTCTCAAGTGTGGCGCACGTGCTGTTGAGGATGCAGCAAAATAATGAAAAAGCAGTGAGAAGACTAGGCAAGTGCTGATAAGAACAGATACACGGTGTGCCAAATAAGCCTAACGCGTTTCGTCCTTCCCTTGACTCATCAGACGCTAATGAGTAATGATTGACCACAGGTTGAGCATAACTCTAGTCTTATGCCCAGCAGTCCAGAGAGTTGAAATCTTTCAACTCTCTGAAAAAAAAAAAAAAAAAAATGAAAAGGACTGACATGTGACTGTCTGAAAGGACTTCTCCCATGATGCCTCACTGCGTACTTTCCTAGAAGGTATTTTCAGTGCTCGGCCATAACACATAACGGACATGGGACTGTGAAACACCACAGAACAAGTGTTAATCTTGTCATGTAAACTAATCTAGTGTTAATGTCCTTGTTGAACTGATAGTCAGCTATAAGAAGCAGTGTCGACCCTCAAACATGTATATATATACACCTCATAAAAGTATACTCTCCACATACTATCCTGTTGCTCTCAATAAGTGCCTGGGTTACTTACAAAATTACAACGCAATAAGCTTTCACTTTACAACCTACCTTGAATGTTATAGTTAAACTACTGTGAAAAAGGTATTAATTTATGCATTTTTCTGCCATTTGGGAGTGATTTTGTCAAAAATGCAGGTCATTACCAGACAGATTTATGTTTCAGAAACAAAATAACAAATAAAATCTTGTGTTGCAGATTAAAAAACCCTGAGATTACAAGCTAGATTTGTGAGTCATTAAATAGCTGTTTAGACCCTGGAGAATTAGGGAGACTCAGACATTCTGTGAGTGTTGGCAACACTACTTTTGTAAGTTTACTGCAATGAATAAATTAGTAGGTACTCTTACCATACCAATGAACAAATTAGTAGGTACTCTTACCATACCAATGAATAAATTAGTAGGTACTCTTACCATACCAATGAATGTGATGAGACAACAGCCACAACAATGAAATCTGCAAGCTTCATGGCTCTCCACAGCTCAGTTTAGAAGGGTGGCACAGCCAGCTGTACTCTATGGCTATAATTACCCCCCCCCCCCACTAAAACATATTTTTTATTCATAAAAGTACATCAAAATTTTACAACCATATCTCCAGTTTATAGTTTTTTTACCCAGGTAATCTTTAAAGGACCTACAAGCTATTGAAAAATTTACTTTTGTCAAAATATAGCTGCCTAACTGAAAGAAATGGTTTGTATCACAAATACACGTAAAACTTAAAACTATTTCAAAATGATGGCTTTGAAGGTTAAGACAAAATGTTTTTGTTGTGGAGAACACTGAGTCTCCCTTTGGTCATCATTGAATTAACCCATTTGACTAGGTTAACCCTGTGAGACCTACCACTGGTGTATTTACATGCAATCTCTTCCCATAATGCTGCTAATGTCTTCTCAAAACTCACAAGAAGAACTGTGTCTTTTATCTATATGCTATTTAACTCCATGTGAAACCCTTATCTTATTAAAAAACACTTTAATTAGAAGCAAGTTTTTTATGCAGAAAACATTATAAAACATCCCCATGCATGACATCAGTGATCTTTGAAGGTGACTCAACTGATACATTTTAGAAAGGGTTTAGTGATGAAAGTGGAGAATACTTTGAAAATGTGAACTAATATTGCAATCCCCACTGACTTGCACAGTAATCAAAAGTAACGTATGTAGTTTGACCTTTCAAGGTCACTCAGGTTAAAATAAACCATACAAATTGAAAGCCCATAGGCACTTTCCTATTTATGTTTAATAGTAACCTTGGGCCTACGATGCACCATGAAGGATGTACTCAGGACAGCTCTGGTCAATAAATACACTGCGGGTACATGATCCCTGGGTGTAGTCAGGAAAGCTATGGTCAATAAATACACTGCGGGTGCATGGATCCCTGGGTGTACTGAGGACAGCTCGGGTCAATAAATACACTGTGGGTGCATGGATCCCTGGAGGCACTCAGGACAGCTCTGGTCAATAAATACACTGCGGGTGCATGGATCCCTGGATGTACTGAGGACAGCTCTGGTCAATAAATACACTGTGGGTGCATGGATCCCTGGATGCACTCAGGACAGCTCTGGTCAATAAATACACTGCGGGTGCATGATCACTGGATGTACTGAGGAGAGCTCGAGTCAATACACTGCGGGTGCATGGATCCCTGGGTGTACTGAGGACAGCTCTGGTCTCAGGCCCAAGAGAATTAATGCTTAACACACAGTAAAACGCCACATCGTTTCCTCTTCTTGTCAACATTTGCACATACATGTACACTGAGGAAACATCTTTAGCCATACTTTGCCAACAGGGAGAAAAATCCTAAAAGAGCATAAATACTCTTGGCGAAAGAACCTACCTGAGAGAAATGGTGTCCTGTGCCACCAATGATGGTATCTCCGTGTCTTTTTTTTCACTCGCTGCTTGCATGCCTCCCACATCCTCATCTTTACACTTCATCAAAACTTATAAGCCCTACCTTTATGACAATAGAAAACTTGTACCCACTGTTTTGTGCAAATGCACCTTTGAAACTAAAGGTCTCTGCAAGCTAACGTCAAACTGACACAACTACACATCCGAGGGTATATAAGCATAGCATATACACCCACATAGTGGGTCAGGGAGTACACATCATTTCAGACCTATGTACATGTACTTTATATGAAGTACAGACCACGGTAAGAATACCACAAAATGACGGCTCAATCTCAGACGTAATGCAAACACAAATATAGACCCAATAAACTGACTCTTACTCTCTGAGAAGCAGTTTACCAATTGCAACCTCATTGGTGGCTTTTCATGCACATCTTAAGTAGGTTCCCCCTCCCTCCCCCATTAATATACACTCTCAATCATCTCCTCATGAATACACATTAATCACCCTGACAAAACATAGCCACAGTATCACTCTTCAACCACATCTGCATTTTTCATGCACCTATTAACACACAGAGCACCAAACAGAGCCTCTTTCCCACAGTTCCTTGAAAAACCACCTAAATGTCTGTAACCATAGCAACCACTGGATTAGTGCAGCACCTGTGATTTCTGCAAACATTGCAGTGTCCATCTGTACTGTATCAGAGTGAAGCTGTATGTAATATATATCCCTGTGGTGGGAGCAGGGAATAGGACTGGGGGGAGACAGGTAGGAACATTCTACAACTTACAGCAACAACAGTATTATGTCCACATTTAAATAATATTTTCTAAGGCAGACCACATATCAACATTAATTACTCTTGGGTTTGATTCTGTAAGAGAAACAGTTTTGAAGGTATTGTTTTTAGATAGGTTTCCAACCTTTCCTCCCAATCAACTAATACCAGCATTTATAAAAATAAAAATGAATGCATGAATGAATAAATAAGTAAGTAAGTACATCAAAAATAAATCTAAAAACAGCCTTGTCAAGTTTACACAAACTAACCCCTAATCACATATGGCTGACATGAAGACTTGCTGAATAAAGATCCTCACTGACTGAATCCAAATTTTGCTGGTGTGAGGACTTCCGGGTGACACTAGACAAGGTTGTACTTTGTGTGAACCTGATGAACTAAACAATTGTCTTGCATTTATAAGTCAATATTGTATCTAGGTGTCATTGACCTCCCATCAACACTGCCTCATCTAATAGAAGCACATCAATTATTGAAGTCTGTTCTGTGTGTCACACATGATTACATGGATATGTTCATATACACTGAACTGAACCACCACAGAAACAGCGCACATTACATCACAGCAATGACCGCCATACAACGGTCTTATGCCAAATCCAGCGATGAACATCATACAATGACCGTATACGGAATCCCAGCAATGAGCATCATACAATGGTCCTACACCAAATCCCAGCAATGAACATCATACAATGGTCCTACACCAAATCCCAGCAATGAACATCATACAATGATCCTACCAAATCCCACCAATGACCATCATACAATGGTCCTACACCAAATCCCAGCAATGATCGTCATACAATTGTCGTACACCAAATTCCAGCAATGATCGTCATACAATGGTCCTACACCAAATCCCAGCAATGAACATCATACAATGGTCCTACACCAAATCCCAGCAATGAACATCATACAATGGTCCTACACCAAATCCCAGCAATGAACATCATACAATGGCCGTACACCAAATCCCAGCAATGACCATCATACAATGGCCGTACACCAAATCCTAGCAATGACCATCATACAATGGTCATACATTAAATCACAATATTGGCCATGGTTATGAAGTACATCATAGCAATGATGATATTGTAGTCCCAGCATACATTTGGGGGAAAAACTGCACTCTTCAGTTATGAAAATTACATGATCTGTGAACCCACACTGACGCTATAACTGGGACGACATGTTCATAAACCCGCTAATGCCAGCACGTGTGGCGACACTTGCAATCCACTAAGGTTATGTCTCTGTTTATGCTTAGATCGTATGTTCAAATAACAAGCTCAGCACAGAACATCTTTACACAGTACACATTTGTAGTGATTGTCGACACGATGCTGACAGCCTAAACAAAGTCTGGTTTTGCGTCTGTGCGTGAACCCATACGTATCCATCGACTTATCTGGATGTCCACCAACTGGTGCTTTTGATGGTTGGTGTAAATTCGTGCATCCATCTCTTGTGGTGTGTCAACCACATTTTAGTCATATAGTGTCACGGAAACTTTTAAATGTTAGACACAGGCCACCAAATGCAGAAAAAATGACTTGTCACATACGTAACTGTCTTACGCCTGATTTTCTGGTCCAAAACCTGGAAACCTCCTGCTTGCCACACACATGGGCCTTGTCCCTTTCTGTACTTTTTCAGGGCCAGTCACGTCTAAAGCCGATCTACTGAAGTCAAACTAGTCTGAATTATGATTAGGATCTCAGATTCATATTGCTCGTAAAAAGACCTTTCACTCAAGTACCAGCATGCCTTTCGTTCCAGAAAAAATATCCGAGGTCAACAGCTTTTCTCAGCACGCATTGGGCACATTGCGCCCAATATGAGCCAAGAAAAGCTGCTGACTCAGCCCAAAATTTGCACTTAAAGAGGTAAAATAGAGGATGCCGCGACTCGCAGGTCACCAAAATGTAATCAGGTCAAGAACTTAGTGTCATGGTAAAATTGACGTAATTTTGAGTTTGATGTGGCCTGTGACTCACCAAATAATCTGCTATCAAAGAAAGAGTCTGCTATGAATGGACAGTTGGACGCTCAGACAAGCTGAAAATTACCAACCCATCTAAGCTTGGGGGCGGGGGCTATAAAAATTGTGATCAAATGAAAAACAGCTGGTACTTGCTACCTGATGCTTCAAATCATTCACTTAAGAACTACACTTCCAAATTGGACTATAATTGTCAGGTGATTTTAATTTCTGGACAGGTACATTCCAGGAAGTGTCACTGCATGGCTCCTCATGGAAACCTGGATTTGAGGTTGGTGGATATTGTATGTATGTATATTCCAATAATACACGAAACACAAAACAAGAGGCTCATGGCCCTAAGTTCTCGCCTGTAATGCAAACGGATAAATTTAAGTGACGGGCTAGGATCTGTTTAGTGACCATATGGGTGAGAGGAACTCTGGTATCACAAACAACAGACCAGTTCATAGGACTCGGGTTTATTCTGTTCACTTCGGGAAGCACACCCTGCTTTGTTTACATTTTGTGCTCTACCATGCTGGCCGGATTACATGTGGAAGCGAGAGTAAAACACAGGATGTGCTTGGATTTAACGAAAAATCAAACCGTCAGCAAACTATAAACGCATGGGGGGGGGGGGGGAGATTTTAGTGCTAAACACACTGCAAGGTGCACAGCAGCTTAATCTGCATTAAAAATTTCACTGCATATAGCAGACTTGTTAAAATTTACTATATTATTTTTTTAGAATGACATTTGTGATAATTTCCGTGAAATTCTTAGCGCAATTCGGGAGTCGGAAGGGCAGACAGCACATGCCTAAATTTTCAGGAGACCCCTGAATGATTCTGGAGCGTTAGCAAGACACTGAGGAGCTCCAGACAGACAGACAGACAGACATGAGTGATAGCATGAACTCTCCAGCAGAGCTAAAAACCCTCATGGAACACTAGATACCTCTGATTGCAAAGAGTCACAGAAAGAAAGTCTTCCCTGCACATGCACTGATCCTTGATGACTACCACCCATTAACAGCAATGCAAACGGTCTAGGCTTTGTAATGAGCCAAAATAGGTACATATAATTATGCTTTACAGAATACTTTCACCTTTCAGATTGCCATATGACCTTGATTTTCAGGAAACAATAGTGCTTTCATACTCATAATCTGGTTCAATGATGCACCGGCCAATAAAAAAGTTGCCTTTTATCCTCTTCACCAGTGATAATCACTATCCTTTGATTTATTTCTGGTAAGTTAACAGGGGGACCAATTACCAATTACCAATTACCAATTACCTATAGGCAACAGCGTTCATTTCACAAAGCCGAACAGTCCCTGTAGCGACAGAACAGATACTGTGGAAAATATGTGGAACTTAGTCCACAGACTCAGTTGCAAAATCAAATTCAAACAACATTTCAGTATTGCACTCGCACACACACACCTCTTTTGCTTTTCTAAGTCAAAATTGAGATTTGACTAAATCCCACAATGATCCCAACATTACATGACAATAAGGCACAACTAATGGATCCTGCCAAGCCCAGTGTAATCCCACCATAATCTGACTATTTTGGACTGGGACATTTTGACACTGTACTGACAGCAGGCAAAGCCTTTATATCCTGGATGTCATGTTACACAAAATAAACACACGAACCAATTCATACTCAAAACTCCACTTTCATACACTGTAACCAGGAAATCTTACAAAGCTGGATGCATTCATTAGAGTACGTAGTCTGAATCAATCAAATACAACAAACCTGAATGTGTCACAAACAAAACAAAGCAAACACGCAATCATAAAATGAAACAAAAATTACTAGGTACATACTGTGAGAGGAAATAAAAGGAAAGTCATGAAGTTGTGTCTATCTTTGCACAAAAATAATCCACAGCTTCCTGTTTTTGCAGGTTGAAAATTAAACTCCCAGTTTTGCCACCACACCTGTCTATAATAACTAAGAAGCAGGATAATGCACCCTGCAATATAGCAAAACAAAGGACGCACAAATCAAAAAGAAAATTGAGTTACGACACTTACTGTTCATATTGTCCACGGAGTCAATAACCAGGAAGCGCAAGGCTTGTCCTGTTCCCATAATGAGGCTGCCGTGTCAAGCAAACTACATGTACGTCCTGCAAGGACTGCAGACTCGTCAATTATTAAGGCTTACAATCCTACCCTGGCCCCCAAAAGCTTATGCCTCGATCACTGTCTCTCTATCTCTGCATCCAAATTGTCCATCAAAGTCCTCAGTCCTTAGTTTCCATGTGTCTACGTAACTCAGTGGTAGGGTGCCCAGGGGAAACAGGGCGGGGGGGGGGGGGGGGGGGGGGAGAGAGAGAGTGTCATTCAAGAAGTACAGTTTAAACAATAATATAAATAATATATGAGAGATGTAAGATTTAAGTTAGATAGAGTGTCCAAAGGATATCTCTGTTATACCAATTCTTTGGGACTGAATGGTATAAAGATTTCACAAGGGCATACAAATAACCTGCCCCTCCAAAGCCTTATTTTCTGCACTGGTTTGACATTTCACGTATAGCTTTGTTTCATGTAACATGCAATTTGTAAATCTGTCAGCAATAACGAGTGTCTGTGTCTTACTACAGGTGAGATCCAGCCATTTATGCTCCACTTCACTTTTCCTGGAATGGACCATATTCCCCATGATACATGAGGTTTATAGACTCTACCTCCATGGACACTTTTAGTGGGAATCAGGGATGGAGGATGTACAGACATGTAGAACACACATTTCTCAATTCACTGGCATCAACCCAGGTTGAACCCAATTATACTGTAATCAACTATGTCTCAGGGGCCAACTCAGAACCTGCATTTGTAATCAAATAACAAGGACATGGGGAAGTTGATTTACACTGCATGTTCTTCCATCCCCCCCCCCCCCATTTTTACAGGGAAATCAGATAAAGCTGTATGCTAAAAAGCACTTTGACAACAAATGGAGACATCAGGGATGTCATTTACTGACCTTTTTTTTTTTTTTTTTTTTTTTTTTTGAGAATAAATGTTTCACTGATTTTCACATTTACATTTGATTTTCGTCTATCAATATTCTTCAGTTTCATCATTACAATTCCTGCAGGTTTGGAGACATAAGAGATTGGTACCACAGGCAAGTATATGGTGGTAACATTGCTTAATGCAGCCCCTGCCAGAAGGGGGCGCTGTACTCCCATCCCCACATCCACCATGTGCTGAACTGAAGGCCCATTTTTCAATTTAAAAATTTTGTTGACAATCCAGCATTTTTCATTAATCCCCCTAAAAATTAATTTTCCTTCAAATGGTCCAAAATTGCTCCTAATTTCCCTGAAAAAAGTCAAACTTTTCTTGTTGGGGCATAAGCAACACTATTGTGGTTAAAAATTGCCTCACTGAGGTCATTTTTTTGTGAAAAAGTATCATGATCAAGGGTGAATTTTGTCAAATTTGAGCTGCAGACTGCTCCAAAAAACATCGGCTGCTGCCCCCCCCCCCCATAAGATATAAAACAAAAACAAGTTTCCTTTTAAAAAGGAACCAGACTTGACTGGTATAAGTAGCATGAAAAGTGAAATGTAATTTAAACTAAGGGTTGAAAACATTGTCACTTAAAATGCCATTCACAGGGTCAATGTGATTATAAAATAAACAGATGTGCGCAGGATTGCATGTGTGTGTTCTGCGCATAGTCAAACAAACACGGATGCGCTACATTGCTTTTCGTGTAGTGATTGGCTGATATTACCATAACTCTAAAAAAGATATGTGTAAAAAACAATGTATTTTTAATGAGAATATGTAGAAAATATATGCGATGGAGTACCAAAATTTGTGAATGGGTTGAAGTGGAATTTTTCACACTGTATCTTTGAAAAAGAAATATGGAACTGTAAGTAGTATCATTGAGTGTGGAACTTGTAATCCCTCAAACTAAAACAATGCCAGGCTTCATAGAGTCTGGCAAAAACTTCATGTAGTGATGTTTTTGAGATGGGCCCCCCCTAGAAATGCCCTCTTGCAATGCAGCACAAATCAAATGTACACAGCTTGGTTTAATATTGCAGGGAACCAGGCTGGAGTCAGGACTTGACCTAATTACTACCCATAGCCCAGCCTTTATGTCTACCTTACCTTTTTCATTGATCAATTTTCAAAGTGACTATGCTGCACATAAGAATTTTAAAAAGTGACATATGCATATATTGAAAACCTCTCTGCTGATGTGGTCAATAGTTGACCTTATTTCATCTTCTTGCTTGTTGACTGAGGAGTTTAAAATAGGAAATTCAATTACAGCAATGCTAGTGCCAATAAACCTTGTGTGCTGATATAAAATGTCATCCCGTATTTTAAATTGATTGTGGGAATAATGAATTACATTCTGTGTAGTACAGGGGCCACATTGAAAATTAAACAATATAATTGTAGGTAGGAGAATGACATGCAGAGACTAGAGCACATTGAAGATATTGACTGGACATGCAGTTTACCCTCAGACATTGATAGCTGAGGAATCTGTAGGTAAATTAGTCCCATTAGCATTAATTGACCAGAATTGGTCTGATGTCATCAATGCCTCTAATTGCTCCTTTTTCCCACTCACAATGATACAGTGGACAGCTTTCTCTGCTACATTATGACTGCAGCTTCCTTGGTGCATTATGGGTGCAGCTTTCTCTGGTGCATTATGGGTACACCACAACTGGGGTGTGCCGAGGAACGTACTTGTTGACTAAGTCCCTACAGGGTTAAACATGTTCCTCCATCCACAGCAAGAGGGCAGTACTTCACAGTCAAACCTGGCTTTCATGATCACCCATGGGGACCTACCAAAAGTGCCCGTCAAGGATCTAGCCAATCATTGTGGGCCATTAGCATTCTGTTGTGTAACAACTGAACTTAAAAAAAAACATACTGGCTTTGGGACATGAGCATTTTATAAATTTTAACACTTTGGGCCAATTTATGAGGAATCTTCTCCAAACCAGTTCATATCCACAGGTTAGTCCCTTGTCTTGACCGAGTCCATTCCTATAAGAGTCCAACTGGTCTTGAAAGACCACTCTATGAGAAACCTTTACCTTGTCCTCCTCATGTTATAGGGAGAGCTCATTATACCAGATCCTTACAGGTGTGGAAACATTAGTTTAGCCAACCAGGATTAGGTTGGCCAAGATTGAACAGTGTAATTATTCAAACAAAAAATATAAGTAGGGCACAGATTGTAGGCAAACCACCCAAGCCACACTAGTCCTGATGTCGTTACTGCATGCACTCTACTGCAAGGTTCCTATGATTGCACTTGCACACATAATCAACTGCATTCACAGAAAAATGAACATCCAAACTGTTCCTATTCTTCTAATGCTGAAGAAAATACCAAATGTTAATATATCTCATATGAACAAGAGCCTACTTTGTCCTACTGCATTATGTCACCTGTGAAAAACTGCCGGCTTTGGGAGAGGACAGTTTTGTGGTCCTAGGGGAGATCGTCCAGGGCAGGTGTGACTGTAGTATGTGCCAGGAGTCAACTGTTTTCTACTCACACTGTATGGGTGCCAGTGAATATACATATTGAATGTCCTCTGTTTCAATGTTGCTTTTACTCTTTGGCCTTATTGGCTGCTGGAGTTTCATCCTCATCATGTCTATGTGTCTGTCTGTTGTCTGTTTGTTGGTCACACCTTGCACATGCAGCAACTTACTCTTGAGCAACTTGAGCTACTATCATGAAACTTGTAAAGTCTACTGTTTAGACATCTCACTGGATGCCCGGTTGAGTTGGACCTTCAATGACCTGGACCTGTTTTCAAGGTCACCAGAGGTCATATTTTCACTCTGGCAGTGGAGGTCTTGAGTGTATTATACTTTATGGTTCTCATGTATTAATGTTTAATTTCTGTCTATGTTTACCATCTAATACCCTATGAAGTAAATATTTTCTGAAAGAAAATATGACATCAAGTACATTCTGGTACTGAATATAAAATTTTAGTATTGCTGTTGATGTAATTAAATTCTAATTAACATCCTTAAATGTTGCATGAAATTTAAAATAGCATTTTAAGAAATAAAAATCAGATTGAGTTTAGTGTCAAATGGAAAAACGCAAAACACTCTCCAACACTGCATTTTAAATTTTTGAAAAAGGGCTTAGTTCTAATTTTAGTGCTGTTCAATTTTTTAAATTATAGAATTATAACTTCAATTTAAACATCCTGTAAATTTTGAACTAAGACCCAAAATTTAAAATACAGTTTTGCTGCCAGAATTGTACTGTTTCATTAGCTGTAAGGAAATGACATTTCCCATTTTTTGGTGTTTGTGCTATTTTTTCCACAGAAACAGGTAAAATTGTTTTTTTAATTAAGCAATTCAAATTCAATTTCTTAACACTTACAGAGATTTAATTATTTCCGATAACTTAATCTGTATGTAAACTTTTAAAAAATATACAGTTTATATATGATCTCAAACAAGAAGTCTTGCACATATATTTTTTATAAGGACATGTTTGAAGCAGTCATACTTTCTGCGTATTCAGTGCTGTGACAGTGTACCACATCCTTGAGGTTGTTCCTGTCATATTTCATTCTTATTATTAACAATCTTGTAACCAGCAAACCACTCTGAGTACGACTTGCAGACAAGATCTGTCAGAGCAGAAGCCTTCGGTTGCGAGGGTTTTGTGTGGTGCTCAACTGTCTCGTACAAACCTGTGGTCTATTTATTCTCCCCAGGCCACGCCTCACTCACTACTGTTTACTGTTGTCTTGTCCTCAGGGCAAGCTATTTTGATATTTTATTTGTACCCTGTTCTAACACGTACATCAATTTAAATACTATTTTATAATATTTCTGGTTGCTCTTAGGGCAAGTGCATTGGAAACGTTACTTGTCCAAATTGGACTTTCACTTGTCTCGCTGCAAACAGACAAGTGAATTGGATATATGTATATATAAATATATAAATATATATATACATAAATGTATGTATGTATGTATGTATGTATGTATGTATGTATGTATGTATATATATATATATATATATATATATATAATTTTCAAAGGGTGTCCTGGTTAGTGCTAGAACTAATTATCTACCATGGGCTTTCTATAAAATCAATACACATGACAGACACATAAAAGGATATTTCTTAGAGGAAATGATTCACGATTACACTGTACAACACTATTAACAGCATACTAAGAGCCCAACCCATGCCAAGGAAAGCTGTTGACCTGGGGCATGTTATCTTGATAGGTCTCATCTACAATTCTCAGTCAAACTGTTTTTTATTACCGTTGAAATAAGCTGGAAACACTGAATCAGAAATTTGACCAGAAGCCAGTTTTGGGGAGGCTTAAAAGTTGTTTGACATATTGACACTGGTTTCTCCAGTAGCCAACACTCTCTAGGGGCCTGTACTATTGTGTTGCCGCTTCGCTAGGGACCTCAATCTATTTCGCCCGCCAGGAGACAGAATGATACGGTCTAGTTTCTCCTCATAAGGTGCGTTATTGGCAGCAGATCTCAAATTGACACCATGTATTTCAGATGCAACCTTAAACATATTTCCACGTATTCAGACAGCATACCATTTATAGACTACTTTCTCAAAATTAATTCTTTCCTTGATAGTCATCCAGTCTAACTTAGCTGGCACACACAGGAACAATGTTATTAAGGTCATTTACAGAGAAATACAATGACTGAGTAACTTTTAAAATAAACATTTTACCAAGAATCGGGAGAATATGAAACAGCAATGTGAAAGACTGAGCTTGAGGGAACATTGGACAAGCAAAATAGGAAGTCTTACATGGCAAGGTTTATTTTAGTTTGTCATACAATTTTTTAACTTCAGGATTTCCTCATTGTCACATGGAGGCTGAACAAACAAAAGCACATGGTGCTGTGTATATGGTACTGACTGTAACTATCTCAAACTGGCTGCAACTCAGATGTCAACTTTAAACCCTGTCCCCCTCCAACCAGCCAAAACCAGCTACTGGTCAAAATTGATGATGTCTGCTTCAAAATTTTTGACTAATTTCAATAGCAATAAAAAACAAGAGGCCCATGGTCCTGTTGCTCTGCTGGCATATATAGGGATAAATAATAGAACTAGGAAAGATGATTTACTGCATAGCAAATCAGTGTGTGTGTCTTCAAAGCATATTGGTATGGCAATGTACAACTATTCCATAACACAGGAGTAGAAGTTGGAATGGCGTCTCTATCTTTTATTGCTTTGAAGTTATTTAAGCTTTAAAATTTCTAATGGTGCTATTTAGCATAATTTAAATTGCTACAACTTTTATTTTTAATTCATTAGGTGTGCAATGGTCAACAACCCCCCACAAGAAGTTGGAATGACATCTCTATCTATCATAGTGTTAAAGATATTCAAGATTGAAAATTTTGAATACTGCTAATTAGCATAATTTAAATTGCTACAACTTTTGTTTTAGATTCATAACATGCACAATGGTCAACAACCCCCCCCGTAAAAGTTGAAATGACATATCTATCTATAATAATTTTGAAGATATTCAAGTTTTAAAATTTCAAATGCTGCTAATTAGCATAATTTTAATGACTACAGCTGCTGCTTTAGATTCATTACATGCACAATGGTCAATAACCCCCTAGTAGAAGTTAAAATGACATATTTAATAGTTTTGAAGATATTCAAGTTTTAAAATTTCAAATGCTGCTAATTACATAATTTGAATTGTTACAACTTTGTTTTAAATTCATTGGATGCGCACTGGTCAATAACCCCCTAGAAGAAGTTGGAACAACATCTCTATCTATTGTACTTTTGAAGATATTAAAGATTTAAAATTTCAAATGCCCCTAATTTGCATAATTTTAAACATTTGCTTGGTACAGACACACTGTCTAGTTTGATAATGCTTGGTACAGACACACTGTCTAGTTTGATAATGCTTGGTACATCCACACTGCCTAGTTTGATCAGGTTGCCCGCAGTGGTTTTGGAGCAAGCTGTGCCATTGTTAAATTGATATAATTATTCCTGTACTGACCATGCTATTTTGTACTGCTGACCATTATGTTTATGTAATTTTTTTTTTAATATAAAAATTCCAAGAAATGTTAGTTGTATCACTTTATGGGTATCTTTGATAGTGACCAAGTCAAGATACATATACTTTCTCAGAACATTATATAATGAATAGAGATCATGCAGGCTGTAATGTTACAGAAGAAAACCAAGGGATTATGACACAGGCATAGCTGATGCACTGAGAAGCCAGCCGAGTGCTCATTTAACCCTTTCCCCCTTGAATTAAGACTGAATCAACAGCTTTCCTTGGCATGGGTTGGGCACAACCCATGTCAAGGAAAGCTGTTGACCTGGGGCATGTGATCTTGATAAGTCTCATGTATTCTCAGTCAAATTGTTTTTCATAACTGTTGAAATTAGTTGAAAACACTGAAGCAGACGACATTTGACCACCAGCCGGTTTTGGCCAGTCTTAGGGGGAAAGGGTTAATATATACACTGGTGCCCCTCTTACAATCCTCCCATTCACTAAGCCCACTCTCTCCGCAGCAAGTCTGGTATTTTTATTTTATCCTCCTCTTCAAGAAAGACCACATCTCTTATGAGGCCATATTTTTGACACACTTTGGGTGGCCTTATAAGAGGGGGACCACTGAACAGCACACAGTAACATTGATTTAATTAATTATTCACACAATAAAATTTGAAAGGCTCTCACAAATCCATCAACATATTTGTCCTTAGTATGATGCTCATTGAGTATTTCAACATGGAAGTTTGACTCTTGTGACCCTATAATGACCTGACTTTTGCCAAACAAATTTCATCAATCCATGGAAGACACGTTAGGTATGACAAGGATCTGTTGGATGCCTCTCAGGTGACACGACAGGTATCACGAGGATCTGTTGACTGGCCTTCAGGTGACACAACAGGTATCATGAGGATCTGTTGGGTGGCTCTCAGGTGACACGATAGGCATCACGTGGACCTGTTGGGTGGCTCTCAGGAGACACAACAGGTATCACGAGGATCTGTTGGGTGGCTCTCAGGTGACACGATAGGCATCACGTGGACCTGTTGGGTGGCTCTCAGGAGACACAACAGGTATCACGAGGATCTGTTGGGTGGCTCTCAGGAGACACGATAGGCATCACGTGGATCTGTTGGGTGGCTCTCAGGAGACACGACAGGTATCATGAGATCTGTTGGGTGGCTCTCAGGAGACACGACAGGTATCACGAGATCTGTTGGGTGGCTCTCAGGAGACATGACAGGTATCATGAGATCTGTTGGGTGGCTCTCAGGAGACACGAAAGGCATCACGTGGATCTGTTGGGTGGCTCTCAGGAGACACGACAGGTATCATGAGATCTGTTGGGTGGCTCTCAGGAGACACGACTGGTATCATGAGATCTGTTGGGTGGCTCTCAGGAGACACGACAGGTATCATGAGATCTGTTGGGTGGCTCTCAGGAGACATGACAGGTATCATGAGATCTGTTGGGTGGCTCTCAGGAGACACGACAGGTATCATGAGATCTGTTGGATGGCTCTCAAGTGATTACACTTCATAATGACATTGACAGTTGACTTGACCAAGAGGTTGATGCAGAGGACCACACCACTTCCTATGTCCTTGTTTTCTTCCAGAAAGGCAATTAAGACAAGAATGCCACGAGCTCTTGAACTGGGTAGACTAATTTCCCTCATTAATGAACGCCACGCCCCCTTCTCAAGACAAGCCACCTCTCTTATAAGGCCACCCACTTGTGGTGGTCCCATGTCAAGTGAAACTTGATCATGAACAACATACATCTGTTAATTTGAAATGAATATCACCCAAGAATTTACATATTTTCTTTTGCATGATGTTACTCTAAACCTGAAAGAGGTCAAGGTCAAGGTCAATGTTCTTCCTTTGACCAATCAGGCTACAGTGTAGTGACCTTGTGACATGCCCCTTGACCTGTCAGGTTTTGTAAGACTCAATCAAGCTGACCAGACCTGTCATTGCTCCAGTGAGGATTCTCTGTATGCCAAATCTGAATACGAATCTGGTGCTTAATAGCAGCCACAACTCATGGGGTCAGTCGTACGCATTGCAGTTACAGAAATAATTACTTCTCACCTAGTGGTTGTCTTGCTTAGCGTGGGTGGTAGCTTTGCAAAATGAGCTTAACAGAATTTTTGTACATCGTAAATCTTATACAACATCTGGGTATTGTACAATTGTATAATTATCATGGTGACACTTGCTGGTCATTACCACGTATAGCAGACATGTACAATCTTTACAGTTGTACACCAGAGGTACATGCAAGAGTGTATCTGTCCTGTAGACCACCTCTCATCAGACACTGCACTTCTTTTTACGATTGCTTTTTCCTGTCACTAGGGGCTGTGCCTCTGGATCAATGTCCCTGCATTTTACGACTGCCTGCATTAGGAGACCAGCTTTGGTGGCATTAGGAGTTGCCTTATACAGCAAGGACAGCTGAACAAATACCCAGTAGACACTGCTGCTTACCTACATAAATAAACACTGAATACTGAGCACCATGGTTGTGACATTTTGAGCAGTATGGGATGCAGAATAAAAAACTTGACCAAACAAATGACGTCCAACCAATATGATTTAGTGGTTCATACAACAGCCCGGTGGTCAGTGGACACTCCCGTAGTGTTCAATCGTCAACAAACAGTTCTACTTCTTCCCTGTATATTCTGCAAAAACACAGCCTTGAGCTAATTCAAAACTGACACACTCTACTAATTCACTGAAATTGCAATGCAGTCAATGATTCCTGCTGCAAATGAAAAAGGAAAAAAAAAAAAGGCGACGCTATGATAATGTGATGTTAGTGCATGTCCAGAGGAACATGTCTGCAAGGGAAGTCACAGCTTGTTTAAGATCAATATAAAATGGTGGGACCCAGTGGGGCCCTGTTATGGCTACTTGTCCACGATCACACTGCACGGCAGCTCTCGCCACTCGCGCCTGGTCCACTGCCAGCAAACATAACATGGATGAGACCTCATACTTAATCCTGCCAGATTATCCAGGCTCAAATACTCAATATTGATACAAAGTCAATCATTAATACAATGACTGAATGCTCCCCTGCACCCACACTATAGCATACGGACAGCTGTAACACCTGAAAATGTGCCTAGGTCAGGTGGATTTACCACAGGGATAGTCCCACGTGGAAGCCCCGAGTCAGGGTACCAGCAGTCGACATGACGAGTGCAGGGACATGGAGTCCACAATCTTGGTGTCCTAATCCTGCCCTACCTGCCGGCTGTCAGCTCACAACTTACCATGAGAAGAGCAAGTCCACTGGAACACTTGCTTTAAGGGATTCATCCAGTCGCCATTGTAATCCCCACATATGATTTTCAAAGATTCTGGCAGATTCAGTTGCCATGGAAACCAGTGATGTCACGGATGTCCAGGTTTTGTTGATGGTGGGGGAGGGCAGTGTTCTATTGGCTGGCTACAAGGCTTACACCAGAATGTGTTTAGCTTAGATCACCGGGATGCTGGGACATACATGTCTGGTAAGGGGAGGGGGGGGCAGCGGGGGAGGGACTAATCTGCCTCTCAACATATGGCTACAGTGACAACACATCCCAACTGTCAACAGTCTGAGAAAACATTACACCTTCATTTAATCTGAAACTGCCACTAGCAATCAGTCACGGGATAAATGATTAAACAGTTTTCCACACATGGGTGGGTTTTCTTTCCCAATGACAGGCAGAATATTTGTGCCTATTTCTGCACGCTCTTCCCCCACACATAAAATGGATAGCAGTGCATCCGATATTGATATAAATTGATTTGGGAAAGTCCATTCCGGCAGAGACAAGACAATCAATGTACATGGAAAGGCATATGGATTATTCCACTTTTGTCTGAGGGGTCAGTTGGTGTTGATTGCAGTTATGTGTTGTCTTCTCAGGAGAGACAGGTGCCATAGAGATCAACAGACCAATGATACTTAACCAGTGCAAAACATCACAGAAGTCACGCTCTTCTGAATTATCTTAAGGATTACAGACTCAAGTAGGCCCATACTGCAGCAATACCCTCCATTCAAGTAGCAAAGCCTGCCATTTCCTCTAAGATCACTCCAGGTCAACAACTTTCCTCAGTGTCCTGTGGGTCCACTCTCCCCAAGCACATCAAGGAAAGCTGTTGACTCAGTCTGTCCAGCACTCAAAGGGTTAAAACATACACCGTAGGTGTAAGAATATTTCCGACGGACAGCCATCAATCAGAGGTGGCGCTGGTTGGGTTCTATGGCACACGGGACTGCTGCCTTCAATCTGTTTTTAATTCATGCTGGCTCAGGAAGCCAGCAACCAGATGAACAGCTGTCCTCCTCTGTCAGCACCAAATGGTCATCAAATTCTATTTTTGTTTGCTCAATCAATTCTACTTGTATTCATATTTTTGCTTCTCTCATTCCATATATTCATTTCAATCAATACATGAGAGCACTGTTGTTAAGATAGCCGCATCTATTTTGTATTTGCATTTACATTAATGTCTTTGTCCAATCAAAGGTTCAAAAGAAATAATGTTATTCAACATCTATTGCTGGTGGATACATCAACACTTGACAGCAGGGACAGATGGAGGAATTTCCCAGTGAGGTTTAATTTTCCTGTGAGCTGGGGCAAAGAGCGCAAAGCACCCCTCCCCCCCCCCCCCCCAAAAAAAAAAAAAAACCAGTTGACTCACTCCAATTATTATTATTATCTGTAAAAATACCCGAAACAACTATATGTTTTTGGAATGGTTTGGATCTTATAATTTCGAATACACTGAAATAAAGCAACCTTTATGGCAGGTATTACCCAACCTGGTGAGAAGTATGACTGTCATGCAACCATTAAATCTCATTTTTTCTCTGGTTCTCAAATACAAGACCAGACTTTGTGCAAATCAAATATGATGAATTTTTCAGGAACGGGCCTTTTCAATTTTTTTCACAAAGTAGACTATTCCACAGGTTTCCAAGTGTAAACCTTAAGGATCCAAGAAATTACCTTGATGCCACCCCCTCCCCCTGAATGAGTGCAAAATTAAAATGGACTGAGAATAGAACACCTTTGTGCACCCTCCCTGCCAGTGCTTCCAAGGTTACTGGACTTTTTTTTTTCACCTGTTTTCATGACGATGACTAACAGATATGGCAACAGGTGAATCCCTTGCTGAACCCATACACCTACCTGGCCTATATGTACCCGGAGATACTCTGGTGCAGTGCATGATGATTACAGCATGCTTAAAGGTTGAACAAGTCATATCCTGAACACCTGAAAGGTCAGCTTGGGTCCACATGACATCCCTGCCCTCCTCCCTTGTGTCAATTATGCTAACTGATCTGAGAGGCAGAATCATTCTCCAAGTTGGTATGTGTGTAGGGCCAATGATTTTCCGCTTTTTCCGAAACCGAAGTGGAATTGTCCATTTCTTTTCATACATGTATTGAAATTTGATATTTTTCTTATATTAATTATATATAAATATATAGCAGTGAAATGGAATTTGAAAATTTTTTGCTGATGAAGCGGAATTCCTCTTTTTTTGAAACAGAAAATCATTGGCCTTTTGTGTGTGTGTGTGTGTGTGTGTGTGTGTGTGTGTGTGTGTGTGTGTGTGTTTGTGTGTAGATGGATGTGTGAGGTGGTAGGGGGTGGGGGTAGGGTAGGTGAGGGCTCTTGGTTGCAATGATACATTCGGAGCACAATCAAATGCAGTGTACTGTCAGGGTCTGGTCATCATATACCTCACTAGTTTAAATATTTACCCTTGATACCGAGGTCCCACGAGGAATAAAATGATACATACATGTATTAATGGGAAATTGCAGTTCCTGCTCCAGGTTTCAAGCAGATATTATCAGCATGTAAGTTTTCTTCTACACTTTGTAAAAGCAGGTGAGTGCAGCTTTAAATCTTTCTCTTTTTTTCCTATGATTTTTTAAACATTCTAATTGAGCGCATTCAATGGTATTGTAACCTTAGCACTTATGTAGTCACACAGTCATGTGATCGAAGCAAATCAAGAACTGATAAATAAGATAGCCCAACTTTACAGCCTTTTTTTTCTTCCATGAAAGCAGACTGAAGTTCTTCCCTTGTTCTCCCTGCACCTACCAGCCTTCACTTACTGCAGATATCCACCCCTATTCTCTGTGACCCCCATGTATTCATTTGTTTTCACATTAATTAACATTGAACTTCAATCAACCAGACTTCCTCCTTGTTGTAATATAATGCTGGTATCAAAGTGATCAGGTTTCCATGGGGGGAAAATGATCTCTGGAATAGAATCCAAGCACAGATGAAAGGAAGTGGTTTTGCTGACAAAATTTTATAGGGTTTAGTTTCCTTGTGAGGAAAAACAAAAAATACATGTGTGTGTGGAAGATATCTGCCTGTTTTTAGTTTAAAGTTTTTAAAAAATGTGTTTTTTCATGTTTCTTAGTAAATTAGAGATAAAATGACCATAATCATGTGTGAAATTTCAGACAAATGTGCAGTGCATGTCAGAGCCCAACTTTAACTCTTTCAGTGCCAAGGCTAACTTAAGTCCATCTACTTATATCAAACTACTCTGAATTATAACAAGGATCCCAGATTCAACTTTAACTCTTTCAGTACCCAGGTAACTAAGGTTGATCTACTCAAATCAAACTACTCTAAATTTTAACAAGGATCTCAGATTCATATTCCTTGTAAAAAGACCTTTCATTCAAATACCAGTATGCCTCTAGTTCTAGAGAGAATATCCCAGGTCAACAGCTTTTCTCCGCGTGCATTGGGCGCATTGCACCCAATGCACACAAAGTTTAATCACAGCGACTAAAAGTTGGGAGATGACAAGCTTAAGCCTGACTGCACAACAATTTGTTCTGAGTGATTGATAAAGTACCAGGCAAGGCCCTGACAGCTAAAAAACGAAACAAAGTTGGTAAGTTAGTTCGACCGGTTTCGCCACTAGTGGGGCATCATCAGGGACTGAACATGACAGTTGTGTTTATTATACCTCAGAGGGAAATCCGTACACGTGATTGGTTAATTGGGCATGGGACAGTTTTGCCTGTCCACTTCTGTGAAAGTACTGTCCACCGCTCACTGTAGCGCTAGATGGCGCTGCACCTCTGATGTCGCATGACTTATTGTTCTTCGGTATAATAAAACAAATGGTGCCCTTGGCCTTGGGGGACAGGAAGAATTGTGAACCTGAGGGATGGACTGTCCACCCTCCGCTTCGTGTCGGGTGGACAGACCATCCCTCAGGTTCACAATTCTTCCTGTCCCCCTCGGCCAAGGGCACCATTTGTATAATGTCTCTTACATACTACAGTATAAACATGTGACGTTGCTAACGTTGCTAGGCCAATGTTGTATGCAGGTTGTTGATCCTGCCTAATTGAAATTTTGTTGACCCGTCTTGTGATGTGGCGTAGAAGATTTGAGCCCTGTGGCATATGCTCCTGTTTGCTGTGTCTATGACCTCATAGGCACAGGATTCTCCTACACTGGGATGTCCCAGTACTGTGAAGTTGCCCAGTTGAGCATGAGATGAATATTTACAAAAGTTTAGGACTAATTCTGTGACATGGTCATTGGTATCAATCCACTGTGCATATTTCAATGATACATAAGCTAAGTAAGAATACACATATTGTTTCAACTGTCGTGGTAAAACTAGTGTTTGTACCTCCTACATGGACATGGAAAAATAAGCACAGAACATAAAATGTTTTTCTGAGTAGACAACCTAACTATTTGGCACTAGAACTTCCCACAGCAAGTATTATTTTAAAAGACATATAAATTGGGAGAAATATCAACCAGGGTCTTGATAGGAGAGGTTGCAATTTGCAAATTTTATGTGTATTTGGCTGAATACATAACCCAATACACAAATTTCTTGCAGGATACAAGTGTGTATTCCCATAAGATTCTATGTTAAAAGCACCGTAAATTGCTTTATTTTTGCATAAATTTTCACGTTTTCGGTATTTTTGACATTTCAATGGAGTATTAATTTCACTGTTTTGGACATAATACCTATTCAAACAATTTTAAAATACTATTTCTCTATGTTTTTATTTTCATGGTTTTGTGCCATCAGTGAAATAAGTGAAAATAGGAGTACAGCAAAATTAAAGCAATTTGCAGTAAGATTTTATAAGTTGAATAGTTTTGCTGCAAAAGATATCAAATTTAGAAGAGTACTTTAACTGTATACAACCACTCACCGCAAAAAAATTGGTGTTATAGGCAGAGCAGTTTTAAAGTAACATAGGTGTAAATTACAATGGAAACTTATGGAAATACACATAAACTGTACCTAGCCTGCCTGCCTACAGAGCCCTCTACTGAGAACCCACATGAACCAGCTGATCTTGACCTTACCTATCCATCAACGTGTAGGGAAGAGATGATTCACAAATATTTAGGATGATTTTATTAATGAAATATTCTGGAGAAGACAGAAAAAAGTCAAGATGAGTGACAACAGGTGTTGTGTGAATTTAAAAAATACCATTCAAAGAACGCAGTACCCTTTCACGGCCTTCAATCTCTTTTCCTGTAAGTGAATAGGAATAGTGTCCCATAGTATCACTTAAAAACTTCCTTACTTATACCAATACTACCATTGTGCACTTGACCTTTGACCTCAAAAAGTAGGTCAAATATACAGCTATGACCTCTATTTTCACTAGGCTCCTAGATCACTCTATGAAGCTTCCTGTGTGTAAGATTTAGATTGCTAGATGCAGGCTTTCAATAGTTAGAGCAGTAACGTTGCTCAGCACATGTGACTACTGTGTGACCTTGAGAATTAGGTAAAGGTCAACTATGCTTGCACACAAAGTAGGCCATATAGGAGTGTACTATCATGTGCAATTTGAAAGTCCTGTCTCAAAAATTTCTGAAGTTATGGTGGTAAAACCATGGGACAGACAGACAGACGGACAGACGGACGGCGCAGGGTACAACAATACCTGTCGGCCTCATAAGGCCCAAGGGTAAAAATGTTTGTCATGAAAAATTACTCTATGCAGGTGGTCCATGTTTTCTCTCTTCCAGTTTTACACACCATTTTTAAATGTCCCCAAAATGACAGTCTTAACATCCAACATCCTCCTTGAATTTGAACTTTTCTGACCCAGAAAGTTTTGATGCAGGTTTGTATGCTGCTGACAACAGGAGCAACTGCACCATGAACTGCATGTGCCTTACAGGTCATAAGAAAATGTCTCTCACCTTCTGTATCAATACTGCCACGTGACCCTGACACCTTCAAATTGGGCACCTGCTTAATGGCTGCCATGGGAACCAAACCCTCCAGAACCTGACTGCTACCATCAGAGGGCGCTGTACGTATCACACACCAGTCTGGATTTCCATTGGGTGCAGTATCGAGGATCTCAACCTGCTGACCCTTTGTGACTGTAAGTTCTTGTGCGGAGCTGGCTGTGAAGTCTTCTATCACAATCCAAACGTCTCCACTGGCCGGCTGAAAATAATTATAACAACGCCATTAAGCACACTGCCAAGATCATATTGTACCAGTCTTATTACAGATACACATGAGGCCTCATGTATGAAGACTTGCTTTCGGGAGACATAGTCTGCAATTTCCTACAATGTGCAAGAGCTCTCTCTCTCTCTCTCTCTCTCTCTCTCTCTCTCTCTCTCTCTCTCTCTCTCTTCTCTCTCTCTCTCTCTCTCTCTCTCTCTCTCCTCTCTCTCTCTCTCTCTCTCTCTCTCTCTCTCTCTCTCTCTCTCTCTCTCTCTCTCTCTCTCTCTCTCTCTCTCTCTCTCTCTCTCTCTCTCTCTCTCTCGTCTCTCTCTCTCTTCTCCTCTCTCTCTTCTCTCTCTCTCTCTCTCTCTCTCCCTCCCTCCCTCCCTCCCTCCCTCCCTGTGTGCTACGGCTGTGAAGATATTGAGAATTAAAAATTCCTCACATTTTCAAAAGTAAAAAATAGAGCAGTGTTGCTCATTACTCATTGGATGCAGTTCAAAACATGGCATAACGTGTATGTGGTGTAAGTTGGAATAACATCAAAACTTCTATGTATTGCTGTAAATGTGCTTATCTTATGTGTATAAATTTTGATTGTTTTTTGCATTCCAGGCATTTCACTGCAGTTTTAATTTCACCGTTCTGGACATACTTCCTATTAAACCCATGTTCCTCTTTATAAGGTCCCTGATTGACAAGATGGATTCTGACACAGTGGGTTCCTGGGCTGTCACTGGAGCAGCTCCCATTATTTGCATGTTAAATGTCCCTGCATCATAGTATGATTCTGCTGTGACAATGACAAGACCGGGTAGAAGGCAGCACTGGTGACACAAGGACCAAGCCCTGGACACAGGCCTTTTTCACAGGCGGATAAGTCAAATTTTGTGCCGGAGATCAATTATTATTACACACATATACACAAATATATATTTCTCAAAAGGCCACTATCAACAGATCCTAAATAAAATGAAATTATGATCCTTTGTTTATATTTGTTGTGTCAATATCTTCTTTGATCTGAAACTGTGATGTGACATGGGTATACAAATGTGGAAATAACTTGTTGCTGGCTCAATGAAATTGTAATCTGTTTTCACCGATTTACTCCCATCACAAGTCACTAAGAATGTGTCCCATAGATTTTCTTTATTAATGTCTATTTAGGAACTACAAAGGGCTAAATCTCACAAACCCCAAATGTACAAAAGTAGCAACTTTGAAGCAAGGTAAGTGAAAAACAACACAGATACAACAATTCTATGGGATGCGGTTTTAGTCACAAATGTGGCCAGAAATTATCTGAAAACAGCTTGCAGTTGGATAAAACCCTAAAGAAGTTATTTCCACCTTAGTTTATCCACATCATACTGTGTTTTCTAATCAAAGAAATTGCTGTTTATACACCAGGTGAGCAAGTTGCAACTGTGGACACATAATGTATAAAAAGTATAAAATTCTTTGAGATACAAAATAGTTTGAAATATGATCACAACTAAAATTACGGAACTTCTGGATAAATTATGAATTCAGATACAAGCTACGAAAAAAACTTGACAATAATCATCCCCTCACCATGAATATCTATTAATATATCTGTGTATGAACATATGTATGTATATATGTGTGTGTGTGTGTGTGTGCGCACACATGTGTATTTGTATGTTTAAATATAAAACAGGTATCCCATATGAATCACGTCAGCAACATTTCTGCACACATATGAGCCTTATCAAGTAGTGGTAACTCCCATTCCTGGAGAGATAACATGTATCAAAATGCATGAGAACTTATGAACTTTACATCAAAGCAAACCAGTTAGCTGCCTTGGTCTTCCCTAAGTAATACATTATATACATATACATAATGTATTCATCCCAGTGAGCAGCTGAAGTACCCACAAGATAACGATGTATTAAGCTTTCAATTGAACAACATCATTCACGGTAGAATTGTTCTGATTTTTGAGCATTCAGATTACGAGGTAGGGGCCATAGTTGGAAGACTATATAGCACACATCTTTAACCCTGCCCCCTTGAATAAACACTGAGTCAACATCTTTCCTTGCCATGGATTGGGCACTATTAAGTGCCCAACCCATGGCAAGGAAAGATGTTGACCTTGGTCATGTTATCTTGATAGGTCTCATCTATCAATTCTCAGTCACACTGTTGTTCATTACTGTTAAAATTAGTTGAAAACACTGAAGCAGACGATATTTGACCACCAGCCAGTTTTTGGCCGTAAGGATAGGGTTAAGCTGAATGTAAAGGCACATGGTTTAGTTTACACCCTTGGATGTGAGTGTGTATAAATCTGTGGGGTTTCATAACAGGCCAAGTCCTGATGGACAAGCATGTGCATGTTACCAAGCAGGAGTGGTAGGCTTTCATCCACCAGACAAGCTGTCCCTGTACCAATGCCATAAATAAACCTGCTGCAGGCACAATCTAGCCCATCATGAGCACTAAAAGCTCTGTAACTGCGGTCTTGCTTCCTCATGGAACTGTGTGACAAAATGAAATTCCCATTTTGACAATTGAAATTACCAATTATTCTAAAAAGAAGAAATATTTGAAAAACAAAGAGATTATCTGCAGCTGAGATACATATGTGTAGATTACACCCCCACCCAGTCTGAAATACATATGAGTCCATTACATCCCCAAACAGTCTGATATTCATACATATGTACATTACATCCCCACCAAGTCTGAGATACATGTGTGTGTATCACATTCTCACCCAGTCTCAGATACATGTGTGTGTATTACATCCACACCCGTCCCAGATACATGTGTGTATTACATCTCCACCCTGTCTCAGATACATGTGTGTGTATTACATTCCCACCAAATCTGAGAAACATATGTCTACATTACATCCCCACACTGGTTGAAATACATATGTGTGTATTACACTCCCATCCAGTCTGAGATATGTGTGTATTACATCCTCACCTAGTCTGAGATACATATGTGTGTATTACATTCCCACCCAGTCTGAGAAACATAAGTGTGTATTACATCCCCACCAAGTATGAGATACATATGTGTGTATTACATCCCCACCCAGTCTGAGATACACATGTGTGTATTACATTCCCACCCAGTCTGAGATACATATATGTGTATTACATTCCCATCCAGTCTGAGAAACATAAGTGTGTATTACATCTCCATCCAGTCTGAGAAACATAAGTGTGTATTACATCCCCATCCAGTCTGAGATACATATGTGTGTATTACATTCCAATCCAGTCTGAGATACATATGTGTGTATTACATTCCCACCCAGTCTGAGATACATAAGTGTGTATTACATCCCCATCCAGTCTGAGATACATATGTGTGTATTACATTACCACCCAGGCTGAGATACATATGTGTGTATTACATTCCCATCCAGTCTGAGATACATATGTGTGTATTACATTCCCATCCAGTCTGATACATATGTGTGTATTACATTCCCATCCAGTCTGAGATACATATGTGTGTATTACATTCCCATCCAGTCTGATACATATGTGTGTATTACATTCCCACCCAGTGTGAGATACATATGTGTGTATTACATTCCCTTTCAGTCTGAGATACATATATGTGTATTACATTCCCACCCAGTCTGAGGCAGCCCCAGCCATCACTTATAGAGCAGGCGTAAAGAATGTTTGTCACTGAGGAACTGATAGGCAGATAACAGATCAGTTCAGCTTAGCTCAATTCAGCTCAGCTCAGCTCACCTCAGCTAAATGTCCCACACCAGTACTTACTTTCTAGGTTTTAAATGCTTACTTGAATTTTGTGATGACTGCAACATGCTTAAAGGTGCACAAGTATTAATTTCACTTGAGTGCTTCAAAGGCCAACTCGGGTGTACAAAACATTTTTGCTGTATATTCCCTTGTGTTTATTTATGCTAATGAATCTGATAAGGAGAGTCGTTTTCTAAGTTGGGGGTCTTTTGATTGTTGTGCCACAATCAAAGTGCAGTGTCAGTGGCCTGGCCATTGTCTGCATCATTAGTTTAACTGGTTGTAAGTTATATAAGGGTCCTGCCTATGTCTGGCACAAAATCAAAATGCACAGTTCAGTCAGATGCTGGTCATTACAAGCTTGATTAGTTTAACTGTTAATCATGAGCATCCTACAGTGAACTAAATACTGTGCATGACATATACAGTACGTGTTTCATGTATTGAAGGAACATCACCACCATGTGGACATCCATTTTCAAAAAGGCTAAAACTGATACATATGAACATTTTTTTCTTAAGGATTAGACTGAAAGCTCTGATTCTGTGGTGTTCTGAAATGGCAACTTTGTTGGCTCATAGGTAGGTTGGTATTGTCAGTTGATGGCCTCTCAGCCAGTACAAGCTATACTGACTGAGGTAACAGCCTATACTGACTGAGGTAACAGCCTATACTGACTGAGGTAAAAGCCTATACTGACTGAGGTAAAAGCTTATACTGACTGAGGTAAAAGCCTGTCTTCACCCAACTGCCTGCCTCACCCTATACTCTCAAAGGCAAACTAATCCAGCCTCAGGATGTAGCCTCTTGCTCAGTGCAAATTTAGCTAGCATTAACCTTTAGCCTCTCATCCAGTACAAGCTAATCTAGCCTTAGTTCATAGATTATATGGTACGTCAGCTGGCCAAAGTTTGTAACCTCATCCAGTACAAACTTAGCTGGCCTTATATTATAGCCTCAAGCAGTAAAAACCTTAGCTAGCCTTGTATTACAGCCTCATGCAGTACAAACTTAGATAGCCTTAGCATACAACCTCATCTAATACAAACTTAGCTAGCCTTATATAATAGCCCCATGCAGTACACACTTACCTAGCCTACAAGCTTTAGCCTCAACCCAGTACAAACTTAGCTAGCCTTATGTAATAGCCTCACCCAGTACAAACTTAGCTAGCCTTATGTAATAGCCTCACCCAGTACAAACTTCGCTAGCCTTAGTTAATAGCCTCACCCAGTACAAACTTAGCTAGCCTTGGTTAATAGTACAGCCTGACCGAACATGTATTTTGAAACCGAACCGGGTGCTAGGTACTCGGTACACATTACCGATCCCGAACCGGGCACCGTTCGGGTTCAGTATATGCAATTCAACATGCCATAAATAAACTTATACATCTTAGAATGCTGATTTAAAGCTATATTTAAACAGGGGTTTGTAGCTGTTACCCTTTTGCACTGGGGCATTACTATTTTTAATGTAATTCAGGTGATTAATGCAACTCATGTGACGCACTTAATTGCAAAGTAGCATTTGTTGCATTGTTTAAGGTTTCTACAAGTACGAAAAGTAACCTCAGTGACCTTCTTATTTAACTTTATTGCCAACATTGACAATGATAACCGAACTTGAACGTTTAGTGACTGTAAAAACTGAACCCGAGCCAGGCTTCAATCCTGAAACCCGGTTAGCTCGGGTTAGGTTGTTCGGGTTAGGTCAGGCTCTAGTTAATAGCCTCACCAAGCACAACCTTTATCTAGCCATAGTTTAAAGCCTCACCCAGTACAAACTAGCTAGCCTAAAACAGTATATGCTAGCTCACTGGCCATAGTTTATAACCTTTCATGCAAATACAACTCATGCATATTAACTTCCCATTGCAACTGCATAGCTGGTTGTCTTTGTGACTTTAGTCTTGCCTGAGGAGCTACAATCAGCTACCTTACAATGCAGGCAAGCAGGATATTAGCAATACTTTGGAAATAACGAACACTTTGTACAGGCAGATGGAAATGTTTTCTTATACTTAGCTTAGGAAGCACTAGATGATTGGACTTTGGCATTCATAAACTTAACTTCTCTGAAAGCCACTAATTTTGTAAGAATGGGGTATCTGGCCCTGTCTGTGACAGTGATACACCTGTTTGTGCTCCATGACTGACAGGTATGAACCCCGTGCTTTGTGGTGGGAAATAATATACATGTCTTATATTTGCTGGCCATTTTCAACTCATAGCCTCATCCAGCACAAGCTAGCTAGCCTCAAACAGTACAATGGTCCAGTCCTTTAATGTCATCCTTACAAATAGCAACATATAGAGGGTCAGAAAGGGGTTGTCTGTACTCCGTACCGGGGCTTTTTTTATTTTTCATAGAGCGCAGAGAGAAAAAATTATTCACCGTATAGCGTACTGACAGCAAACCATGTACGCCGTACTGATTAAAATTTATTATGCGTAAAGCATACCAGCAATACATGTTATATTCGTACCCATAATGAAAAAAAATGAACAATGAAAACAAAAGTCAACTTGCTGCAAAGTCAACATTCAGGTAAAACTGTAACAATTCAGGTTAAAATACGTAAAAGTATGTGGCATTTTTGTTCTTCCAGGTTACATAACCATCTCAAATTTGAAAATGTATATTGCGGATATCTTATTTTCTGTATTGTGTCCTGGAGAAAAATTATTTCCTGTACTCTGCACTGGTAAATTTTATTTTCTGTACCACTGTACCAAGACCTCCCCCCCCCCCCCCCAAATAAGAAAAACTCCCGCCCTTATGAAGGCCAATATTGTGGGAATATAAAGTCCATGTTCTTTTTCTGGAAACTGGCGGTCTGTCAAGGCATTCGTCTCCTGCATATGGCAGCAAAAAGCTAGGAGGACTACTGCAGAATGTAAATATTATAAAAACATGTCTAATTTTTTGTGTGTCTATATTTTTATAGTTTTTGCATTTCAGGCATTTCAAATAGTTTTAATGTCATCTTTTGCACGTGTTAAAATGCTATTTCTTTCTGTTCTCTTTCCAGAGTTTGGGCCCAGGAGCAAAATAACCAAAAATAGAAAGACAGCCAAATAAAGTAACTTTACAGCACTTCTCTTCATACCAGAAACCGCTCCATGTCTCAGTAGCCCCTCCACGTCTCAGCAACCCCTCAATGCCTCAGTAACTCCTTCCCATCTCAGTAACCCCTCCAGGTCTCAGTAACCCCTCCATGTCTCAGTAGCCCCTCTACATCTCAGTAACTCCTCCACGTCTCAGTAACCCCTCCAAGTCTCAGTAACCCCTCCAAGTCTCAGTAACCCCCTATGTGTCAGCAACTCCCCCATGTCTCAGTAACCCCTTCACGTCTCAGTAACTCCTCCACATCTCAGTAACCACTCCACATCTCAGTAACCCCTCCATGTTTCAGTAACCCCTCCATGTCTCAGTAACCCCTCCAAGTCTCAGTAACCCCTCCATGTGTCAGCAACTCCCCCATGTCTCAGTAACCCCTTCACATCTCAGTAACTCCTCCACATCTCAGTAACCCCTCCATGTCTCAGTAACCCCTCAATGTCTCAATAACCCCTCCATAGCTGTTCTGTAGTGATTGCAAACATACCACTGACACAGAGAAGGCTCCGGCCTAACCAGAACCTAACTGCAGCCACCAACCTCCCAGAATAGCCATAAGTGCCATCAAGAACTACACAGCACAAATCTGGCCTGCAAGTAAAATAAACGGATAGGAGAGATATTCCCTTCTCTGTTATCTATGTTTTTAAAATGTTGTATGTTTATGAGTACATTAATGTTTTATTGGTGGACGTCAAATATTAACAAAGTGTACAGGGTGTGTTGTATACCAGGTTAATATCTCTGCTTGGCCAACAACACATTGGCTTACTTACTGCTGTCACAATATTGAGTGGCAATTTGATACTGTTTAATCTCTGTAGTTCCTAAATATCTGCTCATACATGTATTTTAATCCATGAAAACTAACCTGTAACCCTCTGTCAAAGATTATGTTCACTGAACCTCAAACCCCAGGCAATGTTGAGTAAGCAAAAAAGCTGACAGCAACACAAAAACTTTGGTTATACATTGTAAATGCACATGCATATATATAAGTTTAGCAATTGGAACCCATTAATTTGTATGACCCAATGACAATGATATATCCATTGTAGTACTCCATCCAAATGATATTACATGTATATTTGAGCCTGACCAAACACGCGTTTACCAGGTTTCAGGATTGAAGCTCGGCTCAGGTTCGGCTTTTACAGTCACTAAATGTTCCGGTTCCGTTATCACTGTCAATGTTAGCAATAAAGTTGAATAAAAAGGTCGCTGAGGTTACTTTCATAATTATATACACTTTAAACAATGCAACAAACGATACTTTGTGATTCAGATCACCAAGGGCTCCCTGTAAAGTAAATCCAATTGACTGGTGGAGAGATGTCGGTGCAAATAGTTTGCCCAAACTGTCTAAAATAGCAAGGCAGTATCTCTGTGTTCCATGCTCTAGTGTGCCAAGCGAGTGGGTATTTAGTGTTGCTGGTTTGACCATACCTGACAGGAGAGCTTCTTAGGACCCAGAAAAAGCAGATATGCTTTTTTGTTTGAAAATGAACAACACAGAATTTAACTGTGAATAATGATATTTTCATTGTTGAACTTAATTCAGATTGAGGAAATTAACAGCTGTTCCGCAGCGCTTTATTGCAGTGCAATTTCCTAATATAATTATTTTTCCTTGTGACAAATATTTGTGTCTAATAGTAGTGAAAATATTAATAAATGAATTGTTGCTTGACCATATAGATGAAATAAAGTTTTAAATGAGCATTCTAAGATGTCTAAATTTATTTATTTATTTCATGTTTGAATTGCATATTCCGAACCCGAATGGTGCCTGGTTCGCGATCAGTAATGTGTACCAAATACCAAGTTCCCGGTTCTGTTTCAAAATGCATGCTGGGTCAGGCTCTAATGTATACCCAAGATCCCACTTTATAAAGATGGGCTTCCAATACTAACAGCTTATAACTCTGATCACTTCTGCTCTAGCATCTCAAATCAAAGGTTTTTACTCCTATTTTACAAAGACCATTGCAAAAGACCTTAGTGCGGAGTGTTCCTGAAAATCTGCAAACAGTTTATGTCCATTAATTAAGCCTTAAAGTGCTTATCACAGCTTCTCATTAATGTTAAACATATAATGGCGAAAAGACTCAAATTTCTCATGTGAAAAGATTCAAATTCCACCTGTCATTTAAATACCAGCAAGCCTAGTCTTAAGCAAAAAGAAGTCTTAGTCAACAGCTTTCCTTGGAGCACTATGTGCACAAAGTGCCACATGGAAAGCTGTTGACTCGGGTCTTAAAGCAGCACTTTAAGGGTTAACATAATACCACCCCAAAGACACTTCACCCATAATTAGCAACAGGAAGAAATCTGCTTGGATGCCACCTTTGAAATCTGATTGGATGTGAACTTTTAAGCTTGATTGGATGCGGACTCTGAAACCTGATTGGCTAAAAACTCAGTAGCCACTACCTTCTTACTGAGCAGTCACAAGGTGGCATCTGATGTACTGGTCATCACTTTACCTTTAAGTTGCCAATACAGAATTTCCTATTAAACCACTGCTAGGTAAATAAAGCATCCCACTGCCTGGTCATTGATACTGTGCTAAGTTGCACAACGTTGCACTCACAAAGCAGTGCATCAATTTCATGCCACAGAGCTGGTAATCCGTTTCATGTCGTAAAGCTGATTACAGTGGTCCCTGTCACCAGAGACCACCCTTATAGCAACAAAAAAAGTGGTCTTATGAGACAGGTGATCTTTCACAACAGGTAAATTAACATGGGAAGTATAGGACTTGGGAATCTGAAAAGTGGTCTCTCATGAGAGGGTGGTCTCTCACGACAGGGGTCTCTCATGACAGGGACTACTGTATCAGTTTTGTGCCATAGAGCCAGTTATCCTTGCCACAAGGTTGACTATCTGTTTTATACCATAGAGCAAACTTATCAGTTTCATTCATGCCATAGAGCCTGTTTTATGCCATAGACTTACAATGTAGTTCCTAGTTTCATGCCACAGAGCTGGTTATCAGTTTCACGCCATTGAGCTGCATATCTGTTTCATAGCATAGAGCTGCCTATCAGCCATAGAGCCAGTTATCAGTTTATCACCATAAACCTGGTTATCATTTTCATGCTATAAGGCTTGTGTTTCTTAACAGTGATCTGCTCGTTTATCAGGAAGCACACAGAGTAATGGCTCAGTGTTCTGCTCAGCTGCTATTTCATAATTAGCAGCTAGTCACTCACTACATGCTGAGAGGCGGTTGGTATAGATATCTAATCGAGGGTATTTTGTATTTGTATCGACCTGCCTCATTATAAAATGGTATGCACAGAGCAGAAACCTGACTTTTTTCGCATTTGTGGTTGGCTTCCCTCACCATATTTATTGATGACTTTTACTGATTTGATAATGCAGATTTCAGACATGAAATGAAGCTCGTTAGTGACATTAGAAACTTGCTGCTTCTCAGGTGGCAAACTGAAAGGCCACAACTTGGAGCACTCCCATGCTATTCCACACTAAATTTACAACACTATAAATTCTGACTACCACACATGTGTATTAATATCATCAACACAATCATGCATTCTTTATCCTACATCATTGTCTGTAGTGTTAACCATTACAAAGTTCCTTTGCGTTATGTACAACCCACATATAAAGTGGTTCCTTCCATCACCTCTGTCCATGCACAGAAATGCATCTTGGGTATAGCTGCTAAAATTGGCCACAGGTATGTTCCTGCTAAGTTGCTGCTAGCTAGCAGCAACTCCTGCTGACTTATTGCTAGCTAGCAGCACCTTAGCACCGGTACTTAACCTTTTAGTTCTAAGACCAGTCAATACTGATGCTGGTCAAAGGTCATCTGCCTCACTGTTTTTGACTAATTTCAGCACTAAATAATGAAAAGCAAGTTGCATGAGACCGATTGATGTAGTGAACATCCATGCCTCACCTCAACTGCTTTCCTTGGCTTTCAAGCCACGCCAAGGAAAGCTGTTGACTCAGTCTTAAAGTCAGTCTTAATTCAAGGCGGACAAGGGTAAACTTTCCATTTTGGGCAATTTTCACTTGGCTCCAGTCATTTATGGAGGACATTCTGTTTGGGGGCCATCCACAATTGTAGACACTTCTACAAGTGTACAAAAGTTACACTTTTTTGAGACCTCCTTCCCGCCTTTGAAAGTGTTCATTTGATAAAATCAACATTTTTTTTCTGGAAAGAAAAGAATGTTACAACTGTTTTACATATGAACTTTATTCTATGTACAGCATGCTTCTGACTCCAAGTATCACTCAGAGTGGTTATGGAATGCCTGACTCCAAGTATCACTCAGAGTGGTTATGGAATGCCTGACTCCAACTATCACTCAGAGTGGTTATGGAATGCCTGACTCCAACTATCACTCAGAGTGGTTATGGAATGCCTGACTCCAACTATCACTCAGAGTGGTTATGGAATGCCTGACTCCAACTATCACTCAGAGTGGTTATGGAATGCCTGACTCCAACTTTCACTGAGAGTGGTTATGGAATGCCTCAGTCCTATCACCAGCCTGTCTTTATTTTTGTTGTATACAGTGGACTTCCCCCTTCAGGGTGGCTATGATGCTTTAGTCCTATCACCAGCCTGTCTTTATTTTTGTTGTATACAGTGGACTTCCCCCTTCAGGGTGGCTGTGATGCTTTAGTCGTATCACCAGCCTGTCTTTATTTCTGTCTGATACAGTGGTACCTGCTGTATGCAGCCACTGCCATGACAAGTCACCTGCTGTATGTGGCCACTTTTTGCCTAGCAACCAGTCAAGTTCCGTGTTTATTTACATGTGGTAAGAGGTCACCTGCTGTAGGTGGCCACATACAGCAGGTACCCCCATAGTCCTGTACACAGACCAGGCTCTCAGTACTCCACATCCTTGTACATGTACTTTACTTAACAAGTAAGCACATATACAACCATGTTTTGTTCAAAAGCTGCTTTGTTTTAACCCTTTCATGCTTAGAATAATAGTCAATAGTTTTCCTTGGCATGGGTTTGGTGAAATCCTGTCACAGAAAGCTGTTGACCTGGGGCACTGCTGTCCCAATAATTAGTTGCATCTAGAATTCACAAGGAAAGGTTTTGTATTGATCAGAAATTGTGAGTAAAAGAATGAGGCAGGCAACATACCACATACTGAAAACTCACACCAGGTCGATTTGAACTTAACCCTTTCCCCCTTGAATTAAGACTGAGTCAACAGCTTTCCTTGGCATGTGCCCAACCCATGCCAAGGAAAGGTGTTGACCTGGGGCATGTGACCTTGATAAGTCTCATGTACATTTTTCAGTCAAATTGTTTTTCATAACTGTTGAAATTAGTTGAAAACACTGAAGCAGACGACATTTGACCACCAGCCGGTTTTGGCCGGTTTGAGGGGGAAAGGGTTAAATACTTGAGATTTTTAATGGTCATCAATTGCATAAGGTCAAAATCATTATACAGTGGTACCTACTGTATGCAACCACTGCCGTGAACAGCCACATTGCTTTTTGTGGCCACCACAGACTTGGACATAGAAGTCAATTTCAGGGTAAAATTTACCTGTGGTGACAAGGGCATTTCTTGGCTGAAGGGGTGGCCACATACAGGAGGTACCACTGTTTAACATGTCTTCAAATGGTTACTTATCCGTCCACCCACTACATCATTTCTCATCATCTACCTCCCTGTCATAATATTCCACCTATTATACATATTTTATCCCGGGGGATCAATTTGCACAGGTAATGGCTCCCGTTGACTCATCGTCACCAGCTCTCTATTAAGGTAGTGTCCAACCTGGAAGAGTGACTTCACCTTTAGGCCATATATCACAGAAACATGTATCCCTGACATAATATAAATGTCAGAGTTCCACTCCAAACACTATGCCCTTTGATGCTAAAGTGAGATGTCAACCAACCTTCCAACATCAAACATTCCTAGAAACCAAACAAAGTAAAATTTGCAAAAAGTCAGACCCATTTTCGTATTCACTTCTTATAGTTCATTTGCCACAAGAATTTCAAAGTTTGAATAAAAAATAAAACTAAATGCCGATCAGTGACTGAAAACCCCTCTGCCAGGAAGGAAAGACAGGCAGACAGACAGACAGACAGACAGACAGACAGACAGATGGACAGATGCCTAGGTGATGACAATACCCTTGGATAGATCAAGGTTACTTTTGTTTGACCAAATGACAAAGCGTTGGTGCAAATACAATGAACAGAGATATCATGGCAAGGCCATTTTTCTTCAATGCAGCACTGTGACCCAAATATATGACCCAGTGACTTAGTTTTCACTAGGTGTCTGAGGCATCCTTAGGACCAACTCTCATAAAGATTTGAAGATATCATATGGTATCACCATTTTTCTTCAATGCAGCACTGTGACCTAGATATGTGACCCAGTGACCTAGTTTTGGATAGGCTTCTGAAGCATCCTTATGACCAACTGTCATAATTAATTGATGAAACTACATTCTATATTTTTTTAGATATTGTGTTAACGCCGTTATTTTTTCTCCAACATAGTACTGTGACCTAAATATCTGACCTAGTGACCTACCTTTTGATAGGCACCTGGAGCACCTCAATAGCCCTCTGTGATAAAAATTTGGTCTCTGTAAAGTGAGTATTTTTTGGGGATATGGCATTAACAAGGCATGGATGGACGGACGGACGGACGCTTAGATGACGTCAATACCCCTCCAGCCCAGAAGGCCGAGGGATGAAAATTGAATCCATCTCAAACTGAAAAATTGGGAAAATTGTACATTCAGTTTGTGCAATTGCTATATAAACACAAAACAATTAACACTCATTATAATGACAAAACACACTTCTCCATTTTATGTACTTTTCAAAAATATATACTTTGTTGGACTTATTCTGTTTAGTTTAGTTCATTGTTTTACGACCAATTTTGCGGACACCTCTGCTGAGCAAAAGCATATCCGTCACAGCAAAATCTGCGAAATCTATCTGCATTAAAGATGGAACTCAAAATTCAAGTTGTGTAAACACAAGTATTTTGGGAAAGAAAGTGTTTTTGAAGTAAAATTTCCAATATTTCTTCAAAAAAGTGCAAGATATAATGGTAAAATTTGTGCTAGTATATTCTCAACATATGTATGTGCAGAGCTGTGTCAGGGATTTTTCATAACTGTATCTGTTTGTTTACAATGCTGATATCTAAATTTTTGTGAAATTTGTAAAGTTTGTGTGACTTCATTTTAATGCATATTTAAAAAAGAACTGACCATTTCTTAGAAAACTCCTGATACTTTTTTGTTCCAGACTATTGTTAGAGTAAATCAGTTTTTATTTGATTAAAATCAGAGAATCAGTTTTAGAATAGATATCAATGTAAAAGAAACATTTAGACCAGACACACATACCTATTGTCAGTAATAAGATGCAAAGGTTAACATGGACAGATTTACATGTGGCTACTTTTGTGAGAATTGCGTGTAAGGGTTAACCACAGAATAAAAAACAATTCACAGGGCAAATAATTGACATGTGACCTGACGATCAACATCAGAGTTTTTTCCCGCCCGATGCTCTGCTGGAAAAGGTAAACAAAACATTGTTTAGATTAAACCTTTTCTTGCTACCTGACAGAGAAAATGCTGTTTATTCTGGCCTTGCTGACAGGCAAATGCAGGTGTACAATGCATGTAATATAATATTCTGCACCTGTTTTAAGGTAACATGTTTAAAATTGCCTGTGCCAACAGTTGCAGATGATACTGATCCAGGTTCCTGTGCCAATATAACCATGTATATGCATAAGCTGAAATATTGGGGGTGGGGGTGGGGGTGGGAGTGGGAGGCAATGGCCAGCTCTCTACAATCTGTTGCTGTTTTTCTTTTCCCTGTCTCAAGACCTAATCCCTATGATACTGTGGCTAATGCTTGAACATTTTGTTGGAGGCAAATGGTTTTCCCTAACATCAGAAACATGAGTTGATTAGAAACACACGTGGTGAGAGTTGCCTCACCTACCATTTCATGGAACCAGAATGGTAAACTTCATTTGAATGTGGATCTCTCGGAAACTAATCTCCAATATTTGACTCCTCATGACCTTGGAGGCCCCCCCCCCCCAAAAAAAAAGAAGAACACACAAATAACCAGATACTGCAAGTTGACCATAATTAATCAAAACCCAGTCCAGGTTGCCTTAGTTCATTCCTGGAAACATGAGGGAAGTGGGCACTGGTGAAGACAGGGTTAAGTTATTTTAATGGATGTAAACACTGCGCTAGCTAATGCGAGAGCTACCTTGCTACTCCATTTGTGTCTAAGTTTCAAGGACACACGGTAGACTGGCACAGGTCCTCATACTGTGGGGGCCTTGTGCAACCTAATGATTTGATTCATTCTGGCCTGGTCTGAGTGAAACATACTTTGCTTACTTTTATGTTGAATTAATGTGAAGCTACTCCTGGGATTATTATATTGAGTTATATAATGTGTCCATGAGCCCGTAATCCTTTTACAGTAGGCATGCCAGGGCCAGGCAGGGGTGATGGCTGTACAGTACAGGGCCAGGCAGGGGTGATGGCTGCCAGGGCCAGGCAGGGGTGATGGCTGTACAGGGCCAGGCAGGGGTGATGGCTGTACAGGGCCAGGCAGGGGTGATGGCTGTACAGGGCCAGGCAGGGGTGATGGCTGTACAGGGCCAGGCAGGGGTGATGGCTGTACAGGGCCAGGCAGGGGTGATGGCTGTACAGGGCCAGGCAGGGGTGATGGCTGTACAGGGCCAGGCAGGGGTGATGGCTGTACAGGGCCAGGCAGGGGTGATGGCTGTACAGTACCAGGCAGGGGTGATGGCTGTACAGGGCCAGGCAGGGGTGATGGCTGCATCACCTTCACAAACCACTGACAAATACAATACAATAATCCTGTAACTTAGGCATCACCAGCTCTCCCTCTCATTGTTCTTCCCTATCTGTTCCTGTGAAAAAAATATTGCAAAATTTGCTAAACAAAAAAAAACCACACAAAATAATAACCAAAAACAAAAAAGACCAAGCAAACAGCAGAAAAAACCCATATCTGGTAAGGATATAGCTGTACATGTCATAAAATTCTGAATCAATGTAGCTATATCACCATGGAGGCTACAACATGGGAGTCATGAAGATGATCTTCCACAACTTTTTTGATAACAAAATGCTCATTCATCACAAACAGCAAGATGCCTTTGAGGATAATTTTGACTGATGTGAAACTTAGGTAAAAGTTGTGCAGACATTAAAGTTTTACCCTGGATGATGATCGGGACTCGTTGGCTCCACTGCTGCTTGCCTCGTCCCTATCACAGGTGTCATCCGTCTCATTCCCTTCTTCCATCTCTCCATCTCTTACACTTGCTCCATCAACCTCGTCCTCCTCTATTTCTTCTACACTCTTCTTTTCATCCTCAGTTGCCATGGCAACTTCACCAGTGTCTTCATTACCTTCTGCATCGGCTGTATTTTGTCGGTGTGCATGTCTGGGTTTTAATTGTAAGAGGCGCAGTACAGCCATGCCGATATAATGTAACGCCATTTTGACAGCTGTTGTCTGTCCTTGCTCTCTTTGGAATATCACGATTCAGTGTCGGCAAGCTCACGTTTTCCTCCTCTGTAGATCACAAACTGCAACAAGTCATGTCCCTGCTATACACTGCCACACTTCTGGTAAAGTTATCAGGGGAAAAAACAGCAGTTTACCAGCTTTGCCTATCACTGGAGAGGTCTGTGGGTACTAATGGAGTCCGTCAGTTATCTCCATACTGAACTTGAGTGGGCTTCCAACCACCAATTCTGCAGGCTCTAAACTCTAGCTGCAGATGCTGGGGTAGAAGTTTTTGTTTTAACACTGTGGATGCATCAGAGGGTGGCTGCTGAAGACAACATCACCTTCAGTGGACTGCATTCTCTTCCAGCTCTCTGTGTTGCTTAACAACTATCTAAACTTTCTCTACTGCTTATTGCCCCTGACTTCTGCACTGATGAGGCGGTACACTTGCACCTCAGTCTCTCTCAAGTTAACTTTATTCCACACAGTCTACACAAATTTCTGAAGTCTTGGAGAAACAATGTGGCACCTGGACATGCCCTTGGCTTCATTCAACAGGCAGAAAATTAAAATAACCCAGAAGAAAAAAATGCAAAAACAGCAAACACCCCCTGGTCTCCCCGTGGTGGCTGCCAGGAAAAGTGGCGGCCTATAAATAGTTCTTGCTTCCAGCCTACTACTCCACCAGCATTCTGGCCACACAGAACTTTAGGTGTTGTTTTGAACTGATGAGTGAACAGGTCAGTAAACGCTGGTCTGACAAGATAAAAGATGTGACCCTCTACCTTCAACGCATGTTTCACCTCCATGGAGCAAGACGCTGTTGATATACAGAATATCAGTTGTGGCCCAGCCCCTTGTCCAGGTCAACAGTTTTCCTTGGCATGCTTACTGAGGAAAGTTGTTGATTTAGTCTAAATGTGGCACTGAAAGGGTTAAGTGTACAACTATGAACAGTAAAGTTAACCCTTGCATCCACAGATATTTAGTGGTCATGTTCACTCTATGCTGCATTGATACATATGCACTTGGATGGGAAGTCTTAATATTTTCTGTTAGTGTGTTCTATAGGTTATGATAAGTCTGCCCTGTTAGTGTTTAAAGCGTGAATAAAAAAATAATATACAAGAAAAACATATGTCCTGTTAGACAAAATTAACAGAATGCCATTGGAAGTACATATATACCTTCCTAGTTTGATAAGGATATGTTTGATAAAAGTGTATGTCTTTGAAAAAAAACAAATGGCAGTTGTCGTTTGTATGAATGACAAGGGACAAAAAAGCAGTTGGCTGTTAAGCCGTGTTATAAATCCCTGCAATATAACATACAGAACATAGTAATAGGGCAGATTTATCATAACCTACAGAACACACTAACAGGGCAGACTTATCATAACCTATAGAACACACTAACAGGGCAGACTTATCATAGCCTACAGAACACACTAACAGGGCAGACTTATCATAACCTACAGAACATACTAACAGGGCAGACTTATCATAACCTACAGAACACACTAACAGAGCAGACTTATCATAACCTACGGAACACACTAACCGCGCAGACTTTTCATTACCTATAGAACACACTAACAGAGCAGACTTATCATAACCTACAGAACACACTAACAGGGCAGACTTATCATAACCTATAGAACACACTAACAGGGCAGACTTATCAGAGCCTACAGAACACACTAACAAGGCAGACTTATCATAACCTACAGAACACACTAACAGGGCAGACTTATCACCCAGGTTACATCAGTTGGGAAGCAGATCTGGCCATCATTTTTTTTTTAAGCTGAAATATGAATTGATGATAGACAATATATACAAAGCTTTGGCAAAAGCTGAAAAAAACGGAGGAATTGGCCTGGTGAACAAAGTGCAATGTACTTTTATCTCCACATCAGTTGAGTGTAAAAAGAGACACATAGCTTTGTCTGCACAGAAGACAAGCCAACATGTCACTCTGAGCTAAAGATTGGTAAATCTTTTAACAGGTCCAGCTTGCCGCCAGCTGGAGGGGAAAAAACAGAATGTAGGCACTGAAAAACATACCTCCAAAATACTAATTTTTACCAACTACAAGTATAAATAAATGAAAACCCTTTGGTATTTTATGACTCATTTTGACTGAATTTGGAACATGTTTTACCTGATGTACTAGGCAGCTTTGAGACACGGCTCTGTGAAATTCCATGACATAATGCAGATGGCTTGAGTGTTTCAAGCACTTAGCATTAATACTTAATCACCTGCATTGCCGTGTTAAAATTGCATGACATGCAACAGAACTCCTTAAAGGTATTGACAATCCTCCACTAAGTCTAGTTGTACATGTATCTATAAGTTCACTCAGGGTCTGCAGTTATGCAATTTTGATGGGTTATATAATTACATAGAATCTGCAATTAATGCAAAATGGTGGTCAAGGCAATGGCTGGCTTTCAAATTTCTACAAAATTACAAAAACACAGGACTGAAACTAGCAAAATTAACTGGGCATTAACAACATGAGGAAAATACAAAAGCTCAAGTTTGCTGATATATGCCAGCCAAGGTCACTACATCAGCCAATATCACTACATCAGCCAATGTCACTACATCAGTCAATGTCCCTATATCAGCCAATGTCACTACATCAGCCAATGTCACTATATCAGCCAATATCACTACGTCAGCCAATGTCACTACATCAGTCAATGTCACTACATCAGCCAACGTCCCTACATCAGCCAATGTCACTACATCAGCCAATGTCACTACATCAGCCAATGCCACTACGTCAGCCAATGTCACTACGTCAGCCAATGTCACTACGTCAGCCCATGTCACTACATCAGTCAACATCACTACATCAGCGAATGTCACTATGTCAGCCAATGTCACTACATCAGCCAATATCACTACATCAGCCAATATCACTACATCAGCCAATGTCACTATATCAGCCAATATCAATATCACTACATCAGTCAATATGTCTACATCAGTCAATGTCACTACATCAGCCAATGTCACTACATCAGCCAATGTCACTACATCAGTCAATGTCACTACATCGGCCAATGTCACTACGTCAGCCAATGTCACTACATCACACACCTAACTGTGTGGTGTTCCAGACATACACCAAGTTTGCTGATGTGCTAGCCAATGTTACTATATCACAGACCTAACTGGAATCACACTGATTAGGCTACCCAGCACATCTGTCTCTGTAGTGTTGTATTCTTACCTTAGTTTACCAGTGAATTCATAGCCAAATACTGCACAGGCCTTTTAGGATTATTTGAACTCGGGCAGACATAATCAAGGATTGCAGAATTGTGAGGGCAGGGCAGAATATAAGCATGCATTATGAAATTACCTCAGAGCCTGCACTATAATATTTCAATTTTGGTACCTTGACATAATAACCCTGAACTAGGAATACAGTGGTACCTGCTGTATGCAACCACTGCCATGACCAGCTGCATTGCTTTTTGTAATCACTAGGCTCAGACATGGGAGTCAGTTTCTTTGTAAATTTCACTTGTGGTGACAGGTCACCTGCTGTATGTGGCCATTTTTTCTTGGCTGAAGGGGTGGCCACATACAGCAGGTACCACTGTACATGTACTCTGATGGATATACACTGTACCATTAGGCAATTCCCAAGATGGTTATGACTAAATATATGCAAACACTCCAAATATGGAATAATTGAACTCTCAAATCAATTAACTGCAAAGGTGGGCGCTTACCGCTTCTGTTATGATGTTTTAGACAAATCCCATGATCAGCAAAAGAGTGGTTATATACACAGACCATCCCACATACCTCTGAAACACATGGGCACTCAGCAAATATGATTACGTGAGCTCTAATTGCAGACCTAAATTGGAACATTATAGCTGTAAAAATAGGTAAATACATATAATTTTTTGCAAAATTTCAGAATTCTTGTGCCAGAAAAATGGGAGGGAATACTTCAGACAGCAGGGGTAAAACTGTGTGTGTATGTATGTATGTATGTATGTATGTATGTATGTATGTATGTATGTATACACACACACACTCTATATATATAAAACTATTTCATGAGCGTCAAACCACAAATGCCTGAGGGTGTCTCAATCAGGGACTGATGACTGATGTCCCCTCAGGTCTGAACAGACGGCAAGATGTTTCAATACAATAAATAGACAGAACACTAAGTCATAATGTGTGGCTACAGTACTGGACCATACTCACATTGATATGGTAATCTGGACCTTTGATTAATTTAGGTTGCTGCTTATTCTGATGATTTGGGCCTTGGGGTCTGCTGCATTTAACCTCTCCGCCTGATAAATGTCAACAAAACATTTTGGGCTAATATATTTCCAATAAGTATATTTTAAGTTTACTCTGAACCTGGAACATGTATAGAACAGCTAAAGGAAAGCATACTATACATACAGGTATAGAACAGCTAAAGGAAAGCATACTACACATACAGGTATAGAACAGCTAAAGGAAAGCATACTACACATACAGGTATAGAACAGCTAAAGGAAAGCATACTACACATACAGGTATAGAACAGCTAAAGGAAAGCATACTACACATACATGTATAGAACAGCTAAAGGAAAGCATACTACACATACAGGTATAGAACAGCTAAAGGAAAGCATACTGCACATACAGGTATAGAACAGCTAAAGGAAAGCATACTGCACATACATGTATAGAACAGCTAAAGGAAAGCATACTGCACATACAGGTATAGAACAGCTAAAGGAAAGCATACTACACATACAGGTATAGAACAGCTAAAGGAAAGCATACTGCACATACAGGTATAGAACAGCTAAAGGAAAGCATACTACACATACAGGTATAGAACAGCTAAAGGAAAGCATACTGCACATACAGGTATAGAACAGCTAAAGGAAAGCATACTGCACATACAGGTATAGAACAGCTAAAGGAAAGCATACTACACATACAGGTATAGAACAGCTAAAGGAAAGCATACTACACATACAGGTATAGAACAGCTAAAGGAGAGCATACTACACATACAGGTATAGAACAGCTAAAGGAAAGCATACTACACATACAGGTATAGAACAGCTAAAGGAAAGCATACTACACATACAGGTATAGAACAGCTAAAGGAAAGCATACTACACATACAGGTTTATTAAATTCTGGGCAGTAGATCTTTGGTATGATTGGCTTAATGCTATTATCTGACCAGCCTTTAGAAATGGCCTATTGGTTGCTTTGAATCGATGCGCCAGGCAAAAGTCTAAAGACTATTGGCTGCTTTGTGGTTTCCGGTCATGTATGTGCAAGTTTATAGATAGAGCACGTGTTTCCTGACTATAACAGATAAACACTGGGCCAGGCATCAATTTTGATTCTGTCTGTAGATTCGCCTGAGCACTGAAATGTCTGTTTCCATATATATGTTGAAATTTTATTTAAAATTTAATAAAACAAATATAGTCTGTTTTATGGGGCAATTGTCCAAATCCACATACCCTCGAGGTGGTGTCCTACCCTGACTATTGCACTCAACCTTTGGTCCCCGGCAATAGTCAAGCTGGGACACCACCATGCTCTCAAGTACATAGATTTGGACTATTGCCCAGTAAAACAGATAATATTTGTATAATACGCAGTGGCCCTCTCACTTAGGGCCAGCTAAAGGAGCCATACTACATATACAGGTCTATGCAGTAGGCATCTCGTTTAAGGCCACTGTCCTCATAAGGCCACTTCATGGTCATTTTCATTGTTTCCCCCCCCCCCCCCCCCAGGTAACCTGTCCATACGGTCCAACAAGATTTTCTACAACTGCAATCCTTTCCCAGTCAATATAAGATTGTACCAAAAGTTTTCCCATGTGTTCAACCCATACCCAGGAAAACAATTGACCCGAGGCACACCATCACAACTGGTCTTATATATGATTCTTTGCAAAAATGTTTTCTATTAACATAGAAATTATGTGAAAACATTCAACAAACAAAAATTTACATCCTGACATTGGGATGCAATTTAAGGTGGAGGGGGTTAACTCAGTCCATACTATGGTCACAGGCCTTGGTCAGTGGTTCTGGCACTGCCTAGCAAGTCATGCTGCAGCTGCAGCATGACTTGCCAGGCAGTGCCACAACCACTGACTTAAGACAATAGGCCTGTTGGTACTTGAACGAAAGCTCTTTTCACGAAGAATTTAAATATGCAATTGTCGTCTTAAATCTAGGTAAATATACTTAAAAATCAGGGATTGGTATGGAATGAGTTAACCCAATGACTGCAAGTCCAGGTTCACATCATCTTTACCCTTGATCTTAATTTTCTGTTGTTCCAATAAAAAAATTCTTGTGTTTGAGGTAAATTAGCCTATCCTTAACCCATTCCTGGTCAGAGTAAAACTGAGTCAATATCTTTCCTTGGCAAGGGTTGGGCACAATTGATCCAAGCTGTGCCAAAGAAAGCTATTGACCTACGGCATGCCATCACAAACGGTCTTACAAAGAAATCTTCGCATACTTACTTTCTGGGAATGAGAAATTTAAGTGAATACATATAAGGCAGATGACAATTTACATCAGGGTGCTCTCGGGTGATTTGAGTGGGACAGGGTTAATGTTGTACTGTAAATTGCTTACTTTAGCGTGTATAAATTTTCAGTTTTTGTATTTTTGACAGTTCAATGTAGTTTTGATTTCAGTGTTTTGGGCATAATTCCAATTCAAACAATGTTAAAATTTTATTTCACTGTGTTTTTATTTTCATGGTTTTGTGCCATCCGCAAAATAAGTGAAAATTAGAGTACAGCAAAATTAAAGCAATTTATAGTATGTAGCCTGCTCTCTTTGGTCACCTTTCTAGTACAGTAGGGTGGCCCTGCTGATGAGGGAACCACTGTACCACAGGAATACAATGTGTGTACGACTCATTTAACATTGTCTATCAAACGGGGTTTTCATAACTTCCATAACGGCAGCTGAAAGCAAATATAATGCTCTTCAATTTAACAAATCTCATGATATGTTGCCATAGTTACCACTTAAAATGAAATACTTGAGCACATGTTAAGAATTGATTATAGTGTGAATTGCCTCATCTTCAGCATAAAATATCTGTACTGATTTGGTTAGCTACATCACCAATAACAAGTGGACTCACCCAATAAGGGCAAAGGCGGCTGGTATTATGGAGATTAGGCCACTGTAAATAAGGGTTGATAGCACATTAAAGTACCTATCACAAAAAGGCTGGCAGCATATTAAGCAGGGGTCATGCCCGACACATCTCCTGAGGAGAAATATCTCTGTGTAATACTTTCCATAAAAGTGGTTTTGATCAATCGATAGTAAAATATGCATGAGATGACTTAACCTTCAACCACCTGAAAAGCTGACTTCAAAACTTTTTTAGATGCTGTTTTTTTTTTTTTTTTTTTGCAACCACAAGTTGCTGAGCTTAGACTATGGTGAATTAGAGTTTCAACCTCTAGCTCATGGTTTAAATATCAAAGCATATTTGTATTAGATTCTGGTGTTTTGACACAGAATATTCCCAATGAGTGACAATTCTGAAACAAGAGGCCAGAAATCTGCAGACGCGGGCTACCATAACATACTGGCACAGTCAGCAATGCAGCACATACATTTGATGTGGGGACCTGGAGTATCAGCTGGCAACGTGCCACTCTCCTCACCACTAACACAGGGATTCTGATGCTCCTTCAATCCTGGGGAATAGCTCACTTCAAGTAGACAGATGTGGACGGCCCTTGTGTACTAGCTGCCAAAGGAACAATATGGCTTGAATCTTTTTCACAACTGTTGTGGATTTCAGTATTTTTGACTAATTTCAACGGTGATAAAAAACCATTTAAATGAGAATTATACATAAGACTTATAGGGATAACAGATTCCTTGCCACGCAAAGCTGTTGACTCACTCACATTTATTCTAAGTCTTACTTCAAGAAGGGAAGGGTTGACTCCCTACGTCATAAGTACATGCAGCTAACCAATATTCATAATGGTGATTGAAGATCTTTCCCAGAAATCTGTGGCTTTGTTGTCAATCTAAAGAGTTGTGTTTATGACCTCTCATGAAGCACTCAAAGAGCTATTTTATGACTATATATCCTCTCATGAAACACTCAAAGAGCTATGATTATGACAATGCATCCCCTCATGAAACACTTACACAGCAGTGTTTATTACTCTACATGCTCTCATGAAACAAAGAGCTATTTTATGACTATATATCCTCTCATGAAACACTCAAACAGCTATGTTTATGACTGAAACTACTCCCATGAAACATTCAAAGAGCTCTTTTAGGACCATACATCCTCCCAAGTAACACTCAAAGAGCTATGTTTATGATTATACATCCTCTGATGAAACACTCAAAGAGCTATGTTCATCACTATCATCCTCTCATGAAACACTAGACTATACATCCTCTAATGAAACACTCAAAGATCTATGTTTATGATTATACATCCTCTCATGAAACACTAGACTATACATCCTCTAATGAAACACTCAAAGAGCTATGTTTATGATTATACATCCTCTCATGAAACACTAGACTATACATCCTCTAATGAAACACTCAAAGAGCTATGTTTATGACTATACATCCTCTAATGAAACACTCAAAGAGCTATGTTTATGATTATACATCCTCTGATGAAACACTCAAAGAGCTATGTTCATCACTATCATCCTCTCATGAAACACTAGACTATACATCCTCTAATGAAACACTCAAAGATCTATGTTTATGATTATACATCCTCTCATGAAACACTAGACTATACATCCTCTAATGAAACACTCAAAGAGCTATGTTTATGACCAAACATCATCTCATGAAACACTAAAAGAGCTATGTTTATGGCTATACATCATGTGATGAAACACTCAGAGCTATGTTTATGACTATACATCCTCTCATGCAACACTAAAAGAGCTATGTTTATGACTATACATCCTCTCATGTAACACTAAAAGAGCTATGTTTATGACTATACATCCTCTCATGTAACACTCAAAGAGCTATGTTTATGACTATACATCCTCTCATGAAATACTTGGGACCAGTCAAAGCTCTTAAGACCCATCACCTTGCATATTAATTTTGTCACACCTGTAGACATGACAGGTTAGCAGGGTAGGCCTGCTTAGACAAAACTTGACTTTAACAATTTTCATCTCTGCCATGTCAAAGTAATCAAAAGGTTATATACAAAACATGAATTCAATAGTTTCCATCTCTGCCATGTCAAAGTAATAGATTGACCTGCTAAACTCAAGACACAAGCTATAATGACCTGTGGAGAAGATAGAAAGTCCTTTCGTCCATGTGACAAACCTACATTTGCCATCACTGTTATATGTAAAATGTCAGTCAACACCTTTGGGTTGGGTGCAACCATTTCCACTTTGAAGTAGAACAGATTTCCTTGGCACAAGTTGGGTCCCTAGTATCCAACCCACGCCAAGGTAACTGTTGACCTGGGGCATGTTATGTTGCTAGCTCTCTAGCCCTGCCTTTATCATCATAGGGCAAAACACTTAGATATAGTACTTTCAGTATGCGGGTGGGGGTGGGGTGGGGGTGGGGGGTAAATGGAGCTTAAGTTTACGTTTCTACAGATAATGAAAAATGATGGTCACATTTTTAACCTAAATTTGGTAGTATTTTGGTATTATTTCTTGAAAAATCATCATTTTTAAGTTCTAAGTTGGAAGGGGGGAGGAAGGGGGTCATGAAATTTGGTACCCTACGTATATGTCTTCAAAACTGATGATAATGTTAAACCATCCCTTAGAATAATTTTTTATACGTCATGTGACCTTGTATAACAAGACGAAGTTGACAGCTGTGCAGACGATTAATACGCAAAGATGAAAATGTACAAACTAATAGTGGTGCAGACCAAACAGCACTGAGTATTCCACCTGTCATGCATTATAAACTGTATACATCAACACCATGATACAGACAATATATATGTAGTTCCCTATAGTAGCACTAAAAGTCAGAAGCATCCACTTATAACATGGCAAGTTTTCCACATTTATTTGCATATCTGATGAATGTTTTGTATTGTCCCTCTGGCGCATAATGATATAATGAGTTATTTATGGTTTGGGAAAATAATGTGGAACGCGACTGGGTTCCATACTGTTCTCCAAAATTATGCCACTTCAGCAGATTAGCGCTTAGCGCCACATAGTATGGGGGGCCCTTAGATTTGTGGTCAAACCTGCAGATCCATCTCTCTTTTACTGCAATAAACGTCATTACACTATCTGCGGTAAGTACATGTATCAAAGTGGACAGAGTACACAAGTTTGTTGTGTAGAATTACTGTAGTGGCTTTGCGCTGAATCGCTACTGTTCAACTTTGCACTTTGTCCTTTGAGCTGGATGCGCGAAAACCACATCTAGTGTCCTCTGGTGCAGTCTTTGCTTGAGGGTGAACAACTCAATTGAGCACATATACATTGGTATATGTCGTTGCCAAAAGTTCTTTATCGATAAAACACTACGAAAACGGCATATATATATGCAAAGCACATGAGTGATAAAAGTAAGAAAGAGTCTCATGCAGTTGAGTTACGAGTGGCTAGCAAACTGCTTGACCTTCTATACATAAAGCTTTTTTTTAAGCTACTTGTTTCCTTTAAATATTGAAATCTTGTGATGCTGAAATGAGGCCGTACAATATCAGCAGAAAACACTGAGTGACAGTTTCCTGCATGCATCCATTTCCACACTGTTGCGGTGTTTTTACGAGAAAACACAAGTGGTTATATATGCTTGCTTATATGCAGCTACAGTAATTTCGAGCTTCTTCCGTTAATAATTGTTTACACTGCGGTATTTCTGTGTGCATGCAATGATAGTCATTTGACATGACAAAGTTTACCTGACAAAGCAGCCAGTGCAGCACCTAAGACTGGTGTCTACTGCCCGCACGTCCACTGAGTTCACACAGGTTTCAATGTATATCTCTCTTCCTGTGACCAACAGTCAATATCCCAAGTTGCTAACTGTTTGCATGGCACTCAGTATGTTTTCCAATGTTATCGTCTTATTCCACAATGAAAGCCACAAACGACGTGAAGCGCTGACAATTGTATATACTTTGTCTACCTGATTCCGTCAACAGACAACTGAGCTGTTCGGAGTCTTGCTTCGCCAAGACCCTTACTGCAGAACAAACGCTAACGCAGGGATGGGGCTCTTTCCATTGCCGGCAATAATCAGTGACTGGGTGTACACAGGAGAGCAATCAATCAGCCTGGCTTTAACTGTTTCACTACCAAATATGCACTACATGCCACTTGACATTTGTGGCATAAAACAAATTAATGCAGTCACACAACATTTTTTGATAATATTGGCCAAAACATGGATGTGGCATGTCTCTAGGATTCCAACTTGTGGATAAGCAGTCCCAGAGATGATATCCCTGATGTAGTCACAGGTCCTTTAAGCTGGACAGTTAAACCATTGGGCATGCATCGATGTTCACACTGGCTCCACAGTCCGTCTGCCACTCATGCATTTGTTACAATACAACCTGGAGCTAGGTAAATGGGTAGGGACTTAACATAATGTGACACTGTCCTGGAAGACCTGACTCACTCAAATGTTTATAAAGTAGCACGTCATATACAAAAACAAAACAAAACACACTCATTTGCTACTGGAAATCTGTATAGTTTCATTGGCCAGAAAATGTTTACAGTTTGGATGAAGGAGGTTGACACAGTGTGAAGACAAGATTGTTACTACACCCAAAATACTATCCCAAGACGTCGCTGATACAATAAGTATATATAATTGGTACATTAAAATCAAGTGAAGTTTGTACATGTACCTCATATATGTTCTATTAAAGAGAATGTTGTAATGAGATTCATTGCAGGTCGCATGTTAAATATTAGTACATAATTCACCTGGAATACAACTGATAGCCTATTTTAAATAGCATATAATATATAACTGATAACCTATAATAAATAGCATACATTATATAAATGATAGCCTCTAATAATAGCATACAATATATAACTGATAGCCTATCATAAATCACATTGAATATAAGTGATAGCTTAGAATACATCGCATGGAATGTATAACTCATAGCTTGTTATAAATCATATGGAATGTATAACTGACAGCTTGCAATAAATCATGCAAGAAATAGCTATTAATAAATCATGTGTAATATATAACTGATCATTTATAATAGCTTGTAATAATTCATATGGGGTATATATGATACATTAGATTATATGGGCTATATAACTGATAGACTGTGACAAATCATATAATAATATATAGCTAATATGGAATATATAACTAATTCTTGAAATAAACCATATTGAATACATGTACAGCTATATGTACCTTAGAAAAAATTGTGTTACTGTGTCACCTTACACATGAGACTACCATCACAGAGTGTGGGGTGGTTCTGATCCTCATACTAATTTTCCTTCAACACAATTAGAGGGTCTTAATCTTATGTGATACGCAATTTGTAACCCTCTCAAATTCATAATGAAGCATGATTGACATGTAGCAATTCTCCATGGCACGTTTTATCATTAAAGATTTTCTGAATTTCTGGCATTCACGTTACCGGCCAGACTCAATTGTTGGTGCTGCATTCCCCAGAGTGGTGAATTCTTCTGTTGGCAAGCTGCAGCATTTTAGGTCTGCAGTATTCTACTATTTCAGAATTTCCCTCTGTTGCTGCAATATTGATATCCTTCCGTAACCCTGAGAGACCTAACACTGATGTATCCATATGCAACTTTTTCCCATTGCAAATTACCATGCAAGTGTTGATGCTGTAAACATCCCTTACTTCAACTTCTGCCATTAAGAATATGACATCGGTCAACAGCTTTCCAAGATGCACTGATATTGTGTGCCACAGAGCTTGCTGAGGACAGCTATTGACTCAGACTCCACAAGGTTTAAGATTGAAGCAAAATGAAAGAAAAAGAAACTGTTGACCAACGCCTTCTAGACCCTTTCCCACTCAAATTGCCCAAAGCACCCAGGTGTAAATTACCATGTGCCTTAACTATTTTAGGGCCAGTCACATCTTAAGTCCATCTACTAAAGTCAAACTAATCTGAATTATCATTAGGATCTCAGATCCGTATTCCTCATAAAAGACCTTTCATTCAAGTACCAGCATACCTCTAGTTCCAGAGTAAATATCACAGGTCAACAGCTTTTCTCGGCATGCATTGGGCACTTTGCGCCCAATGTGCACCAAGAAAGCTGTTGACTGAGTCCAAAATTTGGCATTGAAAGGGTTAGTGTTTTTATTTTAATTTCTCGAAAAAACGCTGAGATTTGTATGCTAGACCATTCATTATGGCACACCCTAGGTCAACAGCTTTCCTTGGCACCAGTTGGGGGGGGCATTGCACCCAACCTGTGCCAGAGAAAGCTATTGACTCAGTTGTACTCTGACCAAGAAAGGGTTAAATAGGGTTCCTGCCTGCTGAGAGTAAGCTATTCCCAGTTTGAAAGAAGAAACATTGTGGTCTTCTCATCAACAGATGTAGCAGATTTTTGTTGAATAATTTTCATACAAGAAATCTATTTCACGGTAAATGATGAGAAATCCTGTGAGCATGGATCTGTCATGTTCTGACACTGTAACCCTTCACTGTCCGCGTGAGACTGTGTACTGCATTCACACAGGAGGCTGCAAAGGTTATCAGTGGACTTTACATATGCCCAGCAACACCAGGCCTATCTACCCTTCCTCTACATACATACCTTTCAACTGGGGCCCATCTGCCTAATTGCATCATAAATATTTGCAACATGTCTGTAAGTTACAATCAGTCTGATTACTCAGCCACTGATCCCAAAGTCTACAAGGCCTGGAAGCCAGGCCCAGCCAATGTTTACTGCCTGTGACCACAATTAGCTGCCTGAAGAACGCCAATAGTTTATTTATTGTAATCACAAAGTGATCCAGTCAATTGGGCATCAGTGTCCCAATTCCTGCAAAACATTGATCTTTGATGCAGGAGGCAAAGCTTTCATTAGCATTCCTATCGCAGGCTTTTCCCTCTTCATAGGCATAACGCTACCAGCAGGAGTACCCAGCCAGTACTGCAGAGCAGCCTTCTTAATTATTAGTCCATTACATGCCTGGCCAGCTACCTCCACTTCTCAGGGGCTAAGGCTGTGAATTATAATTACAAGATAATGGGTTGTTCAGCTTCCAATTGCAAAACAAGCCTGGGCAAGACAACATCTCAGGTTCATCCTGTATGGGACCTCATCTCTTGTTGATTACGCGAAACATAATTTGCTGATAACAAATGGAAATGCAATGAAAATCTTGTGTGTTGAGGATGATTTGATTCATTTATATTGAAAGGCAGGAGTTGTTTATCATAAAGTAAGAGGCTTCTGTTAATTTTTCATGTAGGATGTGCTGCCTGTCAGTGAAAAACAAAAACCAAAAAGAGTAAATAACTGAAAAAAAAATAAATAAATAAAAATAAAATCAAGGGCAGAATTCCCTTTCTTGTAACATGAGGTAACAGTGTGAATTTCTGTTTGTGTAGTTTAAAGTCTAATTATTATTGGACTGCAAAGAGTTATAGCTCTCTTGTGTCCCTCAGATTGGGTTGTTTACAGGGGAGCCATAAAACAGCAATAGAAAGAAATGGTGACCTTTGACCTGTCATAACCAAAGAAATGGCTTCAATTAGAAGGCAACTTTACATCTGTACTGTTTCCCTTTCGAAAACTATTGCTCAACCAGTTGACTCAGAAACCGGTAAAATATCATCTGCTTCAATGTGTTTTTGACTAGTTTCATTGGTAGTAAAGAAAGATAATTTCAATTAAAATTGTGTTCAGAGAATGGGTTACCCTCAGTGCCCACAATCTTTTTTTTTTCTCAATTCTGCAATTTTTGTCTTTTTTTTTTTTTTTGTTGAGACTTTGCAATGGAACACTTTACATACAATTTCCATATCATTGTCCATGAAATGAAAGACCAATTTTGGCTGTGTTCCTGGGGTAAGTTCTGGTGACAGAGACCACTGTACAAGTAAAATATCAACTGAAAAGAATCATTCAGTGATAATTTGAAAATATATTTTGCAGGAATGTAGCAGTAATTGCTGCTTTATCTTTGCTCATATGAGGTAAATATCCATGGTAAGTAGAAACAAATAACTTTACATAAACGTTATTGCCCTACTGGAGAATGGTAAGAAAAAGGACGTACAGTTAAGCCCATCTAAAACTTAACAGCCAAATGCAATTTTTGTGTTGCAAAGTGTTGTACTGGGGTTTGTAAAGGTTGTAAAAGGTTTGCAAAAGGTTGACAAAGGGTTTCAAATGGTTGAAACGGTTGCAAACCATTTCAACATTTTCATCAATAAGGTTGAGAAAGTGTGTGAAATGGTTGTTAACCATTAGAGAAAGGTTTATTAAGTGTTTGGTTTAAACATATCTTTATTCCATGGGAAAAAAAAAAAAATTGCTGTCAGGCTCAGATGCCTATATTAGGGCCTCTTGTAGTGTTTAAAAGGGTTTTAATGCAATGACAGGAAATGGTTTTAAAATGGTTTGGGAAGTGTTTGAAAAGGTTTGCCTTTCACTCAATTGGTTGGAAAAAGATTGCAAAAGGTTGATGCGTTTGGTGACTGTTAAGTTTAAAGGGGATTAACTGTAAATAAATGTCACAAAGCTCTAGACAGAAAAATGTCTTTAGGACAATTAGAAGCCACACAAAGCTTGAACTTTTAATGGTGAATATTTTCTATTATAATACATAAAAGTATTTATAGGTAACCTCCATTTAGGACAGGTACCATAATATGGCGCAACTGCATCAAAAATTTGATGAAGCTGTGATGAATCCTTCTTGAGATATAATGGTAACACTCTCCACTTGTGTGCCACTCAGACGACGTTCAAATTAAAAATGTTTCATAACAAGCTTAAAAAAAGAAGAGCAAGTTGGTATTGATCCTTGTTGAGATATTATGGTAATGTCGTCCCCGTGTGTGCCACTTGCATGGCCTTGAAATAAATACTTTTAAAGTTTCTTAAAAACTTTACAAATACAAAGAGGACTCTGGTTTTAAATAGGAACCTGATCCATCATAAGATGCATCTCTGACAAAAATTTGGTAAAGCAGCGGTCAATAATATATAAGATATTGTGGTAACATTGTCAGGGTTGACACCACTCCGAGTGCCTTAAAATAAAAACATTAAAAGTCTCATAAAAAGTTTAAAATGGCCAGAGAAAGCTGGTTTTCAATAGGAACCTGGTCCATCATAAGGTTCTTCTGTGAGAAAAATTTGCTTGAGCTACAGTGAATATTTTTTTAGATATTATGGTAATATCATCCTCTGTGCGCCACTCAGATGGCCTTGAAATAAATACTTAAGTTTCAAATAATAAAAGGAAGCTGGCTTTCAATTGAAAATGTAATGTCGACAAGATGGATGGACAGAAGGACAGACCACACAAAGGATGACAATACCCCTCAGAACTTTACGTGCCGAGGGTAAAAGTCATTGATGAGATGTCTCAAGATAACATCCCTCAGGTCAACAGCTTTTCCTGGCTTGTTCTGGGTATTGTCCAACTCATGCCAAGCTAAGGAAAGCTGTGGAGCAAGTCTTAATTCTCAGGGAAATGTTTACTGTCCCTGGATACAGTCGAAAACAACACCTGAGGCAATGAGTGATGAATCAAGTGAACCCTAAGGTCACCTTAATCCAGTGGGCCCTAAGGTCACCTTAATCAAGTGGGCCCTAAGGTCACCTTAATCAAGTGGGCCCTGAGGTCCTCTTCAAAGTCTTGCAATAACAGATATATGACATGCAGTAGTAAAGCAATGACAGAGCTGGATGGTTTTATACATATCCTCAGGAATAAATTGCTACAAAGTGGGTGTTGAGAGTGCAATGTTGTTCCTATGAAGCAGTCCAAGCACTTTTTTTCGCAATATGAGACCCAAGTTCTCAGAGTCATGTTTTGAATATTAGACTTGTTACCCTATACCATATATCCCCCCCCCCCTCAACTTTTCATTTATTGGATATATGATATCAGTTTGCTGCTTGTTAAAGAAAATATTGATCAGTGTTGACAAGACAGGCCACACTGATTATACTTTAAGCTCTCCAACTTGAAAATGCACCATGAAGACGCTAAGTATTACTCTAGAGTGAGCAGAATTGATGTTAGATAGTGTTGCAATCCCAAGGTGTGATTTGTTTTTCGTTTTTTCTGGGGGTGGGGGTGGGGGGTGTCTTCATGCTCCCATTGGAATAAACACTTTATTTTTGCATACATAAAGGTATAAATGTAGAATATTAACATTGCTGTAGCATTTTGTGGGTCTTGACAAACAGATGTACACAACAAGAGTTAGACTCAGACAACCCTTATTTGACCATTGTTCTGTACAGAATACACATTTGTACCACATCGTGGTCAGGAGACTCCCATTAAGGCCATGAAACAACCGCTATCATGGGAGCCACCTTAATATCCAAATTGATTTACAATACAATTTTTATTGAGATGAAAAGAAAGTTTGTATTACTCTGTAAGTACTAAAAAATACATTTATTGTAATTTTAGACCATGATTATTGCATGTATGTTGATTAGGAAATGAACGTTTATTAAAGGCCTTACAAATTAGGAACATTACGGATATAACAGTTAGGAATAGAACAGGTAGCAACATATTTACTAATATAGTATTTCTTTGCATATAAGGCAAGGCTGTGTTTACTGTGAGTATCAACCTTGTTGATTATGTTGACAGGAGTATCATTTAAGGTTTTGATAATCATATGTCTTAGGCATTTTTCCATGCTAACAAGACTAGTTCTTTCTGTAAAAGTAGCAATTCTGTTTCTCGTATTATGATTATGGACATTAGATACTAGTCTTATATTAAATGATTGAAAGTACTCTGGTAATTGGTTGTTAGTATACTTAAAGTAGAAATTCAGTTGCTGATGGAGAAAAATATCTTTCATTTTAAGTAGGTTCAGTTCTTTAAAGATTGGTTCGTAAGCATTAAACTTGCTATGGTTGATTATCCTTACACACTTTTTTTGAAGTACAGCAATTCTGGAGTTTTTATGTCCCCAAAGCAACACGCCATAATTTAAGAGTGGTAATACTTATGAATTATATATTATTTTTAGGATGTTGCTAGCAAGATATTCTTTAAGTCTGTACATGATGCCAATTAATTTTGATATTTTCAATGAGATTTTGTCAATGTGGCTGTTCCAATTTAGGTGCCTGTCAATTTGTATTCCTAAGAAATTAAAGTCATCAACGCATTCAATTGTTATGTTGTTTACTTGTATTTCTGGGATTGTTTACTTGTATTTCTGGGATTGCTATTTGTCTTTGTGGATTGTGGAAAATCATAAATTTGGTTTTATTTTCATTTAAAGATAACTTGTTTCACTTCATCCATGTATGTATTTTATGTAATGCTTTATTTATATTCAAAGTTGATTCGGGCAAGTTGAAGATAATGACATTACACCAGAAAGGGAAACTATGGTAACCTGGTGTTCTAAAACAATTGTATACGTCATCAAGATCTGGTCCCTAAGACATTAATGCACTTATCAGGTTTAAAAAGGTACCCAAAATATCAGTATATAAATAAATGGTACACTCAAGAAAGCCTGTGTTCTTCTGTAAAGTGGTGTATTTATCAGAAATAATGTGGCAGTCATAAAGATAGAATTGACCAGGTATGAGCATGTTGAAAAGGTACATACAGTGTTGATATGGCACTCGCACATAACTACCTCCATTGAACCATTCCTTTTTTAGGAATGGGGATTTGGTCAAGTGGATATGTGCGTTTCCCATTTCAGCTAGGCGACTGGTGCCAAAGGTTGCAGGTTCGAGTCCCGCTCATTCCGAACATGAAATATACATGTACCTAAGTAAATGAAGTGGTGGATTAGTAAACTTTAACAAATACAACCAAACCTCATAATATTGACACCTAATATCTGACATTTTTGCTTTATAATGACACCAATTTTCAGTGATTAAAGTCACTAAATAAAGTTTTACTGGTACAATGAAAGTCTGTGTAGTGACACTCGGATATCTGATCCACTTTTGCAAGAACATGAGCTTTGAGGGATTACAGTCCAATTCCTTTGCCATTTAACTCAGTTACCTGACACATTCAGTTAGCTAACACATTCAGTTACCTGACAACATTCAGATACCTGACAACATTCAGATACCTGACAACATTCATATACCTGACAACATTCAGATACCTGACACATCCGGTTACCTGACACATTCAGTTACATGACACATTCAAATACCTAACACATTCAGTTACCTGACATTCAAATACCTGATACATTCAGATACCTGCCATTCAGATACCTGACCCATTCAGATACCTGACCCATTCAGATACCTGACACATGTGTTACCTGACACATTCAGATACCTGGCACATTTTGCAGGGAACAAACCTGTTCATTACAACAAGGTTTCACTGAAATAAGAACGTGTAAAACTGCACACCTGTGTTGGAAATTGCAAATTGATTCTTTTTAGTTGCATGTTGCAACATTAACTGTTCTTGAAGGTTACTGGTTCAGGTGCTAGCTGTTTCCATGGTTGAAAAACTAATTGGTAAAGTAGTGCATATTCTGCATCAATGAAGGCAACTCTGGTTACAGAGGTGTATGATATTATCCCTGTTGTTACAGAGGTGTATGATATTATCCCTGTTGTTACAGAGGTGTATGATATTATCCCTGTTGTTACAGAGGTGTATGATATTATCCCTGTTGTTACAGAGGTGTATGATATTATCCCTGTTGTTACAGAGGTGTATGATATTATCCCTGTTGTTACAGAGGTGTATATTATCCCTGTTGTTACAGAGGTGTATGATATTATCCCTGTTGTTACAGAGGTGTATGATATTATCCCTGTTGTTACAGAGGTGTATGATATTATCCCAGTTGTTACAGAGGTGTATGATATTATCCCTGTTGTTACAGAGGTGTATGATATTATCCCTGTTGTTACAGAGGTGTATGGTATTATCCCTGTTGTTACAGAGGTGTATGATATTATCCCAGTTGTTACAGAGGTGTATGATATTATCCCTGTTGTTACAGAGGTGTATGATATTATCCCTGTTGTTACAGAGGTGTATGATATTATCCCTGTTGTTACAGAGGTGTATGATATTATCCCAGTTGTTACAAAGGTGTATGATATTATCCCAGTTGTTACAGAGGTGTATGATATTATCCCTGTTGTTACAGAGGTGTATGATATTATCCCTGTTGTTACAGAGGTGTATGATATTATCCCAGTTGTTACAGAGGTGTATGATATTATCCCTGTTGTTACAGAGGTGTATGATATTATCCCTGTTGTTACAGAGGTGTATGATATTATCCCTGTTGTTACAGAGGTGTATGATATTATCCCTGTTGTTGCATCTATAAGGCTCAGACTTTTCAACATGCACCCCCCCCCAAAAAAAAAAAAAAAACAATCAGGGTCATATTCAAATTTACTTCACATCAACACAGTTGATCTGTTTAGAGCGTACGTCATTACTTGCATTTGGCATAAAATCCATATGTGTGACCACACAGCAGTGCACACCAACATTTAACTTGATGGCTTTTCCACCTGAACAAAAAACATAACTATTATACATAAACACGTGTAGCAGATTTTAAAAAAAAATTGGAATGTCCTTCAACTTTCCTCTTGAAATGTGTGCCTCTGTGAATGCTGAATTTAGACTTCTGACAATTTTGTTGTTGTTGATAATTTTGTCAGTATGAATGCAATAGAGTCCCACCACCTCACTCTGAATACATTAGCCAGGAAAACCGTGGTTGGGCAAGGAAATCAAGTCCTACAACACACAAGCGGACACAAGCAATTTAGCACTGTACAGCACGTTGTCATGGCAACTAATTCACCCAAGGCACTTAAGATCCGTAGTCTGTTGTGTGAAACATTCATGGAGCAATCCAAAGAACGTTATGAGGCAACAGGTTCTAACAACACACAAAGCTAAGGTCCCGCCTGACACTGGTTATAGCCAGGTACCCAAGGTACACCTGGGCTAACAGGGCGATGTGTCAAAGGTCAACATGATGGCTTATAAGCAGAAAGAATTGCACCGAAAATGTATATGTGTTTCAAAATTGTCTGTATGGACCACAAAGCCATCTTGACTTCAATTGTCCGACTGATGGCAGCTATGTTGCCCTGGGATACCTTTCTGCATCTCAGATTGTAAGAATTCCACGATTCTGTGACCTTACCAATACATACTATGAGAGCCAGCATGCGATAAACAAGATCGTTCGGAGTACCCTTAGGTCAATGGCTGCATGTTTTGTCAATAACCAGGGTGGCTGCAATATATTTTACATACAGTTAACTCTTTCAGTGCCACATTTTGGACTGAGTCAACAGATTTCTCTGGCACACTTTGGGCACAATGTACCCAAAGTATGCTGAGGAAAGCTGTTGACATGAACTATTATATTTTATGTGACTATAGTCATGTTGGTACTTGAATGAAAGGTCTTTTTACAAGGAACATAAATCTGGCACCCATATTGTAATTTAGAGCTGTTGGTTTGAAGTATACCTGTAGTTTGACTTGAGTCACAGTTGGCACTGAAAGAGTTCAACATGCCTCCTAACACTAGTCCCTATGGAGGACCAAATTATGGTCTTTCCACAGGTTATTTGAGCAACGTATCCTGGACGTAAGGTGGCCTTTCAAGAGAGGGATGCCTATACATATGCACAGACAGACAGGTTCAAACAATTGTGGGATCCATGTTCATAGTGTCAAATCAATGCAAAAAAGAACAGTCAGAGACTGACGCACAGTGATAATTTGTTTTTATAAGTATGGACTCCAAACTTCATCAAAAGTATATGGGAATGACCATGTCTGTGCTGAGACAGCAGACCACACCCAACTGCTACGTGCATAACACTTAAACAAAAGAATCCATAACATCCCTGACTTGAGAGAGCTGTCACCCTGTAAAGGTCAACAGTCACTGACATCAATCCTCTCACCTTGAAAAGACAATCTCCATTACCACACGCAACTTATATGCCTAAATCACAAAATTTGAACCACTAGATATGAAAAGGCTCAGCTCAGGTTTTATCTTCAGCTCAGTTTGTTTTGTTTTTCTAACAGCTTTTTTCCAAAATGGTCAGCTGAGTTTTTCTCCCGCTACATTTTTTGACACTCTCAAGTCAAGGCAAAGTCTAAGTCTAAGTCTGAGTCAAAATACTTTTATTTCACCTGGAAAGCTTGATTTAGTACAGTATTGTTTTCAAACCAGGCACTGCCAACAGACACTGTATATGTACAAGATGCAGAACACGGAGTAAATACATTACTCACACAAAGTTACAGAGCATCCTGCTAAGCTCCTTGCCTGGCTTCCCTGTCCCTAGCAAGGACCCTCTATCATAGAGGGTCCTTGTCCCTAGCAAGGACCCTCTATCATACAGGGTCCTTGTCCCTAGCAAGGACCCTCTATCATACAGGGTCCCTGTCCCTAGCAAGGACCCTCTATCATAGAGGGTCCTTGTCCCTAGCAAGGACCCTCTATCATACAGGGTCCCTGTCCCTAGCAAGGACCCTCTATCATAGAGGGTCCCTGTCCCTAGCAAGGACCCTCTATCATAGAGGGTCCTTGTCCCTAGCAAGGACCCTCTATCATAGAGGGTCCTTGTCCCTAGCAAGGACCCTCTATCATAGAGGGTCCTTGTCCCTAGCAAGGACCCTCTATCATAGGGGGTCCTTGTCCCTAGCAAGGACCCTCTATCATAGAGGGTCCCTGTCCCTAGCAGCCATCACTGCTGCTCACAATCAACAGCTGCTCCTTATGACCATCCCTGGGCTAATTTGCTGATACTGAGATTATCTATTCACAGTAATGAACTGCTTTCACTTCAATAGCCAGGTATCCTCGCTGCTGGGTTACCAGGCTAGTATCAAAGTGATTCAGCTTCCAGGGGAGAAAAGAATATCAAAATTAAGAGTCCAACTGCATATCAAAGCAAATGTTTTGCTGTCAAAATTTTTCAGGACTCATGTTCATCAGGTTTTAAAAAAAATGACACTAAGAGCATAACTAAGCTGCAACAAAGTGCATCCAACTATGGACTCAGAGAGCTTACCCACCACAAATCATAGCCAAAGGTGTATCTCAAATTGATTTGAGCAACTGCGTAACCCAGGTTCATATAGTCCAACTAATTTAAAAAAGAACGGCCAGAAATTGAAGAACAGTGATAGATTTTTTAAGGCCAAATGACTCATCAGTCTTGAGTTACACATTATTGACTTTAATCACTGACTACCCAGGCCCCTTGATAACTTTGTGATAAGCATGGTCCACACTGCAAAGATTCTATATTGTTCTTTTCATTGTATACACAAAGAAACATTTAACTCAACCAAAGTTGAATTGCATTGATATACATGCATCTAATGGAACAATCCATAATTTGGCCTATCAGATTAGATATGACCTCATATCATTGTCAGAAACTGTGTTTGGAGACTGGACCGGTAACTCTGCAAAATGTGACTTTCAAACAAAAAAAGTATTGCTCTCTGGGCATAATATAATCAAAAGAGCACTTTGCAGATAGAGCCCTCCAGACCACAGAAGCAGTCTGTGGGCATATATTAATTTATTCAGACCACTATAGTGGTCTGCGTGGATATATTAAATTATTCACACTGCTACATGTATAATGGTTTGCAGGGATATATCAAATTTTTCAGACTGCAATAGTGGTCTGCAGCAATATATCAAATTTTCCAGACTGCTATAGTGGTCTGCGGGGATATATCAAATTATTCAGACTGCTATAATGGCCTGCAGCAATATATCAAATTTTCCAGACTGCTATAGTGGTCTGCAGGTATATATCAAATTATTCAGACTGCTTTAGTGGTCTGCAGGGATACATCAAATTTTCCAGACTGCTATAGTGGTCTGCAGCAATATATCAAATTTTCCAGACTGCTATAGTAGTCTGCGGGGATATATCAAATTTTTCAGACTGCAATAGTGGTCTGTGGGGATATAACAAATTATTCAGACTGCTTTAACGGTCTACAGGGATATATCCAATTTTCCAGATTGCTATAATAGTGGTCTGCAGGGATATATCAAATTTTCCAGACTGCAATAGTGGTCTGTGGGGATATATCAAATTATTCAGACTGCTATAATGGTCTGCAGCAATATATCAAATTTTTCAGACTGCTATAGTGGTCTGTGGGGATATATCAAATTATTCACACTGCTATAATGGTCTGCAGCAATATATCAAATTTTTCAGACTGCAATAGTGGTCTGCGGGGATATATCAAATTATTCAGACTGCTATAATGGTCTGCAGCAATATATCAAATTTTCCAGACTGCTATAGTGTTCTGCAGGGATATATCAAATTTTTCAGACTGCAATAGTGGTCTGTGGGGATATATCAAATTATTCAGACTGCGATAATGGTCTACAGGGATATATCAAATTTCCCAGACTGCTATAGTGTTCTGCAGGGATATATCAAATTTTTCAGACTGCAATAGTGGTCTGTGGGGATATATCAAATTATTCAGACTGCTATAATGGTCTACAGGGATATATCAAATTTCCCAGACTGCTATAGTGTTCTGCAGGGACATATCAAATTTTTCAGACTGCAATAGTGGTCTGTGGGGATATATCAAATTATTCAGACTGCTATAATGGTCTACAGGGATATATCAAATTTTCCAGACTGCTATAGTGGTCTGCGGGGATATATCTAATTTTTCAGACTGCAATAGTGGTCTGCGGGGATATTTCAAATTATTCAGACTGCTATAACGGTCTACAGGGATATATCAAATTTCCCACACTGCTATAGTGGTCTGCAGGGATATATTCAATTTTTCAGACTGCTATAGTGGTCTGCAGGGATATATAATTTTTTTCAGACATGGTCTGCAGGGTTCTGGGGTTATGACTTCCCTTCTGCCACAAAAATTGGTCTTAAACAACAGATGTTCTACAAATAAAGGTGTATTGAAGCCACGGTGAGGGCACATGTACCAGTTACGTCACTGAGCCATCTGGAAATAACACATAAACGTTATTTTAAAACTGAGGGAATGACTTTTTTGAAATTTTGTTGTTTTCTGAAGTTGTTACTTTTACAGAAGCTCAGGTGGCTTTGCTTAATACATGAATGTGTCCTCCTTCCTGTCTAGTTCCCAGTGGCAGCCTAGGTGGCAGCACAGGATCCCAGTTAACTCAGTGCCAACTGCAACCAAAATGAACTACTTCAAATAAACTGCTGTCAATTACAGTAAGAGTACTAGATTCACATTCCTCGTGAAAAGACCTTTCATTCAAGTACCAGCATGCCATTGGTTATACAGAATATAATAGCCCGGGTCAACAGCTTTCTCTTGTGTGCTTTGGGTGCATTTCACCCAAAGCACACCAGAGAAAGCTGTTGACTTTGTCCAAAATGTGGCACCAAAAGAGTGAACGTGTATACCTCCTATTGATGGCTAAATACAAAAATTCTATTTTCTGTTAATATAAAATTTGTTTTAAACTCTTTCAGTGCCAAATTTTGGGCTGGGTAAACAGCTTTTCTCGGCACCCATTGGGTGCAATGTGCGCCGAGAAAAGCTTTTGACCTGGGATATTCTCTCTGGAACTATAGGCATACCGGTACTTGAATGAAAGTTCTTTCTACGAGGAATTTGAATCTGGGATCCTTATCATGATTCAGACTTGTTTGACTCAAGTAGATCGACTTTAGTTGTGATTGGCACTGAAAGAGTTAAGAAAGCTGTTTAACACTTGAAGCCCTTCTCTTTGAAATAGGACTTTGAAGGTTGAGTCAACAGCTTTCCTAAACACCCGATCCATAGCAAGGAAAGGCAATGACCTGAGGTACATTAGCATGACATGTCAAATAACATTCTCAAAATTGTTTTTCACTACTGTTGAAATTAGTCAAAAACATTGATGTGTGATGCAATTTTACATTCACGTTTTGTCCATTACATAAGTGTTGACTGCCAAACACTTTTCAATGGGAGATTCATGAAAGAATGCATGAAAAGGAAGAAAATGCCCCATCTTCTGTCAAAATCACCTTATTTTGAACAACTTAAAAGGGCAGAATCGACATGTTTGCCAACAGGTCACTTTCTATGTATTAACCAGCTACAGCATGTGCAGCATAAACAACCATTCACTGAGAAGGGATTGACAAACTTTCATTCCCAGTCATTGCAGGATCCAGACCTTGAGGCCTTTGTCATGGTCAGCCAAATCCAATCCCGATCTCTCATTAATATGGAATTCAAAGCCCTCTTTCCACTACATACACTGGCATGGGAGTGGCAGCTCTTTTCATGCACATTGCATGCAGTTCTCACATGCACAGCTCCATTTTTATACGGCTCTCTTTGTCAGCAGGACTCGGACATAACAAGACGGGTCCCTGGCCTCCTACTCAAGCACTCTCCTATCACTGCTGTGCTAAATGTGCCCTGGTTACAGGACAGTGATGTGACAACACATTCTAATCCCTGGACCCCATCATCAGTGTTATAATGAGGGAGCACTAATCCCTGGATCCCAGCATCAGGTATAATGAGGGAGCACCAATCCCTGGAACTATTATCAGTGTTATAATGAGGGAGCACTAATCCCTGGACCCTATTATCAGTGTTATAATGAGGGAGCACTGGACCCTATTATCAGTGTTATAATGAGGGAGCACTAATCCCTGGATCCCAGCATCAGGTATAATGAGGGAGCACCAATCCCTGGACTTATTATCAGTGTTATAATGAGGGAGCACTAAACCCTGGACCCTATTATCAGTGTTATAATGAGGGAGCACTAATCCCTGGACCCTATTATCAGTGTTATAATGAGGGAGCACCAATCCCTGGACCCTATTATCAGTGTTATAATGAGGGAGCACCAATCCCTGGACCCCATCATCAGTATTACAATAAGGGAGCAATATAATCCAAAGTAATATGCATCTACAGAAGTACCTTGATGAAGATCCAGCACTGGCTGGGAGTGAGGTACGGCTGTACAGTGACACCTGAGGCTGTCCCCAAATATCACGGACCAGTCCATGAGCCTTTCTGCCAGCACACCAAGTGCATGTACAGGTTCCTGACAATAGCCACCTCACTGCTGACAATAGCCACCTCACTGCTGACAATAGCCACCTCACTGCTGACAATAGCCACCTCACTGCAGACAATAGCCACCTCACTGCTGACAATAGCCACCTCACTGCTGACAATAGCCACCTCACTGCAGACAATAGCCACCTCACTGCTGACAATAGCCACCTCACTGCTGACAATAGCCACCTCACTGCTGACAATAGCCACCTCACTGCTGACAATAGCCACCTCACTGCAGACAATAGCCACCTCACTGATGACAATAGCCACCTCACTGCTGTCAATAGCCACCTCACTGCTGTCAATAGCCACCTCACTGCTGTCAATAGCCACCTCACTGCTGACAATAGCCACCTCACTGCTGACAATAGCCACCTCACTGCTGACAATAGCCACCTCACTGCTGACAATAGCAACCTCACTGCTGACAATAGCCACCTCACTGCTGTCAATAGCCACCTCACTGCTGTCAATAGCCACCTCACTGCTGTCAATAGCCACCTCACTGCTGACAATATCCACCTCACTGCAGACAATAGCCACCTCACTGCTGACAATAGCTACATCACTGATGACAATAGCCACCTCACTGATGACAATGCCCAATAGCCTTCTACACAATCAATTGTGATGCAGATAAAGGTGGCCAAATTAATCTTTCCTGAAAATCTTGGTGGAGGCAGAAACATTATAAACACACATGCATCTTTCTGTCTTTCTTGGTATTGTATTACCTGTCATGCTCACTTTCTCATTACCAGACAACAGCTTTCAACAGTGTACTTATGGTGCATTGCATGCTAAGTACACTATGGAATGTTATTGACTCATCACCTATATTTTTGTTGATGAAGACAGATTATATTTATGATACCTAGTCATTTTAATGCCAAAAAGTTGCAGGAAGATATATCAGGGTTACATGTGGCTCCAAAACATGTTCTGAGTAGTTACCCACTGAAGACCCTTCAATTTATTTGGGCTAATACAGCATACGCCAAAATTTTACAGAGGAACATGTGCAATATGGACAATAGTACTTCCATATGTATATAGGTTAGACAGTGACAGGTTAGCTTATGGAGAGTAAAGAGTTCAAACTCTGGAATAGGGTAATGACTACTAGAAAGTGGTCCTGGACAAAAAAGACACAAATACGTTTCTGTAGGTTAATGAGACTCACTCCACTTCGGTCATCTTGACTGTTTGATGGATACCCAGACCAAACTGAATTACATCGCTGCTAAAATATGCACTATATAACCAGGTGTGCAACTGTGTAACCCTGCCACAGCAGACAATAGGTGCACTGTATACCCAGTTCCAAAAGCCTGTGGCAGACTGTTTTAAGACTAACTCTGTGAGGGATAGGACCAAGGTTATATTGCCTTGAGCATGTCATGTGTTCGGTAACTGCTGAAGGCTGCCGAGTAGTAAGCGTGGCATGGTGACTGCATATACAGCAAAAACAGTCTCACAACCTGGCTCTGCCAGCAGCGCAGTCTTTGCTCCCATTCTATCTCAACTGCACTGTCAATGTCACAGACATACCAAACATTACTTGTCCCATGATCAAAATTGACATCCACACAAGCAAATCATCTGTCTGAAATGAAAACTGGCTGTTCATACTGTGGAGTTCACTCCCTCAGCAAGCCAAGTTTTCTTGTTTTGACTGGATTCCTTTGCAGGGCCAGAATTTCGCAAAATTTTGCGAGAATCTATTTGGATTTTTGTCAATTAGTTTTCTTTTTAAAGAAGACAAGTTTAGGAGAATCTTTACAAGAATGGATTCTCGGATTCTCGCCGAAATTCTGGCCCAGCGTTGAGGGCAATAACAACCTTTTTCTCCCTGAATTAACATGCTGGTAACACTCCTTTAAAACTCAGAGCAAGAACCGTGTACTTTATACACTTGTGTAATTCCCTACAGGATCCCTATGTCTGAAGCTGCATGGGTTATCCTTCATGGCTATCAAGGATGAGGTTTTAATTATAATCTCTCATTTGATTTGTCACACATTGATTTCAAGTACTAGACAAACCAATGAGAGGCCATGGTGCTTTTAATAAAACACAGACTCCTCCCACTTTCCAAATGACATTGTTTTCAAACTTAGTTCTCCGTTAGAACTTCTATTTAGTGTGTATTTGCCCTTTGTAGACACAGGAAAAAGCAAATCCAGAAAATTGGCACAGCCTTTCAAAAACATGAAAATCCAACATCTCATGATCCCATCGTTATCCTAAATAGGCTACCCATTCTGGACTGTCTATATCACTGATGATCAGCCAGGCTCATGGTACACACAATAACCAATAACCAGGCTGAGTGAACACTGTACTTTTGTGATCCATCAGATGTGTCACAGTAATCACCCCCCACCCACCCCGAAATAGCACTGTCCTTATCAGATTAATTAGCTTTAGCAGAGCACACAGGAATAGAGCAAACATATTATCAATGCCACGGTTGGCCTTTGAAGCACTTGGGATTAGTCTTGTACAACCTGTCAACATATTGAAACTATCAACTTAACGTATACTCGGACTGACCTTAAGACCCCTTCTGCCAGGGTAAAACGATAACCCCTGGTGACCTGGAAAATAGTTCATGGCTGCTGAATGGTGAAATCAGCAAAGATTTGAATGCGATGCTTCTACAGTAGAAGTTATAAGATAGCTACCTCAATTTGTTCAAAAGTTATTGCATCTGCAAAACTAGAAATATAAAGACCTCTGGTGACCTTCAAAACCGGTCAAGGTAGCTAATGTCAGACTCAGCAAAGTGCCTAATGACATGATTCTAGTTAGTTTTATGATAGCAGATCAATTTGTTCAGAAGTTATTATGTCCACAAGGGTAATAGATCGATGGACAGAGAGAAAGACAGATGCACTCAGACATGGAGACAATACCTCATCAGCCAAAAGCCAAACAGGTACAAATTACAAAACTTTTGAATGTCATAAACTGCAATCACATGGCCTTTATGAAAGGATTTGTGGTTCTGGGTATATTTGCTGAAGTGCGCTTAGGAATACTACATCTTATCCACCGAGTTGCCTGTGCCTGTATGACGACCAAATGCTCTCCATTTACAACCTGTCCCTGCATGACAACCATATACTGTCAATTTACAACCCGTCCCTGGATGACAACCATATACTCTCAATTTACAACCCGTCCCTGCATGACAACCATATACTGTCAATTTACACCCCGTCCTTGCATGACAACCATATGCACTCGGTTTACACCCGGTCCCTGCATGACAACCATATACTCTCAATTTACAACCCGTCCCTGCATGACAACCATATACTCTCAATTTACAACCTGTCCCTGCATGACAACCATATACTTATATATATTTAGAATGGTTTCATTTAATTTCAAAATGAATCTGTAGATGAATAAATAACAGCAGGATAAGACATAGTACTGTTTATACTAGTTATAAAACAGCAGCTCAAAATATCATTTGATGGGATTTTTGAGGGGAAATATTTAAAGCTTAGATATGATTTTGAACTTTTTTAATTAGTAAGACTTTGAATTTGATAGGCTTGACACATGAACATGATGAAAGCAAAGAAAGTAAATGGTAATGGTATTTCACTTGTGCATTATTCATAATCTAGATCACAAATTTTTAAAGAATCTAAAATTTTTGAAAATTTCATTGTAAGGCATTTAAACTTTTTAGCTTTACATTTCTGAATTATTTTACATTTGAATGATTTATCATTTTATTTTACACACGCAAATATAAATTCTATCTTTAATCTAAAACATTATGTGCACAGATGTAGAATAATTGATACAAGAATAAATAAATTTGATTTATATCCATTATTTAGCTGCATGTATTGTATCTTGACCCTTGTATCGAGATATGTATTGAGTTGTGAGAAAATGTATCCCTGCAAGCCTAACTTACAACCATCAATTCTTAACCCTCGGAAGACTGAGTCAACAGTTTCCCTGACAAACTCTAAACAGAGTCCACTGAGGACAGGTGTTGACTACTCACTGGTACCATTCTAGACAAGATTAAGAGACCCACAACATTTACAACACTAGACCACTTCTCTTATTTCAATGGGAGACAAGTTGCCTGCTGACACATTGGTGCACGGTCCTTATTGGATAGAGAAATAATCTCCAGTAATTAATCAATATAGGCCTCGGTACGTTGTACAAGCACAAATGGCCTATTTTGTGTTGATTGCATCAACTGAATTTTAATTAATCAGAGGCATACTACATTTTCATTGAAGTATATGACTGAATATCACTCTCTTCTCTTGCAGTCTACCATTGTGTATCCATCTGTCAACATGAAACACTGTAATCAAGCTTTTACATGTAAAATGAGAAGACTAGGTAAGTGTTGATAAGAACAGATACATGGTGTGCCAAATAAGCCTGGCGCGCGTTTCGATCTTCACTGGACTCATCAGAGGCTAATGAGTAATGATTGACCACAGGTTGAGCATAACTCTAGCGTAAAAACCAGAGTAAAACATGGAATAAATATAAACAATATCTTGTTTGGTAGCTGCCTGTACTATATTAGACTTGTGTGTTTTGTTGGTACATATACCGGCACTTGCTTTAGTTTGCCTCTGTCTGTGATACTGTCAGGTGTCTGCGATACTGTTGGGTGTCTGCAATACTGTCAGGTGTCTGTGAAACTGTCAGGTGTCTGTGGTACTGTCAGCTGTCTGTGATACTGTCGGGTGTCTGTGATACTGTCAGGTGTCTGTGAAACTGTCAGGTGTCTGTGATACTGTCAGCTGTCTGTGATACTGTCGGGTGTCTGTGATACTGTTGGGTGTCTGTGATACTGTCAGGTGTCCTCATATGGAAATTTAAAAAATTTGTTTGCACACTGAGCTATTCAAAACGATCCCACAAAGGCAACTGTACTTCACATTGTGCAAACATCTTTTCCACGTTGCAGCCTACTATGCATTTTGAGCAAAGCCCCCACACCTTGGCTTCCACACAGTAATGTTGAGACAGTATAACATATATGTACTTTTTATGTCAAATTTCAAGTTTCATGCAAGTTCCCTGCACAAAAATCTAATCTTTCTTTTGCAGAGCTTATCAAATTTGCAAGATCAGAACAAGTCGCCAAGTATTTATTTGAGTTGAGACTCTTAACTTAACTGTAAACGGCACTGATAATGACAGACAGACAGACCTTACTAATACATAATATACACATGGTAAGCTGATGTTCGTCTCATTCAGGGCTCTCTGTATCAAGCAGTCACCTGTTCATGTACTTCTGCTGTGACCTGTCATAGCTGTATTTCTTACAGCAGCCACCAGTACATCTGGAAACTTGCAGTCCCTGTCCCCACCACTAACATTGTCAGGCCCAGGTAACCCCAATGTGCCCCACTAGGCCTTTGAGCAGTTAAGCGGTTACTGCATGTGAAGAGCCAGAGATATTCCCTTGAATCGGCAGATTTGAGTCCGATACCCCTCACACACTAAGGGAAGACCATAACAATTCAGCCATGGCGGCTCCAAAAAAAGATGTCAAAAGTCATGCTCATCTGAATAGTGGAATTTAGGCCAACAGGTGGCAGCACTTGACAATGTTCATTTGCACAAATTGCCTATTTGCTCACCAAAATCTTCAAAGTGATTTATTATTATGCAATAGTCAGCCTCAAGTGCTGCCATCTACCAGCGGGGGACTAGAGAGGTCAACTGTCACGTGCACGGTAAAACCAAATTCCAATTCCTAGTACAAAGTCCTCATGCAAGTATAAAACAAATATGCTTGTATTTTCAGAGGGAAGGGGAAAAGTGTTAATTCAGGCTCTAACTTGGCACTGAAAAAAATAATTTAACTCTCTTCCATATTTGTTCCATTGTGCCATTTGGCATAATTAGTACATTGTATTTTATTAACATGTTTTAACAGTTTGAGAACTGACCCACTTGTACTGAATAGCAATTTGATATGGACACTATAAATATTAATGGACCAAAACTGGAACCTTGCAATTCTCCATATTTGAGTGGTGCTTATTTGGACATACTGCTTATTTACAGCCACTTGTCTGACCCATCCACCAGACACCCCAGGAACCATAGCTATTGTTGCATTAAAACATCAACTTCCCAGCATATGGCATCCCCAATTTGATGCTTCATTTTTCTGCAATACGAAAACAACTCTCAAACCCATGTATGAATGTGACATTAATGTTGAAAATGGTCAAATAAAGATATCGCATTGTAATAAGTGACTCCGTTGTTTTTGGCCTTCAGTTTCATGCATAAATAACTGTTAAAATCATGGGAAAAAACATCTTCTGTTTGAAAGTTTGTAATTCTTCTTGTTTACATTAATTCCATGTCATTGAGAACTAAATGAGCTTTTTATCCTGCTCTCCTCCACACTAAAACAGAGTCGTTCTTGATCACACATAGATGTTTTGATGGCTTCCCAAAATGTTGGTGGAACTACATGTACAAACCAATCATTCTTTACAGGTGGTCTCACTATAAAGTCAATGTCCACAAAATGTCATGAACTCACTCTATACTATGGTCACAGGCCTTGGTCCGTGGTTCTGGCAATGCCTGGCAAGTGATGCTGCAGCTGCCCTGTGGCAGCTGCAGCATGACTTGCCAGGCAGTGCCAGAACCACTGACTTAAAACTATAGGCATGTTGGTACTTGAATGAAAGCTCTTTTCATAAAGAATTCAAATACGCTATTGTCATCATAAATCCAGGTAAATATACGGAAAAATCAGAGACTGGTATGGAATGAGTTAAATGAACACTTTTGCCTAGTTTGTGCATCCAAATGGAAGCTGGGAATAATCACTTAATGCTGAATTCTCCTCAGTGTATTAGGTTACAAATATTTTGACATGATTCACTTGGTTTACACCAATTTGCTCTCCACATAAAATTACAAAGAGTGCTGAGCTCCCTAAAGACTAACAATAACTTAACTCCTTCATGGCCTAAAGACTAACAATAACTTAACTCCTTCATGGCCTAAAGACTCACAATAACTTAACTACTTCATGGCCTAAAGACTAACAATAGCTTAACTCCTTTACGGCCTAAAGACTAACAATAACTTAACTCCTTCCTGGCCTAAAGACTAACAATAACTTAACTACTTCATGGCCTAAAGACTAACAATAACTTAACTCCTTTACAGCCTAAAGTCTAACAATAACTTAGCTCCTTCATGGCCTAAAGACTAACAATAACTTAACTGCTTCATGGCCACATTGTGGACTGAGTCAGCAGCTTTTCTCACCACAATTTCACACACATTGTGCCAAGGAAAGCTGTTGACCTGGATTATTATATTCTATGTAACTACAGCCATGCTGCTACTTGAATGAAAGGACTTTTTACACGGAACATGAATGTAGCAGCCTTATTGTCACTCTAAGTTCATTTAAACCCTTAAAGTGCTAATCATTGCTATAGTCATTTTCTCATTACCATTTAACATAAAATGGTTTCAAGATTCAAATTCCTCATGAAGATACCTTTTATTCAAATACCAGCAAGCCTAGTCTAAAGCAAAAAGTAGTCTTAGGCAACAACTTTCCTTGGGGCACTTTGTGTGCATTCAGTTGGGAAGTGCCCCAAGGAAAGCTGTTGAATCCATCATAAATCAGCGCTTTAAGGGTTAAGTAGCTTGACTTTAGTTGCAAATGGCACTGAAAGGGTTAAAACAATGTACAGTGGGACAGGGACCATCTCATGTCAATGTACAGTGGGACAGGGACCATTTCATGACAAAATGTGAGAGTCCTACACTCACTGGTTCAGTCAGTTCATGGCGGAATTTTCTGTCAGCCTGTAAAAACCAATATATAAGGACTTTTATCAGTTCTGTGTACACAGTTTCCATCCAACAAGCCTTCCCCATTAAGTAAATTAGAGAGAGAATATTAGACAAACAGTGGATTGGCATGCCAGTGTGCCTGGTACACTCACACTCAAAATTTTAACCCTTGAATATTGAGTCAAAACTATTGTCATATCATGCATGGGAATGCTTTAACTTCTAAAGCTCTATCCACTAGTAACATCACAAAATGTCTGAGGTTGCTTTGCGTTACAAAACAGTTGTGCAAGTAAGTCTAATTTCACTTCACGATAGTTATAAACCACTGATGTCTAACAACACAGGGCAAGTACAACCACATACTATATTGCGGTAATACATTGAACCATAGCATACTATATTTTTGGTGAAGATGAAAAAACACCACAAGCAATATAAATTTATAATGTGTGTATATAGCAGGGGCTTGGGTGTTGATGCACACAAATGCCTGTTTAAATACAAGTTATCACTCCACATTGGATATGAGGACATCCTACCTGTAAAATTTTGCAACTTCGTCATAAAATTCTAGCATTTTTACCTGAGATCTGGCATGTTACTCAAACTCACATTCAGACTTATACTTTGACACAGACTCGGATCATATGAATTTGACATAAACAAAATGAAGTGGTACAAAGATAGCTGGTAATAAATTAAAAATAACACATTTGCATATGTGACAAGGCAATGAATTATTACCTATGAAATTCAAAACATCAGGATGACGCCAACTACGGATGCACAGATCCCCAGCCATGGGGGCTATCTATGATGGATTGAACGTTTGGCAATGCACAGTACTTAAAATTGACCCACAAAATATTTAATGCAATATTATTTACTATATCAATGTGGTATCTCTAAGTTTACATTAGGGAGGGAAAGAAAACAATTGGAAGTGAGGAAAACAATGATTAATTTGAAATAGAAGAATGAAACAAAAATCAAAATAGTTTGATACAAATAATAATACGCATAGGCAATACCAAGGAACCAGCAAGAGAATGTAGTGTCCATGATTGTATATGAATAAAGTATGCACAGAATAGACATAGCAAGCTTAGAGGCATGAAACCAAATAATTACATAAGAGAGCTGTTGACTAAACACCTATAAATATATAAATATTGACACAGCAGACCTGTTGACTAAACACCTATAAATATCTACACAGCACAGCTGTTGAATAAACACCTATCAAATATTTACACAGCAGACCTGTTGACTAAACACCTATAAATATTACACAGCAGAGCTGTTGAATAAGCACCTATGAATATTTACACATCAGAGCTGTTGACTAAACACCTTTCAAATACTTACACAGCAGAGCTGTTGACTAAACACCTATAAATATTTATAGCAGAGCTGTTGACTAAACACCTTTCAAATACTCACACAGCAGAGCTGTTGACTAAACACCTATAAATATTTACACAGAACTGCTGACTAAACACCTATAAATATTTACACAGCAGAAATGTTGACTAAACACCTGTAAATATTTACACAGCAGAGCTGTTGAGTAAACACCTATAAATATTTACACAGCAGAGCTGTTGACTAAACACCTATTAAATATTTACACAGCAGAGCTATTGACTAAACACTATTAATATTTACACAGCACAGCTGTTGACTAAACACCTATAAATATTTACACAGCAGAGCAGTTGACTAAACACCTATAAATATTTACACAGCAGAGCCATTGACTAAATACTTATCAAATATTTACACAGCAGAGCTGTTGACTAAACACCAATCAAATATTTACACAGCACAACTGTTGACTAAGCACCTATAAATATTTACACAGCACAGCTGCTGACTAAACACCTATTTAAGTCTTGCTTTAAGCAAAAGGAAACAAAGGAAGAGTTAACTTTTACCTTAGACACTTGCTGGTGGTTTGTAATCAGAAAATATTAAATGCAATACATCAGCATCAGGTTCTGGGGGGTATTCAGTTGCAAATGATGATGAAAAATAAAGGGAATAAATTCGCAACTCTAGCTCTCCTGACTGTAGCGCCCTCTACCGGGTGAACACAAACACCTTCTGTTCTTGCTCTACCTGGCTGCATGATAACCAAGGATTAGCTAATATATTGATAATAATTTTCCAGAGGCCACAGTTTTATTTAGTGGTATACAGAGAGGTCAGGTCGATGAACCTTAAGACCTCAAACATCATTAGTTTTGCAGCCGCGTAGTCTTAATATTTCTAAAGATGTATTTGTTTCTGGTCGCTCACGAAAATCAATATGTGAATGTTATTAGCAACAGGGAGATCAGTGATGGGATATACATGAATGTACATGAATAAAACAACGCAGCCTTTATCCTACACTGCAAGGCTCTGACTTATCACAAACAACATTTTATGTTAATTCTGTAATCCAAAATGTGCTGTTAAGATAACTTGGATACAAGATTCACCTCCTGGACCTGTCTACAATTATGATGTTGGCCATATTGTTTGGGGCTATACACATAACTCTACACAGCTCCACAGCATGAAGCCCATACATCTGTGTGTATGTACTGTGTATGTATGTATGTATGTATGGATGGATGGATGGATGGATGGATGGATGGATGGATGGATGGATGGGTGGGTGGGCGGGCGGGCGGGTGTGTGTGTGTGTGTGTGTGTGTGTGTGTGTGTGTGTGTGTGTGTGTGTGTGTGTGTATGTACACATATAGTATGTCTCTTGTCCTTCAATGAAAAGCTAGACATGGGTATGGCAAAATGATAAAAAGTTTCCAGTATGAATCTGATTGCAAGTAACCTTAACCATTTGCAACACCTGGCAGCAGTGTTGTTGTTTAACCCCTGAAGACCGAGCCAAGAACGTTCTTTGGTGCATTTTCAGCACGTTGGACACTGGAGGAAAGTGTTCCATGACATCACAAGTGAGGTCTCCAACCATGGACCTACTAGTAGGTCCATGCTCTACTAAATGAGCGCCAGGCTAATTCTGTTTGTAATGCAGCTATATTTGTTGCCACTGTATCAATTCATTCACATTAAGCAACATAGGTATTGTTGGCTTATTTTACAAACAAACAATGCCTGTGATCTTTATACATTTAAAATTTACCCCATTCCAACCCTTGAGGACCGTGTCACCTCTGCATTGTGTCCTTTCTCCACCTTGAGGACAATGTCACCTCTGCATTATGTCCTTTCTCCACCTTGTGGACAATGTCACCTCTGCATTGTGTCCTTTCTCCACCTTGAGGACAGTGTCACCTCTGCATTGTGTCCTTTCTCCACCTTGCAGACAGTGTCACCTCTGCATTGTGTCCTTTCTCCACCTTGAGGACAATGTCACCTCTGTATTGTGTCCTTTCTCCACCTTGAGGACAGTGTCACCTCTGCATTGTGTCCTTTCTCCACCTTGCAGACAGTGTCACCTCTGCATTGTGTCCTTTCTCCACCTTGAGGACAATGTCACCTCTGCATTGTGTCCTTTCTCCACCTTGAGGACAGTGTCACCTCTGCATTGTGTCCTTTCTCCACCTTGCAGACAGTGTCACCTCTGCATTATGTCGTTCTCCACCTTGAGGACCGTGTCACCTCTGCATTATGTCCTTTCTCCACCTTGAGGACAGTGTCACCTCTGCATTATGTCGTTTCTCCACCTTGAGGACCATGTTACCTCTGCATTGTGTCCTTTCTCCACCTTGCGGACAGTGTCACCTCTGCATTATGTCCTTTCTCCACCTTGAGGACAATGTCACCTCTGCATTATGTCCTTTCTCCACCTTGCAGACAATGTCACCACCGCATTATGTCCTTTCTCCACCTTGAGGACAATGTCACCTCTGCATTGTGTCCTTTCTCCACCTTGAGGACAATGTCACCTCTGCATTATGTCCTTTCTCCACCTTGAGGACAGTGTCACCTCTGCATTGTGTCCTTTCTCCACCTCAAGGACAATGTCACCTCTGCTTATGTCCTTTCTCCACCTCAAGGACAATGTCACCTCTGCATTGTGTCCTTTCTCCACCTCAAGGACAGTGTCACCTCTGCATTATGTCCTTTCTCCCTCATATTAAGACATTGTTTAAGCCTGAGTCAACTACTATCCTTGCTGCGAGTTGGGTACTAAGTGCCCAACTGGCACCAATGAAAGTTCTTGACCTATACTAAGGGCATATCATCCTCATAATTCTCACCTGCATTTCTCATTCAAATGGCTTTTTGTTACTGTTTGAAGTTGAGTCAGAAACATTGAAACAGATGACATTTGACCCCCAGCTAATTGTGCCTGGTGTACGGGGGAGAACCACTTGTCCACACTGACCATCCAGGGATACACAACGTTATGTTCCTCTTCATCTATCCACAGCACTAGGACTTCTAGCTCCATATCTCATTTCTTCTTTTACCTGAACTATACACAACATTTTCCTGGTCGTACGCGCTCATTAATTTAGACAAAGTTCAAAACTGACATTCTGATATGAATGTATCATCAGATATCATTTATATGAGTTGTACAGATCATTTTCCTGACAAAAAATGAAAAAAAATAAGTTAAAAGAAAACAAACAAATGAACAAATAACCAAACAACCAACCAAGCAACCAAACAAATAAACAAACAAACAAACAAACAAATAATTAAATAAATAAAACTGCAAATCTCTAATTCAAATTATAAGAATGTCTTTTTAATAGTTTCTAAACCCATGACGTAAAGTTTTCATGTGTGCATAAATATTCTCCCCTGCTGCTCAATGTCTTTACAATGTCTACAGATAAAGTGTTATGACAGTCTCCAGTTGTCTGTGCTGAAGCCAAGTGCTGCCCTGTGACAGCATTTCATGGTCTGAGATTCACGCGAGAGGCAAGTTCCTTAAAGGGAGCTGACTGTTGCTGTAGAAAGTCGTACTTTTTAACAGATATGATGCATACAAAAACACCGGGCATTGACCTTTCAGGCTGCACTCTCTCTGACCTTTACATCCACATTGTTATGCAGTCCAGTCTCTCTGGTGCTCGGCCTTAACGGAACCTCTAGCGTCCTGTTCAACAAGGAGAGCTACTTCAAGCCAGTCTGCCTGAACTCTCCTTGAATTGTACTCCCAAGCAGCATGAACATATCACAGATATAATGCGGCATTTGATGATGAAGGACCGAGTATACATCACAACGTAATCTAAAATCAATTCTGTCACCAAAGGGTGAAATCCTACATTTCTTATATATTAAAGCTGTACCTATTTTCACTTGTATTAATTTTAACAATTTTTTCAAGCACCTAACTGAAGTTCTAATTTCACTATTTTAGATATACAATGTATTTCTTATTTAACACAAAATTAAAATACCATTTGAGTGTTTTTTTTGGGGGGGGGGCAAGTTCTTGTGCTCTTAGCGAAATACGCAAAATAAAAATACAGCACAAATTGAGTGATTTTACAGTGTATTCTTCTGGTACATCTACCACCAGTCCTGGCTCTGAGGTCCTAACATTGAGGTATAGGCATACAACTGTATCCACCGAAACATTACCACAAATAATCCTCAGACAGATATCTTGTCCACTATATTTTTGCATTAAGAATACTATGGGTGTTCAGTAAAAAGCTTTGGTTGGTGAGTTTCAGGCACAATGTGCCCTGAGTGCAATGAGGACGAAAAGCTGCAATTGACTTGGGTCTCCACAGGGTTTAATTAAGCAGGAGGTGGCTTGGGCCTGTATTTTTCTGTTTCAAAAAACTAGAAATTCCATTTAACCAGCCAGAAATTCCCAAATTCCGTTTCAATAGTTCTCTTTGTATGTAAAACACATTCAGGCAAAACAGCAAATTCCGTTTCAGAGGTGACAAAAATTCATTATTCCGTTCTGTTTCCGTTAAAAATGGAAAAATACAGGCCCTAGGTGGCAGTCTGAGCTGTCTCTTTATGTCACTGTCCCGACCCCACATGATACAAAATATAATCAAAGCAAAGCTGCATGTTTGTAAAGTAAAACATTTTTTCTTGCCACTTAATCGGTCTATCCAGAGCCAAGTTTATGCGAACGCTCACAACAACTCTGTGAATGTGTACACTTAATGTCAGATGGCGATCAACATCCACCTTCTCCATGTCACTCTTTTCTAGCGCAACACCATCCAAGTGTTACATTTACATGTTGTCAGGGAAAGTGTCCAGCCTTTTGATGAGTTACAATTAATGCAATGCAATCAAATCTGTTTCACTTCATTCTGCCCTTAGTCAGCTACAACTTACATGGACAGCACTTTGAGCTTCACTGGAGTATATACACTCCATGAAAACATACAAAGCTTCTGTTATCCCAGGCTGTATCCTCACTACCTCCAGTTCCCTACCTGGCTGTATCCTCACTACCTCCAGTTCCCTACCTGGCTGTATCCTCACTACCTCCAGTTCCCTACCTGGCTGTATCCTCACTACCTCCAGTTCCCTACCAGGCTGTATCCTCACTACCTCCTGTTCCCTACCAGGCTGTATCCTCATTACCTCTAGCTCCCTACCAGGCTGTATCCTCATTACCTCCAATTCTCTACCTGGCTGTATCATCCCTACCTCCAATTCTCTACCTGGCTGTATCATCCCTACCTCCAGTTCCCTACCAGGCTGTATCCTCACTACCTCCAGTTCCCTACCAGGCTGTATCCTCACTACCTCCTGTTCCCTACCTGGCTGTATCCTCACTACCTCCAGTTCCCTACCTGGCTGTATCCTCATTACCTCCAGTTCCCTACCTGGCTGTATCCTCATTACCTCCAGTTCCCTACCTGGCTGTATCCTCACTACCTCAAGTTCCCTACCCGGCTGTTTCCTCACTACCTCCAGTTCCCTGCCTGGCTGTATCCTCACTTCCTCCAATTCTCTACCTGGCTGTATCCTCACTACCTCCAGTTCCCTACCAGGCTGTATCCTCACTATCTCCAGTTCCCTACCAGGCTGTATCCTCACTACCTCCTGTTCCCTACCTGGCTGTATCCTCACTACCTCCAATTCTCTACCTGGCTGTATCCTCATTACCTCCAGTTCCCTACCCGGCTGTATCCTCACTACCTCAAGTTCCCTACCCGGCTGTTTCCTCACTACCTCCAGTTCCCTACCAGGCTGTATCATCACTACCTCCAGTTTCCTACCTAGCCATATCATCAATACCTCCAGTTCCCTACCCAGCTGTATCCTCACTACCTCCAGTTCCCTACCTGGCTGTATCCTCACTACCTCCAGTTCCCTACCTGGCTGTATCCTCATTACCTCCAGTTCCCTACCTGGCTGTATCCTCATTACCTCCAGTTCCCTACCTGGCTGTATCCTCACTACCTCCAGTTCCCTACCAGGCTGTATCCTCACTACCTCCAGTTCTCTACCAGGCTGTATCCTCACTACCTCCAGTTCCCTACCTGGCTGTATCCTCATTACCTCCAGTTCCCTACCTGGCTGTATCCTCATTACCTCCAGTTCCCTACCTGGCTGTATCCTCACTACCTCTAGTTCCCTACCTGCCTGTATCCTCACTACCTCCAGTCCCCAGCACATGTTGCAGCTCTGTACAGCTTTAGACACAGGAAAGATTTACCCAGCCTTTTTCTTTTGGCTCCTTGCCCTTTTTCTCTGCTCTTTCATTTTCTTCTACTCTATGCCTTTTTTTCCCTCAGATTTTTGCACCTACAGCAGATTATTTTATTTATTGCCTTAACAACGGTATGTTGTATCATATATAAGCAGATTCAGTTTAATTCGGTAAGCCTTTTAACACCTTTCCATTTTGTTCCTGCAAAAATACTACACATAGAGACTTCCACTTCTACACGAGCCTTGTTTACCCCCCATTAACCCATTCCATACTATGGTCACAGGCCTTGGTCGGTGGTTCTGGCACTGCCTGGCAAGTCATGCTGCAGCTGCCTTTGTGGTAACTGCAATATGACTTGCCAGGCAGTGCCAGAACCACTGACTTAAGATTATAGGCATGTTGGTACTTGAATGAAAGCTCTTTTCATGAAGAATTTAAATACGCAATTGTCGTCTTAAATCCAGGTAACTATATGGAAAATTAGGGACTGGTATGGAATGAGTTAAAGGTGCCCTTTTTCATTTATATTGCCTGGCCCTCTTCCAAAGCTGCAGGGAACAGTCCATGTATAGCCTAAATTCCATGCACAATATATTAGATTTTTATACTGAAGTATAACTGAGAGATGATTGTGATACAGATGAATATTTGATTGGACAGAAGCCCCACACTGCTTGTCCTTTTCCCAGGTGTGTGTATCGTGCAGCCTCACTGCATGATTGCTCAGCCAATGAATCTGCCTGCCCACTGCAGTGCACCATATCTGTGTGTTGTAAGCGGCATTCCCTGCTGCCACGTCACTTGTCATATTTTTAGAAAGAGGGATTATACCCTTCCCCCTTGAATTCAGACTGAGTCAACAGCTTTTCTTGGTGTGGGCTGGGTGCTGGGAAAGCTGTTGACCTCAGTCATGTCATGGTGATACTCGTTATCGAAAATTGTCATTCAAACTGCTGTAGTAAACAATATTGAAGCAGACAACATTTGAGCATCGGCCAGTTTTGCCAGGACAGGGATAATATTGATATTTTGTATTGTAGAATACAATTCAAAGTATTTAATTGACTGGGATACACAATAATAGTGTGTTCCTTGGGATTCCTTATTTTATTTTCACTGTAGGTTTCCATTCAGACTTACGCTTTGTTCTTTTCCCCGCCTATGTCTTTGTTATTTCATTAAGCTATTAGTCTATTTTCCCGCCTATGTTTTTGTTCATTCATTTTGAACTTGATCTTCGTACAGGGTGGTTCACAGGCATGACTTTTCTTTTCCCACCCATCCTTCCCTTTTTTTTTTAAATTAATTTTTTTATTATTTTGTTTTCATTTTTTACAAACATATTGGATATATTTGTGTTAGATGCTATGTTTGTACTTGTGTTAGGGTTGTTTGACTGATATTTACATGGAATTTATGTTATGATTCCATCATTATGATTTATCAGTCAATTCTTTATTATCGGCCAAACAATAAACATTATTTATTTAGGTTGTTGTTTTGTGTTTTGTTCAGTTATGTAACTCTGTTCTTTTATATTATTCAACCACAGTTAATAAAGCTCCATACACTTCTCTCCAATTCCCATTAATCCTCAATTTTGTTATATATGTATACTTTGAAAACAAGAACATTTTTAACAAATCAGCACTGAAGTACTCCTTATAGACGTACAGATAAGGAAATAAACAGACTCCAAACTTTTTCTGATTACAGTATGATCCAGTCAACAACTTCTGCCAATATGGTTGGCTGACAGTTCGTACTGTGTGTGTGAGGAGGAACAGCCAAATGTAACCGAATCATCAACTTGAATCTGCTCCCAGTGCAAACAAATCATTTTCTTGTTTTCAGAACACAAGATGTGTCAAATACCAAGAAGATGTAAAAATTTGCTGACTTCAACTTGAATCTGCTCCCAGCGCAAACAAGTCATTTTCTTGTTTTCAGAACACAAGATGTGTCAAATACCAAGAAGATGTAAAAATTTGCTGACTTCAACTCGAATCTGCTCCCAGCAGAACCAAACATTTTCTTGTTTTCAGAACACATTATGGGTCAAAATCCACAGAATAAGAAGATGCAAAAATTTACTAACTAAACCAAAAACACACAAAACTGCAATACACTTTGCTATCCTTTGTTTATGTTCATGTGATTGTATGACAATACAAGTATTTGTATCTTGAGGGCTTTGTGTATCTGAATGTTGCAAGTTGCTAGAAGGTATAATGCTACAAAGTTGAAACATTGTAAAAATATCAAAACTTTGCTACATTAAACACCACTTTTCCCAGGTAGGTTGCTGATTTGCCAACTCAACAACCTTTTGTGCCTGAAAAAATACATGTAATCAAATGAAAACAGTCCCATCGACATAGCCACATGTGTTTTTCACTGTGCACAATATGTACCGTGATCCTTTTTGATTTTGTCTTTTTTTACACCTTCCCAAACTTGGTACCTTTGTGCAGAATACATGGTCAGATAATTGAAAGCCATTAAGTCTTCATCAAAATACATTGTTCCATGATTTGATGCTGAAAGTACCACTCGCCGTCCCTGAAAAAAAATGTAACATGAAGGCTGGATTGAGTCAATCTGCTAACTGAGGACCTCTATTGATACCCTCAGGAACTACATAATGATATGTGCTGTGCTGTGTTGATGAGATGTGAGTGTTCATTGGAAGTCTGCTGATCTCCTGGCAGTTTAGAAGAGTCACTACTTTTGTTCAAGTGATAACTCATACGTGTATTTTTTTTTATTTGGACAAACCTATTGTTTCTCATTCATTTCACACAGCCAACACTTGACAGCAAAAAAAAAATCTTATCAATCACTAAAGCAACCACATTTCAAGCAAAAGCTAAAATAATTGCCGATGTCATTCCAGAGACATGGTAACTGCTGCCACACTGCAAGTACACAGAGGGCTTCAGAGTTTTTTCTGCACACAGAAATGATTCACAGAATCAGTTGTGGTGATCAAGGTAAATGTAGCCAACAGAACAAAGTATTATGAATATCAGTCAGTAATGTAAAGTGGCACTCCTCATACAGGTCCAACCCCAAGGCAGCCAATAGGTGAGAGGCAAGGTCTCTCAAGGGGGTGGGGGCAAATAATGTAACAGCCACATTTTCCATATGGGAGGTTGCCTCTGGTGAGAGGGTGGCATCTGGTGAAAGGGCCCTTGTAAAAAGGGGACCACTGTAATAACATTTTGAATGGATCTGAAACCACAGATAATTCCATTGCATGCTGAATGTGATCTCAGTTAAAATGTGAACACTCCATATCTGTTCCACATTTTCTTCAAAAAGATCCAAGTTCAGGTTAAAATCTTTGAAGCTGCATCTGATTTGAAATTCAATTAAAATTTGAAAAGCAACATCATATTCTTTCCAGGTTTATTTTTCATTTTTTTCCACACCTAAATTTGGAAATTTGACAAGAAGTTACACCTTGAAGTCACCTGCTTTGGGCTTTGAAAAGGTCTTAACTTTAATGGTGGTATTCTATTTCTTTAACATCTCTCTTTATGACTTTCGACAGGTTCAAGCTTGGATAATGGTGTACATGTACGTTACACCCTTCAGTGCCAGACGACAACTTTCGACAGGTTCAAGCCTTCAGTGTGGAAAACAATCTATGTTAACCCCTTCAGTGCCAAGATGCAGCATCTCTTTGCAAAACTTTCGACAGGTTCAAGCCTTCAGTGTGGATAACAATCTATGTTCACAACTTTTCAGTGCAAAATTTCTCTGTACCAGTGCCAAGCCAAGCCAAGCTGTTGGTCTGCTCATAATACACACATGGTGAGGGCATCAGCGGCAGACAATGCTGTATTTTCACCCCATTTGAAAATATCAGACTGTCAATGTGTGTGTACTGAAGCCTGCCATTCAAACAACTTTTGCTGTGAATGGCACTGAAAGTGTTAAAACATGGATTGCTGTTAACCCTGTGAATGCAAATTCATGTGTGTATAAAGACAGACTGACCTTAAGTGTTCCTATACAGAAGCCCCCACTGCTACTGCTGTCTGTGGTACAGGTTGTAGCATTAGAGTTCACAGAGGTCATGGAGCCTCGTTCTGGATGTGGATGTTCAAAGGACATGTCATCTAGCGACTGATCATCCATGTCTCTACTGACTCGTTGTGGGCTGAAGATCTTCTGTGTTGGAGGTTTGAAAATAGGTTTGGTGAGGGGTTCCTTCAAGGCAGAGCTGATGTACATCATTCGCTCCTGGATTAGTTCACGAAGACGTTTCACCCACAACTGCTTGGTGTCCAATGACGACGCCTGACAAGTAACATAGAAAACCATAAGTGACTGTACTTGGTGGTGTAATGATTATAACTCATCACAGAATATATATTTCCTAGTATTGATACATTTATATATATATAGTTATGTCTTAGGTGGTTTATGGGCAGAATTGTAATCCTCAGACCGTCTTGTGGGCAGTTGTTCGGTTTAGCGGCAGTTGAAAAATGCCCTTAAACCATGTTTGCCTTAAATTCAATGCGCTACCAAGGGGGTTTCAGAAATGTATAAATTAGCAAATCTGCCCAAATATGATGGGAAGTTATAAATGCCCAGAAACTGTGGTAAGCTATACTTGGTATATACTGCCCATGGTCCGGTTTGAGGATTATAACTGACCTGCAGACAATGGGCATGACCCACAAACCAGCTGTAGGACCTATTCCACTGTATTTTTTTTTTTTTGTGAGCAGTGTATAATTACCCATAAACCACCCAAGACATGTATATATATATATATATATATATATATATATATTTGTTATTCCCACATAACATTGTGAAATTATAACTGGAACACTACAAATGCACCTTCTTCACCAAGAAATTGTAATCGCCACATTTCTCACATACATGTGTGTAATGTAACAACAAGCGTAACTCCACACAGGTATATAAAAGCTTTAGCAGTCTTCCTAACGGCCCCTGAGGAGTTGAACACATCAATGAAACCAGTCGGACACAGCCTCTTAGACTTAACAGGCATTTAGCCTTGTCTTAGCTCACAATTAACTCATTCCACCCTTATGACGCTTTTTCCCGCCATATCTAAAAGTCGTCTGCTTATTGTATTTTATTAATTTAGGGATTATTTTTTTCAAAATTTTGGATGAAACTTGCAGGGAAGATCATTCCAAATTATGTGCCCTTGGTAAACAGCTTTCCTTGGCGTGCTCTGGGCGCATTGCGCCCAGAGCACGCCAAGGAAAGCTGTTGACTCAGTCTTCTATCAGGGTGGAATGAGTTAAAATACATACATGTGTGTGCAAGATCTCCCTATTTCTGATAAGCTAAGCAAGCTGCATGGGCACCATGTAACCATTCTTATGTGAAGATTTCAGGCTCTGGCTGCAGACACATGGCTCTGCTTTATGCTCCTGATATTTTAGTAATACAGTGAAACCACATTATAATGACACCCAGATATCTGACATATTCAATATAATTACACAAATTTTCATTGGGAAGTTTATTTTCTTTGTTATTTGACTCATTTATCTGACATATTCAGTTGGGAAAAGTTTTATTTTTTTATTTGATTCATTTATTTGACATATTCAGTTAGGAAAAGTTTATTTTCCCTGTTATTTGATTAATTTATCTGACATATTCAGTTATTTGACACATTTCTTCTAGTATAAGAAGAAAAGGAAGATGAAGTTCTCTTTTAAAAGCTCTACACTGATGCTCTATGTTGTCACAGATGGAGATAAAGAAGGCAATAAGATTAGGAAAGAAAGTTAAGGGGAAATGTCAAGACCTCTGCACGTGTCAATGAAAAACAAAGAAGATAAAACAAAACTCATGTCACAGTTGACTTAATTAAAATCTGCTGAAGCCAAATTTAAGAACATCACTATAGTCAATGACTTAACTCTAGAGGAGAGAGAAAAATTAAATTGAAGGTGGCAGGGGCCAAGCAGAGAGAAGAACAACAATAAAATGGGGGTTGCTATGTATTTTGTACACAGGGCCCTTCTTGGGCACTGAAGATTGTAAAGCTGAAAAACAGAATTTGAAGTCAAGTCACAAGGATGGAGACAATAAATCCATGGATTGGACATTGGAGTGTGTACATTCATGTAATAAACTCACTGAAATACTTAGAATCCTTCCAAGGTGAAATTCTTAAGTGTGTCTTATTTTTTTCTAAAAGATCACATCACGCTTCACTTGTGTCTGCTCTACATGTTTCTCCCATCGAGGAAATTATTAAGCATAGCACATTATCCCTATTTCGGAGATCTGCGTCCCTGAATACGCCTTTCCATAAACTATGCTGCCATTTTATATCTAACTATGTGACACCTGGAGCTGCTGGGATGATCCCAGGCACTATGGTCACCAGTCTCCTCCAATCTGGGCTTCCGCCAATTAAATGTTTCCTAGGTTGAAGCCCTTTGGTACACAAGTGGACGGTGTAGTAAAGTCACTGAAATACCTGGTTCATCAGGAAAATTTTAATAAGCCCTGGAGCTTTGAGCACACACTTGTGACCCTGCTTACTAGAGTTCTCTAGTAGTGCAGGGGGGCTTGGGGGGGGGGGGCGAGGTTGCTTGTGCATCACCAGAGCGGGGCAGTATTCGTATGTTCTCTTCAGAAGGGTCTCACATTAGGTAAGGGGGTTGACTTGAGAGCTCACTACCAGTAATTTCCATTGGGCTCTTGGGTCCACCCTGCCTGCCAGGATGAGACCCTGCTTTGATGCTCTGCTCCCTCTGTCACTACTTGAGTGTGTCAATTGGCAGCCACGCTGTGTGCGGACCTGGTGGCTGTTGTCATTATTTTTACTATTATTGTGAAGAAGTCATGCATTTTATTCTAATTATGTACACTATCTTTTATTGATGTTTCTGTACATATTTTCCTCAGTACTGGGGATTTAATGAAATAAATAAAAATATCAGTTGGAAAAGAAATATTCTTAAGTCCAAACATGCAATGAATGCATATAAGCCAGTACGGATGAATGGCACCGCTCTTAAAAAAGGTAAAAAAAAATTCAAGGCGTGGAAAAAAATCAGTTTTGACTTTTGGACATCAGTTTAAAATGATTAAAACACATACAAATAATAACTTCAGCAGTTTTTTTTGTTCTCAAAGAATAGTAGCATCTTTGAAAAATATCTCAATTCACTGTTGCCCATAAGAGGTTTTGTTCCTCATATAGTCAACTTGGCAAAAGCTAAGCCACATTCTGACTGCTTTCTGCCTTTGTATACTTTGAAACAATTAATTCTCTCAGTGCCAATCACGTCTAATGTTGATCTACTAAAGTCAAACGAGTCTGAATTATCATTAGGATCTCAGATTTGTATTCCTGCTAAAAATACCTTTCATTCAAGTACCAGTATGCCTATAGTTCCAGAGAGAAAAGCTGTTGACTCAGTTCAAAATTTGGCAGTGAAAGGGTTAATATTGATGAACTGGATGAACTATTTCCCCATCATGCAGGAATGTAGTTGTCAAGCAATATGCGGATGACAGGATACAAACTGTGTGCATAAACACCCGCCTGTCTGCAAAGCCATTAGGGCAAATTTTGGTTAGCCCTCTTGCATATAGAGGGCGCACTAAAAATGACTCGGAACTGTCAGCTGTCTAGTATACACAACATGGTGATAGGTAATCTTGTTTGGGCCAACATAAGCAAGTTAAATCATCGGAGTAGATGCTGCATACAATTTCCAAAACAACATTTAGTTGCAGTTTGTTTGCGAAGGCCATAGTGCATCCAAACTAATGGATGCAGAAAGTGCATCCATTGGTTTGGATGCACTTTCTGTTCTGAGAAGGTAGGATGGCAAACCACCACTGCTGCGTTGTAGATTGTTCTGCGGACCCAGGCAAGGCCAAGCACTTAGACTAGTATCTGTGGATGAGGGGTGTGGGATCTGTGCTATTCCCTGTTGACCTCACAAAAAGGAAAAGATGGTTAGAACTTATCTCTTGAAGACCCCTCTATCCTTTAAGTATTGTTTCAACCATGTTACTTTTTGTGTTTTGAAATAATCTTCACCCACTGCATCATATGTTGTGTGTAAACAGATTGTAATGGCGACTCCAAGTAGGTTGAGATATGTGCCCGCATAGATATTCCACAATTCTCTGAGCGTTCCAGGAAGCAGTCTAATTTTACGCACACCACACGTATCATGTCATTGATGTATTTGCAAATTTTTTTCTTCATCTGAAGGACAAATGCTGTTGTTCTGCAGCTCAATCTTGGCAAAGTCTACCTTCATTTGATAAAACATGCAACAATCAACTGATTGTGGATTTCTTTTTGTTCAGTTTTGAGTTTGTGAAAAAGCTGATAACAAAAATCTATTGTTGATACATGAGGTTCACGAATGATTAAGTACAGAAGAAAACTGAAGGATGTCAAAGTATGTCTTTTGGACCTTTCTTCACCTCTGACTTTTCACCGAAGCTGGAAACCATGACAGGCTAAACATGCATCAAAACTGCTTCACAGGATCAGCCAAGTAACATCTTGATACAAATTAAAAAACCACCAAACTGGACGAAGGATTGTTGAAAATAAAACAAACCAAGTGTCAAGAGTGTCACTCAACTTGCAGCTGCACATTATTTGTAAAGAAACTTCACATGCAGCAAATTCTCTGACAAAAATTGTACCATGAAGTGAACAATGAAATGCTGGGTGAGGCAATCCAGTACCCTAGACGTCCTGCAGAGGGCAGCATAGGTTGGATCTGCATGTCTGATAGTGGATCAAGATTTATCCCTTGATTTTCATGGGTAAGTTTCCTCTAAAGAAGGAAATATCCTTGTGTGGTAGCATATGCAGGATATTCTCATGTATATTAGGGTGGAAAAGTTAACCACTTTCTATTGACTTGACTCCAACAATGTGAAAAAGACACCCTAGAAATATCTCATTAGTGTTTATTTTCATTGATGATATTCTCATAGCAAAAGACCACCCCAAACTTCCTGTACGACACCCTAAAATGTACAGCTCTTACTTACAACAAGGAGGGTAGATCTATTTCTACCCCCCCCCCCCCCCCCCTTGCTTACAACAGACATAAAGTCTGCACAGTAGGGCATCGGCAGCCTGTGTCCAACCCCCGTCCACTCAGGCTGGGCTAATGGCTGTCCATGCCCTTCTGTGCAGTTCCACCACTGCCCACTGTCCACCCTCATGGGACTGCAGTCTGGCATAGGAAAAGCTCTTACTTTACAAACTTTCACCTTTGAAAGTTCAAATGTGGTTGTGAAGAAGACAGAAGATCTCCACAATTATTTCAAGTGTGAAAAGTCCATGAATAAATCACTGTATTACATCCAGAAATAGAACTGATTGGCTGTAATCTTCTATTTCTTTGTCAGGTGTTGTAATCAGTAGTGCCATCTGTTGACATATAGCGGCAAAGCGCAGTGAGCTGCAAAACTCATGATCTGCAGCAATGTCACAACAATGAAATTACCCAACTATGATAGAAATTCCAGTACTACATGGTAATTTTAAAGACCTTATGACTGGTACCCAGGGACTAAAGACACAGGTGAACTATTCCTGTGACACATCTGTCCCTCTCTATATCCAGTTGGTGTCAATGGTAGTGATACTCACCCTCAGGATTATCTTGTAGTCTGACACAGGAGCCAAGTTTCCTGTCCACAGAGCAAACTTGCATTCATCGCCCTCGATGTGTTCCGTCACACCAATCTCAGAGGTCTGAAAATAAATATTGGAAATATTGGTTTTAATTTGAGTCACATCTTCCTTCTGAATATTTCCTGAGCCCCCAGGGTGCTTATTAGGAATAATTCGGTAGTTTAAGTTATCGTTTTTCCTTTTTTTTTGGCTTTTGCATAATTTGAACTTTACACATGCAGCAGTACTTTTTATCAAAATTACCCAACCGTGAAAGCTATATGGGCCATCCTCTCTCTCTCTCTCTCTCTCTCTCTCTCTCTCTCTCTCTCTCTCTCTCTCTCTCTCTCTCTCTCTCTCTCTCTCTCTCTCTCTCTCTCTCTCTCTCTCTCTCTCTCTCTCTCTCTCTCTCTCTCTCTCTCTCTCTCTCTCTCTCTCTCTCTCTCTCTCTCTCACAGAACAGCATTCTCGGATGTTTTTTTTTTTTTTTTTACAAATTTTCACAATTATCATGAATGTCCATTTTCACACTTAAAATTTCCACCTCTCCTCATATCATTAGCTTTCAAGTAATATATCACAGTCTCAAAACTTACTTTTCATGGAAATGATCACTAGATCATCACATTAATGAAGAATTTCAATTTGACCATTTTTATTCAGGATATTATGGTTTACTGTACATTTACACAACAAATTACATTTGCAGGATTTTGCACTTATGAAACTTTTCAGAAGTCACCAAACGCTGCGAAACCCATGACACACTACTGACGACAACAGTGAGCCAAAATCACTGGAAAATGACTACATCCCCAAAACGGAAGTTTGGCAGTTAAATAATGGGGCATACCTGTGTATGTACCAAAAAAAATGACTACTAAACCTTTTGAAAGGAGCCACCCTTGATTGATTACCTGGTTATAATGGAAGACAATAGCCCTAAAAGCATGCAGGCTAGAATACAGTGACAACTCGTTATAATGACCACATTTGTTCCCGTACAGATGTGTCAGATAACTGAATATGTCAGATAAATGAATCAAATCACAAAGAAAATGAACTTTTGCCATTCAAAGCTTGTGTCATTATAATTAATAGGCCGGATATCTGAGTGTTGTTAAAATGAGGTTTCACTGTATTATTAATGCAGTTCTTTGGACAGCTGATAGATCTCTGGTGCAGATAATACTGCCATCTGGTGGACACATGAAACATAAATTTTCCTGCCAGCCAGACCTATGTATCTGCATGACCATCAAGTCATCAAAAGCTAAAAGCATTGGAATATGACAATTACCACGTACATCACATAAAAATAATAAAACAATGTTATACTTGCCATTAATTTAAATTTGTAAATATATTTTGATTTTCCATTACTGTCTTTGGTTTCCTTGGCAAAGATGAGGCACATCTCGAAGAGGAAGATCTGTCTTTCTCTGCCCTTCTTGATTAGCTGTTTGGGGTCCCACACGGTAAACTTGTCCTGTAGTAACACCTCGCCCAGCGCCTCCAGGTTCTCCTGTAAACACACAGTTAACTCTTTCACACCAGCTTTACTTTAACTCCTTCAGACCTGATCAACACAAAAGTTTCCCTCATCTGAATTGTCATAATGATTTTAGATTTAACTTCCTTGTACAAAGACCTTTGAGTCCAGTATCAACAAGCCTGCAATACATGTACCAGTTGATTGAATCTGTCAACAAAATCTGTTTAGTGTTTCATTACATCATTTATTTTGTTTATTTATTTATCTCTTGTTTTTATTCAAATAGCTCAACTGTGTGCTTTCTGGCCATCTAATAACTAATAAGCAAATATATGACACTGCATTTTTCTTTTTCCTGTCTTAAAACAAGTGAATACTGTAAATTCACTTAATTTCACCATATTTTTATATTTTTATTTTCACTTGTTTCTCTGATTGCACAAAAAAAAAAAACCACTTGCATGTAATTTAAATAGGAACTATGTCCAAAATAGTAAAATGAAAAGCTGAATGCCTGAAACATAAAAACTATGATTTTTCTACACATGAAAACACAAACATTAATTTATAGCATGTGACAGACAAGTTTGACAAGTCAAAGTGCCAATGCAATTATCAAAATTTTACACACTAGTATTATTCAATAAGAAGAACCATTTATCAAAGGTTGTTTTTGCAAACAAATAACAAATGTTCCCTGCTTCTAACTATGCTCATGATATAATGATGAAAAATGACACAATGGCGCTCCTTACCTCGAGTCCGTCCAACATACTGAGATGCATGGCGTCATTAGCCTTCTTCGGTACATTCAGCATCACCTCTAACCCATCCTGCAGAAAAATCAATGCAAATTCACGATTTCTTTTCAAAATTCTCCATGCATTTTTCCAAAAACTAATAATGATATTTAATTGTAATTTCAGCCAAAAACATCAACTGGTAAAGTTCAATTATTTTCATCATGACAGACAAATGGTATTATTGCCAAAAATGTGCTGTTTGTAGCATGCATTGTCTCTCCAACATTGATTTTGTTGGACATGGATTTCGCTGATTTTATTTGTCAGTGCCTGCATTCATATCTACTCTAAATGCTTCCTCCAAGAGTGTACTAAACTCTTTCAGGGCTAATCACGTCTTAAAGTCAATCTACTTAAGTCAAACTAGTCTGAATTATCATCAGGATCACAGATTTGTATTCCTTGTAAAAAGACCTTTCATTTAAGTACCAGTATGCCGCTAGCTCCAAAGAGAATACCCCAGGTCAACAGATTTTTCCTTGGCACGCATTGGGTGCATTGCGCCCAACACGTGCTGAGATAAGCTGTTGACTCAGTCCAAAATTTGGCACTGAAAGGGTTAATATAGCAAATAAAGTGGTCCCCTTCTTATAAGGCCCCCCCCCCCCGAGTGAGGCCAACCCCTCTATAAAGGCCACTTCTCCATACAGTAAGTATGGCATTTTCATTGTATTTTACCCCTCAAGAGAGGCCACCCCTCTTATAAGGCCATCTTTCTTGTCCCTCTGGGGTGGCCTTATAAGAGGGGGACCACTGTATGCAAAGGTACAAAGCAGTCCAAACCTATTTTGTGTCCAAACCTGGAATTAACGGTTTGAAAGAAAACCCAACATTTGAGCACAATGTTGCTTTGGCGGAAATTATAATCTGAACTGAAGATTTGGAAATTTTCAAGCACTCTTTAAATCTGGATGTAAATTCCACACACTCAAAAAAGACAACAATTCAAACATGGTACAATATCTTGATAGTCTGCCTGTTTAATGAGTCAGTGGGTTATTTAGTTGGCTATCTGTAGAAACCACACTTTCTTCACAGACAACTTTAAAAAAGCCCTAAAATCATATTCCATGTTGATGGACCTGTCACGCAACACCACGACACGGCAATAGACAGAGACTACGGCTTGACTATCTCACACAACGTGACGTCTCACCTTGATCTCGCCTTTCCCTTCTTCGCAGCATGACAGCAGGTCTTTCAGTAAAAGTTGATATTTGGTGATGCGTTGAACTGGTTTGATGAGGTACGAGGCTATGGGACCAGTCAGGTTATGTTTCTGCTGAATCTCCTGGAAAACAGTGGACATTGCATGGATATTACTACAGTCATTTACATTCGAATTGACAACAATCAAAGCTTTAATGATGCAATAAAATTTGTTCCCTCTGTCATATGTATGGGAGCCTGTAACCAGTTTATACTTCATCACATCTATAATTCACCATATTTTTACAATTTGAAGGTCATAAAGGAGGAAAAATAATTTCCATGCAGTTTATCAACTTGCCATCTTCACAGTATACACTTTCATCTACCACACAGTATGACCCTTGATCAACCTCAAATGACTTGTGCAAAAGTTCAAATTTTTTCTTCTCTTCTTTCAAAACTTTAAACTTTTAATGAAATATTATTAACCATCACAAACAGCTGACAGAGAAAAGACAGTGTCTTCATCCTAAATGCCATTCACATTGTGACGACAAACACCTTGGTCAGTACTTTCTGCATTGCCTGGTGAGTCACACTAGTTCAGTGTCAGTGTCAGTATGACCATGTTAGACAACGTTATGATGCAGTCAGGTGAGGTAGACTGACGAGGCTTTAAGCCAGCAACTGCTTGGCTCAAGTAAATCTCCTTCATTTCAGATGCATGTCAATATTGTTTTTGAAAGTGTCCAAACTATCTGAATTGCCTGCTGTACAACATATACATGTATTGTTCAATACATTTACAATTAACTCATTCCATACTAGACTCAGACTCAGACACAATTTTATTCGAACCAATACACAATTTCATATTTGAACATTTCAGAGGGTACAGTTAGTGGTCAGGGAGACTCTCACTAAGGCAAAACATTGCCGCTACCGTGAGAGCCACCCGATAAGGAATTTTGTTGCCAGACTATGGTCACAGGCCTTGGTCAGTGGTTCTGGCACTGCCTGGCAAGTCATGCTGCAGCTGCCCTTTGCGGCAGCTGCAGCATGACTTGCCAGGCAGTGCCAGAACACTCACTTAAGAATATAGACATGTTGGCACTTGAATTAAAGCTCTTTTCATGAAGAATTTAAAGATGCAATTGTTGTCTTAAATCTAGGTAAATATACAGAAAAATCAGGGACTGGTATGGAATGAGTTAAAATATTTACCTTAGGTCACGCCACAGTGCAGAAGCCACAGCATGACCTGCCACTGACCAAACACATCCACTGTACACATTTGAAACAAAGATTTTTTTTTTCAGAGTCCACATTTATAGTAGGCCACAAAAATTAATGCTTCGTTTCTCAGGCACCTCCCTCATCTCTCATTTAGCCCCCTCTTTTTTTCAACATTTTCTGACCAAAGATACTATTTTCCTTATTAATGTTGCTAAACTAGCTCAGTGACATACATGTAGATATTGTATACATGTAGTAAGAAACCACAAACATTGTGAAAAATGCCACATAAATATTGAAAAAAACGTCCTCTTCCTGTATCAAAATTTTGTTATAAGTGCCCGAGAAACTAGACATTTAACTTCTTGTGGCCTAATACAGTTGCCCCTGGATACACAGGGCCCCCAGAGACTGAGATAAAATCTTTTCTTGCTGCACTTAAGGCACACTGTACCCAAAGCACATTGAAGACAGCTGTTTAACTCTTTAAGTGCCAATCATGTCTAAAGTCGATCAACTAAAGTCAAACTAGTCTGAATTATCATTAGGATCTCAGACACGTATTCTTCATGAAAAAGACACTTTTTTCAAGTACCAACATGCCTCTATTTCCAGAGAGAATATCCCAGGTCAACAGTTTTCTCAGCACACATTGGGTGCAATGCCCCCAATGTGTGGTGAGAAAAGCTGTTGACTCAGTCCAAAAAGAGTAAATTTTTTTCCTTCTTTTTTTTTTTTTTTTCTTTCATGGAAGCCTAGGCAGCCCAGTCTTTCAATAAATGGTCTTTCCTGGGAGGACTCTGAACCAAGAATCATTGAACAATTTTTTTCAGGACGACTCTGAACTGTGAACCATTAAAATGATTCAAATGAGCACAGACTTGGTTGTGATTAGCACTGAAACAGTACAGTCATGTAACACTTCTGGTGAAATTGCTGCTAATATACTTACATCAAAAAAGGAGCCTCCATGTTGAACTAATAACTGGTTGGAGTCTGGTTTGTTTTTACAATAAGTCACATAAATAGAAAACTTCTCTTGCTGAAAAAAATATAACAAAATAATGATGAGTAGAGAGACTTAATAGTGTCATACTAATTTAACAAAAAATAAAAAAGGCGAGGAAGAGTAGCCTCTTAACAAAAAAAAACTTCCACCATGAATATATTTATATATATAACATCAAATAATGTAATGTTTCAAGATTTCCTGCCTAATGAGCTGGACTTGCATCATTCCAAAATTAGCTGCCCTGACAGTTAGTTCAGTAGGGTTTGTTTTATTTGAACGCTGACAACATGATATTATACAATTACTCCTACATGTGCCGCAACACTTGAAGTTCACCAAGACCAGAAATCTCTTGGCTGGGGTACATATACTGTCCTAACCATCATTCCTATTGCTGCTTATTTATTGTAACATATGAAAACAGAAAACTTGAAGAATTTATCTTTTAGTTTTACCATATCACATGCCACTGTTACTTGTTTTATGACAGTTTATGCCTGCCAAAAAGACGGTTACAAGTCTTCTACAGGTAAGTATCAAATTACGTCTTGGAGCCAGAAAGAGCTAAGTTGATAAGATTGCACAACTTACCCACGTCACAAAGCAGTGGCCCACGTCCTCAGGCAGCATCTCATATTTTTCAAGTTCTTTAAGAAATATACTGTGGACATAATAAAAACACCCAGTATTACTAAATCCTGTCCAGCAGAAAATGAGTCATTTTTGTGATTTCCTCAGGAAATAAGATTTATAAGACTGAAAAAGGCGCATATAATTATAGCTTGATAAAGATGATACGACATCATGAAAAAGTCATATTATAAGATTGCTGACACCAAGAAATGAAATCTTTCTTTTATTATTTATAATTTTCTACATGTACCAATGCCAGAGAATTTGAATAAATTTTATATCCAACAATAAACTTTAATAAACAGTAGTGCTCTGAAATTAAAGTATATACATGAGCAAATTAAAACAGGTCAGTACATACTTGTTGTGGAAGTCGTAGATTTCCTGCATGTTACCAAAGATAGTGTCCAATTTGTCTTGTATGCCTGGAGGGATATCATTGCTGGGGTCCAGAAACTCCAACAGGTAACACTGAAAGGTAAGCCACAATACGGTCAGGCTACATCTTCTCTCATTACTCTACAGTCAGGTTACATCTTGCATTACTTTACAGTCAGGCTTCATCCTGCATTACTCTACAGTCAGGCTACATCTTCTCTCATTACAGTCAGGCCACATCTCTCATTACTCTACAGTCAGGCTACATCCTGCATTAATCTAGTCAGGCTACATCTTGCATTACTCTACAGTCAGGATACATCTTCTCTCATTACTCTACAGTCAGGCTACATCTCTCATTACTCTACAGTCAGGCTACATCTCTCATTACTCTACAGTCAGGCTACATCTCCTCTTGTTATTACTCTAGTCAGGCTACATCTGTCTTTACTCTGCAGTCAGGTTACATCCTGCATTACTCTACAGTCAGGTTACATCTTGCATTACTCTACAGTCATGCGACATCTCTCATTACTCTACAGTTAGTTTACATCTACTCGCATTACTCACAGTAAGGTTACATCTCGTCACATTACTCTATAGTCAGGTTACATCTTTTTCTCATTACTCTACAGACAGGTTACAAATCCTCGCATTACTCTACAGTCAGGCAACATCTCTCATTACTCTACAGTCAAGCTACATCTCCTGCTCTCATTACTCGATAGTCACACTACATCTTCTCCTGTCACTACTTTACAGTTATGCTACATCTTCTCCTGTCACTACTTTAGTTATGCTACATCTTCTCCTGTCACTACTTTACAGTTACGCTATATATTCTCCTGTCATTTTTCCTCCGTGCTCGATTTAACCCTAATAGATCTAACACCTTGTATCAGCATCCAATTTTTCCCATTAAAAATTACCAGGTAGTGTCTGATGTTTTAAATGTCCCAATTCTTTGTTGCAAATGTTCCACAAGTCAACATCTTTCCTGTAAAGACTACACCAAGTGTGCTCAGAAAGTCTCTTGACTTGGGACCCAGAGATTGAAGGGCTTTGTGGTATGGTAGTACCACCACCTAGAAGTCTGATTAATCACACTTGCTGACCCCCAGCAATGTTTCTACGGCAGTCTTTGTTTTACACGCCTGCTGCGATTCAAATTCTATTGAATCCAATTCACTTTGACAATAACGTCTTGGTGGAACCAAGATTCTGTGTTACGTAATCACGACTACGTGTTTTACGTAACTACAGAAAGTTACCCCTCGGCATATAAATCGGATGTAATGTTGGTTAGCCCACAGTTCCTGACGAGTTGTGAAACACAACGAAACCGCTCCAACTTTTCTTCTACTTCTAGCTATTGTCACCCTTGCTCGGTCCTCATTAATATAGCCAGGGCATTTAAGTTTCATTGACTATCCAAGAACCCCAAACACAAAAAAATAATTTTCAAATTAACTGTATATTCAACGTATTGACATTTGTGGTTGTTCTTGTTTTCACGTCAAACAAAAGTATATGATGGATTTGAACACTTACACTTATACATATCTCCAAGTCTTTGACATAAGTCCTCTCTGTTTGTAACAACTCAGCCATGATGAATCTGAAAAAAAAAAAATGTTGTCATATGACACACCATAGTCACACTACATCTCATACTCATGGCTCAGTTCATGAACATATTTGCTTCCACCAGATACAATATTTTCAAATCGTATTGCATGTCATTTTATTGGTCCAGTTGTGTGATTTTTCAAACAGGTAAATAGACAAAATTCTTGTGGCATGGAGGAAAGCTGTATGTCTCATTTGGTGACTGCTTGCCAGGACTCACTGTTATTTACTGCTGTTAATTTCAAGTGACGTGTCTACTGATATCAAATTGCACAAGTGATTCTTTAAATTCATGCATAGTATACTTAATAACCAAAATAAAGTTGTAAATTTATGTGCCCGACTGACTTTTGCTGGAAGCCATTCAGATACTGGCAAATCACTTAATGCTTCACTAGCCAAATACGAGATAAACAGGAATTTGTTTGTAAATTGCAGCTCCTTCAAGAGAATTAATGCCATGATCATCAGTTATACCCGGCCAGTGAACCCCTGTGACCAGACTAAGGCGTCCCTCATACGTGACCTCTGTGCTCTGTGCTCGGTGACTTAATGAATATCTGTGTATTAGCTAAGTTTACTTATGTACTTTTTCTAATGCTTAAGTTACAACCTATTTGAACTGTGTACCACAAGTATAAAAATAAAGATATACATACATACATACATACATACATACATACATACATACATACATATATATATATATATTCACAATTTTAACTTTTCCATAAATAAGAAAGCCATAATATGCCTTTTGTTGTCAAACTAATCAATTTAGGACAAACCTATTTGACACATGTGCAGTATCAGAAATCTGTTCCCAAGCAACCCTTGTGGGTTACAGTAAAATATCAGTTTTGTAACCGTATAACACTACATGTAGTCTGACTGTACATTAAATGATGTTTATTAGCATAGGTTTTTTTAGTATTCTTTTGACTGCAATTTGATTTATTTCCACAACTGAAAAACTGTCCTGACGATTTTGTCACATTTCAAGCACTTCAGCAACAAATTTCAAATTAACTAGAGGACTTCCCATTGCAATTTTAGCATTAACCCCACCAAGTTATGCTTATCTAAGGACTTCTGTCCAACTCTAAATATATTTTACATACATTTTCAATTCTTGCCACTACATACACTATTCAATCTTACACCAGGTGAATATGCTTTCAATAAAATACTTCAAATGGCTTTATTTTCATATGTACAATTTTTTGTGATATACATGTATTTGTGGTCTTAAATTTGTGACTTTGCCTCAAAAACACAAGTTCTTAAAATACGTCAAAGTTTGCAGCCATGTGTAAACACTGTTATGCTCACTCACTTATTTGAAAGGAAGACAACAATAAAATTCAGTTCTGGACTTTTCTGATAATTTCAAATTTGTAGATCTAATTTGAGAAAAAAAAAACACAAAGATAGAGGGATTTAAGAGAATTAAAATGGAAAATAAGGAGAAAGTTTTATGAGCTGGTAGACTCACTCTTTCCTGCGAGCTGACTTCCTCTTCTCCTCGGTCAGTTCTTTAGCTGTCTGCTGCAGCTTTTCCTCCAAGTTTGGGTCACTTTGTCGGTCCCCCTCCTTCTCACTCTGCTAAATAAACACCAATAGCTCATCTTCTGTCAACAACCCCCCCCCCCCCCAGTCAAACATCCATACTTAATCTCCTGTCTACAACCCCCCCCCCCCCCCGTCCTTCTCAATACTGCATATTAAACAATTAAACACCCATAGTTACTCTCCTGCTAACTGACTGAATGAAGAATTCAACAATTTTGCAGCATCCATCCTTGTGATCCATATATTTAATTTCAATATAACTACATCTTTTAAATCTACTTATTTTCACATACATAAATTTCCTTGCATCCTGCATTCCACGCACGTTGTTAAAATTTTAATTTCACTACTTTGCACATAGTTCCTATTGTTATGTACATGTATGTGACTCTGAATGGAGTCTCAATGACTACACGTATCTACAAAACAGCAACACAAAATCCCAGCATTATAAATCATAAACATTTCCGATACTTCAGCTATTTCAAGATGCAACTTTGCCTTGTAACTCACCTCTGGTGTAAGTCCGAGTGTACTCTCCAACTTGACCCGGTATTTTTCCATGCGAGATGAGAAGTCCTTGTACCTCTTGTCCACAGCGGCCACCCAGGACTTGATGCTGGCAGCGTGGGCGTGGCCCTTGTCGACCAGGCTGTCCGCTAGCTGTAGCAATAATTTCACCTTCTCTCGGGTTTCCTGAGGACATAGCATCAAAATACTACAATGTCTTCTGGCCTCTGGCCGCGAATTACGAGTAGAATTGCAACTTGAGACTCCTGTCAAAAAGGCCTTTTATTCCATCATGTTTATTTGGTTGCCAAGGGCCCTTAGCCAACCAGGGAGAAGGATATTTCCATGACCTGGGACTTCATTAGTGACCTGGCTGAACAGTGTATAGCTGCCCGAGGCTTTTGTAGCTTAAGAAAGACTTCCACAACACGGACAATACCTAAGGTCCAAATTAGCTAGTACCGTCAGTAGCCGCTAAAGCGCCAGGGTCATTTCCCGATGCACCTTGCGGCAGGTTAGGTCGTTTCAATATAGCAGCCATATTGCGCCCTAGTTAAAGTACAGGGAAATGACATTGCAAAGTTTATCGTTATTTTCTAATGTACGACGGAAGTATTTACAAGCTAAATTGTCAGCAAATTATCTCCAAACATTATGGAATATACTTTACTTTTCATCGGGAAGTCATTGCAGTTGCATCCATGCACCTCAGATTGCCTTGACCCAAGCCATTGCTTCAAATTGCAACGTATGTTCCAAAATGAAAAACAAGTTTCCTTTTAAAAAGGAACCAGCCTGACTGGTATGAAAGTGGAGAAATTGGTTGGGACAAGTTTGTATACATGAAGTAATCAGACATGGCGCAGGATCGCATGTGTATGTTCTATGCATGGTCACACAAACGTGGATGCCATTCATAGCTTTTCGTGCAGTGATTGGCCGAAATTATCATAAATCTGAGAAAGATATGTATAAAAAACGATGTATTTTTATTGAGACTATATGGAAAATATATGCGATGGAGTACCAAAATTTGTAAATGGGCTGAAGTGGAATTTTTGGCACTGTATCTTTGACAAAGAAATTTGAAACTGTAAGTAGTATCATTGAGCGTGGAGGTCGTAACCCTCAAACTAAAACAATGCCAGGCTGCGTACAGTCTGGCAAAAAAGTGAGGACTATGTGCAGCAATGCTTTGTGCTTTTCTGATTCAGCAGTCCCCCGTCCTTCTCTTTTTAAGGATGACTGTCGGTGTGAACAGACCTATCTGAGTGGTATTCCATACAACTGTCTGAAGCAAACACAGCTGGAATGTGGCCATGTGGTATAATTTTTAAAGAGAAGTCTTATTTTATTTGATACTAAGTATGTAACCTTGAGAACAGGCAATGGTCATTCAAACGCAATTAAAACCTTGGTCTTATGACAATATAGAGAATCTGACATGGCTGAGAGTGAGTTACTATTTTTCTCTCACGAGGGATCGGTGTTGGTGGGGAAAATCAAGAGTGATCACAGGTCACAAGTGATTTCCACGCTAATAACAATCCCGAGTGAGAGAAAAATAGTAACTCACTATCCAGCCATGTAAGATTTTGTTTATTCTATGTTTATTTGGGTATTCATCACAAAAAACTATGCCCTAGGCCTACTTCCTACATCGACCTAGTGTGCCCCGTTTGTTTACATTCGTCGCGGTTATTCCCTGTCACGTGTGATGTTGATGTATAATCAAATATGGCTCGCACACATTTGATTTTGTCTAAATGTCAATGCATCACGTCACTGATGCAGGCACGTCACAAAATTCACTTGTAACAATGTTTAGGTCATGTGATCTACAGAGTCGCTTCTTTTGAATTTCGCTCTAAAAATGGTAATTCACTCACAAACATAGAATAAAAATTATTCCACCATGTTTCATCAAAATTCCTCAAATTGTTGAAGAGCTATAACACAGAAATAAAATTCATATTCATGTATATGGCCTTTGACCTTCAGAATTAGGTCAAGATCACCCAATTTGCAGTCCCAGCTGAAGTCTGACAAATACATGTACGCATAATTCTACAAGGTTAAACTTTCCTCAAATTCTTGAATAGTTATTGATTAATTGAAAATGAAATTCATAAAATCAAGGAAGCCACATAGAGATCTATACTTAGCACCCTTAACATTAATGGCCCAGTGACCTTAAAACCTTTGGTCAAGGTCACCCAAATACAATCTCAAGTTGGCTCTTATCAAAATGTATAATTTTACCATGATGCTTCTTAATATGTCCTTAAATACTTGTGCAGGCAAATGCTGGTAACATGCACAATTTGGCCACTGACAAGATAAATTTTGTATAATATTAGATGAGCACAATCATATTATCTCATCCTGCAGACTTCAACATTTTCAGAAACATATCTGACTCTAAAATGTTAGACAGACATAGCCTCCCTGACACAACGTCTCATGACTGTTCAGGTATGTCTACAGAGCTTAAAGGGGTTTTGATACTTACTTTGGCTGTGCCCTTGAATTCATTGTGTTCTTTTAGCAGAGATTCAGTTTCTTGGAGGTTCTCGCCAACATTGGTGTGAGTGGACAGGTAGAATTCTCCAGTGTCGTGGATCCACTCCAACGCCTGCAGGCAAAAACATTATCATCATGTCCCCAACTCTTTCAGTGCCAATCATGTTCATCTACTTAAGTCAAATTAGTCTGAATTATCATTAGGATCTCAGATTTCTATTCCTCGTAAAAAGACCTTTCATTAAAGTACCAGTATGCCTATAATTCCAGAGAAAATACCCCAGGTCAAAGGGTTTTTTTGGCATGCATTGGGTGCATTGCGCTCAATGTGTGCCGAAAAAAAGCTGTTGACTCAGTCGAAAATTTGGCACTTAAACAGGATTTCCCACTGACCCATTCCTGGCTGGAGTATAACTGGGACAAATGGTTCCCTGGCACTGGTTGGGTGCAGGAGTTAGGCAAGGAAAGCTGTTGGCCCTGTTGACCTGGGGCAAGCTTTCAAGTTTCATATTAAGTCTTAAAAACAAGTCTCCCGCAAAATGTTTCCTATTGCTGAACAAGGTAAAACACTATTAAAGGCACAGGACGACTGACATCTGGGAGCTTTGAGGTCATTTGACCAGGAATAGGTTAATGTGATAAAATGAACATTAACCTGTCAAGTTAAGTTCTTTCTTTGTATACAGTAAGACCTGTTTTGAGAGACCGCCACCAGGGCAGGCTAAAAAGAGGTCATAGAAGGAAGGTAGTCTCTCAACAGATGAGCAATAAGATGTGAAAGATGGCAAAAGGGGCCTGGTAAACATGGTCTAAAAAGCAGGTAGTCTTTCCTCACATTGGTTTTTCAAAACAGGTTTCCCTGTACATCTTTGACTCAACTCAGCATGCAAGTGCTATATATTATATCTTATCCCAATGATCACAGTTTTATTAAATCTCTCACAAAGGTGACGACAGTCTTGTAAAGCAGGTGCTCTCTCCATGGAGGGCAACTGACATAGGACAGAGAGAAATAGCGACCTGACAAATGTGGTCCTAAATGACAGCTGGTCTCTCTAAGGACGGACTGTTGTATGCAATAAAATTCCACTTATATGTCTCTGGTCACCTTGCCTGCCTGACTGACCAAAGTCACTGCTGAATTTGTTCACAGTCCCCTCTTAACCCTCAAAAAGTGCAAGTATTTTAATGTCTTGCTCAGCAGGCAATTAGTCACTTGGACCAGCAAACTTGAATCTGGTGTTCATTCTTTCAATTTTTACACAAATAACAGACACTGAGTCCCATATTTTAGCATGCTGTCTTCATCATACTGAATCATGACAATAGAATTCAACACACCAATTTTTCACTACAAGATACAAATGTAAGATATTAAAGTAATCAATCCTCACGATTTCTGCAAATTCAAACTAGATATATTATGTGTCAATTTTCAGTACTTCTTAAAGCCTTACAGATATTGTGTTTTATGTTTGAATGCCACAAAGCAACATTTCATGCAATTCTTATCTTATCCTCACAATAACTTAATAAAAACTAAATTCTTATTTACTTAATACAAACAAGTCCAACAAACTGAATTTCAAAGAAGTTCTGAATAAGAAGGTTACTGTGAGGTCAAAGGTCAGGATACTGACCTGTTTGGCACTTCTTTCAAAAAGAACAAACTGCTGACATTGGTCAAGTTTCTTCTTGCGCATTGTCCAGTACTCAAGGACAATGTTTTCTTGCTTCAATAACGTATCTAATGTGGCTGTAACAGACGCAACAAGATTCATGTAACAGACATAACAAGATTCATGTAACAGACATAACAAGATTCATGTAACAGACATAACCAGATTCAATGTAACAAACATAACCAGATTCATGTATCATATGTAACAAGATTCCTGCAACAGATCTATAATGGCACATAAACATGTTCAGTCTGTAAAAATTTTGAATTTAGGACATCTTTTCCACTCTTTCACTGTGCATTAGGATTCAATCTGAGTTTTATACATCATTACACACAAATCCCAAACAATAGTAACAGTAACTTTACTCCTGGTAAGCTTTCATCATTTATTCTTTTATGTACATATTTATTTTTGTAATGTATAATCAACACTTTCTACAATGTATTATTTTTCTCAATTTTTATGTCATCTCATAAAAAATATCCAAAATAATCAATCCTTTTGTTGTTGTCTGTAACAAGCTAGGGGGAGAGATTCAGCAACACTCCCTAATGCAGTCAATGAGGGTGTGATAGTCCTAGAGGATGGGCTGTCCAACTGGAGCATTGTAGCAAAATTTTGCTACAAAGCTCTTGTAAATTGCTACAGATTTTCTCAAAAATAAGTGTTTCTTATCTAATGAACTAGAAAAAATGCTACAAGTTAAGATAAATTTGCTACAGAGATTTTCTGCTGGACAGCTGTGAGAGGTTGCAGGGGTACTGTAGGAGAATCCAAAGGTAGACGGTGTAGGTAACAATACCAAACAGTTCTATCACATGTACTGAAGACAAAAAAGCTATGACCAAAAAAAAAATTGGTTATAATAAGTGGCTCCCTTGTCAGGATTAAGGGAGTCACTTATTATAGCACACGTTGCATGGATAATTCTGCACCAGATCACCTTGTACAAATAGACCAGAGCTGGCTTGCCTGCTCCACAGACCAGCCTGGTAGACTTCCAGCTACTAACAAGTAATTCTTATTTCATCTTGTTGGTTTTAAGCTCAGCTGACTGCAAAGTCTGTCGACTCCCATCTACAGTGCCCTTGGATAGATTGGTTTGATTCAAGACTTCAAATATGCCAGGGACAGATCTGGGCTTCAAAAATTTTTAGCAACAAGACATGTTAACTTTGTAAAACATAGATTCCCCTTACCACTATTTTGTTTGCCTTCAATACCCTGTTGATAGTGCTAAATGGGGCAGTCATGACCTTGGGAAGTGGAAACAGGAACCAAGTTCACTAAAGTGCCCATCTGACCTTTGAAGTTTGGTCAAAGTCACCCATCAGCTGACCTAGTCCTGGATAAGGACTGTAATCCTGTGCAATATACAGCTCTTATCATAAAAACTTTTCTACTGACCGTGCGGAAACCAAAACTTACTATAGTACCTCTGTGACCTTGGAAATAGGGTCAACGTCAGCCACCTCCATACTCCACCTAGCCCTCATATAAGGGTATATACCTGAGCATTATCAAGACCCTATCTCAAAAACTTCTTGAGTTATGTTGCGGAAACCACAGTGTTTCTACAGTGTTTCTACCGACCAACCAACAGGAGCAAAGCTATATGTCCCGCCTTCTTCAAAGGGAGGCATAAAAATCTGAAATACAGGCATAACTTGGCTAATGGTCAGAGCGGTCCTTGATCTGTTGTGGTCAGTACAGCTACTTACTAAAAGGCCAAGGTACTGACCTTTGACATGTGTCGCTGTTGGTTTATACAACACAGAACAAAGATACTGACCTTTGACCTGTGTTTCTGGGTTCTTGGTGACCTGCATGCCTAATGTATGTACATTTCGATGGACATATTTGAGGAATGTTTCTGCAGTTCTCCTGGCCAGGGTACATGCCTGTAATCAAATAGAACAGTTTTTATTGCTATTCAGCTATGTTTTAAAATGTTTAGTGGACAAAAATTAACAGGTAATTCACAGTTTTTCATATCATAAACCAATTTGTTTTAATTTTTTTATATATCATGCAGCTTTTGACTCTACATGAAAATAGTCAAATATTCTCACAAAATTCACCTCTAATTGGCACCATTTTTACCCCCACACAAATGAATGGTACACAATAGTGACATCATAATAACACAGTTCAAATTTTGACACCAAAACACTGATAATTACTTTTGGAAAAGTTCATTCACACTTAGAAAATCCCTGTGAGACTCAAGTATTTATCTTATGAATCAACAATATTATCAATTTCATTTATTTTATTTGGATTGTTTTGGCCCAAATGTTCTTGCATCAGGGGACAGAGAAGTTGCTCAGTGTTCTTAGTGTTCAGAGCAAAGAGAAGTTGCTCAGTGCTCTTAGTGCTCAGAGCAAAGAGAAAATGAAGCATTTTTTTGTTCTTTTTTCCTATGATTTTTTTTTTTTTCAGAGAGCAAAAATTGAAGAGCAGGGTTGGATCAGCAGGTTACCTTGAGAAAAGCCTCCTTCTGTTCTTGGTGTTTCTGGACAAGCTGTGTCATGTACGTCACTTTGTCCATACTGTTTGCTTTCTCTGTGCTGCACCAGTCCTCGTCACGTCTGTACTCTCGTTCCAGACTCTCCAGCACTGAACACACCTACCAGGGCAAACACACTCATTTGTAACTCTTTTAGTGTTATCAATAGCAACTACAACTGTTTTCAGCAGAAACATAGTACAGGATTCATACAGCTTGGCAGCTTTCAAATTCAAAGACGTTTCAGGATTTTTTTACCAAAATTCAAGGACTTTCCAACTTGATCATTTTTTCTTTTTGTGTCTTTCTGTCAATTTTTGGGGGGTTTCTATAGTGGGAGGGGAGGAAGTGATTGAGCTAACCTAACTTTTCGAGGAAGATGCATTAATGGATATTAAAAATTCAAGGACTTTTCAAGGATTTTATTGCAAAAACATTGATTTTCAAGGTTTTCAAGGCCTTGAAAAAGCAGGTAGTAAATTCAAGTACTTTCAGGGATATCAAGGACCTGTATGAACCCTGAGCAGAAACATAGTAACACCAGATTAAAATTCCTCACAAAGACATCTGTAGGTTAAGTACTAGTATGCCTGTAGTTCCAGAGGAGATCACAATGGTGCGGGTAAACAGCTTTCCTTAACACGCTTTGGCCACAGTAAGTCCAAAGCATGCAGAGGAAAGCTATTGACTAAATCTTGAACTCTGCACTAAGAGGGTTAAGTAGTTTGATGTTAAAGGGCATCTACATGTACATCAATTTGTGGCACTACAAAACTTGGAGGATAAATCTACATACAAAATGGCTTACTGTTTACATATATCCTGGGTTACTGTTTACATATATCCTGGGTTACTGTTTACATATATCCTGGGTTACTGTTTACATATATCCTGGGTTACCGTTTAGATACATCCTGGGTTACTGTTTAGATATATCCTGGGTTACTGTTTATATCATATATCCTATGTTACTGTTTACATATATCCAGCAGAAAAAAGCAACCTTATTGTCATCAAACAACTTGTTTCTTTCATACCCCCAACCCTCCCCCACCCCCCCCACCCCCCCCCCCCAAAAAAAACACACACACACACAGCTTTGTGGGCTGCTGGTGTCTTTTGTTGTCATCTGCAGATCTACTTCAATATTTCTGTATCAGATTTCACTGAAAAAGGAAAAAGAACCAGTCATACTTCGATCAATTACAAGACAAACTGGTGTGACACACCACAAATAACAAAACCAGGACCAGATCTGTCACATGTATTGAGAATTTGTTGCTGGCCCAGATGAGAACACTGAATCTCGTTTCGACACATAAGCAGTACAGACATTGCAACCTACCTGTTCTGCTGTTCTAAACCAATTCATGGATGCCATAACTAGTTTAAGTCTCTCCTCAGCGTGGTACATCAGGGTCTGCCATCTGCCCGTCACGTTCTCTGCTATGGAGCGTACCAGCTCGCTGTTATAGTGTGAGCTCTGGATCATGCTTTCTGCTCTCTGTGTCACCTGCACTGCACTCTGGTGCGTTTTCTTCAAAGCAAAATGATCAGTGAGTAAATAGAGAGTCCTCCATGGCTGACAGTGACTTACTATTTCTCTCTCATGACAGATCCTTGTTGGTGGGCTAAATCATGAGTGACTGCAAGTGATTTTCCCACCGACAATGATCTCTGGAGAAAGATAGTAACTCACTCTCCAGCCACGTAAGATTTTGTTCATTCAATGCTTAATTGGCTATTCATCACCAAAACACTTCCCTAAGCCTACTTTCCACGCCGAATTGGTGTGCCGTTTGTTCATGTTCATCATAATCATTCAACATTAAGTTTGACGTATAATCAAACATCCATTACAAACATTAGATTTTGTTAATGTGTTAATGCAATATAATATATATATGATGGATGCAGGTACGTGACAATTTAGTTGTAACAATGTTTAGGTCATGTGATCTACAGTAAGTTACTACTTTTGAATTTCATTCTAGAAAATAATAATTCACCCACAAACATGGAATAAATGAATATATTGCATTTCTACACAGCATTATGGCTTCAACATGCTTAAAGATTGCACAAGTCTTATCTAGTCTAGTTCAATGCCACCTAGGGAAAGATAACATCAGTATTCTATACCCTTGTGTTTACTTATGCTAATTAATCTGATAAGGAGCGTCCTTTTCTCAGTTATGGACCTGCTGGTTGCTGGGACCTACCTGGTACACAATTGAAGTACATTATTCACTTTGATTCTGGTCATTGTATACTTTATTAGTCCAACTGCTTATCATCAGTGATAGTGATATGACTGCCTCACAGGGAACTCAACATGGTACATAAAATACACACGGTAAATAAAAATACACATTTTTGTTCATGGTTTTGAGGGAATGTCACCAGCATGATAATACAACTTGATTCATTCCCATCAAAATCAATGAATAGTGCCAGGATGTAAAATATCATCTGCTGCTACGTGGGTTTTTTTTTTTTTTTTTTTTTTTAAATTTCTGATAAATTGAAAACATTTTAAGTACACGAAAATCAGAGAATTGACATTCAGGTGAGCATGTCTCGGATCAACAGACAACCTGTTTACAGTTTTTAGTTACAACACTTGGATACGCTCATTGTTGTGGTGACAGAGGCACCTTGCCAGTCTTGCCTCATTGTGAGTCAAATATGGCTCTTCAGTGCAAAGGGTCACCTTTAACAAATACAAGAACATTTGTTCTGAAGCCCCCTGTCATGGTAATGTTGCTCCTGAAGTCAGAGGTCTTGTACTCAATAATGGGGCACTGCTTTTAACTCATTCTATACTATGGTAACAGGCCTTGGTCAGTGGTTCTGACACTGCCTGGCAAGTCATGCTGCAGCTGCCCTTGCAGCAGCTGCAGCATGACTTGCCAGGCAGTGCCAGAACCACTGACCTAAGGCCATATGCATGTTGGTACTTGAATGAAAGCTCCTTTCATGAAGAATTTAAATATGCAATTGTCATCTTAAATCTAGATACATATACAGAAAAATCTGGGACTGGTATGGAATGAGTTGAAGTCTGTGACATGGTAACACTTAGCCATGGGGCCCAAGGTCTTGTACTAAATAAAAAACACTTGCAAATCCAAACTTTGCCCCAGGGTCTTAGGTCTCACCTCAATGGCCAACTGAAACTGTTCGTGTTCTTTTTTGAGGGTCTCCGCCTCCTGCAGCATGTTGGGGCAGATGAGACTGGCCATCAACATGGACTCTCCGTTCCTGATCCACGTGATCACCTGAAAACACAAAAGTACAACACCCGTTATCAGTGGCATCACTGCCGCAAAATACAACCTCTTTCAACAGCAAACTGAACATTCCCTACCCAGATCATCTATATTTTCTGCATGCACTTTTCTTACTTTAATATTAGAGGTTGTGTTTTTTTTCTCTCTTTTTTTTTGCGGGGGGGGGGGGGGGGGGGTCTGATTTAGGAAATATCACCTGTCACTGTAAAGGGCTTTAAGAACACATCACAATGATCGATAAAACACCTGTCCTTACAGTGTAAAGGGCTTTAAGAACACATCATAATGATCGATAAAACACCTGTCCTTACAGTGTAAAGGGCTTTAAGGACACATCACAATGATCTATAAACCACCTGTCCTTACACCGTAAAGGGCTTTAAGAACACATCACAATGATCTATAAAACACCTGTCCTTACACCGTAAAGGGCTTTAAGAACACATCACAATGATCGATAAAACACCTGTCCTTACAGTGTAAAGGGCTTTAAGGACACATCACAATGATTGATGAAACACCTGTCCTTACAATGAGCTTTCCTTCTGCTCTTTTATACCTCCAGCTGATTTCAGGGTTTGACAGCTGAGCTCCAAGTATTCCTCATAAGCTGACCACATCAAGTCCTTTTATCTCAATTTTATGACAGTTTTGCCAGTGCCTTGAAAATAGCACTGACCGGTCACCCAGGGTTTCAGAGCAAACCCAGGGTACATATGCATCCTTAGATGTGCCACATAATGTGTATATATGCTATTTAATCAGACAAGACTGCCTGCACCCAGCAGGGTGCCTGCCGGAGGCCTTGCTCTTGTCTCAACAGAAAGTTCCTTTCTTGCCAGGGTTGTGGGAGGGATCATACTTATCAAATTATTTCCATGTACACAATTACTACATGTATTAATGGAATGACAAAGTCATATGGGAATAACTGATACCCCCCCCCCCCCCCCAATGAGCTCCTTACTGATTCTTGGTTTATAGCAGACATGTATGCATGGCATAGGAAGGTGCCTGCATTGGCCATTTTCTGAAAGGTGGGCAGAGGGCAGGGCGGGGGGGGGGGGGGGGAGAGGTCCCAAAAATAAGACTAATGTACATGCTGAAACATATTCCAATCTAAGGGGAAGAAAATCTCACGAGGAAATCAGTTGTCAACTCCAGTTTTGCAGCAGCATAATGTAAAACCTTGTCCTGAGACTGTGGTCCATTATGTCTATTACATATACAATACATGTATAAAGTGGAACCTCATTAATACGGTCCCCATTAATCTGTATCTCTCATTAATCTGAACACTTCTCCTGAGAACAGAATTGTTCATTTCAAGTAATAGTGCTTCAGTAATCCATATGCTTCATTAATCTGAACGGTTCACTGGGGTACAAAGGTGTTCAGATTAACGAGGTTCCACTGTATCACATATACAATATATATGTACAATCAAAATATGCCTTGGGCACTAAACTACTTCCAGCTGCCATAGAATTGTCATCAGGAACAAAAAGCAAGATGATGTACATAAGTACATCATCATGCTTTTGTGTGGGCAGAATTATATTATTTTCCTTAGGTTAATAATACTTTGACCCTTTCTTGTTAAGAACAAGACTGACTCCCTTCCTCTCAAAAGCTTGAGTGCTTGACAAGGTCAGTCTAGAGTTCTCACTTAGGTTTCTTAAGGAGGGATACATTTTAGCCAATTTTGGCTCTCTTTACCTGCACCCTACTCTAAGTTCCCTACAATTTCACTCCCCTCCCCTCCATTTACTTATTTGTCATTTTTATAAAACTCAAGGAGTCTTCATTTTGAAGGGGACATGAGCCCAGGACCCAACCTTAGTGCATGTGAGTGCAGAGGGTCACAACTGACAGCCTCAGCCATTGAAAAGCAAGTCACAGGTACAGTCAAACCTCATTATTGGGACACTCATATACCTGACGTATGCTCTTATAGTCTACCAACCTTGCTCAATAAAAGCGGATATTGTGAATATTACAATAATGGATTGTTACCTGCAGATATACCCAATGCATAATCTTTTCTCATCAATGTACCTTACTTTTGAGGCATATGTGGTAACTATATGTACTTTGTATTTCTTTTCAGCCACAATTTGGGGCATTTCTGCGACCGCAAGTAAAAATTAGCGCAATCGACAAGGTCCAAGAAATGATAAGTGCGCGTGCGCAAATGTGATTGACACATCCTTTTAAACTGCCGGCAAGGCTCGTGAGTAGCCCGAAAAAATGCTAAAATTGCTGGTTACAGAAATAAATTAAAACCACACTGCAAGCAAATTTCTTTCAAGAGTAAGGCAAACTGCTCAGATTTGGTTATGTATAAATACATGGTCATTTTGCCCGCTATTTGTGTAATACAGTGCTCCCTCTTTATAACGCTGGTGTCGGGGTCCACAGGGAATACCGTGTTATTGCAAAACCGTCTTATAACGAGGGACTTTTTCACATAGAACTAATGAGAAAACTATTTCAGTGGGAGCCATGGTACCCACCATGTTATTTCAGAAACCGCCTTGTAATGAGGGGTGTTATAAAGAGGGCGCACTGTATTCGTGAAATCCCCTTCCGTAACTCAGGGTTGACAGACCTTAATGGTACAAGTTTTGAAGTATTTAAAGTCAAATTCTTTTGTCATTTGACTCCTTTATCTGACGCATTTTGGAGGGAGCAGGTGGTGTCATTAGCAAGATTTGACTGTAGCATGGCTGTTAAGGAAGTTATATAAGACAGCAGTCTAGCTGGTTGTATCAACCTTCAGTGTGTGATTTGTCTTGTGTATAACACCCTGTAATCCATGTTTGTTGTGCATGCCCTAATTATAGCATATTCTACACCTGAAATAAAGAACATAAATATTGCACCCACAGAAGGGCAACTGTGCATAGTTTTCATGCATCTGTAATGGTACATCATAGACACCTGCACGACACACAAAAACATGACAACTACTCACAATACTACTCTGATTTCCCCCAGAATTCAATACTCAGAACCAAATGAAGTGTATGTGAATCCTCATATAACAGAGCTTTTACTTTCCATGAAGTGTCACAATGCCTTGCCCCCAAGCAGATCAAGCTCCGTATCATCTCTACTCCACTTCAAGGTCTGCCCCAGGACTACAAATTTTTATTACTAGTAAGGATAATAAAACTGTACTGTCCCCCTACTCATGGTCATGAACAGTGCAGACCTATCAGGAAGTTTATCATTAATGTCGGGTCCTCTTATGCTGTGGTTTATTACCATGATGACCATGCTAGACCAATCAGAATTTGAGTCACTTTTTCAGCACAAAAACAGGGATCATGTATATACAGGGCAGACGAAATGGAATGGAAAGGACATGGAGATCAGTATGTTGAGCAGCCAACAATATGCCTTGTCTAGCCATGGTTTTCAAACTGCTCAGCAAAGTTTGGTGTAAATACCACAAGGGCAGCTACAGCATGGCTTGGCAGGAAGTTAGGATGTAGCTACAACAAGGGCAGCTGCAGCATGGCTTGCAAGGCAGCTAACATACTTTAACCCCTGACCAAGGCCTGCATCACTCCACCTTAACACTTTCAGTACCAACTAAGACTCAAGTCGAAATACTCAAAATGAACAGCTCAACATTATAATAAGGGTACTAGATTCATATTCCTTGTAAAAAGACCTTTCATTCAAGTACCAACATGCCTCTAGTTACATACAGTGTAACAGTTCAGGTCAACAACTTTCCTCAGCATGTTTTGGGAGCATCATGCACACTGAGGAAAGCTGTTGACTCTGTCTAAAATGTGGCACCCAAAATTAATTAGTCCTGAGGTCACCATCCCCCATCAGGCGATTCCAGGCAAGTCAAGTATGGATCAAATAGACGATCCAGGAAAACTCACTTTTCCCCCAGAGAGATTAGAATTACTGATGAGGATTGAGAGCCTCATAGGCATTGTGAACTCTGCATATATGTTTGATCAGTCACTTCATAATCTGACTGTGTCAAGATGCCTTCGTTTCGGTCTTTTTATTGCCTGCACAACACATTTTTGTCATTTATTTGCTGGCACAAGACAATCTTGTTTCTGTAATTTACTTGCCTGCACAACACATCCCTTTTTTGTCATTTACTTGCCTACACAAGACATGCGTGTTTTTCATTTACTTGCCTGCACAACACAATAACACAATTGTGTTTCCTTACTTTACTTGCAAGCGCGTCACATTCTTTATTTCTGTCAGTTACTTGCCTCTACAACACACCCTCATTTCACACACACCCTCTGCAACTTACAGTGTGCATTTTGGTCAAAACCTAATAAGCCCTACATGTCTTTGGTCAAACCAGAGTCAAGTTTTCAGAGCAAGTGACAAAGCCAAGGTCTCTTCGACTGTCAAATGATTGTGTTCCTGATGACAGACTCATACCGCTAACCCTCGGACAGCTACCCCTCAGATGGCTACCCCTCAGACGGCTACCCCTCAGATGGCTAACTCTTGGACAGCTACCCCTCAGATGGCTACCCATTACAGAGTCTGACACAAATGTTCCATTCAAATCACATGCTCATTGCGTTTTTATTCCTGAAACCAATCTGTTCACGCGATATGACTGCCAGCATACCAATCAGATGATGTCTAATGAAACCGATTTGGTACTGTTTGTACCAACTTGTCGCCAGATGGTGCAGTACAAATCTAGATATAACATATTTTCACTCCCTAATGCTAGATGGCAGAGCATCGTTTGACTTGAAAGAAGATTTGTATGCACAATGCAATTGCAGCGCTAAGTTCAAAGGCCGGTACATTTATGTCAGACTCTGTACTGAGTAGCCGTCTGAGTCTATCCTCAGGTAAATGATTGCATGTTTTCTCAGAGAATTTGAAAATTGAAACAACCATACATTTGGTCTCTCCCACAACACAATTCATTCATACGGATGTACAATTTTTTTTTTTTTTTTTTTTTAGAATTTGATAATGCTGCAGAGAAGTAGGACAATAAAGATACCATAGAGACACTCAGAGTTGCCATGCAGGTCATCAGGACCCATTGGGATGTCATCAGATCAAGCCCTAGCTGTGTCCAGCTTGTATGTTTAGATTATGACAATGCACACAGCCCAGGGCAGAGACAAGCCATGACATACCAGTCACCTTCCACTCAGCCACCCTTTGCTCTCTGTTCTGCTACACTTTCTCCCATGACTCTTCATCTCCATGGTTTTAACCGTGAGAAACCTGATGTTGATGTATCAGTGTGCAACTATTTCCCATTAAAAACAACCAGAAACGGTCTAGTATCACAAATAGGATCTCTTTTTTTTTTTCAACAAGAATGACGAAAGTTATCAGTCAACATCTTTCCTCTAGGTACACAATGGCCAGTGAGTGCCAAGGATCACTGTTGACTCAGCCACTAGAGGGTTAATCCTGAGCTCTTCTTATGACTTTGCCTCTTTTTAAGAGTCCACTCCAAAAGAAGTTTCAACAGGTTTTCCCTTAAAAAGGAAGTTTTTGTGAAGGTTAAGCTAGAATGTAATGGGGACCGTTATGAATGTTTGTAGAATATCTGACATGGGCCTACTACAGTAGTACCTGCTGTATGCGACTACCCCTAAGGCCAACCGAAAACAGTCATTCACCCCAGGTACATGGGCATGAGCTTGGCTCGGGTATCTTTGCAAGGCAGGTGTGGGACACGCTGGCATTGGCCAAGCTACTGGACTTTTGTACACACACTTGCATGGTACATTCATGCCGGAAATAAAATAAATATCTTTTGCAGCTTTATTCTTATTTATGTTCAATGACTTAATTCGAAAGAAACTTCACGCCAATCATGGTCGCTGTGTAATCAGTAAAGTTCAAAGATAGACCTGTGCACTTTCACAAGCCCGCTGAGTATGTTAAATCCGCTCAGAATCGCCACATGAAAGGCTTCACAATTTCACTCTCAGTAGGTTGAGCAGTTCCATCACTTATCCTTACTATAGATCAGAGGCATCCGAGTTGTTAATGATAATCTGCATAAGCAGTTGTCAAAACCATGGAGGTCTTTCTACCTCCCTGTCAAAACAAAATGCAAGCGGTAAAATGAAGTCTTTGAAGCTGTTGTGTTGAGCAGGGGAATTATGATAATTGAATGAATAACAGTTGCACTTCGGTCAAATATGATGGGAAAAAATCAGGGTTTGTCACTGTTTGACACTCGAGAGTGTCGGCAAAAAGCAGTCGTTTGGGGTGCTTTTTGCCAAATTTTCCCCGTCGCTGGTCACGTGCTGCAGGTTGTTGCTCACGACAGTGCATTTAACATTAGAAAAACGTCCGTGCATGGGGAAAATGGTCATTTTGAGCAGGTGGTCGTTGACCACGGGGATCACTAATGGCAGGTACTACTGGATTCTAACATTTGACAGCATGCTTACCAAAGCACCCATCTACTTGTATTTAGACACATAAGGGAAGCCATGAAAAGATCGATGTGCGATAAAAAACAAACCTAATTTAGTTGGGGAGGAGGGGGTTAAAAGTCCATTTAGTTTTCTATCGCACAAAATCGATGTAAGCAAAAAATATCAAAATTTTAACTTGCAAACAGGAAAAAAAAAAAGTTTCCGCGATGATCGAGCACCAGTTTTAACGGGTTGTTCAAAATTATTCAAACTAATCATTCATCCAGAGATGCGAGTCCTGTCTTCATGTTGTAGAATGGTAGTAGTCCCAATCTTTAAAAGCCATCCTAAATACACCACAATATGACCTTTTTAAAGTGGCAAAACCCTATGTAATTTGTGGACACTACAGTACACATTCTGGGAGATCAAGTTTCAATGTAAAGTCGAGTTTAGTTTCAGGGGGGGAGGGGGGGTCTGACCCAAAACGAAATTACTTTCGTTTATTTGTAACCATTGAACTTTTGATGGCTTCCCTAGCATGGCTATGCAACAATGTATTGGGGCAGTTCTTTACAATTTCTGTCCATGTATATGTATTATAAAACAAATGATGCTAACCTAGCAACACTGCTAGTAATACGTTTTGGTTTTATAATCTGCAAACGTGCTTGACAGTGTTTTCCACTGCTTTCTGTTCTTTCAAAAATAAAATTACCTTTCAGTCACTTTTGGAATCTTTCTGAATTTTAGTAATTTCCTGGCAGAGGCAGTAGGCTGGTCCCCTGCCTCGCCGCTTCATATATAGGCCTTTCTCCCAGGAGTAATGGAAGTGATGCATAGTGAGTGGTAGGGTGGCCAGGGAACCAGGCTGCAGAGGCAGCTGCTGAAGGGCCCCAATCATCCATGAAAATAATAGGAGTTGCACGTACATATCTGTACAAAGCCTGTTTACCTGGGCACATTAGTGTGTTACACAGGTCATGCCTTGTGTTACTCGGTGAATGTAACGTGGTATTGGGTGGCATGGGACGCAAACTGTTGCCCACTGCATTTGTTTTGTGGATGACAGTATGCTAATTTACATAAAAACATGGAGTTGCCCACAGACTGACCCTCGGCAATTGTTTTTGGCCACTGCCGAAAGCAGTTGATCTCCCAATTTAGACACCAGGTGGAGCTACTAGCCTGACAAATGTGGTCTCCAATCAGAAAGGTCTCTTGGATGGAGGACTTGTCCTACTGCACTCTTTTTTTTCCAGACTACTTCAGTGACATACTACCTTTCATATAAAAACACGAACAACATTACATTGGATTTCCTCAAGCAAACTAAAATCACCAATAAATTTTCTCATGAGATCTTATCAATTTCATATACTCTATGACTGATCACAGTACACTGTACACCTTATAAAAAATGTGTTTTGTGAACAAGTTGTTGTCTGGGCCGTATCTATTTATTAAGGCCTCAGGGAAATTAACAGAAATGTCCCTCAAATAAAGTGAATGTGAATATATATACATGTATATGTACGTACGTACGTATGTGTGTGTGTGTGTGTGTGTGTATGTATGTATGTATGTATGTATGTATGTATGTATGTATGTATGTATGTATGTATGTATGTATGTATGTATGTATATGCATGTATGTATATGCATGTATGTATACACACACACATACAATATTTCCATTAATTTTTGTGCAGATTACATGCAAGTTAACATTTTTGTGATTGTCACATACAGGACTCTTGTCATTTTCAGTATTTGCAGAAGCTATACCATCCACTTGGCAGGGGTGCATAAACCTAAACCTAAACATAAAAGTATGTCTACTGAGACCACAGTGTAAAGACAGTCTGTGGATAGATTCTAAATTCAGATCACCTCTGTTAATTGAGATGAAGAAAGTAAATTTGAGATTCGGCCAAGTTGAAGCACATTCATTGAATAAGTGTCTAGCTTTACATCAACACATATCAGCCACTGCACATCCCAGGTAGTACAAGCTTTTCAAATTAAAACACAAGGCCATAATCACAATTTTGTACCGAAAAATTGCTGAAATTAATATAGTAGGTAAATATTTTCAACATTTACCATTACGTCAAAGCTAGTGTGATAAAAATGATAAGTCTTACCTAGAGCCTCACATTACGCTGATTTCCTAAGTATCATGGACATTGACTAGCACCAGAGGTAATACAGTGGAACCTGAACAAGACACCTCTAGTGGAAGACTGCCTCTTTTTTGAGACCACCCTTTTATGACAGAGTCTATTTCTCTGATAGGTTGACCTGTCTGTTAATACACCCTGTAACATCAGACCACTTTCTGGTGGCAGTAGGGCTAGTCTTCAATGACAGACAGGACTGGACAGTAAGTCAAGCATTCCACCATGGCACAGGTTTCAGATCTTTTCTTCCATGACATTGAATAAAAGGTCAAATTGTGTTTCAAAGAATAATTATTTGTCCATGTCTGTTCTCCCTCCTGACATTACTGCTCTCATAAAATGGACAGACTGTTAAGGTCAAAGGTCAATATTTATATTTCAGTTGATGGACCACACTCACCTGTTTGGCTTCAGTCTCGAAGTGTCGGAGCTGGACACACTGTTCTAGCTTGACTCGCTTCTGCTCGGCCAGCTCCTCCAAGTCCATTTCTCTCTCGTGTAAGTATTCCATAAGAACCTGTATTCGTGTCTGAGCATCATATTGTGAGTCTGCCATCAGCGATACTCCAGAAGTCTCAAACAGCTGTTAATGGAAAAAGTCAAATTGTAGGAACAAATTTCTTGTGACACAGATCAAAGCAAATGATGACTGTGCAAAAATACCAGCACACAGTCCAGCTACTACACAAGGCAGAGACATAGCAAAGCAATTCAGTGTTAAAGGTGCTCACTGGATATGTTGGTGATGCATCATACATATACATGTCATGACCTGCAGCTGTGAGGGGTCCTTCTAGAAAACCTGCATACTTACACACAAAAAACATCCACACCATCACAGTCTGGGCCTGACATTCTTATAAGCAACTGAACTGATTATATTACTGTCATTAACTGGCCACTGAAGTCAAGTCTTTTTCTATCTTGTCCAAGGATCATGTGCCAGAGGCAGGTTAAAGGAACACACACACACGAAAAAAAAAAAAAAAAAAAGAAAACACCAAACACATACACATTAAAAACAAACAAAAAAAATAAACAAATAAAGTCAATATTTATACCTCAATTGCCAAGGGTGTCTTCACATGTAACCACCACGAGATTGTCAACCATAAACTAAAGCTTACTTTCTCATTCATTTAGACATAAAACTTTATTTTGAGAGGGTGACCCAGTTAGTGCTAAAACAAATCTACCCCAAGGCCCTCTTTAAAGCCAGAGAGTACAAACTACAAAGTATATTTATAAGGAAATATATAGGATACAAACAGGACAAATCAGCCTGATTTCAAATGGCAAATAAATTCAATTCCTACTAAAACCAGTCCTTGGTGTGTCATATGCATCCGTCCTACACGTAATTACCATCACAATCATTTTCTGTCAATAAGTCCAACTTTGAAATACACCCCATCATTACACATAATGTAGATGATGAGTGTTGATTGATTCCACAATCATTTAGCTAAAGCGCTGGGCTGGGCTGGGCATGGCTTAGCCAGGCTGGACCGAGCTGGGCTGGGCTGGGCTGAGCTTACTGCTTTTAAACCATGTCATGTGGAAAATGAAATACTGTAATTGACCTAATTAGCACACATGCTCCAATATGTGCACATCTAAATGTTCTGACTAATCTTAGCCCTGGAAAGGTATTGACTTTAATTTTAATGCCAGGTACCAGAACAGAACTGTTCCTGCTGTCTTCATTGTTACAACATGCCAGTCATGCTTTGTGTGATGCTTAACTTTGACGGTAAAAGATCTATTACCATTCTCAATGTAATTACAAACATGATATAATCATCACTCAAAGTAACTGTGTAGGTAAGTCTCCACAAAAAGGTGATAAGCAGTGCAGTATACATCATGTATATTAGACTTTATAACCTTCAAACCCTGCAATAACTCCCCATAAATCTTATTCATCATTTTATCTGTGTGCAAAAAATGTTGAATTGCAACCAAGTATGACTCATTTACATACTCCCTTTCATTATTAGGCCAAAAAAAAAAAGTCTGTGTTTGGGGTTTCCCTACCGACCCTTGCCCAAACCCCCCTACCCTAAAACTTTTTATTGATTTTCAAAAAAAAAGAAAAAAAATCTAGGCAGATTTTCTTCATGAAATGCACAATTTATCCATTTTAAGTCACTTTTCTTCTGTTTTCAGAGCAAAAAATAAAAAAAAAAAAAAAAAAAAAGCAAGCCTACCTACCTACCCTATTTATTTTTGGCATGTAACCTCAAACACACTATTTATTTTCTTTGGCCTTAGCAGTATGAAAATTAATACGAAACTATATTGGTTAGAATAGCTGCTTGGTAACAAGAGCTGCTGCTAAGTCCACGCCTGTTGCAAAAAGTATAAAACTGCATCACTTTCACAAAGGAGACCAGTCCTTATTTGTGATTTAAATTAGTCTTGTTCAAAACTAAAAAACTGTTATAACAAACTTTGATCACTCTCACAACATTATCATCTACTTCGAAATTTTCACTAAACGACGTAAAAATAACTGGTGATCCTACATTGTCTTGTGGCAAATTTGCATTGTGAAGCATCACATGGACAAATAGCTTTCAGTTTGTGTTGACACGGCTTAAACTGACAGGAAATAAACTTACAAACACAGTACTTGACTAGAATTACTTGTATTTGTGATAGTTGTTTTATCAAGCCTTCCAATCAATTCTTTATTTCTCTACAGCTGTGTTGAGCTATTAGCTTTGGCAGAATTTTTTGGCTGACTGAGCCGAAACATGAATTGTGGATGAGATGTATCAAAATAACCCAGATCAACACAACAAGCAACGCTTTCCTTTCCCATGAAATCTTTGGTGGGTAAATATATAAAAAAAGTTTTAAAAATTTGAAAAAAAAAAAATATATATATATTTTCACAGAATTTGAAACAAAAAGTTTTATTTATAACATCCTGGAGTGATTTGCATCAGTTTTCGTTTGGACATTAGCCTGAGTGACTGACCCTATTTATGGGTATACACATCGTGTCCCTCTGTGACACCTAAAACTGATTCAGCATTTGTATTATGCTCCATCCTTCACACCCAACATTGAGACTACTAAGGGACTATTCAAGCTGCATTCTCAACATCTTCAGGAATGCAAGAAGACAATGCACAGGGACAGGCATGGGTCTCCTGCACTATTTCCCCAAACTATAACAGCACTGGTTATCCAGGTCAAAGTCAAAATTGTCAAACTACTAAATTTGCGGGAGGCCTGCAGAACACAAAATAAGTTGTTTGCGTTTGCCTGCTCGACAGACCCATTCCCATGCTTTCTCCTCTCCACTGGAGAGTAGTCGAGATAATACAGAGCTTGGTCTGCTTTGGATGCAAACTTTATGTACACGTGTTCAAATGATGACAAATTTTGCACGACGAATGAAAAATACTAGATAAGGGCCTGATGGCAATGGGTTGAGAAAATTGTGTATCTCAAATTCTAGAATCGAGTCCGGTTTCCCGCCCGTGGGGCACCATCAGGGACTGTTTGACTGCAGAATACATCTGGTTTTTATACTAGAGTGTAACTTTTGACGTTGCTAACATAAACTAGGCATGCGTCAATGCCAGCCGTGGGGCCCGCATATTTAAATTACGGTCCACCCATCTGGTGACATGGTGTAGAGTGCAGTGTCAACATTGACACAGGCTGCTCTTGGTCATGTTTATGACATCATGAAGGGGTTCCTCCGGGAATGTACGCTAAAGTGTGCTTACATGCCTAGGAAGTTGGGGAACTGTAATGGGGGTCCTGTGTAAGACATCCCCATATTTGTTGAAATACCAGTTTTCTTGTTGCTACAGCAGTCAGGGAGATAGACCAGTGTTTATCCCTAGCAAAGTCGCAGGAAAATAAACATAAACATTAAAAAAAAAAAAAAAATTATGAATGACCACTCAGATGTTGTCTTACCTGGCATAAGTCCTGTCCTCTCTGTAACACCTCAAAGGTACAGTTCTGCATGTGGAGCACACTGTCATTATGCATCTGTAGATATTGCTCGGCCTTGGCGGTGTCTGTACACAGCTCGACGTGCTGAAGCTCCTCCGCCCATAACTCGAGCTGGGATGAGACCTGCAACACAGACAACATTCTTATCACACTGGACTGTAAACCAGACAACATTCTCATCACACTGGACTGTAAACCAGACAACATTCTCATCACACTGGACTGTAAAAAACAGACAGTCTCATCTCACTGGACTGTAAAACACAGACATTCCCCTTACACTGGACTGTAAAACAGACAGAATTCTCATCTCACTGGACTGTAAAACACAGACACTCCCCTTACATTGGACTGTAAAACAGACAGAATTCTCATCACACTAGACTGTAAAAAACAGACAGTCTCATCTCACTGGACTGTAAAACACAGACATTCCCCTTACACTGGACTGTAAAACAGACAGAATTCTCATCTCACTGGACTGTAAAACACAGACACTCCCCTTACATTGGACTGTAAAACAGACAGAATTCTCATCACACTAGACTGTAAAAAACAGACAGTCTCATCTCACTGGACTGTAAAACACAGACATTCCCCTTACACTGGACTGTAAAACAGACAGAATTCTCATCTCACTGGACTGTAAAACACAGACACTCCCCTTACACTGGACTGTAAAACAGACAGAATTCTCATCACACTAGACTGTAAAAAACACACACATTATCATCTCACTGGACTGTTAAACAAAACACACTCTCATCAAACTGGACTGTAAAACAGACATTATCATCACACTGGACTGTAAAACAGACTACATTCTGATCAAACTGGACTGTAAAACACAGCCACTCTCATCTCACTGGACTGTAAAAAGACAATACTCTCATCATATTGGACTGTAACCTTTAGAGCATATTGAACTGTCAACCACCATCACCATCATCATCATCATCATCATCATCATCATCATCATCATCATCATCATCATCATCATCATCATCATCATCATCATCATCATCATCATCACCACCACCACCACCACCACCACCACCACCACCATCATTATTATCATCATCATCGTCATGAAATATATATTTATTTTTGCAGTGCATTCTCATGATTTTGAAAGTGAAAATAAATGTGTTAATTTCCAAATACTCTCAAATTCCATGACTTTTAATTTCCTTCCTAAAATTAGTTGACTTTTGCTTGTAACTGTATGCATTATTCAACAAAAAGGGTCACTCTGTTTTCTGAATCATATTGGAAATCTTTATGTTATGGCTTTGCGAATTTAAGACATGGTGAACTTGTCAAATTTTCAAAAAAAAAAAAAAAAAGGACAAAGTTATACAGGCAAACAAAAATGGAGCAATTGACAGTGTACTGAAGCCATATGGACTGACTGAAATAAAGTATACTGAAGCCATAGGGACTGACTGAAATAAAGTATACTGAAGCCATAGGGACTGACTGAAATAAAGTATACTGAAGCCATAGGGACTGACTGAAATAAAGTATACTGAAGCCATAGGGACTGACTGAAATAAAGTATACTGAAGCCATAGGGACTGACTGAAATAAAGTATACTGAAGCCATAGGGACTGACTGAAATAAAGTATACTGAAGCCATAGGGACTGACTGCAATGAAGTTAGATGACGTGCCAGAAAGTGGTGACTGGATATGATTCTACAAAGTATTTAAAACCTGACAACCAGATGTCTCTGGCAAATACTCAAATCACGTTCAATTGGGCAGCATTGAAGCCTTCTACATTCAACATCTGATACTCTCTTATGATTGCACACCTGCTTAACAATAGCCTTTGAAGTGAGAGGTAGTGTACCTCCAGATTAAGAATTAATGTTACTTTGGTACACTGCACTCCCAGGTTTGTTGCTCAAGGAATGCTAATGACAAACAACATAGCATATCCTTCTCATATTCAGACTGTTGGTTTAACAGCTGAGACAATGTCACTGATGTACACATAAGTTCCAGGTGAAATGTTAATCATTAATCTACCAGAGTGGCGCTCACACTATAATGCCCTAACAACTGCATCTCTGGCCTAATAATTCTCAATTTGGGTACTGATGCATAAATGAAAGTTAAAAATGCATGTAGGAATCACAGACAGCTTCAGGATATGTGTTATATTTGAAGGGACTTTCACAAATTGTTACTTTAACCCTCGATTCAGATGTTTTGACCCACTGACCTGGTGACCTTGGAAATTTAGTCAAGGTCATCCACCAAACCCTAACTGAGGACAATTTCCCTGTGCAATATTGAAGTCATAACTTAAATTCTGAGTTACAATGCAGAAACCAAATTCACTTAAGTGACCTTCTGACCTTTGAAATTACGTCAAGGTCACCCATCTTAGACCCTGACTAAGCCCTGGATAAGGACTATAATCATGTGCAATATACGGGTCCTACCATAAAAACTTTTCTGGTTATCGCGTGGAAACGAAAACTTACTACAGTACCTCTGTGACCTTGCAAATACAGTCAAGGTCAACCAGTTTCATACTTCATATAGCCCTTATACTAGAGTATATTCCTGGGCACTATCAAAGTCCTACCTCAAAAACTTCTTGAGTTATGGTGCGGAAACCACAGTCTCTGTACAGACCTACATGAGCAGAGCTATGTGCCCCACCTTCTTCGAAAGGGGGGGCATAAAAATTTATATCAAAGAATGGTGACCTGAATCACTTTTTCATATTTCATAATTGCTGTTAAAATATTGTTTCCAAGAAATATTACTTGAGTGGCATAACATAAATCTTAAGTTTGCATGCTTTCTAAAAATGTATACTTTATTGCAATACCATATGAATTTACATTGTTAAAGACACAAAAGTATAATTATGTATCAGTCAGTACCAAGGTTACAGGTAACCTTAGATTATCTATCAAAAGAGACAAATTAGCAGGTAGGACTGCATACTGGTTTGTTCCTCTTTTGATATATATTGACCACTCTTATTGCAAGCTGTCTGTCTTCACCAGCAGAACTAAGGTAAGCCAGGTAGTCATCTCTTCCATCTATCTTTACATGCAAACTTGTCCTCCTGTAGGGCCAATGACTATCTCATTTTTTCCCCAAACTAATCAGTAGTATGAGCCCATTACACATCAATGGTACAGTTCAACATCAGTCCAAGTTGAAAAGCATCTAAGTCTTGACAAAGCCCCTCCACATGAACATCACCAGACATAACAGCAAGACTTCAATATCCACCAAGCAATGCATCATTCACTGAATATCTAAAGCTGATAAGATGTCATATTGACAATATAATGATTGTCACTAACTATAGAAGCAGACAACAGTTTTCAACAATGTCAGAGTAACCAACAAAAATACCAAGCAAAGTGGAACTCTGTATTTGTCACCCTTGAAATGGAATTTGATCTTTTTATGTATCAATTACATATATATATATATATATATATATATATATATATATATATATATATATATATATATATATATATATATATATATATATATATATATATGGGATAGTAAAATGGAGTTTGAACTTTTTAGCTGATGAAACGGAATCTTTTCCATTTTGAAATGGAAAATGACTCGACTAACCTCGCAACAACCCTTCAAGGACCCCAAGCTCTGGATTTTGGTGCTGTTGTAAGATGTCAAGTTTAAAATGGGAATTAGAGATAGCTTAGGGTTTGATCACTATAGCAGTAACCACTTGTATGTTGCTGGAAGCGAACATATGTCAGGCTATCTTCAATTTAATTACAAAATGAACACTTTCAAGAAAAGGCCCATACTTTCCACTGAGCTGACTTTGCCGCTTACACAATGATTGTCAACCATTTATTTCATCAAATACCTTGTACGCCACACTCTTCCAGCAATTCCAATCTCTGGAATGCCTTGCATTGGTCAGTGGCCACATCAGCTGTGCCATATTTTCCTGTGACACCAGCAGGTTAAATCCAACTATAGCACACATATAAAGCACAAAATCCTAGGACGGCGTATTTTCTCTTTGGCATCTTTTACAGCAGGTATCCAAGAGCAATGCCAAACATGTTGATTTCAATCGCAGGAAGAACTTCACAATCAAGTACATGTTGAACCTGGTCCAAAATTGATTTTCAACTTCAAAGAAATTTGAATGAGTCTTTGTCTGTGAAGAAGGCTGTCCTGCCCAAAATATGGAGTTAAGTTCCAAGTATTTAATTGCTAAGCAGCCCTAAAGCACACTTGAGATTGCTCATGTTTATGTGTGTGTTCCCTGTTGAAATGACTCGTGCGAGAGTATGTTATGTACACCAGTATTCACACCTTGCTGAGACAAAATCTCAGTATGTAATCTGTGTCAATAAGAGATGTATCTATTTACCCACAATGCCTCAGGCAGACACAGGGATAACGTTGTTGCTATTGTTTACAGTCAGATTCCCACACAATAGTGCAGTGGTCACTACTGTCTGAAGACATCACCTGTCGTGATAGACGACCTTTCTACAATACTTCCCTTACCATTGTTTTTTTGTTTTTTTGTTTTTTGTCATAGTCATATCTTCTTTAAAAGGCCACCTGTCTGGACATATGATCGTTGGTCATTCCTAGGCCTAGTGGTTTCACATGGCAGACAGTCTTCACATGCCAGCATCAGGGAAACCTTACTATAACAACACTCACATACCAGCACAGGGAAACCTTACTATAACAACACTCACATACCAGCACAGGGAAACCTTACTATAACAACACTCACATACCAGCACAGGGAAACCTTACTATAACAACACTCACATACCAGCACAGGGAAACCTTACTATAACAACACTCACATACCAGCACAGGGAAACCTTACTATAACAACACTCACATACCAGCACAGGGAAACCTTACTATAACAACACTCACATACCAGTACAGGGAAACCCTAGTATAACAACACTCACATGCCCAGCCTATTCAGCCAACACCAGTTTTTTTTAGGGACTTACAGTAAAATTCCTTTTCTATTTGACTTGTTTATGTGACATATTCAGATATCTGACACACTTTGTGGGGACAGATGATGTCACTAGAATGAGGTTTCACTGTAAACTTAGAGAAGCAGACTCTGGCATTATGAAAGGCTGGTTCTAAAATGACATGCTATCTCCACTGAGAGGCGGCCCTCAGACCAAGTACGTTCTGTACGGAGCTGTGTCTGATCACCCCTTAACCCTTTTCCCCTTAAATTGACACTTGAGTCATCAACTTTCCTTGGCATGAGTTGGGCACCTATTGCCCAACTCATGCCAAGGAAAGTTGTTGACCTGGGGAATGTGATCTTAATAGGGCTCTACAATTCTCATTCAGAATTGTTCTTCATTGCTGTTGAAATTAGTTGACAATGCTAAAGCAGATGACATTTGGCCTCCAGCTGGTTTTGGCCGGTTTAAGGGGGACAGGGTCAACTCTTTCACTGCCACATTTTGGACTGAGTCAACAGCTTTCCTTGGCACACTTTCGGGCAACTTGCCCAACGTACTGCTGAGCAAAGCTGTTGACCTGAACCATTATATTTCATTTAACTACAGGCTTGCTGGTACTTTTACAAGGAACATCAATCTAGTACCCTTATTGTAATTCATAGCAGTTTGCTTCAATTAGTTTGGCTTAAGCCCTAGTTGACATTGAAAGGGATTATAGAGGCTACACCAGCATAATTTTAATGATTGTTGTCACTTCCTGATTTACTGATTTTTTCCCTTTGTGATTGATCCTGATTATTATAAACAACTCCAGGTCTTCTTGGTAAGTCTTTCTCACAATGCCCAAGGGCTATTAACCACTTGCAGCTCAAAGCTTTTACAAACAGTGTTGAAAACTACTCCATCTAAGATCCTGTGTTGTTGGTTGTTAAAAAAATGTTTAAACCACTGCAAACTCTGACTTATAGTCTGCCCCCTCCAGAATTTTGTCTTATTCCAATCGGTAGCAAAGTACTTAACTGATTTTTTTCCATGAAGTACATAAAAATTACACTTTAATCTTATCTTGAACAAATAGCTTCACAATGTATATATTCAAAGAGCAGATATGTTGTCAGTAACAGGCTATTATCTTTATGTCTTTAAAAAAATGTTATTCATTCTCTCTCTCTCTCTCTCTCTCTCTCTCTCTCTCTCTCTCTCTCTCTCTCTCTCTCTCTCTCTCTCTCTCTCTCTCTCTCTCTCTCTCTCTCTCTCTCTCTCTCTCTCTCTCTCTCTCTCTCTCTCTCTCTCTCTCTCTCTCTCTCTCTCACACACACACACACACACACACACACACACACACACACACACACACACACATTTGGAAAATAACAAAATATGGGTAGTATCTTACATACTTTTACATATCAACTTGAAGCCTGTCAGGTACTTTTAGTAAACATCTCATGATGTTGCGCTCAGTATTGAAAAATATCATGGTCATGATAACACCCACACCCCAAGTATCCTGAAGGTAAAAGCTAATTTGTGACCCCGGAAGTGATACACTTTCTTCATAACTGGGCAGCTCTGGCTCTGTATACCAAAATAGATTTATTTTTAGACTGTGCAGCTAAGTAAGTTTGCTTCACACACAAAAAGACTTTGACAGTGATAGCTTAGCTTATGGAGTGTAAAGAGTTTGGACTGCGTCATAGTATAATAACTACCAGGAAGGGGTTCTGGACAAAAAGACACAAATACAATTTATTTCAATGTGCCTGGTTTCTTTTACTGCTATCATAGCCACAATCTCCAAAATCCACTTTGCAAGCAAATCTATCTTATTACCACACACAGCTTCAGTGCATTCCCTACCAAACATATACAGGAAGATGATAATGCAGTCTCTCTCAGTGTAGGCCGCCTTGCCAACCCACCTGGGTTACCCAGGAGTTTCCTGAATTCTACAGGTTTCAATCAGCTGTTTCCCAACTTCAGACTCCCATCACAGTTTCATGCAAATTCTAACCAAAACAAGACTTTAAGCTACTTTTGTTGACAATACATGGTCAGACTGCCTCGTCATCAGCAAGGTGTTCATAAAATCACACACAGGTGGCCAACAGATGCACGCGTTAATAGTTTTTGCCCGTTTTACTTCTGGGGAGCATTTACCCCTGGAGCACCGAAAGATGGTTTTTTGGCTTCTCATGCTGTCACTGCCACTGATTTCCAAGCTGAAAGGTTGGTGACATTGCGAGGGACATGCCCAACCTATGGCTGTTTACCTTGCTGACTGGGCCCATTGTATACATCCATGTTACTGTCCACACTGAGCCATGAGCCTCATTACCATAAAGACAGCTGATGTTGTTTTTGTCTTTTCCCCCTGAGGCAATGACCTATTCACACACACATTAACCCTTAGCCGGCTAGCCATGCACACTTTGCCCATTTTCTCCACTACTGGCACTCGACTATTCGACACATCACAGCAAAGGGAAACTGGGAGAAAATTAAGTCATCTGGACAAGTTTTATAAATCTCATGGATAAAACTCCATTTTAGGGGTACAACTCCTTGTAACTAAAACTACTCCAAACATTGGTGTAAAAATTTATGTCTATATGGTCCAGATGTCCTTATCCAATGAGAAACAGGAATAGTTTTATAAACAACCAATCACAGACAAAGACGCAATCAAGCATGTCCTTTAGAGGCTGGACACTGGAGAAGATGCAGAGTGCCCCATGAGTTGACTGCAGACAGTGTCATGCTGGCATGGAAACTTCCTGCCCCATATCCTCCCTATTTTTTAAATAAGAGGGCTGAGTGAACAGGCCGTTCTCAGCTGACCTTGACATTCAACCAATAAGAAGTCCCACTTTAACCTTGTCGATGATGATTTTAGAGAGGAAGCAAAACTATGAATTTCAATTGCAATCCCCACTGACTAATATGGTAATCAACTGGAATGCATACATTAATTGACATGTACCAAAATTGAAAAAAAAAAAATTGTTAAAAATCAGGAATCCAGAGTGACACCACCTAGTGAATAAATGATTTATCCTCCCACAAGCTGCACTTCCACCACATTTCAGAACAATCCAAGTGACAATTTTGATGAAAAAGTTGAAAATAGGGAAATCACAAAAATCCTTTCAAAAAAATCGAAAAAAATCGCAGTGCCACCGCTTGAACAAATTAAGGTCTGGAGATCCCCAGAAGTGTCCCTACTCAATTTCGAAGTAATTGGCAGGGCTATTTCAGAGAAGATTTAAGATTTCACTAAAAACAATATTTCAAAAAAAAAAAATCATAAAGAATCCAAAAATAACTGGAGTGTGGATATTTTAACAATTTGGTAGAAACTCACAAAAGGTACATTCCCACCAAGTTTAAAGTGAATCTGCTTAATGGTTATGAAAAAGGAGTTGAAAATGTGAATTTCTATTGCAATCGCCAGTGACTTCTATAATTATCAATAGGAATGCATGCATTATTCAGCAAGTACCTGGATTCAAAATTCATCAAAATTTAGGGATCAACAGTATCACTACTTAGTAAACAAGTTTGTTTACCCCTCCCACAAGCTACATATCCATAACATTTCAGAGTAATTTCAGTGACAGTTCTGGAGCAGAAGTCAAAAATAGCCTCAACATGCAATAAATTCACAAAAAGAAAAATAGAAAAAAATCGCAGCGCCACCTCTTGAACAACGGATCCCAAAAGGGTCCCTGTGCAATATCAATGCAATTGGCTTGGCGGTTTTGGAGAAGATTTTTTTAATATTTTGCCATGCCAAATGAACCACAACAAAAAAAAATCATAAAAAATCCAACAATTACTGGAGCATGACCATTTGAACACACTTGGTAGAGATCCATCTAAGGTACATTCCCACCAAGTTTAAAGTGAATCTGGCTGATGGTTTTGGAGAAGAAGTAGAAAATAAGAATTGTGGACAGACAAACGGACAACGGATCATACTATAATCTAAGCTGACTTGTCAGCTGAGGTAAAAATTAATCCGTTTTCTGGCAAAATGGGCCCACAGTGCAATACACTTGGCTATTTCAGGATGCCTTGGATTTAATTATCTGCCAGTGGCAGGAAAATCTTGGTGAAAGTAGGAATGTTGCTGTTGTCATAAGAACTCTTCCTTACCAGAAGTTGTACTTAAAATGGAGTTTTACTATCTTATAATAGTATGTATTTTTTTTGGCACTTTTTTTGGTGGGGGGGGGGGGGGCTACATGCTCTTGGCAATGTGGAGAGGCCATTATCATAGGAAAAGTTGTCCAGCCTCGTAGGATTAGGGTTAATTTAAATTTAAATTGGTGGCACATATATTTCCAGAGGTCTGCAAAATTAGCATGTCCAAATTCCTAATCAAGAGTTTTCTATCAAGTACCAACATAAGTTGCCTAAAGTCATTATTATTATTATTACTACTACTACTACTACTACTACTACTACTACTACTACTACTACTACTACTACTACTACTACTAGTTGCACTACTTGACAAGTCATGATTCAGTCACTGTTAAGACAGCTGAAGAATGATTTGATCTACATGTATCATGCAGGTATCACTGGCTGTGACCTCATCAGCTTGGGAGAGAATGGGTTAATGACTTGAGGCATTGCTATCAATTTGGCCACACAGTCACACATTTGCCCAAGTCAGCAGTCATTATAACCTGCTCAAGATGACTGCATTAATATTCATTAATGCTTACCTCCAAGGCCTCTCGCTCAAATAATCTCAATTGTAAACACAGATCTAGCTTCATTTTGCGATTGGACCATAGTTCCTCCAGTGTGTCTCTCCCTTCATTCAGCTGCTGCAGCACACCTGGTGATGAAAAGAAGAAACAATTTCACACTATGGTCACATTACAACTTAGATAACCCAGTCCTTGGGTTTTTATCAAAATTTATGAAAGTATTGGACATAATTTAAATGAATGATTATAATACTACAAAACTGCAAAATAACATATTTCTGCCTTCCGTAAAGTGTGTTGATCAGCTAAAACCAGATATGACATATGACCTCAGCTTCATGACTTGAAAATAAATAAAGTATGAAATGTGGAGTGCCACATTATAATAATGTGTAATAGCAATAAACATGTGTTGACACTTATTTTAATAATATAGTATATCTTTGAGATCATTACATAATTTGATTTTTTCTTATCGACAGTAGCACCACCTAGTGAACAAATCCAGTATCTAGATATCAGGTAACAGTATATCCCTGCTAAATTTGAACAGAAACTAGTTGGCAGTTTTGGTGAGGCATTTAAAACTTAAAAAAAAAAACTACATCTAAAACATGAGGACTGTGACAGTTGAAAATCGTTAAAAATCAGGAATCCACAGCAGTGCCACCTAGTGCAACAACTTTGCTTGACCCTTCCACAAGAAATATATCCACCAAGTTTCAGCATAATCTGAGTGAGGGTTCTAGAGAAGAAGTCAAAAATAGTGAAAACACACAAAAACAAGAGGATCATGATGATCCTGTGCTCTGCTGACTGGGATCTGCTTTTACAGTATTGGAACACATGGACTGCAGTCTAGATTTGTACAGCTATATACATGTATGTAGAGTGGTAGAAAAGTTTGTCCTTAAAATAAATTTTGCGGAAGGATGGACGGACAGACAGACGGATGGACGACGGACGCAAAGGGATTCTATAAGCTCTGCTGATGGTAGTACATGTATTATCAATTAACATACCTTGCTGTTTCAATGGCTGCTGGTGTACAGTGGCAGCACTCACAGTCACAAAGTCTGATATCGCATAACTTTATCAAAAATTAACATATCCACATTATTTTCGCACACTTTCATTGTCTAATATCCAACTATATTTTGATAAAATTTTAAGCAATTCTATCATGTTGTTCTGGAGAAGAAGTCGAAAATAGCCTTAACATGCAAAAATTCATTAAAAAAATAGGAAAAAATCGCAGCACCACCTCGTGGCCAAAATGAGAACTAGTTGACCCCAGGTGACTCTATGTGCAATATCAAAGCAATTGGCCAGGTAGTTCTTGAGATGAAGAAATTTTTTTTTTTTTTCAAAAAATAAATTAAAAAATTCATAAAAAATAGAAAAATTATTGCATCATCATCTCCTTCGCAAACTTGGTAGAGGTCCACCTGGGGATCATCCATGTGCAAAATCAAAACATTCTATGTAGCGGTTTTTGAGAAGAAGCCGAAAATATAAAAAGTCTAACGACAGACACACGGATGGAAGGACGGATGGACGGACAGGTGGACGACGGACGCAAACGGATTCTATAAGCTCTGCTGACTGACAAGTCAGCAGAGCTAAAAATCATAAAAAATAAAGAATAAGACCTAAGGGTCTCTAGGAGTGTTTTTGTGTGATATCACAGCAATGAGGTAAGTGGTTTTGGAGAAGATTTGCCCCCCCAAAAAGGACCAAAAAATTCATAAAAAAAATCCAAAAATCACTGGAGCATGACCACTTGAACAAATTTGGTAGAGACCCACCCAAGGCACATTGCAGCTGAGATTTTAAAAATCATGATGTTACCAGTTAGACAAAAGCAAAATGCCACTTTTCAACAAAATTAATGTTAAGAGGCAGCAGAACATGTTGCAATACAATTTCAATGCAAAAGACCCTATATATTGAGGGAGGAAGCCATATTAAGAACACCAATTCTACAATTCAGTAAAGAATAAAAAAATCCTGAGAGCATGACCTACAGAGCACACTTGGCGGAGATCAAGCCAACATACAGCTCCATCAAGTCTGAGGAGGATCAGGTAAGCAGCTTTGGGTTACACAAAGGTGCAATGGACCTTTGAAAATAGGTCAAGGTCACACATATGAGCATATCGAAAAGCAGGGGCCTCCAGATGTGTCCCTTTCTTTAAACAATTGAAATTGAAGTCATACAGGAGTTGCCTTTCCAAAATTTTGGGAAATGATTACTGTACCGTATGGTTAAAGAACTTTGATATTGGCAAAGTCATGGGACTTTCATACCCAAATTTGGTTTTAAAAAATCCAGCCAGCTATTTTGGACAAGTTGGAAATTGCACACGCACACAATATTATATCCATTTTTGACCTTTTGAAGCTCACTCAAGGTCAAAATTAAGAAAAGGAATTTTTAAAATGATAACACAATATGTTAGTTTGACCTTTTAGTTTAGCCTTTCAAGGTCACTAGAGGTAAAAAATCAAACACCTAAAGAAATCTTCCATAGGTACTTTTCCTATTAATTTGCAATGGTGACCATAGGCCTAGGGTCAATCATTACAGGGATATTATGAGCCAATGTGTCAGCTTAACCACTAAAAGGCAAATTTAACAACACCAAAAGAAACCTCTTAGCCATTTTGCTGTCCATTTAACTATGGGCTAGGATTCTACATTTCACCATAACCAAGATATAAGAGCCAATATGTCAGATTTCCTTAAAAACATCATGGGGTGCATGGCATTGCATAACTTTTATTAAAAAATCCATGCAAAAACAAACAAACAAAAAACAACAACAAAAAAATCAAAACAAAACAAAAACCAAACAAACAAACAAACAAACAAAGGAAACAAACAAAACAAGAGGGCTGTGTGAACAGCCCATGTTCAGCTGACCTAAAGATTCATCACAATTATGTTTCTGTGAACTTGAGATAGAACAAAACAGGTAGACACTTCTCAAACAAACAAAGTACATGCCTATCAAGTTGGGCAGAGCAATCAATAGGAAAGGTGCATTAACAGATAAATACCCAAATTGAAAAAATCATTAAAAAAAAAATAAAATAAAATAAAACAGTGCCACCTGATGAACAACTTTGTTTGACCTTTTCACAAGGAACACATCCACCAAGTTTAAGCTCAATCTCAGGCACCCTTCAAGAGAAGAAGTTGAAAATAGTGAAAACAGACAAAAAAATCATTAAAAAATAGAAAAAAAAAAAAAAAACAATGCCACCTTGTGAACAATTAAGAACTAGGAGTCCCCAGGAGTGTTCCTGTGTGATATCAAAGCAATTATGTGAGTGGTTTCAGAGAAGATCTTTTAGGATTTGTCAAAAAAAGATAAGATTCATACACTAGAGGATCAGGACTGATCCTGTGCTCAGGTGAATCATAAGTTGACCGTTTGAACAAACTTGGTGGAAACCCACTAGAGTAACATTGCCACCAAGTATGATGTAAATCTGGCTGACGGTTTTGTCGCAGAAGTTGAAAGTGTGAATCTGTATCAGAGGCCAATTGATTTACATAGTAAACAATCAGAATATATGCATTTACCATCAAGTACCAAACCCAAAATGCACCCAAGGTACATTGCCACCAAGTTTGAAGTTAATCTGGATGACGGTTTTGGAGAAGAAGTCGAAAATGTGAATTAGCTTTAGAATGCTCATTGACTTTCATAGTAATTAATAGGAAAGCTGCATTGACCGTTAAGTACCTGAATTGAAATCGTTAAAAATCAGGAATACGCAGGATTCCCACATAGTGTACAACTTTGTTTGACCCTTCTACAAGAAACATATCCACCATGTTTCAGCTTAATCTGAGTAACGGTTCTGGAGAAGAAGTCGAACATATCTATAGCACACAAAAATTCATTAAAAAATTAGAAAAAAATTTCAGCACCACCTGGTGAACAAATTGAGAACTAGGACTCCCAGGGAGTGTTCCTGTGTGATATCAAAGCAATCGGGTCTGCGGTTTCGGAGAAGATTTTTTAAGATTTGTCAAAAAAAAGAACAAAAAAAATAATTAAAAATAAAGAAATCACTGGAGCATGACCATTTGAACAAACCTGGTAGAAAACTACCCAAGGTACATTGCTACCAAGTTTGAAGTTAATCTGGATGACGGTTTTGCAGAAGAAGTCGAAAATGTGAATTAGCTTTAGAATGCTCATTGACTTCCATAGTAATCAATAGAAAAGCTGCACTGACCGGTAAGTACCCAAATTTAAAAAATCGTTAAAAATCAGGAATCTGCAGCATTCCCACATAGTGAACAACTTTGTTTGGCCCTTCTACAAGGAACATATCCACCATGTTTCAGCTTAATCTGAGGGACGGTTCTGGAGAAGAAGTGGAAACTAGCTATACCACACAAAAATTCATAAAAAATTATTTAAAAAATTGCAACGCCACCTGGTGAACAAATTAAGAACTAGGAGTCCCAGGGAGTGTTCCTGTGTGATATCAAAGCAATTGGGAGAGCGGTTTCAGAGCAGAAAATTTTTTAAGATTTACCCAAAAAAGAACAAAAAATTTTATTAAAAATTCAAAAATCAATGGACCGTGACCATTTGAACACACTTGGTAGAGACCTACCCAAGGCACATTTCCACCAAGTTTGAAGCAGATCTAGCCTGCGGTTTTGGAGAAGAAGTAGAAAATGTAAATTGTTTACGTCGGACGACGGACGACTAATGGACGGAGGACGGATTTTGAGACTATGGTATAAGCCCAGGTGATATGATCACCTGAGCTAAAAATCCAAAAATTACTGGAGCATAACCACTGGAACAAACTTGGTAGAGACCCACCCAAGGTACATTGCTACCAAGTTTGAAGTGAATCTGGATGATGGTTTTGGAGTAGCAGTCAAAAATGTGAATTTGCATTAGAATGCCCGTTGACTTACAAAGTAATCAATAGGAAAGGTGCATTTACTGATCAGTACCTAAACTGAAAAAATTGTTAAAACTCAGGAATCCAAAGCAGTGCCACCTGATGAAGATTTTGTTTGATCCTTCCACAAGAAACATATCCATCAAGTTCCAGCTTAATCTGTTGTGGTTGTGGAGAAGAAGTCGAAAATAGCAATAATTCACAAAAAATCATAAAAAAATAGAAAAAAATTGCAGCACCTCCTGGTGAACAAATTAAGAACTAGGAGACCCTTGGAAAGTTCCTGTGTTATAATAAAGCAATCGGGTAAGTGGTTTCGGAGAAGACTTTTTTAAGTTTGCGCCCCAAAAGAACAAAAAAATTCATAAAAAATCCAAAAATCACTGCAGCATGACCATTTGAACAAACTTGGCAGAGACCAACCCAAGACACATTCCTACCAAGTTTGAAGTGAATCTGGCTGACGGTTTCAGAGAAGAAGTTGAAAATGTGAATTGTGGACAGACAACGGACAACAGACAGAGGACAAATGGACATCTGTTTTGAAACTTAAAAGCTTCATACACTATTCCACCATACAGACACTGGTATAAACAGGGAAATAGTAATACAATATTTAGCACCATAAAGTTGACTAGAGGTGTTATGAGGTAAAGTGTACTAAGGTATTAGCTGGAAGCCACCTCTTCCACTATACTGGATGAAGATTGAAAAGAAAGAAATCCTGCAAAAAGTGAGTATGATCATGGTTTTTCGACTTAAGATGGACTCGAGAAAATTCTACAGGTGATTTAATATACTTCACCATGGGTACTTTCCCTCTTACCACTCTAAGCACTTTGAGGACTGCACTTTGTCATATCAAGCTCCATCTTGACACAGTTTGAGTTAGTGTTGTATTTATTAGGTATCTGGTCATATCCCTGAAAACGTTTCAACAGAGTTTTGTGTAGTTGTTGTTTTTTACAACCTTTGTGTTGTAGTTTTTGCAACAAAGTTCTGACTCTATTGACAAAATCGCTAAAAAGTGTGGTGTTTCAAGCAATACGTAACTTGTCCAATACAAACTTCATATGCTTGTTTCTCTGGAATGTTTCCTGTCATATCCGGGTAGGAGATACTATCAAATTTGAACTGGTCTCTCTTGTCAAATATTTTTGTTACATACTGGTTGTTCTTTATTTCTATACGGACGGATGGATGGATAACGAACGACGGACCCTCACAAAAGCTCAGCTCACTCACAAGTCAGTTGAGCTAAAAAAAAACAAAAGAAATCCCAAGATGGCCTTTAAATAAATACTTTAAACCATTTGTAAAAAGTACAAATGATCAAAAAAGCTGGTTTCCCCATGGGTACCTGGTCCATTCTGAGATACATCTCTGAAAAAATCTGGTGCAGTTTCAATGAAAAGTTTTTGAGTCATCAGGGTAATGTCACTGACAAGATCAAAGGATTGACAGATGAACGGACAATGCTGGGGATACCAATATGCTGCAGCACTTCTAGTGCCAAGGCTGCATATGGATCAGTGCTCCACCTGCAATAACTCATGAAGAAATCAAGATTTTTTTTATCTTTACTGCAGGAACATCTCATAGATTGCCATATGTCCATAACTGATGATGTTATGCAACTATTTTCAAGGTCAGAGGGTGATCTGCTGCAAGCCCACGTGTCCATAACTGCTGACCTTCAACTTTTCCAAGGCCACAGGGCAAGCTGTATGGAATTATGATAAGAAAGAGCAATTTCACATGTCGACTAATTTTGTTTTGATAATATTTTACCTTCTATATGATTGTAATCTGCGGCTGTTGGGTCCTTCTCTCCTTCCATTGTAGGCTGGCTCAACTGTCGCTGTTGCCTGAAACAACAGCAAATACAATATCCCAGTCCCCTGTACATTGTGATTGGCTGACAAGTTCAGCAAGTCAATATATCCTGTATTCACTGCTGCATGTCCTATCACTCAAGTCCTTGCATCAACATAGTTGGACAAATCATGCACTTCATATGAAATTGATACACTTTCTGTATTTATGACTCTTTATACATTATAAATGTGGACATTCACTTGTTTTTAACAAAATGAACAGTTGAATAAATCCTGTATTCACTGCCACATAAAGCCACACAATTGAAGAAAGCCTGATATTCACTGTTGCAGAGAAGCACTCAGAAGGTCTGGTATTCAATGCACACAATTTTACACCAAAGTCAACCTTCAGTCCATTGCTCTACACGGATCACATCTAAATACATTCATGACTACATGACAATACAGTCAATAAATGAAATATTCACTGCAAAGTACAGAGCCACATTGTGTTGTCTTCTCTGCTGTGAAGGGTTCACAAATGCAACATGATATACCCTTGAACCTGTTGGACTAATAAGGACAAAGCCTAATAAAAGCTCTCTGTTTTTCACTTGAGATGATTAACCCTGTGTTTAATCCCATGTTCACACTGCACAGTCATTCATGTACATTGCAACTATGATTGCACATGGTCATGTGGCGGAATAAATCCAGCGTTTAATCATGGGCGTGCTCCTACAGGTGCATAAGCTTGACAGCCAGTGTGAATAATAGAGTGACGGAACAAATGATCTGGTTTGCTCTTCTCATGGCCAGATGACACAAACCATGTATCGCAGGCTAGATGTGGCCACACTAGGACAAAGACTGTGTTCATTCACAGTGACACTCCATCATGTTCCTTAAACTGCTGGCGTGTCCCGAGTGTCTGCGGTACAGTCAAGCCAAGTAAATAGCACAGCAGATCATATCACGTGGTCAACATTGACTGAATCACCCGACGATAAATCCTGTATTGACTGATGCAAGTGGATAAAAACAAAAGTATGTATCTTTGGCATTATGCAATTCCCAACACAAACATTGTGTCCACTTCCTTGTGTGATGGGCAGAATCCAGTTGGTTCTACACCACATGAGTATCATGAGGGCCTACCCAGGCCTAGCATACAGGGTAGGTACACAGCCTACCCAGGCCTAGCATACAGGGCAGGTACACAGCCTACCCAGGCCTAGCATACACGGCAGGTACACAGCCTACCCAGGCCTAGCATACACGGCAGGTACACAGCCTACCCAGGCCTAGCATACAGGGCAGGTACACAGCCTACCCAGGCCTAGCATACACGGCAGGTACACAGCCTACCCAGGCCTAGCATACACGGCAGGTACACAGCCTACCCAGGCCTAGCATACAGGGCAGGTACACAGCCTACCCAGGCCTAGCATACAGGGCAGGTACACAGCCTACCCAGGCCTAGCATACACGGCAGGTACACAGCCTACCCAGGCCTAGCATACACGGCAGGTACACAGCCTACCCAGGCCTAGCATACAGGGCAGGTACACAGCCTACCCAGGCCTAGCATACACGGCAGGTACACAGCCTACCCAGGCCTAGCATACAAGGTACGTATACAGCCCACCTAGGTGTCCTCATCCTCCTGGTCCTCTTTGTCAATCCTTGTTTGTCACCGCTGCGTCTCCAGGTGACCATTAACCCAACTCTTGTGTCTCCCTTGAACACTAACAGTGAGAAATGTAGCTATTTTGACAGCATGTCACTTGCCTGCTTGGCAGAGGAAATTGGGAGTATATTGGCTGTGTACTTGAAGGTACAGTCTGTTGTAAAATGCACATCCCCTCACTTGCATGGAGGGCATATTTTACATGTATTTTTGCTCAATTTTAAATGCAAGATATTCTGGTGATGTACATTGATTCCAATTTTGTATCTGAAATTGAATTAATGATATTCTGCCCACTCCATTGGACCCCTCGTCAGTTTAACTTCTCTAATTCAGTCCTGTCTGAGTCACGCCAACAGCTGGGAAATGATTTATCAAATAAACAGGTAACTTTCCTGGTACAATAATCCAATTTCCGATCTGTCACATATAAACCTCAGTTCCAGTGCAGTATTGAGTGGAAAGATATATCCGATTAAAGGTTCGTCGAGTTTCTGATCTCCGGTATCCAGTGGAAGGCAGTATCAATTGAAGTGTTACAAACCTGGATATGACATAAAGCGTTCAGACTTTCAGAACTTCTCTTTTCCTGCATCTGTTTGGAGAGTTGTATCGGACGCAGTGTTCAGGCTACTCCTAATGAAAGCCACTCCAAGTTCTGCTCTACATATCCAGATATGTTCAGGTATAGGACCCCAAAACTTTGTTTTCTGTAAAATAAGGTTCCATGGATCTCACTGCCTGTTGCTTCTGGCTGGCTCTGTGTATACACTGATTTCTGGCTGAAATTACCTGTTAGCAGGTAGTCTGATTCAGTCCTGTATAAAGAAATAATCCCACATGACAAGGTACTTGCTTTGCCCTTATTAGTGAAAATCTATAGAGGCCTCCTATTTGATGCATCCTCAGTACAATTTAATCTTCCTTTGGACACATCTTCAGTGGCTGTACACAGATAACACAACAGAGACTGGTCAAGATGTTAATAACACAATGTGGCCAAACAGTCTGCAGCTGGCAATAACAGCCACACAGCAGAGTGAGCAGTCACTGTGTGGCTACAGCTTCACGTTAAAACTTCAAGACCCACACACTACAGCAGGGAAGATCCGCACGCACACACGCATGGAGCAGAGCGTAGTGTTAGGAAGCCTGAACTAAACCCACACTAACTTGCTAACCTAATGTTTACACTGGCACAGCATTGTCTGATACACTGACTAGCTGGATACCTCCAGGCCAGGAGGCTGCCCACCACTTTATGGCAGCATCCTCATCACCACTCAAATTCTTCACATAAATGAAGACCTTGCCCATACATATGGATGAAAGAGCCATTCAAATACATCTTTGCTCAATCTATGCATAAGGTCCGGGTCAATTTGCACATATTTCTCCTCTTTCAAAAACCCAGGATGTTAGTTGCATTAATGGTGTTGTCTTATTTACTTCAAAATTCTGTCTACAGAGATTGTGAAAACTGATGAATGATTTTTTGCAACTTATTTTTTTTTTGCGTTCAGAGCTTGGGATGTGTGGACACAGACATTGTCCATAGTAGGAGTGAGTAAAGCTGTCACATTGACAATGTCAGTCAAGGTAACTCATTATGACACTAATGCTGCCATGCAAGTCATCTTATGAACTAAGTATCTTGTACAGTGGTTCCCCTCTTGTAAGGCCCCCGTGACGAGAGACCACCCCCTCTACAGAGGCCACTTTTCCATGCATGAAGTATGGTATTTTCATTTTTATTTCCCCCTCAGTAGAGCCCACTTCTCTCATAAGGCGAGATCTTGGCTGCAATTGAGATGGCCTTATAAGAGGGGGATGACTGTAGCTGAATGTATCAATCTGTAACCATGTTACAATACAAACATTGTGTTAAATTTAACCCTTTCTTGCTCCTAACAAGACAAGGTCAACAGCTTCTGTTGCTATGGGTTGCCTGCAAAACCTGCAGTAAACTTGAAAAAAGCTGTTTACCTGTGGCATGCTATTAGATTTTATCAACAACTATCACTGCAAAGGTTTTCTATTCAGGAAAAAATTAAAATCAAGCACAATCATTAAATGCAGATGATGATTTAGATCTGGGTATTTGGTCAATTTGAATGGTGCAGAGTAAAAGTGATATCAAAAATGAGAAAATGATAATTTCTTTATGATTTAAACAGTGACTTGTACCAGTAATTTACTTTCATATTAAAGTACTGTTGTGACACAGAAAATATATACCTTTGAGTGTGGAATTACTCACGTTTGACATTTTGGAATACATGTATGTAACTACTCGCAGTTAATTTTGAAGAGTATAATTCTTTCTGTATTCAGAAAGAAAATCTTTGAACTATGAGTGTACAATATTTTGAGCATCATGAGTACTACAGCACAGCCAAGAATGGGCCAAGAAAACTGGGCCTTAGCATATACAGCCTAATATCCTGTAACATCTTGCATAAGACAGAGCTGCATGTGGCGTATTTCAGTTGTTCAGTGTATTGACACAGCTGTGCTACATCTTGCTTTAAAGACCTGACTCTATATTCTATTGTTTTTTCACACTTTGTCAGTTTAACCCTCTGCACAGTGAGTTAAGACCAAGTCAACCACTTTCCTGGGCAGGGGTTACTGTAAGATAGTAGGGCCCAATCCATGCATGTCTAGGAAAACTGTTGACCTGGGGCATGTTATCTGAACTCTTTCAGTGCCAATCGCTTTTAAGTCGATGATTTATCATTAGGATCCCAGATTTGTACTCCTCGTAAGAAGACCTTTCATACAAGTACCAGTATGCCTACAGTTCAAGAAAGAATATCCCAGGTCAACAGCTTTTCTCTTCGTGCATTGTGCACCAAGGAAAGCTGTTGACTCAGTCCAAAATTTGGTACTGAAAGGCTTAATATGTCTTTTCTACAAATTTTATTGAAACTGTTCTTCATTAATGTTGAAATTAGTCAAAAACATTGAACCAGATGACATTTGACAACAAGCTGGTTCTTCTATTCTTAACAATACGTATCTCCTGTGGAATTGATATTTTAAACAATATTTAGAGTTGGCAACTTGGGACATATGAAGGGCTTTTAAAAACATTTTCTTACCTTTTTACTTTACTATTCTCCCTCTCTCTCCTCTCTCTCTCTCTCGCCTGCCTCCTCCCCCCCCCCCCCCCCCACAATAATTGCTGCCTCCCCCTTGATAAGCCGATATAGGTTGGTATTTATTTACTTTTTTTTTTTGCTTGATTTTGTAGCACACCACATTTTCAGCTCAAAGGGTGTATAATTGTCCCAATATAGTTGCCAGAATAGCTGACCTAAAGCACTTATTTTCTTCAGATTTCTTAAGCTTCTGGAGGCTTTGCCCCCTGGGCCCCGACCAAAAACACAGTGTGCTCCAGGCACCTTAGCTTTTGCTCCAGGATCTCTTCCTCGGGACAGCTCTGTCTTGTAGAACAGAGACTCCCTGAAAACCTGAGGATCTGCAGGAAGAACCTGATAGCAAAAGACATGTCACCGGACCTTGAGAACCACTCTGTCCGAAGGTTTGACACCATCAGTAGTATGTAATAAAGTGATGTAATTAATCAATGTAATAGAAGAATCATGGAACTTTGAGTCGATCAACATTGATTATCATATTGCTCCATAAAACCTCATATCTATCAACTCAAAGTGCCATTATCGTATAATATTCATCAATTTTATCTATCAACTCAAAGTGCCATTATCGTATAATATTCATCATTTTTATCTATCAACTCAAAGTGCCATTCTCGTATAATATTCATCATTTTTATCTATCAACTCAAAGTGCCATTCTCGTATACTATTGATCATTTTTATCTATCAACTCAAAGTGCCATTATCGTATAATATTCATCATTTTTATCTATCAACTCAAAGTGCCATTATCATATAATATTCATCATATTTATCTATCAACTCAAAGTGCCATTATTGTATAATATTCATCATTTTTATCTATCAACTCAAAGTGCCATTATTGTATAATAGTCATCATTTTTATCTATCAACTCAAAGTGCCATTATCGTATAATATTCATCAATTTTATCTATCAACTCAAAGTGCCATTATCGTATAATATTCATCATTTTTATCTATCAACTCAAAGTGCCATTATCCTATAATATTCATCATTTTTATCTATCAACTCAAAGTGCCATTATCGTATAATATTCATCATTTTTATCTATCAACTCAAAGTGCCATTATCGTATAATATTCATCATTTTTATCTATCAACTCAAAGTGCCATTATCGTATAATATTCATCATATTTATCTATCAACTCAAAGTGCCATTATTGTATAATATTCATCATTTTTATCTATCAACTCAAAGTGCCATTATTGTATAATAGTCATCATTTTTATCTATCAACTCAAAGTGCCATTATCGTATAATATTCATCATTTTTATCTATCAACTCAAAGTGCCATTATCGTATAATATTCATCATTTTTATCTATCAACTCAAAGTGCCATTCTCGTATAATATTCATCATTTTTATCTATCAACTCAAAGTGCCATTATCGCATAATATTCATCATTTTTATCTATCAACTCAAAGTGCCATTATCGTATAATATTCATCAATTTTATCTATCAACTCAAAGTGCCATTATCGTATAATATTCATCATATTTATCTTTAAACTCAAAGTGCCATTATCGTATAATATTCATCATTTTTATCTATCAACTCAAAGTGCCATTCTGGTATAATATTCATCAATTTTATCTATCAACTCAAAGTGCCATTATCCTATAATATTCATCATATTTATCTATCAACTCAAAGTGCCATTATCGTATAATATTCATCATATTTATCTTTAAACTCAAAGTGCCATTATCGTATAATATTCATCATTTTTATTTATCAACTCAAAGTGCCATTATTGTATAATATTTACATTCAGAGTTTTTGTTAGCATTGAAAGAATAGGGACACATTTTGTTTTCATCAGTCGATGGTAACATCATGTACAGCACGGCACGTGCCAGTGCCTACTTGCTCCTACGTAGCAAGTGGCTGGCCACAACCATAGCTCCTCCCACTGATAAACAAAAGGTCCTTCGCAGTGGCTATCAAAACTTTTACGCACAAAATATTCATGACAAATTCAATTCTAGTATTAATGTTAATATGAAAATAAATATAAAAAATGAAGTCTGTCTCTGTTGTTGTCATTGGGATGTAACAGCGTGGTATGGTAGGCATTTTTTTCATGACGTCGCGTTAGCGACGTCATGAAAAATGCCTACCAAGAACCGCGCTGTTACATGCCAATGACAACAACAGAGACAGACTTCATTTTTAAAATATTCATCATTTTTATCTATCAACTCAAAGTGCCATTATCGTATAACATTCATCATTTTTGTCAATCAGACCCCAAAATACTTTCACATAAAAAGCCCCAAAAAACGACAAGTCTATTGCTTGGTATGGATCCCAGGTGTGGCTCAGTCCCTCATTGACTCACTGACAGCTAAAGATTCTTTGTCTCTCCTTGCCATTGTTTCAAACCACACTTCTTGCTAAACACGAATGATTCCTAAATGCACTTTGGACAAAATGGTGAGTGTGCGGCCAGTGATTCTTGTGTCACACAGCATCAGTGTTGAGAGCACATGGCTTTGTTGACATTTCACCTGGAGCTTGGTCAACACATGTCAGTCCCTACATCACAGCTACTGATTGGACTAATCACTGGGAAATGGAAAAGTGACTACTGGATCACCATCAGATTTGATATACAGAGAATCTTACAAGGCTGAGAGTGAGTTACCACTTCTCCCATTAACAATGGTCCCAAGTGAGAAAAAAATAACAACTCACTCTACAGCCATGAGATTTTTTGTTCTATGTTTATTTGGGTATTCATTGCAAAAGAAAAGTGCCCTCTGCCTACTTTCGTTGCTGACCTGGTGTACCGTACATGTTTCTTTATGTTCATCATAGTTATTAAACGTCATATGTGATTTATAATCAAACATCCCTAGCGTACATTTGATTTTGTCTATGTGTTAATGCACCACGTACGTCACTGATGCAGGCACATGACAATTTAGTTGTAACAATGTTTAGGTCATGTGATCTGCAGTGAGTTACTACTTTTAAATTTCATTCCAGAAAATGATAATTCACTCTCAAACATAGAATTAAGGCTGCAGATGCATCCTCGGCAACACCACATTTCCCACAACCTCAAAAGCTATCACAATTCTTCTCAATGGGTTCCATGCAATAAGTTTATTTTTTTTACAAACATAAAATCTTTTTGGACGTCAGTATATTTTCACTGTTGCTGTTCTTGAAGTGGTCCATTTAGCAGGTGAGCTGTTATTTAGTCTAACTTTCCCCAAACATCAAGACAAACTTCATGTTCTGTGTTCCATGGCTGATAAATCGTCACTTGATCCAAACACAGCTGTTTACTGTGACATCAACAGCAAGCAGGGAATCTATTTGCCAGTCTGCTGCCACCTGGCCTGACAATCACTGTATAGCCAGCCATACAGTCATGCCTATGCACCTGTTGCTAGGTAGGATAGAATAACTCTTTCAGTGCCAATCATGACTAAAGTTGACCTCCTTAAGCCTGAATTATCATTCAGATCCCAGATTCGCATTCCTCATAAAAAGACCTTTCATTTAAGTACCAGCATGCCTATAGTTCCAGAGAGAATACCCCAGGTCATTGCAACCAATGCATGCCGAGAAAAGCTGCTGACTTGGTCCAAAATTTGGCAATGAAACAGATAAGATGACTTCCAGATCCAAGTTCAACACCTGGGGCCCTGATTCATCCCTCTGTCCTCTGTGGCTTGTCCTTATGGGTGAAATTACGAAAAGTACCCTCTCGCATTCACGGCAATTTCCCTTGTTTGTCCAGTTTTCTGGTGTGCCCCCAGCTGTGTGGCACCTTGCAGTTGTACACAGACATCTTGAAAGCATTGAAGTGCCTAGAACTAACAAATATCAAATTCTCCACTTTCCCTAGTGTTTCCACATTCACTTCACAAGCTACAATGATGATCCCTCCATGATGTGTCCTACTCATCAGCAAGTATCACAAAATTATGCTGAGCGATCCTGGTGACAGAAACAGGAACTACACGTTTTGTAATTGTGGTATCATTGCAGTTTTTCCTTTCCATTCTCTGAACACAAGTATGCCATTTCATCAAAAAAAAACATGAAAAGAGCATAAAACCATCATTCTGAAACCATTTAGCAACTGAGACATACATGGATTTATGAAACGTTAAAATATTTTGGTTTGGCCTAAGTTCAAGCTTACCTGAGTTGATCTATGAGATTCTGCCCCTCACTGACAGTGTTGATGGAGGCGTCAATGGTCGCCTCTTTCTGTTGGTTAAACTGTGCCAGCAATTCTTCTGCACCTTCCACTGTATCTGCGATATCTGAACTTTGTAATTCTTGTTTGAGTTCGTCAAACCAGGCAGTTAACTGAAAACAGCCCATAAAGAAGTCAGTGTTTTGTACTCTTACAGACTTCCCACTAGAACTTGTGTTTGAGCTTTTGCTTTACAACACTTGTTATAGAGTCAATATCATCAAAAGATCTGCACAGAATTGTATCTATACAGTTACAATTTTGTCTCTATACATTACTTTTGGCTGAAATTAAATCTCTTTAGGGATGGTTCAACATTTTCAACATTTTCAAATCATTACTTACAGTATGCAAGGGGGGGGGGGGAGTTCACATGGGTGCGTACACTTTCACAGAATAGGGGACATGATGGTCAATTTTTGGCCTGTTTTGTGCAATTTTGCTATGATTTTTTGGGAAAATCATAATTTTTGAAGTATTAATTTGGGGGTTGGGAGGGGGGTCATAAAAGTTAGTACCCTAAGTACTAATTCAAAAATGATGATAATGTTAAACCATTCCTTAGATGTTTTTCTCTGAAGTTGAAACATGACGTAGGTCTATGACAACTGTACTGTGTCATCAAGTCAATACAGGCTGCTCCCCTGGGCCCTGAGACACAGCATAAACAGGGGCTGAACAGCGGGAGGCACACTTGCATCCTTCATTCACTATTTAATTCAGTGCTGACACCTATAAAAGCTGCATTCATCTGCACTGATTCCAGACTCAAATTCTCCGTAACAACAAGAACTTTATTCAGACACTGCCAGGTCTGCAGACAAAAAGAATGGTCCATACCAACACCTTTGCTCTGGATGTTACAAAGCCGTGACCTCTGTCTGCCATTTAGCACTGACAGGGTTAAACAAGGAGGAGGGTTAACCAAATAATACATTATTGCACTCCAATCACGTAGACTCTACAAGCTGTACTTGGCATCGCAAATGGTACGTAGGCTCCCCCAAAGGCCCAGTACATGAATTCTACATGCAACTTTTCCCTAAACGCAGAGATTCAAATGTCCACATTTTGTCAAAAAAGCTGACAACTCCACATAGAAATGCAATTTTTCGCAATTTGAAAGATGCAGGGTCAACGTTCAGACACATCACATCATGGAACAAGGGGGCAAAACTCTAAAGGTGGTAGAAAAGGGGGGAAGTGGGGCAGTTTGTGTCTTTCAGAAAGCACCCCCAGGATGTTGCCATGAGACTGACCTCTTTTGTATGGGTGTAAAAGGCCACTGACATATCCAGAGTGTTACGACGTCGCTCCACACGCGCCAGGAAGCTGTGCATCCGGTCTTCCAGCTGGTGAGCTTCACTGTTGATCTCCTGTGGATCACATTCTCCTGTCTGTGCCAATTCCTCTGCCGCTGCCAGTAGCTTATCTGCATTGGTTATCGTGTTCTGTGGAATATAGACAAAAGATATTTTCGTATGTGATAACATTGTAACCATACTATCATCATATGCATGTGTATCAACTTTGAACATTTTCAGCTGGAAAGAATTCTCTTTGAAAAAAAAAAAAGAAATAAAAAAAAAACATTGAATACTTGAAAATGTAGACAATTATTATCAGGGATTCCTGAAATCGTTGTGGAGATTTCCTTCTTCTGTGCTTTGTGTTAGGCAAGGCTAAGTTGAAAGCCCATAATATTATTTAAGAGTAAGCATAACATGACTGTTCTGTTGCTGCCATTGTTTATGCACACCTTAACTCATTCCTCCCTGATAGAAGACCGAGTCAACAGCTTTCCTTTGCGCGCTCTGGGTGCATTGCACCCAGAGCGCACCAAGGAAAGCTGTTGACCATAGGCATGTAATTTGGAATGATCTTCCATAAAAGTTTCATCCAAAATTTTGAAAAATAATCCCTAAATTAGTAAAATACAATTAGCAGACGTCATTTAGATATAACTGGAAAAAAGCGTCATTAGGATGCAATGAGTCAAAAACATGAAGATTGTTGATGCACATATGCTTGCACCCTGGTGGCCACTTCTTGAACTACATATACGTTTCATACAGGTATAGCATATCAGTTTCATACCCACAGGCAGGGATGCCATCAGATTATCAAACAGTAAAACCTGTTTTGAGAGACCACCCCTGGAAGAGACCCAAAAGTGGTCACATAAAGCAGGTGGTCTTCCAAGAAGGGTTGACCCTTGTGCCACCAGGCCAACAGCTATCCTCTACTTAGAATTTCCATCCATGATTTAGATTCATACATGCCTGTTTCTACACTTATTACACCTAATTCCACCTTGCAGTCATTTGTGTATTTATGTATTGATATTACAAACATATTTAGCTTTTGTAAACTGATTTCATCAAAACAGTTTTACTAATCTTGTACAAAATTGGTGGATTTTACTTATCCCAATGGGGGTATTTCTGGCTGGACAAGTGGTCTTTTGGGGCTATTTTGGGTGGTCACAGGTCAGATTCTGCAGGTGGTCTCCCAAAAGAGGCAAATTATCATTAGAATGTGCTTTTGCATAAGAAAAGTGGTAACAGAAGGCAGGTGGTCTCCCAAAGGAGCGGTCTCTCAAAACAGGTTTTACTGTATATGCACTGACTGGATACATTTCAACAAGAAGACAGTGGTAATCATGATCTAAGTTAACCCTCTATGTGTTGATTGGTATCCCAGTTTGTACACAACTTAATTGTTCCATCATAAAGAGTATCAAAGTTGTAGCTCAAATACCTCTGAGGTTATGACCAAAGGATGACCAAACTGTGGTCTCTCAAGACAAGTGGTCTCTCATAGCAGGTACGAATAACAAAAAAAAGTACTAAGCAAAGGATGTTGAAAAGGTGGTCTTCCAAGGCATGTGGTCTCTTATTGGAGTGGTCTCTCAAGAAAGGGTACACAAACACTTTCAAATTTAGATACTTCTATAAACATTTTTAAAAGTGAAATTCAATAATAAAAATGAAACATGTGCAACTACAAGTTGTATTAAGCCTAGGGTTCCACATAGTTCACCCGACACAATTTTAACTTTGAGCACCCTTAAATACCACTTTACATTTATCAAGTGGATTAATGTCTTTAGCATCAAAGACCGGTATATTTTGAGTGATGGCTTTAAGGTTTTATTCACAGAATGAAAGGACTGGAGGTCTATTAAGCAGGCAAATGATTCAGTCTGAAAGCCAAAACTACCATTTTTAAGATTCCCCCATAATTTGATAGGAACATATGTTTTTTGTTGTATGTCAACATTTGGAAGTTTTGGTCCTTATGTATAAATCAAAGATACAACTGAAAAATGTGCAAAGTTGACATGGCGGCCAATAGAGGGCGCTGACCTGTGAATCCTGATAGATGGCAATGAAGAGCTACAACTAATTCTCCATGTGATAGAGAGATTATTTTATTTGCTTTTACTGCCATTACATAGCCACACCATGACACAATCTAACAACAGTAGACTGAACTACATCTAAGTCTGCCCTCTGGTGGTCATCTGCACAACTACATATAACTATTCAGTCAAAACATTATGACAAGGCTCCCAAGACAAATATGTGCCAACTGCTCATAGCACATGAACAGGGAGGCAAAAGACAATTTTGCACTTTATGAATGGTACTAATGGTCATATTTTGGTAAAATAAATTTCAGATATGCACTACTTTCTCAAGGCTAAAAACATATTAGTTACTTCCTAAAATTAACTGAAGAAGATGGGTGCAGATAAAGATGTAATTTTTGGTACTCCAAAAACAAAGGGCAATCAACATAAACAGTTTATTATGACCATACTGTCAACATTTTTGATTGATTAGGTCATCAATAATGTTTTGATGTGAGAACCCTGCCAAGTTCCAAGAGGAGGGCACCATCAATATTCCTGACGTGAGTGCATCATCCACAATTCTCTGAGCAGTAGATACACTCATGCTTGCCATCAACAGTTCTCTGAGCAGTAGATACGCTCATGCTTGCCATCAACAGTTTTCTGAGCAGTAGATACGCTCATGCTTGCCATCAACAGTTCTCTGAGCAGTAGATATGCTCATGCTTGCCATCAACAGTTATCTGAGCAGTAGATACACTCATGCTTGCCATCAACTGTTCTCTGAGCAGTAACTCACTGATGCTTGCCATCATCAGTTCTCTGAGCAGTAGATACATTAATGTTGCAATCAACAGTTCTCTGAGCAGAAGATACGCTCATGCTTGCAACCATGTTGACCTGAAATCAAGTTGTGACTATCCTCCTGTCTCACATCACAGACAGACACTGGCACAGACACTGGCACAGACACTGGCACAGACACTGGCACAGACACTGGTACAGACGCTGGCACAGACACTGGTACAGACAGTGGTACAGACACTGGCACAGACACTGGTACAGACACTGGCACATACTGGTACAGACACTGGCACAGACACTGGTACAGCTTGAGGACCTTACAAATAAATATAATTTTGCTCGATTCATACCTCAGTTAATTTCAACAAATTCAATGTTTTACAACACCATCAGAGACAAAAGAAAAAACAAGTTTGGCACCAGTCAACCCAAGTAAATAGATTCCTTATAAATATAGCAGTTTCGTGCACTAAGTACTAACATGTCAGAGTGATTGGTTGGATGAATCACTTGATCAATCAATATATTTGTCTGGTTATGCTCCTCCAACTCAATATTTTGTGACAGGGTCAAAATTTAAGATCAAAAGATAAATTTAAGCATGTGTGATATGCTGACTGTACGATAAAAAAAGCCACATGGTGTCTTTGTCATCAAGGATATGCAAAGGGTTAAAGATGCTAAACACAAATACTTGGCAGTGACACAGTGAATGTACCATGGGGATAAAGATGCTAGACAAACACCCAACAATGACTCAGTGAGAGCACCAAGGGGTTAAAGATGCTAAACAAACACCCAACAATGACTCCGTGAGGGCATCAAGGGGTTAAAGATGCTAAACAAACACCCAACAATGACTCAGTGAGGGCATCAAGGGGTTAAAGATGCTAAACAAACACCCAACAATGACTCAGTGAGTGTGTCCAGGGGTTAAAGATGCTAAACAAACACCCAACAATGACACAGTCAGTACCCCAGGGGGTTAAAGATGCTAAACAAACACTCAACAATGACTCAGTGAGAGCACCAAGGGGTTAAAGATGCTAAACAAACACCCAACAATGACTCCGTGAGGGCATCAAGGGGTTAAAGATGCTAAACAAACACCCAACAATGACTCAGTGAGGGCATCAAGGGGTTAAAGATGCTAAACAAACACCCAACAATGACTCAGTGAGTGTGTCCAGGGGTTAAAGATGCTAAACAAACACCCAACAATGACACAGTCAGTACCCCAGGGGGTTAAAGATGCTAAACAAACACTCAACAATGACTCAATGAGTGTGTCCAGGGGTTAAAGATGCTAAACAAACACCCCCAACAATGACACAGTCAGTATGCCAGGGGGTTAAAGATGCTAAACAAACACTCAACAATGACTCAGTGAGTATGCCAAGTGGTTAAAGATGCTAAACAACCAACCAACAGTGACAGGGGAGTGTGTCAATGTAGGGGCAGGTCTGGTGGTAAGACAAGCTGTCAGACTCAGTTCCTCAGCACCATCAGCATGCAGCATACAGCAGACAGCTTATCCATACAGCTAGTCCTGGTCCCCAGTGAGCCTGGCTCTCAGGAGGATCCTTTAACCCCTCACTCCCAGAAGCCTCCTTAACCACTTCCCAATGAACATACCACACTCATCAAATCCTGCCCAGTGTTTTAAGACTGTATCAATTGACAGCAATATCAAGGTTTGATCTCACACAGAATACATAGGGGCTCCATCGGGAGCTTTTAACATCTGTTCTATCAAGGTCATCAGTCGGGTTTTCACCTATTTGGCCTCCTGTAAACCTCCCCCCCCCCCCAAAAAAAAACAAAAAAAAAAACTGCGTCAATGTCTTTCCTTAATGTGGGTTGGGCACTGAGCACCCTGCCCATGCCAAGGAAATATGTTGACCTGGGTCATGGTATCTTCATGCGTCTCATCTATTATTCTCATTCAAATTATTTTTCATCCTTGTTGGTATTATTAACAAAATATTGCAGCAGATATCATTTGGCCACCATTCAGTTTTGGTCAGTTTAATGAAGAAAGCCTTTTCTATACACGCCTGGAACTGGGCAAATGCTTTAACTCCCCAGGGACCAGACCATATTTTGAGGTGGGAGCAAGGACCACCCACGAAAGATTCACTATCAGCTGTCAGGGGCATCAACTGACAGCCTCACAATGGTACACCAGCCGCAACTTTTTATGACGATCTACTGAATATCTTCCTTGACTTCTCTTACCTTTACGTTCAACAGGGAAAAAAATCTTTTTAACTAAAGCCACAAGTTTTAGACCTATATTTGAAAAGCACAATGTTTGAGGAAGATTTCTGAACTTAAGTTTAATAAACCCTTTCAGTGCAAAATTTTGGACTGAGTCAACAGCTTTTCTTGGTGCACATTGCACGCATTGTCCCAATGCGTGCCAAGAAAAGCTGTTGATCTGGGGTATTCTCTCTGAAACTATACTGGCATTTGAATGAAAGGTCTTTTCATGAGGAATACAAATCTCGGATCCTGATGATAATTCAGACTAGTTTGATTAAAGTAGATCAACTTTATTTGTGATTGGCACTGTAAGGGTTAAAATACTGTTTTGTGAATACAGCCCCTGGTAAATCTCTGTTATGTTTCTGTAGCTAAAGCTGTTTTGACATATGAGATCAAAACGTTAAGTATCAAGACATTTTTGTCCATGCTTAGATGCTTACATGTGTTTTCAGTTGGATTCATCTGAGTTTAAGGAATTTATTTCAGTGGAAATCAAACTCAATGCAAATGACAAACTATTGATTCTTGCAATATATCGTAGTCCAAATTCTTCATCAACCAACAATGAAAATTTGAACAATTTGATTAGAAATATCGATATACATGGTTACTCTCATTTATTACTGTTGGGAGACTTCAACTATCCTGAAATAACTTGGGAAAGTGGCGGTGGACAAACTAGATCAACAAATTCTGAGGCCTGGAAATTTTTAGAAGCGACAAGAGACTCATTTCTTTTTCAGCATATAGACTTCAGTACCAGGTATCAAATTAATCAAGCAGCAAACGTATTGGATCTACTTTTTACAAATGAAGAACATATGATAAGTAATACTGACACTAGTCCTCCTGTGGGGAAAAGTGACCATCTAGTTGTTACATTCAATTTTAATTGCTATTCATCAACAAACAACAGAGACAGGTTAGTCTTCTTTTATGATAAGGGAAACTACTCAGCTATGGAAACAGAACTGGACATTGATTGGGGCTTACTATTACAGGGAAAAGATATTGAAGATTGTTGGAAAATCTTTACAGAGAAATTGAACACAGCCATTAATAATCACATCCCGCACAAAATCATGCAAGCTCATAAAAAATCAAAAGTAATCTGGATCAATCACAAGGCAAAGAAAAAGCTAAGAAGGAAACAAAAAGCTTGGAAAAAGTATAAATTATCCAGATCACTTGATGACTATAATAAGTATGCCCAGGCTAGAAATCAAGCAAGATGGGCAACGCGAAAAGCTCTAAAAGATTATGAAAAACTAATCGCCCAAAATGTTAAGAAAAATCCAAAATTATTTTGGAAATACGTCAAATCTAAAGCCAAAACTAAGGAGAATATCCCTGACCTTGTGTCTGAACAGTCAAAAATTGCTAGCACCGATCATGATAAAGCTGAAATTTTGAATGAATTTTTCAGTAGTGTCTTTACAGAAGAGGATACACAAAATATTCCTACAGTAAACAAGAAAGTAGTAACTCAAGAGTTGCAAGACATCAAAATTGATGTAGATGACATATATAATAGACTCAAAAATTTAAAAGTAAACACCTCGGCGGGCCCGGACAACATTCATCCAAAAATATTGAAAGAACTTTCAACAGTGCTGAAACATCCAATTCAACTAATTTTTCAACAGGCAATCAATGAAAGTAAAGTTCCAAAAGACTGGAAACTTGCCAACATCACTGCAATTCACAAAAAGGGTTCCAAACAACTTCCAAGTAATTATAGACCCATTAGTCTGACTGCTGTACTATGCAAGCTGCTGGAATCCATTATAAGGGCTGAAATAACGAAACACATGGAAAAATTTAACTTGTTTGCTAAACAACAACATGGTTTTATTAAAGGTAGATCAACCATTACGCAGCTATTAGAAAGCTTAGACCAATGGACTGATTGGTTTGAACAGGGAGTGCCAGTGGATGTTATTTATTTAGATTTTCGAAAGGCATTTGACTCTGTCCCACATCAACGTCTCCTAAAAAAGATAGAAAGTTACGGAATTACTGGGAAAGTATTATCATGGATAAGTGACTTTTTGTCTGACAGAAAACAGAGAGTATGTGTAAATGGAGCTCCTTCATCGTGGTCAGAGGTAATCAGCGGCGTCCCTCAGGGAAGTGTGTTGGGACCTTTGCTTTTTGTTATATATGTGAATGACATTCCTGAAGTTGTTAAATCATTCATTAAACTTTTTGCTGATGACATAAAAATGTTCAGACCTGCAATTAACATTACTGATTGTATGGAGCTTCAGAACGACGTAAAGTGTTTACAACTATGGGAAAAACAATGGCAACTCACCTTTCAACCTCCAAAATGTACAGTTTTGAGATTAGGAAATAACCATCCTGACTATCAATATGAAATGACTTCTTCAGATAGAAATATTAACGTAGCTGAATCAGTCGCTGAGAAAGATTTAGGTGTGTTAATCAGTAAGGATTTGTCATTTGATGATCATATACATAACATTGTGAAAAAGGCTAATCAAATAACCGGTCTTTTGTGGCGATCCTTTGAATATATCAATGAGGAAACCTTCCTTCCTCTTTATAAATGTATGATTCGTACACATCTGGAATATGCTGCACCTATATGGTCTCCAGGGAAGTGGGGACTGGTTGAGTTGATTGAATCTGTCCAGAGAAGAGCGACCAAGAGGGTACCAGGTTTAAGTGATTTATCATATGAGGACAGGCTGAGAACACTCAAATTGCCTACTCTGGTTTACAGGAGATTAAGAGGTGACCTCATTTGTGCTTACAAGTACACGCATGGGGAATACTATGATCTGGATACCTGCTTACCACCCTTCCTGGAAAATGCAAGATCTAGAGGTCACTCATTGAGACTTTTAAAAATAAGGAACATTTCGAATGTTCGTAAATATTTCTTTGGTCAAAGGATTTCAGACTGGTGGAATACATTACCGAGTGACATTGTACATGCTCCTGACATATTAACATTTAAAAATAAGTTAGATTCACATTTTAAGGACCATCCTGTTTTGTATACTTATAGAGCACTAGATCATCCTCTTAAACCCAATATGACAATTGTGTAATGAACTGTGAGCGGCTTATATGGAATAACATTTCCTACCAAGCCGTAATTATCTAATCTAATCTAATCTATAATCTATAAGCTTAGAATATACAAGGGCAGAGTGACTCACTGTTACTGTCAGACAGACAGGCTCAGAATAAATGTTTTTGTCCTGACCACATGGACTGGAAATGTATGGCTATAAGTCCCCAACTATACCTTAAACTATGAGGGACCTAAACATAAAAGTGATGTACTTTGCAAGGAGCATGCAACTCTTTACTTTGTCAAGTCACATGACCCTGAAAAGGATTGTTTTTGGTTCACCATTTTGCCTCGAAATTTTTCAAGAAAAATCAGATATTTGCAGTTTTCTTCACACTGGTAATATGTATGGACGAGACACATACATTTTCCAACGTCCGCCGCTCCCCTGCATCTAATGAACTTAGTCCCTGCACTTTACTGGGAATCATCATATATTTACTCCGATTTTCATGCATGTCACATTTCACGTGGTAACTGTCAACTGTCTTTACTATCGCCCACTTTGTATCAATATTCTGATTATTTGGATACATTCATGCCTAAATTCAAATAAAAAAGGAAATCAACATTTATTTCCCAATGTGCAATACGAAATAACTACTGACGCAAGTATATGTACTATTTCTCTGCCTGAAGTTAAAACCCCAACCAATGAACCATGGGTTCACATTAATGAACATCAACCTGGGATAGCCGGCATGTCAGCAGTGGCTGCATGTGTTCCCTATCGATATCACTTATCGGTTTCTGTAAAATGTTCAACGCACGTTTTATTTTATGTGCACGTTTACCTTTCTTCAGGCCAGCTAGTTTATTATCAGTTCACATTCATTGCGATTTTTTTATGTTATTGAATCTCAGAACGTTAAATTTCAAAATGTAAATAGTGTATGATGCGCATGCGTAGAACTACATCATTATCGGGGATTCCCTTAATCCCATGGTAGGCCCAAGGCAATGGACTGCGCGCAGCAGTTTTTGAATTGTGAAAACGACTTCAATAATCGTATATTTTAACAGATACACTTACTTCCATTTGTATTAACATTTACAACCCAATTAGCTCCTATTTCTGATCCCATCCTGTGTCCACACGGCACTAGGCCCAGGTCACTATCTGAGAACCGCATTTGAGCAAATGATAAACGACAATGGGTAAACTTGCACAGAACTTGCTAAGAAGAGAGATAAGGAGGGAAAAAGTGACTTCATTACCCACATGTATTTACACTTGGACCGCCTACTGTCACTGATCGTATTATACAATTGGTTCCCGAGGGGTATCTATTTCTAGGTCGGTATATAATCCGGATGTCCCTCAGGATGCGCCGTGTCACTCCAAGTCATACTGTTAGACACGTACCGGTACCACTAGGACAACATTTTTTTTTTTTAACTGTAACACATTTCCATCTGATGCAGTGTTCAGTCCACAAATGGAGAAGTGTAAAAGACACTGACTAATGTAATACGAGTGTCACTGTGGTGTATCCGTGTGGGCACGTGCTCATGCATGTGTGAACGGGTTATTTTTCTTCAAGTGTGATACGGAATTCTTATTTCATGTGGTTTGTGAGTATGAAAAATTATTTTGTGTGATTCATGATTGTGATTGAAACCATTAAGTGTGAAATATGTGAGGCAGGCAAAATCATTTTGAGTGAAACCTGATGAGACCTGCCCACCTGTGCCAGGGAAAGGGGGACTGAAAACACAGTTGTCTTTGGGAAAGACTTAACTCACCTAGGACTTTCAATCTTTGCCCCGTTCATCTCCGTAAAAAAAGTGAGGTGAGTATATGCTTGCCAAGCAACGTTAATTTTTATCATCAGTGTTGAAACCGACACATAAAAATTACTCTTGCCATGATTCTGATAGGAAGTGTAAATCATTTCTAAATGGTCTCAAAATACACATTTTAATGACAATTGTTTTAAGGGGGGGGGGCTTCACAGTGTTGCTCTTAAGGATGGATACAGGTACGTCGAAATAAGGGGCATCGAGAATGGTACCACCTTGGCAGCAGATCCCTCCTGACGAAATTATTTACTTTTGCTCCCGGGAATGTATTTCTAGTTCCCATTTAAAATTACTAGCAAGGGTCTCTTATGCCCTCTGCTTTCCTCTTGTTACTAAAACAGCATTTTCAGTCAACAACTGTCCTTGGCACACTAATGAAAACTGTTGACTCATTCTAGAGAGGGTTAGGGTTAATATTTTGGAAATCATTTTAGTCTCTTATTTTGGGATGGGTGGGAAGGGTTGTCTGGCATTTTTTTTCCAAACTATCATAGGCTTCAATCTTTTTTCCCCTTTGTTGTCGGGATTTGCGCTGACTGGTGGAGGCAGTGGGGCATGAAGCTGGAAGTGCCATGTTTACACCATGCAAGCACCTGTCAGGTCTGCCCCAGGCCAGTCACCCTCTCTTCTCTCAAACATTTTGGACTTTGCACCAGAAACTTTGCTTATTTTGGACTATCAACCCCATAACAACTTCTTTCTTTCTCCCAGTCTCTCTCTTAAAAAAAATTTTCCTGATGCAACCTCTCCCTGCCCCCCCCCCCCAAAAAAAATCTCCCTATTTTTTGCCAAAGGATGTTGATAGTTTAGACACAGTGGTACCATTCCCTGTTTACCAGAAAAGTATAGAGCCTTAAAACAAAAGGAAAATGACACGATACCTGAACGCAGACCTCCAGTTCTTGGGACAGTAACAATTCAGCTCGTCCCAAAACTGGGTCATATTTCTGTCCAGTTTGCTGTCTGTCTGTTGGATAGGGTGGAGGGATTCATCTGAATGTGACTGGGTCACAGAAACGGGTGACATCCTTGCTTTATTGGTCACAATCTATTGTGATTAATTATCAGGGACAGCAACCCCGTCCACATTAATATTGAACCTAACGCCTCCATGCAAGTCACTTCATAAAAGAATCATCTCTATTTTGTAACTTTCCGTTGGAAATAATGGGAAACCTGGTCTCATCATAAAATTTATTTTAATACTTAATATGCCCAGGACAAAAACTGCCTGAAAATCAGACAGAAGGGAACTGATTGTGTTGTTCTGTCAATAAAACACTGTCACTGTTTTGCATGACAACCATGTCACTTGTCAGGCCCCACTTGGGCTGCCAAACCAGACCACACGGCTGACGATATTGTTCTTTTGTTATCACACACACATTAGGCTGCTATCTACTGTGTGGCTCACTGCTTCCATGTCAGTCCATCTGATCATCATACAGCCTCTCATTAATCTACATACAATCACCTCATTTACATATTTCACGCCTCAAGTGTGACTCACTTTTTTTTTTCAATCTTGTTCCCTGAAGCAGCTAAGTGATAACTTCTGAAAGCCATCAGTTGTGTTCCATCCATGAATTACTTTTTGAATTATGTTGTTTGAATTCCATGTTATATATTACTACCAATGTTTGTGCATTGAAATTAATGAATGATATATATGGCATTTGAGCATGTCACAGACTTCCATGCAGTCAACTCATAATTACTCCCACCCTCCCCATGTTTTACATAATCAAGAAGCTCCCTTTCAGTGCATATACTAGGCATCAACTTTTTTTTCACTTTAGAGCTATCTCACCCTCATATCTTTAGTGTCCTTGACTTACTTTGTCCAGGTCATGATCTATCCATCTGCAAATGAAGTTCTGCTTATAACTTTTTGAACAGTTTTTATTCGGTTTAACTGAAACTGAGCTTACAGACAGGAACATTATTTCCAAATTAGAAGTTACTGATTTTGCAGAAGAAAATCAACCAAATGTCTCCCAGTAGGACATTTTGTCTGTGAAGGAGACAACTGATAATACCAGATCAAATTCACATGACCCTATGACCTTGAGACTTAAGTCAAGGTCACCCAGATACAATTCCGCCAGAGGTTTTACCCAGATACATATAATCCTAACAAGTTTCACCAAGTGTTGTTTATTTATTCAGTAGTAATCCAAGAGACATTGATTTTAAGATAAGCAACCCCATGACCTTGAGGATTAGGTCAAGGTCACCCTGATACAATTTCATCCATGGGACACCCAGATACAAAATTCTATCAATTTTCAGCAAGTTTTGTTAATTTTAATAATTGTTACAACATGAAAATTAATTTAAGGTAGCAAGATACAAATCACCCCAAATTTCGGCCAAAAGAAATGTTTTTTTATCTTTGTATGGATGAATATCTTATGTATCTGTCATGTTAAAATCAACTTTCTGCTGAAATTGCAAAACAGAGAAAAAATGGGTATTTAGTAGAGATTCTTGCTGAGCGTCGACAGTCATGCCGACCATGTTTATTGGTGGTGTGAAGGGGATAGGCTTGAGAAAGTGGTCACATGATCAGCCATATGGCCACAGCTCGTTTCAAAATGGCCACTACTGTGTCCGCTCTTTCTGATGATGTTGTTGCATTACCGCTGTGCTTCCCAAACCATATGGTCACACATTTATCCATTAGGTAGCTTTTGTTACATGTACTTTGTTGTTTTCTTCATGTTATCTAGAGTTTTTCACATTTAATCCCCAGAAAAGTGTTGAAGACAGGCCATACAGTCAGCCGAGATCATGACATGACTGCACGTCCCAATCCAACTTCAAAGGCATTGCTGTTTCAACGCCGTCTTTCATTACCAAAGTGGCAGCTGACTGTTTTCTCACCCAAAGAAACCAATAGTTCTAATCAGATTTAACAATTCACCCACAAGTTCTCTTTACACTTAAATTCAACCAAAAAATGAAAGCCTTTGTATAAATTGTATCTGAAGTTCTTGCGAGCTCAGAACTCGCACTTGCGACTTGGTCATTTTATTGGTGGTCTTCTTATCTTAGTACGTTCCTCAGGAGTTGTATCACTCAACTAGCACAATCAGTCTCAAAATGCCTAAAGTTAGGAAGGAAAAATGGGCGATGCAGCCAGCAACACACACAAAAAAAAGATGCTGGTGAACAGAATGACTGAGCTTGGATATGTACAATTCAGATATTACAGTCGGGTCCGACCCACTAACCCAGTCCCAAAACCTTATCAATTAGCCTGACTAATCCGGTGGCAATTTGATCCAATACACATTGTAATTCGATGTCCTTGTATTTGTTGTGGGTGAATAAAGGTACAGCTTACTTCTTGCAACAAAATATCCCATTTGATTTGATCCTTTGAAAGTACTTTATATATAGGTAGTGGGAGCCTACCTAATAAAATGTTACCATGTTGAACAGTATACTTACATAAAGCCTAAGCACACAGGCCTACAGTCCAGTTGTCTACAAACTACTTTCAAGTATTGAATAACTCTATTGGTCCTTCGTTATTGCCCCAACGACCTTGGCTGTACTCTGAGCTTAGCCTTTACCTTTTTGCTCAGTCCATCAGACATTTTTTTCCTCCCCATTGTGACTGCCAGTTTGTCTTGTATGTGTACTTTGCTTTGCATCTAATACTCAACTGTCATATGCTCACAGAATGTACAATCATATAAAACACTTGCCATGCTTTGAAGATAAGTTGTGATTATTTTTTTTTTTTCACAAAGCCTTCAAAACTATGGCAAGCAAGCTGTGATATCAATGCTATTGAAACGTAGCGCGCATCTGGCGTCATTGCGATTTGGCCAATCAAAATGAAGCATAGCAAAGCAGCACGCTTGACAGGGAAACCATGTTCTGTCATCTAATCACAAATAACAAATAAATTACGCAATTAAGCTCTTCAGAAGTAAACAACATGAGTGACAGTTATCACATTTGTTCAAACATACTCTGAACTCATACTATGCAATTTTTTTCCTGGCATATAGTTCAGAGCTAGGTAAATCCAAAAATGTATACTTTTACTATGTTCATGTGAAGAGCTTAAAACTTACAGGGCCGTAAAGTTGTCCGTGCTGACTTGCACCACGTTCGTAACTTGCTACCTTAACCTAAAGTGGCTCTGTAACCTTAAGAATTATGCCAAGGTCACCCATTTACAACTCCAACGTTGGTCTCAGCTACATATATATTTTTACCAAGTTTCATTAAGTTTCACTGAGTTCTTCAAGACTTATGACACAGAAACCAAATGCACAGAAGAACAATACCAAGCAAAAGAAAAACAACCAAACACAATGTCTGCCCAGCTCCATGGGGTGACATTCTTTACGCTAAATCCTTAAATACTGATCAAGATCAGGCTCACATGGCCTCAAAAATATATATTTTGATTCATCATTTACACCTAACTTTGTGACTACAGAATCTAAGAGACTACTTGGCCCCAAAGATGTCTTTGCATTATACCCTGGGGTCATACTGATCAGACTCTTAATATCTGTTGCTCAACCATGCTAACCCTCCCCCCACCAAACTTTTGTGACCTTTAAATGTACTACTGGTTCTATTTCAATAGCAGTTACCAAAGCTGAGCCATATATAAAATAATGACATTTATCAAGAGCAGACTGCCAGGGGTTGAAAGGTGACACAAAGAATTTACATGATGCACTTCCTGCCCTCTTTTTCTTGCTCAAGTTCTCTGTGACACAGACGAAGAGATGATATGCAGTATCTGTCCGGATAGATGATACGCGGTATCTGTCCGTGTTGTCTTCTTGGCTTGGAAAAACGCTAAACAGCCTTCAATCACTATTAAGCAGATAATCTCCCCCTTACAGCCTTCTATTACCATTAAGCAGATAATCTCCCCCTTACTGTATAAAGTGTAGGCCAAAATCTAATTTAGAAGTTACAGGCCTTGCAGCTGTCCTATCAGTCAAGCTTCCTCCCCCTGCAGCCAGTGACCTTAGCTTAACCACAGATGTTCTCTCACTAAAAGACATCAAGATGTACCAGGTGCACACTTTAACAAAATTCATCAAATCTTTCAGCCCCCTGAGACTCAGTGAGAGTCTACCCCCCACCCTCACCCCCCACCCACTCCCACCCATTCCAGTGGTTACAAATTCTCTCTCTCTCTCTCTCTCTCTCTCTCCCTCTCTCCCTCCCTCCCTCCCCCGGTGGCATTTTAAGTGGGAAAAAAGGATTTCAAAATTCCTGTTTGTCATTTTAGTCACAGTTATAACACATGCAAACAATTCACATGGCGGGGTTGTTTTACTCTTATATATAGAACAGCTCTATTAGGTCCTGGGGGTTGTCTTACACATAGAACAGCTCTATTAGGTCCTGGGGGTTGTCTTACACATAGAACAGCTCTATTAGGTCCTGGGGGTTGTCTTACACATAGAACAGCTCTATTAGGTCCTGGGGGTTGTCTTACACATAGAACAGCTCTATTAGGTCTTGGGCGTTGTCTTACAGATAGAACAGCTCTATTAGGTCCTGGGGGTTGTCTCACACATAGAACAGCTCTATCAGGTCCTGGGGGAAAAAGCAAAAAAGGAAGAGGAGCACATCCCTTGTGACCCAAATTTATGGACAGACAACTTGTGTTCAGATCAGTTATGTACATGCACTGCATGTGCTGGAGAATCTCAATATGTCAGAACCTGTAGGGTTAAACTAAATGACAATGAATCTACAGAACTGCAATTTCACAGTGTATAAAAACATCACTTTTTTCAGCAAAGTATGTAATAAAAATTAACCCTTCCTCTGCCAAGTGAAAGCTGGGTCAACAGCTTTCCCTCACATGTTATGGGCACCCCCCAATGTTGACAGCTGTTGACCCACATAATTCTATTTTTATGCACTGGAATGAGAGGCTTGCTACCATTGCCCATTAGCCAATTAAAAATAAGCTAATAAAAGGTGGTACATGTATGAACATTACCATCTTTTGTCCAAATTGACTAAGATTTTCACTTTCTCCAATGTCTACTTACATTTACCCCTTCGTTACCAAATACACGTAATGGCTTGTTGGAAAAAAGATAAGTTTTTGACTAATGGCATCCAGATTTGGCTAAAATATTCAATTTATTTTAGCTTAATTGGCTGAAATATTTTAATTCCCAGCACTAACCTGAAAGGCATGCCGGTGCTTGAAAAATGTATAACTTTATACAAGGAATATGACCTGCAATCACTATAATAATTTAACCCTTAAAGTGCTGATTTAAGACTGAGTCAACAGCTTTCCTTGGGACACACTGCCCACAACAGCTTTCCCCGGGACACTCTGTGAGCATTGCGAGCAAAGTGTCCCGAGGAAAGCTGTTGACTGAGACTAGTTTTTGCTTCAGACTAGGCTTGCTGGTATTTAAATGAAATGTAACTTCATGAGGAATTTGAATCTTTTAACAATCATATCTTTTATGGTAGTGAGAAAAAGACTATAGGCATGATTAGCACTTTAAGGGTTAAGATGACCACAAGTTTTGATGTGGTCAGTACTGAATGAGTGAACACTTTCCTGTTAGGGTCTGTGCCTTACACGAACTCCAAAATTATCCTTTGACATTGGGGTGTGCGTTATACACGGTCGGTCCCCTTCCCCATTACCATAGCAACAAGCAAGTTTTGTTTTTATAAGTGTTTAATTTGTGGTCACAAAGGGTTTGTGAGGCAATGATAAGATATAAGCAAGTATTAATATATTTCAAGAATGTAAATATTTGCCATATTTCACATAGTTTATTGCACTTAACTTGGAAAATGTTATAATTATTTGTCTTTTGGGGGAATTTTAATTGAAAATCAGTTTCTGTGTTAACCCATTGTAATGTTAAAAATTACTATCTGATATCAGTGCAAAACACAGGTATGAATATTCATTTTTTTTTTCATTCAATAATCATTTTGGTATATGATACATCTGTACTTACAATATTTTGTATCATAAAGTCATATTTAACCCTTTTTTTTCCTTAAACCAGACATAGTTAATTTTTTCTTCTGTAAGATTTTCACTTACTTAACTGCTGCTGGAAATATTTTTAACTGAGAAGTGGAGACAAGATTTATCAAGGTAGCACACCCCAGGTCACCAGCCTCTTCCTTGTGCGCTGGGCATCTTACCCACAGTCATAAAGTCAAGTGCTAACAAAGCAGAAAATGGTTAAACATGATAGATTATGGTACAGACCTGCTACTCCTATCTCCAGACTGTTAATTCATTACCCAGAAACCTCTCATCAAAACCAGTCAACAGTAGAGGCCAGCTGTAGATTATAAACTTGTTTACTGCTTCAAACACTCTCTGAAGTATCATCCCCCTAGCCAACATGGCAACTACATCCAAACAAGATACTGTTCCCCAGAAACTACAATTTCTGTCACCAGATGGCACACTGTGTCCCCAACTAATATTCAGACAAATCTGGGCCAAGTTCAGTATAACAAAACACTCCCTTTTAAACAAAAAAAATTTACATAATGCTCTTAAACATTCTGTCTATTGAACACCACCTTAAAGGATGCTCACTTCAACCAAGGTTAATCACTTATCGTCAAATATCACAGAAGTTACTGCAAAGAAAAGGGTTAATATTGGATTAACCCAGAGACAAATCTGTGTAAAGCCCTAACATGACTGGTAGTTTGCCAGTACAAACAGAGCATACAGTACAGTTTGCATATATTAAAACTGTAAAAAAAAAAAAGGCTTGAGCACAGCTCTAGTCAAGGTAACATGCTGCATATAGATGTTTGAATCAACATGCCCAAATAGAAATAGATTCCACATCCCCGTTTATGTATGAGGAGTCTCACTTTTAGTGGGAGATACTGAAAAATCGGGAAACTTTGCCTGCAAATAATGTGAAAGTGTGAGAGTGTCTCCACAGATCTGGATGACATGAGAACTATACAACATCAAAATGCCCACCTGATACAGCCACAGTTTGCTCTCATCTTAAATACTTCAAAATCAGAGGTAGCCGGTGATCTCAACACGATCACACTCCAGTGTAGTCTTTTGTCAGGTGAGAAGCCTGTCTAAACCACTGTTCATCACAGCTAACTGATCTGTTTGTCTACTTTCCAGCTTCTTCAAGGAAGCGTGTGCATAAATATGGATTAACTCCCAAGGCTCCAAGGTAGCATACTGTTACAGTAGGTATGCCCTCACAAAGCAGGTTATAAGTATGCAGATGGATAGTGTCTTTTTTCTGTTAATGTGACATAGAGTACATGGAGTATTTTCCAGCACAGCATATCACAGACACCAGTATTTACAAAGAACTTCTTCACACCTGGACAACTTCAATGTGATCTGTCTGACTTTTCCTCCCACATGGCTGTGACAATAGAAGTACCTCTCCACACATCACACTCTAGTCTTTTGTCCTGTGAGAAGCATATCTAAACAACAGTTTATCACAGCTGACTGATCAGCTTGTCTACCGCTGCACAGCTAAGCAGAGATTATCCACAGACATGCACATCTACCGGTGAAAGCCCACTGGGTGTACTTTTCCGTGACAGCAGCTGTACTCTGTGTTCAGGTGCCCATACGCCATGTACTTGGCAAATGTACATCTTTGTGGCCGTGCATCTTAATGTGTGAAAACTCAATGACAACACAAAGCACATGAAGTCCTGGTACATCTCCAAGCTGGTGCACACAGGCAACTGAAGTCTGCTGGCTGATAGTACCAGTTAAGCCAGATCAACACATAGCCAGGGATTCACTTGCCACAAAGTAGCATAAACCTCAAGTCAGTTGATACAATGTTTTTTTTTTCTTTTGCAATGTTACATTGCAGTAGAAACAAGTAAAATCTGCCAGGCTGGTCCCTCATTCACCACTGGGACCACTGTCTCCGTGTGGGGTGGTCCTCCGAACAATCAACCAAGCCTGGCACTGTCTTCACGAAAACTTAATCAAAGACCTCAAAAGACTTGTATCCAAGATCCATGAGGAGTAAATATTGCTCCAGCCTGAGCACAAGTGACTTTGCTGTTACAGCATGTGATGTCTGGCGTGGTTCCCCAGCTGAAACTTGATGATCTTGTGGGGCTCCTTGTCTTTTCTATATGAGATGTACATCAATATCTGTGTGGGTGCCACAATGCACTGATGGGGGCCTAGGCTGACAGGCCACATGGGGCACATAGCTTATTCCATCCACACTTCTACTACAACACTATCAAACCTACAAAGATACGTTATTCCATCCAGCTCATTGCAAGTCCCAACCAAGCGTTGGTCTTGTAGTGATGAGCATTAAACACTCTTAAAGTACTCCTGACTGGCTTGGCCAATTACAGGCAGCCAGAGGGCACACACATTGTACAGGCAGCAATTGGGGACTCACGCATTATCAAAACTACAAACTAAAAATTCTCCAATGACAGAAAATTGAATTTTCTCTGTTTATTTGTGGCTGTGCAATGGATCACAGCACAAAATTACTGATCATTAATCAAGCTATGGAATATGACACAGTGAATCAAGGGAAATAGCTTTATCAGCTCGTGAATCATACACGTAGCTTCTCCCCCACTCCGGGGATCTGTTAGGATTAGTTTTTAGATTTGCCACATGCGGCATGGTATTAGTTTGGAGATATGAGTCATGACATACATAACATTGTCACTGAATTTTCCGTGAAAAATTTGACTGGAATTTTCTGCGGTGATTTTGTGTAAATTGCTTCCTGTCCAGATAGGTTACAGAGGGCCATACTGGCAAGTTAACCCACGTCCCCCAAAGACTACTTCTGAAGCGACGTCTACGAGCACCTTCTCACATCCAGTTGACACACAAGTTTTTTTGTTTTGTTTTTAAATTGATACACTTTTTAGATCAAGGAGATTGGAAAAATGTCCACTTCATTTTGATGAAGTTCTCAAACCATATCCATCACAGAGAAAATTAACATAATTCATGGCATTCTACTGTATATCTCGGAGCACCATAATACCGCAAATACAAAAAAAAAAAATTAAAACAACAAATAATAATAAAAAAAAAAAGGTTGTCCTGGGGCCAGTATAACAAAAAAACCTAAGTATCACATGCCAGTCACCTCAGCAGCTGTCAAATTCACCTGCTGCAGTTTTTTTTTTTTGTTTTTTGTTTTGTTTTTGTTTGTTTGTGTTTTTCAGAGCCCTCTTTGCAGTCATGTTATCATATCTCACATCAATGAACAATAAGCAGACTCCAGTCCCTTACACTGCTAGCCGCTCTACTCACGTCTGGCTGCTTTGCTATTCTCTGCTTCATATCTTCATCTGGCAGTTCTCTAGCCAAAGCACAGCACTCAAAAACACTGTTCATTGACTGGCTTTCAAAAGAGTTTGTTCCAGATACTTTGCAACAGGTCATATTTTTTCCTGCTCCTTCTTTTTTTTTTTTGTGGTGTTATCCTTTTTTGTTTATTCCTTCATTTGTGGATTTTCCTTTCTGAATTCTCTCTCTCTCTCTCTCTCTCTCTCTCTCTCTCTCTCTCTCTCTCTCTCTCTCTCTCTCTCTCTCTCTCTCTCTCTCTCTCTCTCTCTCTCTCTCTCTCTCTCTCTCTCTCTCTCTCTCTCTCTCTCTCTCTCTCTCTCTCTCTCTCTCTCTCTCTCTCTCTCTCTCTCTCTCTCTCTCTCTCTCTCTCTCTCTCTCTTCAGTGACTTCATGATAAATCTGACATTTCCCCATAATTTATAACCATGAACCTGATGTGTTCACACAGACAGATTAACATGGTTTAACTGCGACTATATTCAGCCATACTTCATACAATGTACTGATATACCACAAAGATCATGCAATGATCACACATTAATGTGATGCCCTGGTCTCCTGTGTATTGCTGATGCTAGCATCATGCATGCCTCGGTCATTTTTGTGTACATTGATAATTCAAAGATCCAGTTATCACAAGAGAATAGCAGACACTTTGCCATTTTCCCCACACATTGTCCATACATTTATCACGCACTTGTATCAATAATTCCTAACAGTGTTCCCACAGCTTTTATAATGATAAAACAAAATAAATTGAAACAATGCAGAAAAATCTTAAACGTTTTGTTGGAAATTTTGCTATGTTCGGGTAACCACAAAATTAAAATAAAATTTGTGTTTACAACGGTGGCTAAATGATATGTCATCCGAGCAACAGGGATGCAACTGGTAAAATGGTTTAAAAGTCTGGCTCTCCACTTGGGCACTTCCTGTTGTTCAAAATCAGTCATTTCTGTCGCATGATGGCATGCCGGCCACAGTTACTGATACTGGTAGATAACTATACTGTTTCACCTGAGCTACATGATGGACTACCTCAAGCATGTACCATAACAGTGATGTGAAAATGCTGCCCAGTGTAGACTGTCATATGGAATACACCACATTTCAATACAGCCAGCAATGGCTTGTTGTCATGAAGAATACAGTACCCACATGAAAGGATGGGTCAGTAGGGGTGGGGGTGGGGTGAGAGGGGGTCCAAGAATGCTGCTACAGGTAATAATTTACCTCAATGCAATGTAAGTAAAATAAGAAAATTAAGAAATAATGTCTGATTCGAAATACAGAAAATAAAGGGACTTCCAGTACATAAATACAGTAAAACCTCTCTAACCAAACACCTCTCTATACTGAACACCATTTTTCGCTCCCAAATATATACTTCCAATGTAAGCAGACCTCCCTATACTGAACACCTCACCATACCAAACACTTTTTCCGGTCCCAAGGGTGTTCAGTATAGGGAGGTTTTACTGTACAGTAAATAAAAATGACCAGGATGGAAAACCCCCTTACTCCCCTCAATAAAAGCTGGGGCCAGTGTTCAAAGCTACATTCAAAACTATTCACTTGTATTTTTTAACTCATTCCATACTATGGTCACAGGCCTAGGTCAGTGGTTCTGGCACTGCCTTAAGACTATAAGCATGTTGGTACTTGAACGAAAGCTCTTTTCATGAAGAATTTAAATATGCAATTGTCGTCTTAAATCTAGGGAAATATATGCAAAAATCAGGGACTGGTATGGAATGAGTTAATCAAACCAAATTCCGTTGCTCTGCTTGTCTTTGTATCAGTGTATACTGCACTCTTTCTAAAGGACGTTCTAGGTGCTTATAAAAGTGGAAGCCAGTTTTTTCCTGTGAAAAACATGCATCCCCCCATCAGGCACCTTTCACCACAGGCCACCCCTTTGAGAGGGCCACTATTCTTCTGCAGAAAGTTTGACCTTGACCTTTGACCTCAGAGTCACCTCTCAGCAAATTTTAGGGAAGTCTTACCTGGGTACATAATGACCAAGTCTGATGGGCTTCAATTATACCCATTTTAAGATATGGCAGGGGAAACCATTTTATTTTGCAAGGCATTGTGACCTTGACCTATGACCTAAAGGTCGTCCACAAACATATGAAAAAAAATCCTAAAATCTCTGGAGTATCTGTACCAAAAGTTTCAAGTGAATCTGGCTTATGGTTTTGAAGAAGTCAAAAATGTGAACTACCATTGCCGACCCCAATGACTAACATGGTAATCAGTAAGAATGCAAAAATTACCCCTCCCCCCCCCAAAAAAAACCCCAAACCATTGGAGCATGACCATTTGAACACAATGTGTAGATACCAACCCAATGTATATCCCCAACAAGTTTGAAGTGAATCTGGGCAATTGTTTTTGGTTGAAGTTGAAAATGTGAATTAGCATTGCAATCCTTACTGACAAATACAATAATCAACAGGAATGTATGCAGTCTGACCTTTTCAAGGTCACTCAGGTTTGAAATAAACCGTACAAATAGAAAGCCCATTTGTACTTTCCTAATAATGTTTAACGGTAACCTTGGGCCTGTATACGATGCACCATTACGAAGGTATAAGCCAATATGTGAAAACTGCTGAGTCAGCAGAAAAATGCAACCAGGATTTGACCTTGACCTTTGACCTCAAGGTTACATGTTATTACATTCTAAAAATTTCCCAGACCCATAGATTATCTGTACCAAATTAGGAAGCAATAGGTCAAGAGGGGACAGAAATATAATGAAAATGGTAGATGCGCTGATGGCAGAGACGGTGGCAGCAGACGATGATGTGCCATAATATGTGTAATGATCAAACTCAAAAAATGTTACTATACGCTTAAGAAAGACATTGGTGCTCCACTATGGGTCCAGCCAAAGACAACAACCCCACAAGTAATTGATGGATAGAGGTCAGGCTAATGACAGAGTCTGGTACACAAGGTGACAGAAGAAGCTCACCTGAGCTAAAATAAAGGGGGGGGGGGTGTGAAAGAAAACAAGAAAGACAAATTGCAAAAGACATCATCTATATTGTTCATGAATGAAAATTTTCCCACAAAAGCAACTTGAATGGATGCTCTCTTGCTGCAATATGGTGCTGACACCTGGTGCCAACAAGCCACATTACCAATTTGACACACAAAGTGACTGATGAAGATGTGTTCATATTGTAGTGAAGGTCAGTTTTCCCAGACAGCCCAATTTACCCCATAATCAGCCAGTCACCCCAAGGTGTGAACAACATAAGCCCAGGAGTTACATGTACTGCAGTGCCTGCCACCAGTGACCTGGTGCATAATATGGTAGGCCATGCTGCTTGACAGACCTTCCCAGATGACGACTTGGTTCTTTCCCGCCCTGTGACCAGTGCCACTGTCTCTGATCTCCTGTCATGTGGGGATCTAGAGGTGTCTGTATGGTTAGAGCTATGAAGGCGTAACTTGAAATTACTTCAATAGTGTGTATATCTCAATGAATCCAAGCAGACTCAAGCTCCCAGCCAAATTGCCAGAAGTTGGGACAATGCTATGGTGTGTGCACATGATGCAGTTTCCTATGCCATGTACCACCAAAATATGCAGCATCAAGTGCGATAATACATTGTTTGGGGGAAATAAGTAATAAAGTTTTCAGTAGCACTTCATGTGAAATCAGTCATATACTCCTCCCAATTTGATATGGATCACTTCCTAGTATGCAGTAACATAGGCTTCTCAGGTTCGTACAAACAACCCGACAAATAATTTAGCTGTAACAAGAACCAAATATGACGAGAAAAGGTATCATAAAGTATGTTTGTGACACTTAAAAAAAAAGATCCCCTGGGTCTGTGTTGTTGTGAGGACACTTACAGTCAACTACTTATTCCGCCTGATGTCCAGCAGTGGGTATGCCTGCCACCGGCTTGGATCAGGTCTTATAACTGCCGCCTTCTGGTCATGCCACTGACCAGCTCCTGTATCGTTGCCTGGTCAATGTTTGCCTACCCCTCAAAAACTGCTTGGCCCATTTACAGGACAGTTGTTGGCTTTGATGCACCCACCATTAAAGTCCAGACAGAATTTGCACTCATCTGTGACCAAGACATTCCTGCAGTCAGCTTGATTGCAGGGGAGATGCACCCAGTCCAGCCTGTGGATTCTGTGTGTTTCCTGTGACACTCTCACTGTGGATTCTGTGTGTTTCCTGTGACACTCTCACTGTGGATTCTGTGTGTTTCCTGTGACACTCTCACTGTGGATTCTGTGTGTTTCCTGTGACACTCTCACTGTGGATTCTCTGCGTTTCCTGTGACACTCTCACTGTGAATTCTGTGTCTGTCTTCCTGTGACACTCTCACTGTGAATTCTGTGTCTGTCTTCCTGTGACACTCTCACTGTGAATTCTGTGTCTGTCTTCCTGTGACACTCTCACTGTGGATTCTGTGTGTTTCCTGTGACACACTCACTGTGGATTCTGTGTCTGATCTGTGACCCACTCACTGTGGATTCCAGGCTTGCAGGTAAACTGCATTAAGGCCAACTGCTTACAGTCTGCTTGGACACCCTAACCCCAGTAGCATTCCTCAGTTGCTTGGTCAGGACTGTGGCACAGGTCGTAAGGTTTACATGCACTATACAAATTTAGTAATTATGGTTTGTTCAACAGGTATTCTTCTTTCATGATGAAGCTCTGCATTTATAAGCAAAACTTCATGTATTTAGCTAATTCATCACTTGCCACATTCATATTTATTCATTATTATGTGGATTGTCTTTGCTGAATATTTAGCTTAGACAAGGAGCCACTACTCAGAGAGACATGTACGGGTAATAGGCTCCGAAACATGTTGAGTAGTTACCCGTTGAAGACCCTTTAATCTATTTGGGCTGATACAGCCTATGTCAGAATTTTGCAGAGGAATGTGTGCAATATTGACAACAGTAATTCCATATGTATATAGGTTAGACAGGGACAGGTTAGCTTATGGAGAGTAAAGAGTTCGGACTGCAGAATAGGATTAATGACTACAAGGAAATGGTTCTGGGCAAAAAGACACAAATACGATGGGATAAAGTGATGATATAAGGATCCTGTGCTGCTGTTGTTGATTTTTCCAGTCCTCTGACCCAAACTCCAAGTACCAATGCCGATAAGACGCACACAGCATCAAGACTAGTCAGACTGCTGCAACGCTGCCCATATCTCCCATCACCTGGTGGTGGTTGTTTTAGTTTATGTTACATTTTAGATGCAACCAAATGACTTGAGAATTTTTCCATGTAAACCTGTAACATTTAGTGGCACATGTATGTACAACTGAAGTGCAATATACTATGATTGCTGTGTAACTGATTGTCAATCAGTAACACAGCAATCATAGTATATTGAGGGGCCCAAAACTATTTTATTCTTCCTTCCTGTGGAACTATATGTACACTAGTTGGCACCTGAATGAAACGTCTTTCTGCACAGAGTCTGACGGTGGAATCTTTATAATAATTCAGGGGGACACAAATTTTGTTGCAAACAACATTGAAAGAGTTAGGAAAAGTTGTACAGTGAAACCCCGGTATAACCACACTCGCGTCCCACATAGCCACTTACAACCACACTGACACATCCCACAGAGCCCCATGATAACACAAGTACTGAGGCCCTTCAGTCAACTTGCTTTGCTATTTGACTCATTTAATTTAGGAAGGACATGCTTAACTATTGTCGCCTTTTACCATTTTACAGCGTAATCGCGTCTTTATATACTTTTACAATGTATCTGTTTATTTTATCTGTGATGTCCTACATGGACTTTAAGTCTGAAATAAATTTTATCACAACTTATCATTTATCTGAGACATTCAGACATCTGACACATTTTGTAGAGAACAGCCAGTGTCATTATAACAAGGGCTCGCTGTACATGTATCATTGAACAGCCAGTGTCATTATAACAAGGGCTCACTGTACATGTATTATTTAAAAGTGTCGCTTACCTGAGCCACTGTCTCAAAGTGTTCATGACTTTTCTGTAGTGCTTTTGCTCTTGTAAGACTTTTGCCAACAGCCAGATTTTTACTAAGAAACACATCTCCGTGGTTGTCCAGCCAGTCTAATACCTGAAACATTGAACAAGACCATGCACTCTAGTGCCAATACTCAGTTTACAATGGTATGGGCTTTTAAGTTATCAACACAAAAATTGGTTAATACAGATCCCTGTTTCATAATGTGGATGATTATCTGGCGACCAAAGACACAGTATTGCAAAAGCACTTCTCCAATGCACTACTTTAGGAGACAAAAACTTCAACATTTACACAAAATAAATACTAAATACAGTGGTCCCCTCTTATAAGGCCACCCCAACTGTGCCAGAAATGTGGCCTTACAAGAGACGTCGCCTCTCTTGAGGGGGTAGATAAAATGAACACATCATACTTGCTGCATGGAGAAGTGGCCTTTGTAGAGGCATAAGCCTGTCATCATGGAGACCTTACAACAGAGGAACCAGGCTAGAAGAGACTAACTTGCAATCATTATAAGCAGCAGTTGGAAGTGCAGACTTAAAAGTGCTTCACCTTTAGCGAAAAAAAGATTCTGCCCATGAAAGGACATTTTCTGTACTAGCCTGAAGCTGACATTAAGAAATACAACTACATGCCATTATAGTTGCATCATCATCATCGTTATCCTCATCAAGTTGGTCCTACCTGCTTCACATCCTGCTGAAAAAGACGCAATCCCAGCCTCTGGTGAAGTTTGACTTTTCCTTTATGCCAGATTTGTTCTAGCTGTCGATGATGGGCAAACACCTAAAACAATCAACCATTTGACACTCTTCTCTACACAACTGTAGCTGGCAGATTCCATTCCCTTTCCTGGTTTTATGCACGTAAAACTTAAAATTATTGTTCTCACTGGTTTGGGGTCAATTTGGCTTGGAGGGATTTATCAATAATTTTTAATTGCCTTAATTTTTTTTTTTTTTTTTAATATTTATGTAGTTTTTTTATGTGATCAATACCATGGTATCACACTGACTTGGAATGAGGTATGTAATAACATTAAACATTGACGCTGTCAGACCCATAATACAGTCAAAGTTTTAATACAATAACTTTCAAAACAAAAGGCAAGCTCACATGATTTTAGTTTTATCCAAAATTTAAAGATGAAAATGTATTCTCTACATTTTTTTCTTAACAACTTGATCTTACCGTCCTTCATGCAAATAAATTAATATGGTCAAGCATTTTTACAGCCTTATTCAGTTTTCAGTGATATTCTGTAGGATATGAAAGGGTTTGCTTAGAGACACTCACCTCATGCACCACATCCAGTACATGTGCTGCCCCCTCTGAGTAGTCAGCTTTGGCTGTGATTGAGTTACTGCTGCTAGAGGAAACTGGAGTTTGTAGCGTGTCTAGTAATGTCTTGCCATCAGCACATAACTGAAACAAAGATCAGGGTTTAACTCTTTCAACACCAACTGCAACAAAAGTCAAATTTCTAAAAGATGATCTGCTCTCAATTATAACAAGGATTCTGTATTCGCATTCTTTGTGAAAAGACTTTTTATTCCAGTACCAGCATGCCTGGAGTTCCACAGAATATTACAGTCAGGGACAACAGTTTTCCTCCGCACATTTTTGGCACATTGCCCCCACAGCACACTGAGGAAAGCTGTTAACTGAGCCCAAAACTGGGTACTGAAAAGGCATAAACACTAAAAGCTTTAAAAAAGACGAAAATGCATTTTGTTATTAGACTTTTACTCTACTTTGAATCCTGGTACTACCAGGACAGTAATCGGCTTCCTGTATGGTACCACTCCACAGGCTGAAGGTAGCGAGTCAAGACTGTACAAAAATCAAAGCAAGATGTAAGGCATATTTCATTGGATTAATCTGTCACTACATAAGAAAGATACAACATTAAAGAATAAGCTATGGGCGTGGAGCGACTAGAACTTTTCTCCACAACTGCTTGCAATCACAGATACCTATTTCCCAAGTTGTCTTACACTTATCCAGTAGTTCGGTTTTGGGGTTCCTTCGTCAGTTTAGGAATCTAAACATTTCTCCCAGGTTTGCCTGAAAAAATGAACGTTCATTTTGGTGCTAAAAGAGAAGAGTGTTATATCCAGTGGTTCAAAATTGAAACTGATTTGGCTGTATAATACTGAGGCCTGCAGATGCTATCTATGTGGGTGAACTCATCTCAGTACAGACCTGTGGGATGTTCTTCATGCAGATCCAGCATAATCACATCAATGTATACCTGCATGATGTCCTCTATAAGGGTCCAGTGTCATCACCTCAGAGTAAGCCTGTGTGATGTTCTCTATGTCCCAGTGTAGGCCTGTGTGATGTTCTCTATCAGGGTCTAGTGTACTCACCTCAGTGTAGGCCTGTGTGATGTTCTCTATAAGGGCCTAGTGTACTCACCTCAGTGTAGACCTGTGTGATGTTCTCTATAAGGGTCTAGTGTACTCACCTCAGTGTAGGCCTGTGTGATGTTCTCTATAAGGGCCTAGTGTACTCACCTCAGTGTAGACCTGTATGATGTTCTCTATAAGGGGCTGGTGTACTCACCTCAGTGTAGGCCTGTGTGATGTTCTCTATAAGGGTCTAGTGTACTCACCTCACTGTAGGCCTGTGTGATGTTCTCTATAAGGGCCTAGTGTACTCACCTCAGTGGAGACCTGTGTGATATTCTCTATAAGGGGCTGGTGTACTCACCTCAGTGTAGGCCTGCGTGATGTTCTCTATAAGGGGCTGGTGTACTCACCTCAGTGTAGGCCTGTGTGATGTTCTCTATAAGGGTCTGGTGTTGGTGTATGGAGTCCTCCAGGGCTGGGACCCCATCAGGCACCTCAATCTGCTCACAAATACCCTGCCACTTGGACACCTCTGCCTGGTACTGTCATCACACAACAATGGATACGAACATTGAGCAACCTTTTCACAACTCAAGACTTAACACTCTGAGTAGAAAAATAAAGAGATTCAATGGCAATGATGCTGTTTAAATATAAATTTACGTTAGACACATGAAACAGAATTGATGAATGATATAGGTTTGTATGAATTCGCTTTAGCTATTTATTTTTTCTCAACATTTTTCGTCTGAAACTTCCATTTACTTTAATGCTAAGTAAACTTGCAATCACAATATTCTTACAAGTGAAGGAAAGTGGCATAATACCAGATACATGAACACATTCCATACTATGGTGAATGGCCTTGGTCAGTGGTTTTTGCATTGCCTGGCAAGTCCATGCTGCAACTGCCTTTGCAGCAGCTGCAGCAAGACTTGCCAGGCAGTGCCAGAACCACTGACTTAAGACTATATGCACGCTGGTAGTTGAATGAAAGCTCTTTTCATGAAAAATTTCAATATGCAATTGTCATTTTAAATCTAGGTGAATGTACAGAAAAATCAGGAGCTGGTATGGAATGAGTTAGGAGGACGTGTGATGATGCATGATTACTGGTACATCTCCCTAATGTCACACACCACAGTACACAAAAAGTTTACCTTTGCCATATATGTAACATTATGCCAAATTTGAGCAAAATTTCATCAGATATTTTGACAAATGACGGTAACCAAAGTGAAGGTCTGTACATTGCATGAACTGTCATCACGTGGTATCCAATGAATAGATCCCAGTACCCAGAATCATACAAGTTCACCTTTGCTTCAAAAAGTACAGTTATACCAAACTGGGGCAAAAATCATCAGGGACTTTAGACAATATGGTAATGAAAATATTGATTGGGCAGACTCAACTATGTAAGAATGGACAGACAACCTGAAAATGTAATGTATTCCCTGTTGAGGAAAGCATTAAAATTAAGAAATGATGCACATTCAAACTTTTGTAAACTCGTTTTGCAAAATTATGTGTACCATTTAACATAAATCTTCCTTGGTAGTCTATTAGAATTAGTCTACTACATGTATATGACAGTTATGCAATCCTTTTTTCAGTCTTACCTCTTCTGCCTTTTTATGAAATATAACGGACATTGCCAAAACTGTGCTACGGTCATCTAAGGCTGCTGCAAATGTTCTCCATTCTTTGTCCAGTTTGTTTGCCTGAAGTCTAATAGAGGGCGCTGCATAATGTCCTGCATCACACAGTCTTTGTGCTACTGTAAGAATTCTGTTGATATTTACATAAATATTCTGAAAGTAAAAACAAAGATAATCATTTCCTTATTCCGGTGATATAATTTGTGTATTTTAACATAGTTCATTTGACTTCAAAATTCCACTTCTGACTCCTGCAATGCACAGCCTGCATGCACACATTTCTGAAACATACACTTACAAATGAAGGTCTTTGACTGCTTTGTACTGTACATTTGTGCGCATAAAAAGTATTGTGCTTCATCTTTTCTTGTCCTGTTGATACAATTATCACTTTAAGGTCTAGGGTTCCCACTAGGGTTATTAATAGTCAATAAAATCTTTGCAAAACAGAGTTTAAACTCTGATATTCCAGTCACAGTGAATCAAACAGATTGTAATGTTATAAGGAAAGTACATACTCATAGTTTACAAGGTTTTTCCTTGTATATTAAAAATTTTTTTTTGAATGATTATGAAAAGAGTTGTAATATATATAACTGCTATGTTTGTCAAAATAGTTAACCATAATATTTTCCCACCCATGTTGTGTGTGTAAACTGTATTATATCTTAAAGTTTGTTTCGACATTAACTGTTTAAGTAACTGCCATCTACATTGTTTCAATTGTTTAAGGCTCAAAGGTGGCTCCTATGAGAGCAACATTAATTTGTGTTAATAGGAGTCCCCCTAGCCACATCAATTTATATTATTATGTACATGTATATGTATCTTCATATTGAAAACATCATTGTATTGATTGGCTAAAATAAATGAGTTTTGAGTTTGAGTTTGGGAGTCTGGTTTCAGTCACTTGTGAAATACAAACACTGATATAAACTGTTTGTCACGATGTTTCAGTTGCAACAGTCTTCTCTTGCAGGATGTGTTAGGCTGTGCCATCTAGTGGTGGCATAAGGTACTACTTACCATGGCATTGGTTGCAAACTGGGAGTGTTCAGCCTGCAGTTCTTGGGCCATCTGGTTACAGGTGCCCACTTCTGTGTAGTTGACTAGAAACAAGTCACGATTGTGATGAATCCACTCAAACATCTGAAACAAGAACAAGAAAGACTGTGACAGAGGGTGCCAACAGGTTTTTGTATAATGTGTCATCATAAAACCTTATTTCCTGTAAACCGTGAAATTAATCACACAATCATTCAATCAATCAATTAATTTCATGGTTTATTTATAATTTTACTTTCTCATTACCCTTTCTTGGTCAGAATAAGACTGAATCAATATTTTTTTCTTTTGTGAGTGTTGGGCATAATGTGACTAACCCAGGGCAAAGAAATCTACTGACCGTGTGTGAACCATCATGATCAGTCTTAACTACAAATTGAAGCACGCGATTCCTGAAAAAAATCTTCGAGCAGGCAACAATTTATATTCCGGGTGCTTTTGTGTGATTTGCGAGGGAATGGGTCAATTAATATTCAAGTCTAATAAGGTCTATCCTGTCACTCTCACCTTTTCTGCATCTTGTTCGAAGAGCCTCAACTGGAAGCATTGTTCCAGCTTGAGTTTCTTACTGGTCCACAACTGCTGGAGGTGTGTGCGTGTTGCCTGCAGGTTATCCAGAAGCTGTGAGATCTGGGGTGCAGCTGTCTGAAAGTCTGCATTTCCCGACATCATTGATGAAGGCGAGGAACCTGGAACATCAAACCACTCCACATTGCAATTTGTATTGAAGCACACCAGGTGGATATACTTCAACAACAACAAATTTAACCCTTAGGGACCTGATGCTGATGCATGGGCATGCAACTTTTTCCCCATTAAATTTACCAGAAAGTGTCCAATGTCATAAAAGTCAACTGCTTCTTTATCATTATTGACAATACGATGTAGGTCAACAATATGTAGGTCAATAACATGACATAGGTCAACAATACAATATCGGCCAACAATACGATGTAGGTCAACAGTACAATGTAGGTTAATATGTAGGTCAACAATATGATGTAGGTCAACAATATGATGTACGTCAACAATACGATGTAGGATAACAATACGATGTAGGTCAACAATATGTTATAGGTCAATAATATGATGTACGTCAACAACTTTCCTTGGCACATTCTGGGTGCACTATGTGCAGAGTGCACCATGGGAAGCTGTAGATTCACTCCACATTGGCTTTCCCCTCCTCTCCTCAGTGATCATTCTACAAGTTTGGCAGGTACATCAGGGGTTAATCTAGGATTTGGGGAAAGGGACCTTTTTGGATAAAAATTGGGAAGAAATTTTGTACATCTTTGGGAATAATGCATGATTTTTTATAATTTCAGGGGATTGGAAACAAATATGGGTTTTTTTCTTCAAATTGGGAAAAATAAAAAGGCCCCTGTAACTATGGTAGATTGATCCCTGTACATGTAGCTTGTACTTAAAACTCTACCCTGGTATCAAATATTGCATAACTTAGAGGTCAGTGGTTCTTGCTGGTCAACTTTTGTTACCCCGTAAGAAATTCTGCATGAGTATGCTCCCCAAGTTTGACATCAGTGGTCCTTCTTGTAGTCAAGAATAATGTTTTAAGGTTAAAGTGGCGTTTCGCCCATCAAAATTACATGATTGCAGCTCATATTTGGAGACTTTATAAGCATGGGCTACACTGCACTGGTCACCAAGAAAATGGCATAAGAGATGTAATTATCATAAATAATGGTCAACAGAATTAGTATGAAGTATACAGAAGCAGCATCAAGATGATAATATGAAGTCAATTTACCAATAAGGGATGGTTCAACATTTTCATCATTTTTGAATTAGTACTTACAGTATGCAAGGGGGGAGGGGGTTAAATGGGTCTGTACACTTTCACAGGATATGGAAAATGTTGGTCAATTTTTGGCCTGTTTTGTGCAATTTTGATATGATTTGGGGGGGAAAATCATCATTTTAAAGTACTAATTTGGAGGGAGGGAGGGGGGTCATGAAATTTAGTACCCTAAGTACTAATTCAAAAATGATGATAATGTTGAACTATCCCTAATATTATAACACATTCATCATTTTTGTGTCTGTTTGTAGCTTTTAGGGGTTTGTTAGTTTTGTTGTTGCTTTCTTTTTTTTTTCTTCCTTTTCTAAATGAGCCCTATCTTCGGTGAAATTGGCAAGGCTAAGCTTTAAAAATCTTCGTACCTACGATGTTTTATTTTCAATAGACACTACACACATTTCTCATCTGGCACTTGCCAGTTATTTCTATTTTTGATAATCATTTAAACACTGCACTGTGGGTCCACAGCTGTTACCAAGAAGACAATGCCATATACAGTAAAAACTCATTATATAATGAAATCATCATTTGCCTAAGAAATGTGTCAGATAACTGAATACGTCAGATAAATGAATCAAATAATAAAGAAAATAAACTTTTTCCCATGCAAACTTGTCTCATTATATTGAATATGTCGGATATCTGAGTGTCCTTATAATGAGATTTCACTGTACACACAAATAATTATAGCAAATGACAGTGTCCTACCTGCTCGATGGCCGGCCCTGTTAGCACCACAAATCATTTCCAGTATCCGATGGCCCTCTGCGTCCAGAGACTCAATAGGTGCCATGACCACTTTCTTCCTCAGCTGGTTGTGTTCTTCCAGGACAATCTGAGCTCCATTCAGATTGTCTGGCAGATCTGGGTTTGTAAGCAATTCCCCGAGCTGGTCTAATTTATGTAACAGATCTAAGGCCTTGTATGTAAAATCTTCTAGCAGCTGTGGGTAAAAGACAATGTGAAAATTGTATTAAAATTGGGGATCATGATGGTCCTGTGCTCTGCAAATTAGCATCAGCACACAAGGCATGTGTGACCTGAACAAAGGGACTGCTATAGTGTCAAGTCCACTGGCACCACCTGGTGGTGTACAGCATATAAAAGTTCTATTTTACAATACCCAGGGTAAAATGTTGACATGGCTTTTCTCTACAGTGACATACCATATAAGGGTGCAGAGAAACTTGAGTCCACTGTACATGTGAAAATACTGAGATGAGCAAGAACACTGACAGTAGGCCCAGGATGAGAGACATCTAACCTGAAGATCAAAGACCTTTTAGCACTGAGGAAACTGATGCCCAAGTATCAATATGCAACCATTACACATTCAAACTGATTGACAAGCATCTGATGTCATAGCTGTCATCAGCTTCTTGTTTTGTTATTAAGAATACAGTGACACGTCTTGAAAGATCTGCCCAAGAGATGAGCAAATCATGGTGTCTGAGGACAGGTGTTCTCTGATAGAAGGTATAAATAGCAGTACTCAGCCCTGTAACATGACATGGCGGCCTTTCAAGGCAGGTAGTCTCTCATCAGAGTGGTCTCTCAAGACAGGGAGCACTGTAATAAGCAATAGACCAGTTCATAGGACTTGGGTTTATTCGGTTCACTTTGGCCCGAGTTCGGGAAGCGCAGCCTGCTTTGTTTACATTTTGTGCGCAACCACGCTGGCCAGATTTAATGTGGAAGGATCAGAAAGTACAACACAGGATGTGCTTGGGTTTAATCAAAAACTGAACTGTCAGCAAACTAAAAATGCATGTTTCACCACTGATGTGACATTTTAGGTAAAAGATTTGCACTGTTCAGCACCATCCATGCTGTAATCACTAGCGTTAGCCGTGGCATCCCTTGTGCACATATGAAAACGTGGGCCCGACTCCGCCACTTGCTGATTGGACAATCAGGCCAACAATGGAGCGCATAATTAATTAGGGCCCGGGAAAGTTTGGTACAAGTCGGTATGAACAGGTCTATTGATCAGCCAACAGCTCCCTGGACTGGTTTTCAGAGCAGTACGAAAAATGTATGAATTTTGCATCCACAGCTTACAACTACTCTCTTTACCCAGCACTGGCAGGCATCAAAATTTCATACCAACGTGAAGGAACACTTTAAAAGGAACAAATCTGAAAAAGCAGCAGATAAATAATGGATTTTTCTGGTAGTATCTGCACACATAACACCCTGATTAGTATCAACATTCTTATTGATCCATCTTCACTGTATCCAGTTAATCCTCCCAGAAACACGCCAAAACTAACTGGAGGTCAAAGGTGACCTGCTTCGATGTTTTTGACTTAGTTCAACAGTAATGGAAAACAGTCTGAAAGGAAATTGTGGACGAATTGTATAAAAGATGACATGCCAAGTCTACAGATTTCCTTGGGTTGAGCATTAAAATCACATGAATTTGGACACCATCCCATCACCCCCTCTTACCCATTCAAAAAAATCCATGTCGGAAGATGCTGCAAACATTGGCAGTAAAGGTGATGCATATGCCATTTTTCAGGAGGACATAAGGAAAATATGTTACAACAATAGGTGCTTTGTAAATTAATCCTCAGTGCTGTAAAGGTACTTATTCTCATGTGTACAAATTATCATTTTTTTCCCTTTTGTGGCATTTTATTGAAGTTAAAATTTTGCTATTTTGGGTATCATTCCCATTACACCTCTGTTAAAATACCATTACGCAGTGTTTATATTTTAACATTTTTGTGAAATCCACAAAATAACTGCACATAAAAAGACAGCAAATTAAGTGAATTTGGATATGTTCTTAGCAACTGGTACAAAATACAGCAGTCATAATATGTAGCAGCTGATTATGCGGCCCTCATTGAGTCTACACAGGCAGCAGAACACAGGGCTTTCATAAAGACCTGTTATGCTTGGGGTTCTATGACAGGAAGAGACTCATCTATTTTACTTTCTACATCCATAGTTCATTAACCTGAACTGAATTGTATTTAATCAGCTTTCAGTACCCAAATAGACTCATCCCTGATTATGAGAGACGGCAATCACTCTGACCTTGCTTTGGGCACGGAATAATTGAATTTCCTTCATGAAAAGTTCTTGGGCTGATGAGTTCTTAATGATGTAAATAAAGCCTCCTTCACAAAACAAACGACACTCATCAAACATAAAATTAAATGAAGTTTGCTTTTTTTCTTCAGTAACAAGTCAATCATTTGGCAAATATGCACACTTCATGAATTTTGAATAAAGAATCTCTAAATGAAAGAAAAAGCAACCAAAATAAAAATCCTGTTGACCTCGGACCTATTGTTCAGTCATGTCAGTACAGGAAGTTTCAAAAGTTGATAGGTTCACATCTTACATGACCAAAACATTCAGATCTCAAGTACATTCCAGAAAACAGATCCAAACGAGCAGATGTACAGTCACAAACTAGAACAGTTTGGCTCAAGAAAAAGTCGAAACCCAAATCACAGTCCCAAAATTTCATTACTTTCTTCCAAATTTGCACATGTAATTAAAAGCACCATGAAAAAATATGCAATTGAAGCAATTCACAATGTAAAATTTACCCAAGACAAGCTAATGCCCCACAGAAAGTCTCCGTCTGACTTCAGAAGTGTAGTTCCGCACTAATATGAATGTCCCTCTACGACCTGACATTAATGATTTCTGTTGCTTGATGTAACAAAATGTTTGTCACACTTTCAGACATAAAATGGGTCCAATTTCCATTGAGCTTCTAATTCTTAATTATCCCAACTCAAAATTAACTGGTTCAGGACAATATGGCTTGTCTTTAAGGTTGCCATCAAAAGTTCAGTGTACATTAAAGAACACACATATTTCAGTTTTAGCCCAATTTGAAAATGATCTTTTCATTTGCAAGTTTGTATTTCTGACATTTTTTGCTTAAATCAATTTTGTGCTATGGAAAGTACAGTAAATTGCTTTAATTTCATTGTACCCTTATTTTCGCTTATTTTGCTGATGGCACAATAACCGTAAAAATAAAAACGTGAAATAGTATTTTAACATAGTTTGAATAGGAATTATGTCCAAAAGAGTGAAATTAAAACTCGAGTGAAATGGCAAAAATATAAACACCATGAAAATTTATCCACACAAAAATAAAGCAATTTACAGTAAACGGCTTTTTAACCCCGCTCTCCTGAACTTTACCAGATTAGGTTTTTATCATACATCAATGTTTTTATGGCTTCCCTGATGTCAACCTCTGCTCTTTTGACAGTGATCTTAAAGCTAAAGGGCCATTGATAGTGAGGGTATATGTACACCTACCAGTCGCACTTCAATCCATTCTTCGTGTTCGTACGGTAGTGTTCCGTCAAACTCTGCAGTAAGCTGTGACGGGTGTATTACTCTACCTAAACTATCTACTGATATCATGGTTGTCTGAAACATAAACATGACATCACTAGTCAGACACTTCCTCTTTCAGTATGGAGTGAGTCAACGGGTTTCCTTAACATGCTTGATACACCCAAAGTCTCTCTCTCTCTCTCTCTCTCTCTCTCTCTCTCTCTCTCTCTCTCTCTCTCTCTCTCTCTCTCTCTCTCTCTCTCTCTCTCTCTCTCTCTCTCTCTCTCTCTCTCTCTCTCTCTCTCTCTCTCTCTCTCTCTCTCTCTCTCTCTCTCTCTCTCTCTCTCTCTCTCTCTCTCTCTCTCTCTCTCTCTCTCTCACACACACACACACACACACCAGCATTGAAGGAGTGTGCATCCATCAGCTATAATAACACATGGAAATATATGCTTTGGGGTTAAGTGTAAAACCCACCTGAACTCATGTTTATACTTTATGTAATTAATTCACCTGGCTGCATCATATTTACTTCTTTCTTTCTGTTACAAAACTACATTTACATTGAATGTGTTTCAAAATAAATCCTGGAAATTTGAAATTTGGTTCCACATTGCATGATAATGAGCTGTTGTCATTTCATTGAGCATCTTGTCAGTACTCCTAACAAGCCCCAGACTGAAGAATGACTACCACATTACTCCTATTGAGCTCCCAGGCTGAAGACTTGACCACCACATCACTCCTATTGAGCTCCCAGGCTGAAGAATGACTACCACATTACTCCTATTGAGCACCTATGCTGAAGACTGACTACCACATTACTCCTATTAATCACCCAGGCTGAAGAATGATTACCACATTACTCCTATTGAGCACCCAGGCTGCTTAAACACTTTCAAGAGTATGGGACTAATTTGAGACCTCTGTCTTGTATATCATACAACACCCTTGCACAATTAATAGCAAAATTTTAGAACATTTACATAATTGTAACATTTTCTGGGTCATAAAAAAGAGGGGAACTTAATGGGAGAGGACATCAACAAGGTCAGGACAGCATCAAATTCATTTAGCTATCACTTATTCCTTATGACATGATACCATCTGCATGCAGCTGGTATAACCTTTATTGTAAAGGGTTACAACCAGCTGGCACTCTACACATCCAGTATTACCTTTATTGTAAAGGGTTACAACCAGCAGGCACTCTACACGGCCCCACATCAAATTTGACAAGTTATTCTCGCTAAGTTAACCTTTCCTGCCCAAAGCAAACACAAAAAGCCATATCTATAGAAACTGTTGTTTGCTTCAATGTTTCCACTGATAAGGACTTTTGATAAGGACTTTTGATAACTGTAGATAAGGCCTACCATGATAGAAAGTCCTGGGTCAACAGCTGTCCTTGAACTACGAACATCGTGCCCAATGTCAAGGAAAGTTGTTGACTAAGTCTTATTTCAACTACAGTATTATCCTTTTTAATGTCCCTGCCCTCATAAGCACCCTCTTCCTATTTGTGTGGCACAAACTTTATGAAAAACTTAAAAATTATATATCTATATATATATATATATATATATATATATATATATATATAGTTTATGAAGGATTATCACTTGACACAGCTAAAAAGCTCCAAACTTAGGTCTAAAATTGGGGCATATTTCAATTTAATTTCTAGGTAGCCTGGGCACTTGGAAGGGAGAATACGGTAGCAAGAAACGGTTCAGTTGTGCTGCATTTATTTTGCATCATTTTCAGAGAAAATTGAAGCATTTTATGCATGTGGCATCCTTAATGTATCAAGACACAGTTCTACACACTTACACCTTACTTATAACAAAAACTCTTTATAAACAAAAATTACCTTGTCAGTAAAAAATAAATCTACTAAATGACAATTTCCTAAGAATGTACACTTAGTCTTACCTCAAACTTATATTTGGCACTTCCAAGACTAGTTTTCTGTTTCTCCCAAAATTTTTCTGGTTTGATTATATAGGCAGTGTGGATATTGTGTGGGAAACATTCCTGCAAAATATAAAATTATCACATAATAGACACCAGAGAGGAAATGGGAACATCTATGTCCACAACTAGGCTCCCTCCCCCCCCCCCCTCGTCCTCATGATGTACCTCTTAATCTGGCCATTTCTTCAAGCCTCACGAAGTACTGTTGTGCAAAATTTGAGGAAAATCTGTCATGACATTTCAAAGATACCATGCAATAAATAGAGAATCTTATATGGCTGAGAGTGAGTTACTATTTTTTTTCTTACGAGGGATCGTTGTTCTGGGGAAAATCACGCGTGACAGCAGCTCACAAGTAATTTTCCACACCAACAACGATCCCAAGTGACAGAAAAATAGTAACTCACTCTCCAGCCATGTAAGATTTTGTTTATTCTATGTTGAATTGAGTATTCATCGCCAAAAAATATGCCCTAGGCCTATTTTCAACACCAAACTTTGGTGTGCCCGGTTTGTTTACGTTCGTTACGGTCATTCAATGTCATACATGAAGGTATTATCAAACCCCGTTCGCGCACATTTGATTTTGTCTAAATGTCAATGCATCACGTCACTGATGCAGGTACGTCATCATTTAGGTGTAAAAATGTTTAGGTCATGTGATCTACTTACTACTTTTGAATTTCACTACAGGAAATGACAATTCACCCTCAAACATAGAATAAACTTGGCTGGAATATGATGACGCAAGAAAAAATATGTCAAGTAACACAGGTCTGAGTGATGAGGAAAATGATCACTGTATCTAGTCTTTTGAAGCCTCCAGTGACCCCAATTTTGTGAAATACAGGCAACAAGTTTTCTTTTTCAGTTATGAGGAAAAATGTATTTTCCAATGACCAAGTCACACCAGGTAAAAAGTAGGTCAAAGTTACTTGCAAAATAACAGGTGCTCATTGATACAGAGGCTCAGAGGCCCTTGTGATCTCACAATTTTGGGCTACACAAAAATCACTCAGATAATCCATCTTTCAGATGGTCTCTACATGTGAAATAAACAGGACTCAAAATGGTTACATTAGTTTTCAGAAAGTCATCCTGTGTCCTTTATTGTACCACTCAACCTCTGATGCCAGTGAGACAGCATTCATCAATGTTACAAAGCCTTGATTAACTTACAAGCACAGAAAAACACTTGTGACCCGTGTTAAACATGATATAAGGCTGACAAAGCACATTATTATATTCAGTGTAATCAAAATCGAGGAGAGACTCAGCTGCCCATAGAGTTAAAGTTTTGAGAGAACACCAGCAGAATGACTAAGAAGAAGAGCCGGGGCCAGCTGGGTGAGGCTGGTGTGTCTTACCTGCAGGACTTTCAATATGGGTTTGACGTTATGCCATGTGGATCCTCTCATGTCTATCACAATGCTGAAGCCCAGCTCCTTCACTTCATCACTGAAAACACAAACATCACGGTGAGTTCACAGAAAACAAACACTGACTAATGGTATCCAAGCATAAACATCACTAAACGTAATAAAAACACATTTTTACATTTCATACATACTAAAATTATTTGACAAGAAACAGTGAGATTATTGGTTCCTATGATAAGGCGGGAAGGCATTCATGCAGACAATGATACAGCACCACCTACCTGATTACCCAACAGGCCACAGACCACAGTTATAAATCCTTCTATTTTTCATATTAGCATTTTTCAGTCTAAAAAATCAGCATTTTGGTATTTTAAAATTCAGTGAACGGCATTTAACAGATAAAAATGTCAGAAAAACATGGATAGATTTTTGTCATATAATTCCCAGCTCATTAATTTGTGATAATTGAAATACAAAACAACACCTGGATGTCAGCTTTATACAGGTGTATGAACTGTGCTCTTGCCAGGGTCACATCATTGGCCTTCCCCACCATAAAGTTCCCACCTGGCCTGGAAGACAGTGCACCTATATGACCACCAATGAATTAACTCTCCGTTGCAGCAAAGCTGACTTAGCTAACTTTATTTAAACAGAAGCTACAGCATGCTGAAAACACAGTATTTTCACAATCAATACAATCAATACAATCAATTACGGACTATCTCCGTTGGGATGTGCAACAAGCCAATCACAACTGTGGTCTGTAACCAACAGAATACAATCAAGAAAGAAAGGAATTTACTGGTGAGTTTGTCCAAACTAGAACAGTCATCACTGACACACTGGATATCCTCCCTGCCCCCCCCCCCCCCTTATATGAACACACATGGCTCTGGTGACCTTGAAAATGAGGTCAAGATCACCAAAATTATAATATTCAGTTCAAGAATTAGTGTCTGGTACAACTGAGGGTAAATTGGAATTTGATCTGGCCTATGAATCAAGAAATATTTTGCTTGCAAGGGTTCCGATATGGACAGACAGTGTGACAAGATGAATACATTGACCCTCCCCCCTCCCAACCTCGTATATAAATTTATGAGAAACTTTACAGCTATGATATACTTTTTCTCCTATGCATAATTCTTGTAACACCAGGGTCTAAAAAGGTGCAAGTATTACATATGTATGTCTTTGCCCCCCCCCCCCCAATTACATGGAAACTAAGTAAATAAATGTTCCTCTTTTGACCTTAAACATTTTTTCAAGGTCACCCACGGGCATCCCTTTCCCACCCCTCACTATGCTGACAGTCAGCCATCATCATGTGTCATATGAAGCTTCTATCCCAAACAGTTTTTGAGTTAAATATCATATCCAGGACAAATTAACTAAGATAACCACATGACCTCGCTAGTTTATTTTAGTCAAGGTCACCCAAATACAATCAGAAGCAAGCCTTTACAGAGAGCCATTACTAGTGTACGACAGTGGTCCCTGTTTTGAGAGACCACCTGCCTTTAAGACCAGCTTTTCCAGTCATGCTCCCTCATATTTATGTCTTATGACAGGCTACCTGTCCTGACTGATCACCACTTGGTCATCCCTAGGGGTGCTCTGTCATGACAGGACTTGGTCATCCCTAGGGGTGCTCTGTCATGACAGGACTTGGTCATCCCTAGGGGTGCTCTGTCATGACAGGACTTGGTCATCCCTTGGGGTGCTCTGTCATGACAGGACTTGGTCATCCCTTGGGGTGCTCTGTCATGACAGGACTTGGTCATCCCTAGGGGTGCTCTGCGATGACAGGACTTGGTCATCCCTAGGGGTGCTCTGTCATGACAGGACTTGGTCATCCCTTGGGGTGCTCTGTCATGACAGGACTTGGTCATCCCTAGGGGTGCTCTGTCATGACAGGACTTGGTCATCCCTAGGGGTGCTCTGTTATGTACAGCAGGTTTCACTGTACAATAAAATCCCTCTATTGAGACCACCCGTAGGACTGAATAAAATTTGTCTTAACAGTGAGTGGAGTTCATACAGAATGCAAAATGTTAAACAGTAACATCAGTGTACCAAGGTGGCTGTCCTGGGAAACTGGTCTCTTTATGCATGGATCATAACAGGCAGGTTTCACAGTACATCAAAAGTCCTGTCTGTCCTGTTGTCATCCGAAGTATAAATTCAATAAATCTGCCCTGTGATTTTGAGTGCTAGGTAAAGGTCATCAAAACAGACGCTGAGAGAAGCCATTAAAGAAGACCATCATCATCTGCCACACATCAAAGTCCTGGCGATACAGAAGGGAAGCCACACTCCATTTTCTCATTGGTTTAAGTACATTTTTTAAAAACAAGTAAAGATGCAGATAATGCCCTACGTGAACTCTTCTTGGATTAACTGATTTGCTATTAGAACTCGCACATATTGAATTTGACGCTTGAGTGGATTTAGCAATAACAGAATCACATGTACGACAGTCCCTCCTTGGAGAGGGCACCTGCTTTTTTAGACCACACTTGCAGAGCAACTGCTTTTTAAGACTATGTCTACCCGATCCAAAATGCTGTCTTTTCCACTTTCATGACATTATTTACACTCCACAAGACACCAACTCCTTCCTGGGACCACCTTGACACCCTCTCTGGGGATAGCACCTTAAAGGTGGAGCTAGTGCACACACACACACACACACACACACACACACACACCAATACTACAAATATTCTTCTGTTGCATACATAAATTTTCACAGTAACTGCATATTAGGCATTTAATTACAGTTTTAATTTCACTATGTTGGATGTAGCTCTTATAAAAGCTATGTTAAACTACCATTTCATTGTGACTGGGTTTTTATTTTAACCCGTTTGCACAGCCAGAATTTTGTAAAATTTTGCGAGAATCTATTAGGATGTTTGTCAATTAGTTTTCTTTTTAAAGAAACACAAGTTTAGGGGAATCTTTACTAGAATGGATTGTCGGATTCCTGCCGAAATTCTGGCCCTGGTTTGTAAAATCAGTGTAGGGCCAATGATTTTCCATTTGAAAAAAAAAGAGGAATTCCACTTCATCAGCAAATTTTCTTTTCAAATTCTGTTTCACTGCTATACATTTATTCATATTAGAAAAAATATCAAATTCCCTTTCAAGGATGAAAAAAAATGCACAATTCCACTTCGGTTTCAGAAACAAGAGGGCTGTGTGAACAGCCCATGCTCAGCTGATCTTGACATTCATCACACTTGCAGATCTATGAACTTGGGAAAGGATCAAGGTCACCCATGTTCTGAGTAAGTCTCACCATTATAAAAGAACACTTACAAGTGCAACATCAAGGTTCAAGTAGTTCTCAAGTTATAATGAAGAGTAAAATTCATGTATGTTGCACTGTGACCCCAGAAATGAGGTCAAAGTCATTCCTGTACTGTCTGAGCATGACCTTCATACAAAAACATTAACATGTGCAACATCACAGCACTAACTCAAAACAGATCTCAAGTTATCAAGTAAACAGTAAAATTTTGTGTCAGTTGTCCTGTGAATTAGCACTAGAATACCCATTGACTTCCATAGTAATCAATAGGAAAGCTGCATTGATCGATAAGTACCCGAGTTGAAAATTCTTAAAAATCAGGAATCTAAAGCAGTGCCACCTAGTAAACAACTTTGTTTGACCCTTCCACAAGAACATATCCATCACATTTCACTTTAATCTGAGTGACAGTTCTGAGAACAAGTGAAAAATAACAAAACCATATAAAAAAATTCATAAAAAAAAAAAAATAGAAAAAATTTTAGTGCCACCCCTGGTGAACAAATTGGGAACTATGTGTCCCTGGGAGTGTCTATGAACGATATCAAAACAACTGGTGAGTAGTTTCACAGGTGAAGAGTTTTTAAGGTTTGCCCCAAAAAAGAACAAAAAAATTCATAAAAATTCCAAAAATCAATACAGCGTGACCATTTGAACAAACTTGGTAGAGATCCACCAAGGCACATCCCCACCTAGTTTGAAGTAAATCTGGCCAAAATTATTTAAGTTATAACCATTACAAGAAATTCCCATGTTATAACTTTTGTAAAGTTTTTTGAAAAAAAAATCATAAAAAACCAAAATTCATTGGAACATGACCATTGGAACAAACTAAGTAGACACCCACCCAAGGTACATCCCCACCAAGTTTGAAGTTAATCTGCATGACGATTTTGGAGAAGAAGTCGCAAATGTGAATCAGCATTAGAATACTCATTGACTTCCACTAGTAGATTTTAACGGGCGGCGTTTGGACATTTCGGCGGCGGGGTGGGCGGTGGATGGCGGCGACCAGCGGTGGATGGCGGCGACCAGCGGCGGTCTGCGGTGACCAGCGGCAGTCGGCGGCGACAAGCAGCGGTCGGCGGCGATCGCCGTTCTGTCCGCCGCTGGTGGCCGCAGACCGCCGCACTCATTCTCACCTGCTGTGGAGTCTCAACAGGAATGGGCGGCGGTGGGCGGCGATACTGCCTATCGCCGCCCACCGCCGCCCTGGGCCGCAAAACGCCGCTCATCGCCGCCTTCTGCCGCAGACAAACTCAAATCAGTCCAGGGAGCATCTGTTTCTTCAGTTGTAAGCTAAGAGAACAAATATATGCACCTTTTTAACAAATGTGTGCACTTATGGACCCAGGCTGGGTGACAATTAAAGTCAATATGTATACACACACACACACACAATGTAGGACTATCTACTATATGCACACACACACACACACTGTGTATTGGGTGTGTATATGTATATATATATATATACATGTGTATATATGTGTGTGTGTGTGTGTGTGTGTATATGTATGTATGTGTATATATATGTATGTGTGTGTCTCTCTCTCTATATATATATATATATGTATGTATAGATATTTCATAAATTATTAATCAAGACATCATTATCAGAATAAATATCTTTAATTATGACAACAGCATGCTGACTGCAAACAAAAGCTTCCTGTCAGCCAAAAACACACAATAGTATTACACATGCCAAACTACAATTGCAGAATTTGAATCTTAAACATACATATATTGACTTCTGACTGTGTGTGTGTGTATATATACATATTGACTTTTATTGTCACCCAGCCTGGGTCCATAAGTGCACACATTGTTAAAAAGGTGCACATATTTGTTCTCTTAGCTTACAACTGAAAGAAACAGATGCTCCCTGGACTGATTTGAGTTTGTCTGCGGCAGAAGGCGGCGATGAGCGGCGTTCTGCGGCCCAGGGCGGCGGTGGGCGGCGATAGGCAGTATCGCCGCCCACCGCCGCCCATTCCTGTTGAGACTCCACAGCAGGTGAGAATGAGTGCGGCGGTCTGCGGCCACCAGCGGCGGACAGCGGCGATCGCCACCCGACCGCCGCTTGTCGCCCGCCGACTGCCGCTGGTCGCCGCAGACCGCCGCTGGTCGCCGCCATCCACCGCTGGTCGCCCGCCATCCACCCGCCCACCGCCGCCGAAATGTCCAAACGCCGCCGTTAAAATCTACTAGTGTTCCATAGTAATCAATAGGAAAGCTGCATAAACCGATAAGTACCCCGAATGGAAAAAAATCGTTAAAAATCAGGACGACGGACGGAGGACCATAAGATAAGCTCAGCTGACTGACAAGTCAGCTGAGCTAAAAATGGAAAATCATGGGCCCCTATAAGTGTAATATGCAAAAATAAAATTACAGCAAAATTAGGTGAATTTACAGTAATTTTTGGCATGTGTATGAATAGTCGACCTGAAAGCAAATCAGATCAACATTAGGTTCCACAAGCAGGCTCCAGCAAATGTACACTGATGTTGTTTTTGTGCTCTGCCAAAGTTACAGGTTGAGTGATGAGTTGCTAAAATTCAGCTCGTTATCACTGGCATTCAAATGTGTTCCATTCCTCTAGAGGCACATGTATCACAGTTTGTTATCAAGGACATGTACATGTGCTGTTTTGTTAGATATATACTAGCACTACCTATAATACACATGGCTCAATAGCAGGATCGAGGTTTTCACTGCCTGACAAATGGAATTTTTCTTTGTCTGTTTTTTTTGGGTGGGTGGGTGGGTGTTTTTTTGTTTTGTTTTGCTTTGGTTTTTTTGTTTGTTTTCTTTTTTGCTTTTTTTTTTTTTTTGTTTGTTTGTTTTGTTTTTGTTTTCAGAATTGGGACAAGTCCCTGGATTAAATGCAGCATTCAATATCTTTTGTAAACTTGTCCAGATTGAAAATTAATTTTTTTCTCGAGACAATAAATAGGCCATGCCTTAATATTCAGCCCTAATATCTGATGGCTTGGGGTGAGACACTGGGCTTGTTATCCCAGCTGTTCCTTTTTTTCTTCTGACATTCACCTTCAACTGGCAGACTGCCAATTTATCCATCTTCTTCTGCAACATGGACTTGGAGCATTTACATGTAACTGTTTTCATTATCACACTTTCCCAAAATATATGGACCACAGGAAGGAAATGGAACAATATTTCCAATATATATATATATATATATACATATATATATATATATATATATATATATATATATATATATATATATATATATACACATATATAAATATTGCTTGTAATAGTACAATGCCTAATACAACAGCTACTTAGATGATATATATATATATATATATATATACATACATACATAAATATTGCTTGTAATAGTACAATGTCTAATACAACAGCTACTTAGATGCCGCATTACAGGCAAAATATAAACAAAACTGTAAAAATGATACTGGGTTGGCAGTAATGTGTTTCAACTATTCCTGTCAGAGGATTGGGGAGGGAAAGTCAAACACTATTGACAACTAAATGAATTTGTCTATTGATAGGCCTGTTTGTTCAGCAAACAGCATGTTTATTTTGGCATAGCTTACCTGCACAAAACACACAGTGGAGCCAAAATGAGGAAAGTAAAAAAGATGTACTAATACACCTCCCACAGGTATCAAATCTCAGAAATCTGAAGCCTGAATATTTATGGTTTTAGGGCTTTCCTTCTCACCTAGGTTGAAACACCTTACTGTAACACTCATCCTGGGATTTAAAAAAATCCCCACATGCCTTGCATTTTTTAAAATCCAGTCTCATCCGTACACTCTGTGACTCAGAAAAGATACAGGACTGAAATGTTACCATTTGTAAAAAGAAATCACCAGACTTAGCATTGCTGTTGACTCAGTAATCGTTATGTCTGTAAGAGCACACCATTATTTTGCTTTCCATAGATATATTTTCCAATTTCTTAGTGGCATACAGAACACCTGTTAACAAATATACATCGACGGATAGATGGATGGATGGATGGATGGATGGATGGATGGATGGATGGGTGGATGGAAGGAGGGAGGGAGGGAGGGATGGATGGATGGATGAATGAGTGGATGGATGGGCAGACATCCTCTGGATACATTTTCGTTGTTTTATTTTTTGATATTGTAGTTTGGTGACAGAATATAAAGATATGTGGGATGTATAATGAAGTCATCTTGGCTTCACAAAGTACTTTTATATCAAATTCATGTGTGGACTTTGTCCCCATGGGGTGGAGGGTGGGGGAAGATAAAAAACTGTAAAGTCATGAACACCTCATAACTATGTACTACTGTATACTTATAGACACCCTGTAACTATGTGCTACTGTATACTTATGGACACCCTGTAACTATGTACTACTGTATACTTATGGACACCCTGTAACTATGTACTACTGTATACTTATAGACACCCTGTAACTATGTACTACTGTATACTTATAGACATCCTGTAACTATGTACTACTGTATACTTATGGACATCCTGTAACTATGTACTACTGTATACTTATGGACATCCTGTAACTATGTACTACTGTATACTTATGGACATCCTGTAACTATGTACTACTGTATACTTATGGACATCCTGTAACTATGTACTACTGTATACTTATGGACATCCTGTAACTATGTACTACTGTATAGTCCTGGACACCCTGTAACTATGTACTACTTTATAGTCCTGGACACCCTGTAACTATGTACTACTGTATAGTGATAGACACCCTGTAACTATGTACTACTGTGTACTTATGGACACCCTGTAACTATGTACTACTATAGAGTGATGGACACCCTGTAACTATGTCCTATTGTATAGTCCTGGACAACCTGTAACTATGTACTACTGTATACTTATGGACACCCTGTAACTATGTACTGCTGTGTGGTGATGGACATCTTGTACAATAGGTAAGGTCAAGATGAACTGATTCATATGGTTCTCAGTAGAGGGCTCTGTAGGCAGGTGGGCCATGTATGTGTATTTTTTATTTGTTTCCATCATAATTTTGTGTTAAATGATTATAAGTAGTTAATATACATGTACAAAAAACAAAAAACAAAAATATACACGTAAATTGGATAACTTTTACTGCAAAACTAACCAACGTATTGAACGTTACATAGAACTTTATAGGAATACACAACTCTAGTCCGTAAAAAAATTGTGTACTGGGTTGTGTATTTAGCTAAATACACATAACGTTGCTAATTGCAACCTGTCCTATTAGCTATTTCATGTGTATTCAGCTGAATGTATTTATTACCTAATACACACAATTTTTGCAGTCTTCAGTTGTTTTGTTACATTGGATTGTATGTTTAAGAAAGCCGGCAATTTTTGAGGCTATGGAAATAAAATTTTCAGAATTATTTACGTCCTTGTGGACACCTCTATAATGCGGCCACCTGTATAATGTGGACAGTTATATCCATGACTGAATGATCAATTTTCTTGTTAAAAACACCTGTCTATTGTGGACACCTGTCAACTGTGGACACTTTTTGCCAGTCCCAGAGGTGTCCACAATAGACAGGTTTCACTGTATTGTGATTTTTAACTCTCGGGACCCTAAGAGCTGATATACATTGAGTTGCAAAATACTTGGGGTCCAGATCGTTAAGTTGCAAATTACAATGGAAAGTGATGGGATTACACAACTCTAGGCCTCCTGAATGAAGTACCTTGTACCTGTGGGATTTCTCCCCTGAATGAAGTACCTTGTAGTACACATGTGGGCTCCCTGCCCTATTGCCATTGGCAGACTCCATATGAACAATTACATATCACAGCATGACCTTCGATGTGCATGATACTGGTGGCACTGTCCTGCAAAAATGTCAATATTTGGTCTACAGGGGGTTAAACGAATCTGGCTGGCAAATTCTTATCAGGCTGAGTGACAGGTGGTGTATTTGTACCAATAAATAATTCAATTGAGATGTCAGGTTTGTTGAAGGTTATCCAAAAGATACATCTATGACATATTTCATTGCCTTGAACACCTGTTAAAAGGCAGAAAGTGGAACCTTCATCTGAAACAAAAATGCTCCTGTTTTAATTTAAGAACAAATTTCTAGTTTTATTGTATTTTGATATTGTGATCATGGATTGATGATGACATTTCATACATCTGGAAAACCTGTATCAAACTACATGTAGTACTCAGTGTTACCACCAGGTGTCCCTGTAAATATTGCCATGGGACAAACAAAGCCAAAGGCAAGTACCCGTCAGTTTCCAAGAAACATCACATCTCACATGCCAAGCTGCTTCTCCCTTCACCAAATTCCCTTACAGTCCTGAACCTACTATTGACAACCACATTACAACGTCTCTGGTTGTCACGGTAATGTGTGAATAACTTCTAACTAAACACATCATCCCTATTGATACATGCCATGTCAACAATCATTCAATGTATGATATACTGTAAACATATTATTGTCACATGTGACAGTAAAATACCCTTCCCCCCAAACCTCACCCCCCCCCCAAAAAAAAAAAACATTCAATCAAAATGATGTGACTGATTTTGATAATAGTAGTGAGTATGAAAATAAAACAAGAATTATGGCTAGATCTGTGATAATGAGATGTGCCACATACCCTGAAATTCAGATGTTATTTGCTTGTGGAGTAGCTTAAAACTCACTAACATTCACAAATAAGCTGGGATTTCTTACATTTTAATCAAGAACCTTATACCAGTAAACAGTCCACACAGCCTTTGTTCGACAATACCCTTAGGTAGGTCAAGGTTACTTCCGTTTTTAAGATCTAATGACAAAGCTTTGGTGGAAATGCAATAAGCAGAGATATCTCGGCGGGACCATTTTTCTTCAATGCAGCACTGTGACCCAGTGACCTAGTTTTCATTAGGTGTCTGAGGCATCCTTAGGACCAACTTTTATATATAATTGCTGCAGCTAAAATGAGAAAGTTAAGATTTGAAGGTATCATATAGTACCATCGTTTTTCTTCAATGCAGCACTGTGACCTAACTATATGACCCAGTGACCTAGTTTTCGATAGGCTTCTGCAGCATCCTTAGGACCAACTGTCATAAATAATTGATGAACCTACATTTAATATTTTTTAGATACTGTGTCAATGCCTTTTTCATTAATATAGTAATGTGACCTAAATATGTGACCTAGTGACCTACTTTTCCATAGGCACCTGAAGCACTTCAATAGCCCCCTGTGATAAAAATTTGGTCTCTGTAAATTGAGTATTTTTGGAAATATGGCGTTTACAAGGCACGGATGGACAGAGGTCTCCTTTGAAACTTAAAAGCTTCATACACTATTCCACCATACCGTCACTGGTATAAACAGGTACATAGTAATACAATTTTTAGCACCATAAAGTTGACTAGAGGTGTTATGAGGTAAAGTGTACTAAGGTATTAGCTGGAAGCCACCTCTTCCACTATACTGGGTGATATTTGAAATGAAAGAAATTCTGCAAAAAGTGAGTACAGACCGATGGACACAGAGGTGTTGACAATACCCCTCCGGCCTAGAAGGCTGAGGGGTAAAAACTCCCAGTAGACAGAATTTCAGGTATAAACTGTGGAACAGACTACCACAAGATATTCAACAGTGTCCAACAAACCATATTCTTAAAACTGGGGTTAAGCTGTTTTAACTTTAGAAATGAGATGGAGGCAAAGGAGAGAGACGGTTTTATTTGGTACAGGTAATTCATACAAAGGTACTAATAGGATTATCAAATCTATCAAAATATTGTATTTTACTCAAAATACGCCATTGTCATATTTATCATAATTTATTACTTTTATTATTTATTTTACCTGGTGTGCTTATTAATAACTGAGCTTTTATGCTATACCATAATAATCTTATTAATTACTGAGTTTTTATGCCATACCATAACAATCTTATTAATAATTGAGATTTTATGCTTTTCCACAACAATCTATCTTTTTAACCCTTTCACCCTTAAACCCGCCAAAACCGGCTGGTTCAGCGTTTTCAACTGATTTCAACAGCAATGAAAAACAATTTTACTGAGAATTGAAAATGAGACTTGTCACGACAACATGCCCCAGGTCAGCAGCTTTCCTTGGCATGGGTTGGGTTCAGTGCCCAACCCATGCCAAGGAAAGCTGTTGATTCAGTCTTAATTCAAGGGGGGGGAAGGGTTAAGTGGTGCACTATGGAAATAAGCATTTGACACCAGTCAGGATTTTTAGTTCTCTTTTCATGATACAGGGTGCATGAGCTAGCACTATATATTGGGAAACCGAATTTCCTTCTTTCATTGAGACTTAATTCCTGTATTTCATCAACTGTATTCTACTTTTTATGTATCAACTATGTATTCTGTGAATACAGTCAACATCAGTGGATCAAGAAAGAATTATATGACAGAGGTAGATTAAATGCTAGTTAGTGAGAACATCACTAACGTATTGGCAGGTTGTTACAAAAGAAAGGAAATGCAGTGAGCCTTGGAAAAAGCTAGGACTTGCTCATGCAGGCTCTAAGATTGCCTTTTTCCATCAAGCTCAGTAATCAGGTCTGGGATCTACCTTCAAAACAACCCACTACAGTACAGAGCCGCATGGTCTCACACAGGCCAGGACCTGTTAACATTAAGAATGTATCTGTAAATTCCTTCTTTCATTAGCCACCCACCTACATTGTCTGCATGTCTTAGTCTATCATGCCTCAAAATTGATGCCTAGACTCAATATACATCCCATGCTTTGTGCTAAAAATCTTTGAAAAATGGATGACTGGATGACACTTCCTGAAAGAAATTTATACATGTTAGCCTAGGTTTTTATATCACGTGACAAAAGCACGATGCACATCAGCAAGTATCTATTTTTTCTTGCTCACAAAGTTATTAATAATATATCCTGATGATGACTTCCTCGTGATACAATAACATGAATAATCACATCATATGGAAAACATTGTACACATAAATGGTAGATGGTCTATATGCTGGTCATGTGGGCATGGAACCTTGAGGAAAACTTCTTTATTTTGTTCCTGCTTTCTGGAAAAGCAGCAGACTGACACCAGGTGCTTAGACACTGCCACACAGCCTGATAAGGTAGGCAGTGGACTGACGCTGGGTGTGAGGCACTGCCACACAGCTTGATAAGGAAGACAGTGGACTGACACAGGGTGCTAGACACTGCCACACAGCCTGATAATGCAGGCAGTGGACTGACGCTGGGTGCTGGACACTGCCACACAGTCTGATAATGCAAGCAGCAGACTGACGATGAGTGCCAGACAATGCCACACAGCCTGATAAGGCAAGCAGTGGACTGAGGCCGGGTGCTAGACACTATCACAATGCCTGATAAGGTAGGCAGTGGACTGACGCCAGGTGCTAGACACTGCCACACAGCCTGATAAGGCAGGCTGCAGACTAACGCCGGGTGCTAGACACTATCACAATGCCTGATAAGGCAAGCAGTGGACTGACACCGGGTGCCAGACACTGCCACACAGCCTGATAAGGTAGGCTGCAGACTAACGCCGGGTGCTAGACACTGCCACACAGCCAGATAAGGCAGACTGCAGACTGACACCAAGTACTAGACACTATAGTATAACACAGCCTGATAAAGCAGACAGCAGACTAACGCTGGGTGCTAGGCACTGTCACACAGCCTAATGAGGAAGACAGGAGACTAACGCGGGGTGCTAGACAGTCACACAGCCTGAAGGCTCCAGCTGCCTGGTTCAGCAACATCACTAAATGTTCACAGTTTACCTTGAAGTCTGGTCACCTCTTGCTCTCTTCAAACTTGTGGGTATTAGCTTGACTGGCCTTCACAGGGCAGCACTGTTATTGGTTGGTGAATGCATTTAGGGACTCAGGAAACAGTTTTCCTCATTAATGCATTCCGAGTACACAGATGGAAATTATTTACTCATCGCCAATATCATATATCATTGTTGAAATGAAAAACTAGAAAAGTGTCCAAAGGACATGGATGCCCCACCTTCTTTGCCCCCGTCAGCATTGAAAGAGTAGCATGTAATAATGGTGTAAGACTTCAAACACATTGTGACGTTCACATGGACTATAATTACACACATATCACTTTTCATGTATAGATTGATATTCCTATCAGATTTCATGACTATACCAGCTGAAATACTTGATGAGCTACACATGCACAAGTTTGACAGGGAGCAATACTCACTTTCCTGGAATTGTCATTTGCAGTAAGTATATTAATGATTATCAACAGAGGATAACTAACTCATGAGACAAACAAAACACCAGGGACACATCTTCACATTGATTAATGTTGCTATTAAGTTTCATAGCTGTACCTCAAACACTTTGTGAAACACACATGACACAAGTTTGACATGAGCCAACATTTTCACTGAATAGACATTTTCATTAAGTTGATTAAAGAAAAATGAACAGAGGTCAATTAACCCAAGAGGCAAGCAAAACCCCAGGTGCACATCTTCATGTATGTTCCCACCAAGTTTCATAGCTGTACCTCAAATACTTTTTGAGATACATTGGACACAAATCTGACAAGCCTAACGTCAAATCAACATTTTCACTAATTAATGATTAATTATCTGAGGATAATTAATCCAAGAGACAAACCAAACTCCAGGTGCACATCTTCATATATTGATTAATGTTCCCATCAAGTTTCATAAATGTTCTTCAAATACTTTTTGGGATACATGCAACACAAATCTGACAAGTCTGATGTCAAATCAACATTTTCCCTAAGTTAATTAATGATTAATTCAAACTGAATAATTAATCCAAGAGACAAACAAAACCCCAGGTGCACCCCTTCATATAATGATATGATGTTCCCATTAAGTATTATGCTTGTACCTTGAATGATTTTTAGATACACGCGGCACAAATCTGACAATTTTAATGTCAGACAGGCAGGACATACGACATATCTATATGCCCCCCTCCTAGGTGCATGAGGGCATAAAAAGATACTACAGTGAACTATTTTTAAACAATAAACCTTGTTCATTCATTGGTTGAAAATGTCATGTGAAACAGGAGAAAGTGCTGCCACCATGCAGAGCACGTGCTGCCACCATGCAGAGCAAGTGCTGCCACCATGCAGAATAGTGTACCTGACACTCTTGAATCTTCACTTGTCCAGAGCAATTCTTTTCTATGTCAAACCTTGGCTCAATTTACATGTAACTCAAGGACCTTCCATCAGATCATAAGGGAAACTGGTACTTGTCCTCCATGTGGAAACAAAATAGTTTAGTTTATCCCCCAGCTGTCTCCACTTGCAACAGGTGGATACCAGAGGGACGCTACCTGTAATGCCACCTACAAGGGAACATACTTCATTTGCAATGTCTTTAACAACCCCCCCCCCCCCCCCCAAGAAAAAGGTGGCTACCAAGAGGGGCAGGGCAATTGACCTCATTTTTTCACTTCTCATTTAAAATTTGAAAAAAATAGCACTCAGAGAACAGATTACCCTTGGCGCCCACATTTTTTCCTTGAATCTGGAATTTTTTTCTTTTCTTTTTTTTGAGAGTTTGCAGGTGCCGTAAAACAATGTAACTGCACCAAAAATTTGATGAAACTTTATTGATCATTTTAATTTCAAGTGCTTGAATTGCATTTTCCCCATGCATCTAACACACAAACAAACCAAACACATACAGTTATCATGTATATTTGGGGATTTTCTGAACAAATTCACACAATTTTTCCTGCAACATATTTCTATCTCAAGCCACGAATATCCTGATTACAGCACACGTATCACTTGCGGAGAAGATCCCATGGCAATACCATGTATGCCCCAAATGTAAGAGGATAATTGTACTGTGCAGACCCTGTGGTTAATGGCATTGTAAATTGAGTGAATGGTACAAAGGAGAAAAGAGTCTATTACAACCAGGTAAAAGCTGAGACCTGTCTCTCTCTGGCTTCATTACTGATCTGCAACAGCTCACGAGTAAAAGAATCTCCACAATGGGACTGCAGACCAGGGAGCCTATCCTAAATAACACTTGACCACACTGGTCCACCTAGGACTTTTCTTGTGACATGACAAGATTAGTTTTTGTGTTGAGCAACCAACTTTTCTATAGACATGATCTAATTTTGTGTCGATCACGGTTATGAATCAAATTTATTGTGAGAAATGCAGAAATATCAGCAAATAATATTTTACGAAATTTAATCAGGCTCCCTGCAAGCAATTGAACAAATGAAATGATGCTCGTTTGGGTGATTACCCTCATTGGTGTGTTAATGGCAGCTATGACATGTTCACCGTATATCCCTTACCTATTATTGAGTCTATTAGTCCCCCGCAGCTCTGGGTTCCCACGTGGGCTGTGCATCTTGTTCACATTGACAGCACACAGATCAGGCAGAAAACTAACACCACGGTTTTAACACAGGTGCTCTCAGAATGAAACTCATTTTGCGATAAATGGGAAGAAGCTGATTCAGCAGAGTTGGCATGTAACCTCTGTTCTAAGAAACCCTTTGAGGCACTAGGCTGGTGTGACCCAGAGGGCAATTAGCCATACGTGGGATCTGGCTGAAGTTATTGACCATCAATTTGCCGAACTGGCAAAAGAAATTTTAAGTTTTTATCAAGCATTTAAACTTCACTATATAACACCAGCCTACCAATTACAAAATCTCGAATCAGTTTGGCAGAAGAGATGTGAGTTTAGCTAATACTTAGGAATTGGACTTCATGTCAAAAATTATATTCATCCGCAGGTGATTGCAACTTTACAAAAGGATCCCATGCAGGGTCAGGCACTGCATCCATCCCATATAGAGTCAGGCACTGCATCCATCCCATACAGGGTCAGGCACTACAACCATCCCATGCAGGGTCAGGCACTGCATCCATCCCACACAGGGTCAGGCACTACAACCATCCCATGCAGGGTCAGGCACTGCATCCATCCACGCAGGGTCAAGCACTGCATCCATTCCATGCACGCTCAGGCACTGCATCCATCCCATATAGGGTCAGGCACTGCATCCATCCCATATAGGGTCAGGCACACCATCTATCCACGCAGGGTCAAACACTGCATCCATCCCACAAAGAGTCAGGCACTACAACCATCCCATGCACGGTCAGGCACTGCATCCATCCCACACAGGGTCAGCCACTGCATCCATCCCACACAGGGTCAGGCACTGTATCCATCCCATGCCACGGGATGTTCTTGACTCAGATAATACTGATCAGGCAATATTTAAACACCTAGGACTGATCAAAGTTGAACTTATACTTGCTTGCACCATCCCAGCTTCAGTGATTAACCCTGTCACCTCTGATTTAATATTAAGTCTAGGGCTGAGTCATCTGACAGCTTTTCTTGGCATGCTCTAGGTGCTCTTAACCCACAGGAAGCTATAAACCTGGGGCACATTATCCTGATAGGTCTCATCGACAAAACTCAAATTATTTTCCATTACCGTTGAAATAACTCAAAAACTTTGAAATAGACGGCATTTGACCACCAGCCAGTTTTGCCCAGTTTAAGCAGCAAAGGGTGAAAATGCCAAGCACATTTGGAACCTCTTATTTCCCAAACATTCCCATCAACCTAAAAATAAAAACAGACCTATGCTGATGTCAAATTGCCATTTGTCTAAATTTGAAAGGGAATATCCCTGTCCACAAATATTGGTACCTGAATTGAGCCCTGAATGTGTTTTCCACATGAAGAACTAATCACTGAGCAGTTTTCTGATTACCATTAAACATATATATAAATGCTTAAAGATTCAAATTCCTCATGAAGATACCTTTCATTCAAATAGCAGCAAGCCTAGTATAAAGCAAAAAGTAGTCTCAGTCAACAGCTTTCCTCAGGACACTTTGCGCGTATTGTGTCCCAAGGAAAGTTGCTGACTCAATCTTAAACCAGCGCTTTAAGGGTTAACAGAACAGCAATAACAGCTTTCAGAGGGCCTGTCAAACAATTTCACTAGTACATGTGTGCACAATATAGTTGTATCACTGGTCTTGGTATACAGTACAAGATTTTTGTTGGAGAGATGATTCTATCAAGCATGAGCGTCTGGTTGAGTAAAAACTGACACAAAGTACACATTTTTGGAAAGCTAACAAACTACTGATTTGTTTTCTCCCACTGTCCTGTGTGTTTGTTGTCCATTGTTTATACAGAGATCGCACAAGTGCCGTCCTCCATTGAGAAACCAACAACTTTATGTGATCACTTGTACCAGCCCCAGGGCCTGTTGCTCACGGGAGGGAGGACTATTGTATATGTACTTTGGACGATGAATTCTAATTGATCAGTGAAGTGCTCATGAATCGTAAACGTTTCTCTATTTTCCTCATGACATCACACCAGGAAAACATGCCAACATGTTGACCATATGGGCTGAGAGAAGGAAAGCATGTGTAGGGTACAGCCCTGCTAGAACATGACAGCATCATCCAAAAATGTTGGTACCAGAAAACTGTGATGAAATGCCATCTAGTGGTTAAACAGAAAACAACTTCATTCTGGTTCCCTGAATAACGTTGGTCAGTGTCATTATTTTTTTTGCAGGATGAATCTGGAACCCAATTTAAAGAGAGCACATTTTACACTTGGTATTATCTGATTTGGCAAATCATTATGAGACAATGACCAAGACACATATTCTAGGTACATGATGACTGCTGATCAGCTGGAGGCAGACTTGACAACATGGACACAAAAGCCTAGGATATCCAAACTTAATCAGGACAGATAAACAACAGCTTGCATACTTCAAGACTAATGCATACACTCAATAAGCATTTATTACATGGACAGTCTTTAAAGCTAGGATAATTCATTGATATATCAAAGTATCAAGATCCGTTGCTTTGTGATACATTGTATCAATGTCAGTGGAAAGGTCTCTCACTGTACATATCATAATGGAAATTTTTAGACAATAACAGGAAAAGTTCAAAATACTTTTCTGGAAATGTCATCAACTGAAACTGATGGGAATCTTTTGATGTACATTTCCATACATTTGAAATATACTAATTCAGAATAACTTATGATGACAGTACCAACTGGGAGAAATATTATGCTGTCGGGTTTATCATAGGCATGTGACTCAGTATCTATAATTGTGATCCCCAGTGTAAGAGACAATTGACCTGTGTCATGATATGCATCATATGGTGAGATCTGTATCAAGATATGTATCAAATCATGAGAAATGTGTATCATCTCAGCCCAACAATCATGCACGTGGCCAAGTTTACCTGGAGGGACCATGTGACCCCAGGCTGCAACAGTGCACTTAGCCTTCAGGTTTGTGTACTGGGACATGCTGCAGAGGCTTTGGACCACTCCCGCAAACTAATGTGGTCAGGACTGTGTTCTCTAAGGAACAATAATTATGTACATTATAATGGTGACTTGCAGCATCAATTAATTGAACATGTTATATGACACAGGAAGCAGAATTGTGCATCAGACATGCCCTGTTAGTCCAACGACTTTTATAACTACAGGGTGAGTACATGTCGACTTCCTACTTTATGAAGCAGAATTGTGTGTCAGACATGCCCTGTTAGTCATCGACTTTTATAAATACAGGATAAGTACATGTCGACTTCCTACCTTAGGAACCAGAATTGTGCATCAGACATACCCTGTTAGTCTATCACTTTTACAAATACAGGATATGTACATGTTGACTTCCCACTTTAGGAAGCAGAATAGTGCATCAGACATACCCTGTAAGTCTATCAACTTTTATAAATACAGGATAAGTACATGTGGACTTCCTATGTTAGGAAGCAGAATTGTGCGTCAGACATGCCCTGTTACTCTATCGACTTTTATAAGTACAGGATATGTACATGTCGACTTCCTACTTTAATTAGAGGCTGCAATCTCTTTTACTCTTACTGTTTGCTGGTTCACAGCTGAGGATAGCAGCATTCAAACTTGCAACTGTCATGCCATAAACAATATAATGTGACATAAGGGTAGACCATGGTGTTATAGGAGCAAGCTTTTATATCTCCACAGATAGAACTTTTAAAATCTTTCACCAGTAAGCATAGGCCAGGTCTGATCAATGTTGTGATTATAATTACTCTTGTAAATACAGTCAAAACTCCTTATAATGCACCATCTGTTCCCTAAAAATAGTGTCATACAACTGAATATGTCAGATAAATGAATCAAATAACAAAGAAAATGATCTTTTTCCCATGAAAATTTGTGTCATTATATTGAATATGTCAGATATCTGAGTGTCGTTATAATGAGGCTTCACTGTACTTTATTTTTCCCCAATTGTCCTCTTATATGAATAATACCTTCAAACCAACACTGATTGTAGTTTACGTATGAGCCACACCAGGGAAGCCAGGCCTTGGCTGTACTGCCCATCCACACTGCCCAACCAGGATTTCTTGGCAGGTTCCACAGTGAAGCCAGTAATATGATACGCTGTGTCTACCAGTCAGCTATACCTTGACTGTGGCTGCTGGGACACACCAGAGCCTGTGCCCGTCAAGCTGTGGGTGGTAGACCTTACTGATCCCTGAGCACCTTTGGGAGGCAACCAAATTTACAAACTAATTTTAGAGGCAAGCTGAAAACATCTTGCCACAAAGTCTATATGTGCTTTCCAGGTGCTGTCAATTTCTTTATGAGGCCCTGCCAAAGTTTAACCCTTTTCCTTTCTTTCATTTACAAACACATTTTGGGGGTGTAAATTTCTTAAGTACAGTGGTCCCCCTCTAACAAGGCCATCCCAAAATGCACCAGATGTATGGCCTTATGAGAGAGGTGGTCTTTATGGAAAGATGAATAAGAAAGAAAAATGTCACCTCTGCTGCAAAGAGGAGGCCTTGAAAGAGAGATTGAGATTGGCCTCTCTTAAGCCTGGCGAAAGAGTGGCTTCTCTTAATCCTGGCAAGAGAGTGGTCTCTCTTAGGCCTGGTGAGACAGTGGTCTCCCTTAGGCCTGGAGTGACAGTGGCCTCTCTTAGGCCTGGAGAGAGAGTGGCCTCTCTTAGGCCTGGAGAGACAGTGGCCTCTCTTAGGCCTGGCGAGAGAGTGGTCTCTCTTAGGCCTGGAGAGACAGTGGCCTCTCTTAGGGCTGGAAAGACATTGGCCTCTCTTAGGCCTGGAAAGACAGTGGCCTCTCTTAGGCCTGGAAAGACTGGCCTCTCTTGAAAGGGTCTTTATAACAAGGGGACTACTGTGCTGTCAGAAAATTGTTCAAAATATCACACTTACTGGTAAGAATCTGGTAAAAGAACAGGACACAATTTGTAGATGATTTCTAGTATACACCTCATACTGGGCATGCAAAGTTCCTCATGAACAGGACACTCAAGCAAAAAATTTTATTTATAGACTCAAGCATTCACTACAGTCTCTTAGGTGTCAACATTTTTTTTTGGGGGGGGGGGTGTTTTTTTTTTTTTTTTTTTTGTTTTGTTTTGTTTTGTTTTGTTTTCATTTTTTAATCAACAGAATCAGCAACTGCCGTAAAAACCACCAAATGGCACCACTCACAAGAACTGTACTTGCACAGTATGCTACATGGCAATAGGCAGCAGCTCCCCAACACCTAACATAATGTGTCACACCATAGTATTTACTTGAAGCTATAAGTAAGCTTACATGTGTTGAAATTAGGATTTCCTATCAAATCACTGGTATCAAATGAAGGCCACTTAAGTCTCAACATCACAATGCTGGGCAAAAGTTCCTATGTTACAATGGGCCAATTGGAGAAGGTTCTATAAAATCAATATTAAGCCAAAAACTATTCTAAATTAAAACTTTTGTCTTTGCTCACATATATATCCATATTCTTCCCTTAGATTCCATCAGTGCTGGAGCTTACAACTTTTTTAATCACACACCCAGGTGCTAACTTACTATGAACTAACTCTACAATATGAACTCACAGTCCAAGGCTGCGGGAGCTGTTCATGATCACCACAAATGTGAAGTCAGCACATGACTTGGCTGACCTTTGAGCCTACAACCAGCACACCAGCTCTCCCTACAGACACTCTAGATGCAATTTTGTCCTAAACTTAGCCTCAATTTCTGTATTTATTTGTTTAGCATATGCAGTGCTACATCTGATCCACAGGTAATCCTGGGATTAGGTCACATGTGTCTGTCAATGTTTACATTGGGTACCATTTTTCCCCATCACAAGCATACAGATTAGACTTGTATTTTCCCATGAATTGCAATAGGCCACATGCCCAAACCATGAATGTCATAGCCTTATCATGACCAATGAGATTGTGAATTGATGACAACATGTCATTCCTATAATTTCCAAGTTTTTTCCTGCTCCAACATAACATTTTTAAGCCTTCAATCTTCACAGTTCTGGAGAAACTGTCAGTTAACAAATTATAGGGGTAGGTGTAAATATAAAGAATGAATGTTATTAATATGGACCTTTCAAAATCCAGTTACTCATTCTGGCCGCAGTGGCAAAAGGATCACACAATTGACCCTGCAGAACTATGGTGTGCCTTTGCCAAGTTAGATCAAGTTAAATTGCCTTGCATGGTGTAGTTATGGTGTGCCTTTGCTGCCAAGTAAGATCAAGTTAAATTGCCTTGCATGGTATAGTTATGGTGTGCCTTTGCTGCCAAGTAAGATCAAGTTAAATTGCCTTGCATGGTGTAGTTATGGTGTGCCTTTGCTGCCAAGTAAGATCAAGTTAAATTGCCTTGCATGGTGTAGTTATGGTGTGCCTTTGCTGCCAAGTAAGATCAAGTTAAATTGCCTTGCATGGTGTAGTTATGGTGTGCCTTTGCTGCCAAGTAAGATCAAGTTAAATTGCCTTGCATGGTGTAGTTATGGTGTGCCTTTGCTGCCAAGTAAGATCAAGTTAAATTGCCTTGCATGGTGTAGTTATGGTGTGCCTTTGCTGCCAAGTAAGATCAAGTTAAATTGCCTTGCATGGTGTAGTTATGGTGTGTCTTTGTTGCCAAGTTAGAGCAAGGTACCTTGCCTTGCACTGTGTAGTTCCATGTGTGGCCAGTTATAGCCCCCTTATGGAAAATTTCTGTCTGAATTTGTCTGAATCAAATCTGAATTCTGTCTGAAACTTCCTTACCTGAATATTGTCTGAAATTTGGTCTTTTCAGCCACTATTCAGTCCCTTTCAGAAGATTTCAGTCAGATTCAGCAAGGATTCAGAGCACTTCAGCTAGAATTCAGTCAGAATTCAGCCAAAATTCAGAAGATACAGCCAGATTTCAGTAAACTTCAGCCAGCATTCAGATAGTTTCAGATCAGTTTTAGCCAATTTTCAGATAGTTTCAGGCAGAATTCAGCATTACTCAGGTACTATTCATACAGCTTCAGCTATAATTCAGGCAACTTCAGCTACAGCTTCAGCCAGTATTTAGCTAGAATCCCAGGGATTGTAAGTGGAACTATCTTGGACAGATGTTCTTGTTAAATTTGAGAGGCATAGAAAATTATATTATTGTCCCAAATTTGTAAGATTTTATGGTAAAAAAACCCTAACATTTCTCATCATGAAAATGATTTTTATAAAATTATACCACTTAGTACATGGTACACAATTGCTTTCTGTGTAAAGGAATTATTTACAGGAACATTCTGATTTGAATATAACTTTGTAAAATTCACCAAAAGGTTTCAAACAATCCCAATGTTTATTCAATTTTACAAATTATAAACAAAAAAGTTGTACATTGATTCTCCACAGTTTTCCGTTGTGGAAAAATAGAGATATAGAGGTGCAGCACGAAAACCCCTTAAAGTGTTCGTGTTCACCCCAAAATATGATATGCACTTAAAACTCAGTAACTTCTGAATTTTTCTGAAGTGATTCAGACAAAATTCAGAAAACTGAATGTTGCTAAAGTGATTCAGAAAAAATTCAGGAAGATCTAAATATTGCTGAAGTGATTCAGACAAAATTCAGAAAGATTTTAATATTGCTGAAGTGATTCAGACAAGATTCAGAAAGATCTGAACACTGCTGAAGTGATTCAGACAAAATTCAGATACATGTGAATATGGCTGAAGTGATTCAGCCAATCTGAATTTTGCTGAAGGAATTCAGTTGGAATTCAGCCATATTCAGACAAAATTCAGAAAGCCCCCATAAACCTTCAGCCCAGATTCAGCCAACCTTTTGTGCTTCAGCCAAATTCAGCCATAATTCAGCAAAATTCAGTAGTTTTCAGCAAAGATTCAGATATCATGGATTGCAAGGGGAAAGTAACCCCCAATGTCCACAGATATTTCTCTTAATACACGAATTTCCATGTATTGGGAGAATAGGCGGGCACTTTACAAATTATACAGTAGCATGCTGACCTGTGTCTGCAGTTTCTAACATACAATCCCCATGATGTCACATTGCCAGTCGCTCTCTGTTATGACTGCATGATCACCCACTTTGTCCTACCTCTCACAAAACACCACAAAGTATTTTTGCATGTTGCTGGTGGCCAGCATTGGCAAACAGACTTTGAAAGGCCATATTGTGACAATAGCCATTCTGTGAGCATTTGCTATGAAGTTGCAATGCACTTCATTGTAGCAATATCCACAGAACAAGAAGGACGCTTATTACTACCATGTGGCCATAATCTTGAGCTTCCAATATACAGTGAAACCTCATTATAACGACACTCAGATATCTGACATATTCAATATAATGACAGAAATTTTCATGGGAAAAGGTTCATTTTCTTTGTTGTTTCATTCATCTTTCTGACATATTCAGTTATCCAACACATTTCTTACAGACTAGATGGTGTCATTATAATGAGTTTTCATTGTATATATATATATATCAACTAAGGGTTTGAAATTAAGTCGCAATTTTTTTCAGGGGATTTATTACCAGCTGAAGCAGTTAATAGCAAAATAAAAACCCCAGCAAATCCCAGCCTTAGTGGAGTCTCACCACTGGGCCTCATCATAAACATGATAAACTGAATTTACTGTGCTATTTTCACACATAAAAAGGGCCAATAGCTGTCAAGATAGGCTTTTATCTTCATTGCTGTCATTTTGTGAAAATAGTCCATGCTGCAAAAAAAGGTCTTTGTAAAACTATAAAGTGCAACTGGGACAATATACTGTTAGCCAAATACCTTGGAAGCTTTAGCCTTATGGCTCATTTTTCACAAAAGAAAACACACAGTACACAGCAAAGACATGTACGGTTACCATGGTTACTGTGCACTATTTTGTAAAAACACATGTCATTCTCTATTATGTCTTGCCAACCAATGTAATACCGAAAAGAGATTTCCACTGGTCAACAATTAGCAGCTGGCATTTGGATCAGGCCAAGGGAAAAATATTTCTGAACAACTCACAGCATTTAGCTAAGGCCAAGGATTCTAATATTACTGTGTCTGATAAGATATTTTAACCCTTTCAGTGCCAAATTTTGGACTGAGTCAAAAGCTTTTCTCAGCATGCATTGGGTGCATTGTGCCCAATGCATGCTGAGAAAAGCTATTGACCTGGGGTATTCTCTCTGAAACTATAGGCATACTGGTACTTGAATGAAAGGTCTCTTTATGAGGAATACGAATCTGGGATCCTTATGATAATCCAGACTTGGCTTACTTAAGTAGATTGACTTTAGAAGTGATTGGCACTGAAAGAGTTAAAGGTGAGGTAGGGAAGTAGGCCTTTTTCTGTGTTCACTATTCTTTCTGTTATATTTGTAGGGTAGGTTGGCAGGCCTTTTTACAGTCAAAGAGATACCATTTATGAATGAAGTAAGACTTGCTTATTTATGCAATCATGTTTGGGTGTCATTGTTATAATACATACATCAATAACCACAATAATGTTTCTGAGTTGTGGTACTTCAGTGAAATGGAATAAATTAGAAATTTATACAACACACAATAGCAACTGCTCCATTTTGATGAGACAAACCCACAGGTCTATGTTACTCAAAAGTTTAGGACAGGAATGAAAACTGAAATATTTTGGATGCTGTATGGGAGAGGATACCAAGGATAGCTGGAAACAAAACTATTTTAAATCACTAAGAGGAACGGGTAAATTTCAAGACTGCATGGTGGCCCTGCAGTCATCCCTTGTTTTATCCTATGACTGAGTCATACACTGATGCTGCTGTCCCCCATGACACAGTTCCACATGACACAGTTCCCCATGACACAGGTCCATATGACACAGGTCCCCATGACACAGGTCCCAATAACACAGGTCCCCATGACGCAGGTCCCCATGACACACATCCACATGACACAGGTCCCCACGATGCAGGTCCCCATGACGCAGGTCCCCATGACACAGGTCCTATCACACAGGTCTATGACCCAGGTTCATATGACACAGGTCCCCATGACACAGGTCCCCATGACACTGGTCTCCATGATGCAGGTCCCCATGACACAGGTCCACATGACACAGGTTCACAAGAACAGAAGTACATCATGCCAAAAGATAGTCTTTCCATTAAAATATTAATCCTATTCAAAGCACCCAGGACAATGGGACTTTTTTATTCAAAATGCAAAACCTCAAGTTGAGATATATCAGCTTTGAATATAATAATATGCCTATTACAGTATAAATGTCCTGATCTTCTGCTAGGGTGTTATAAATTTTGTAAGCCAGCTTTAATAGCTAAAATCACTTTTAAAATATTTTAGCCAAACTTAAATCTCCTTAGCCAAAGTGAGCTCACATCTTCAAACATATATCATCTAATAGTCAGCAGGTCAATAATAAAACAATGAAACTGATTTTGAAACTACAGAGTAACAAAATTGCTGTAGCCAATTTGGCTAAAAGATTGTGAATTCTTTTAGCCAAATTCACAATTATTAGCCAGTACCTAATTAGCTAATGGCTAGTGCCAGCCCAGAGTAAAAAATTTAGAAATATTTACATTACTTTAGTAGTATTTTCTGAGTCTTTAGAGTGGCAGGGGTGCTTAAGGGGAGAGGGGCGCTTAAAGGGGGAGGGGCCCTTAAAGGGGCAGGGAGGCAAAAAGGGGTCCAATGTTGGAAACACTTCCTGCCTCAACAAAAGCACCATCAGAATGTGAAGGGTTCGCATAAATGGAGATCATTGATGCATACTCAACTGGAATTTATACCATGTCAGGTGAAACATTTAAATCTCGACAAAATTGCACTAAAGACAACAGGTGGAAAAAAAGAAAAGGTTTGGCATCAGATATCCTGTTCATTTAAGACCTGTGTTTCATTGCAAGCCATTTGTTAAATGAAAGCCATCTTTCATAGCATGCAGGGTTTTTAGCAGGCACCTCTGCCCTGAAATTCATTTTGGTACTTTTTTGTAGCAGGTGGGAGCTTTCATAGTGGGTTGGGGTCTTTATAGCAGGTTACACTGTAAAATTGACTTTGTTAAAATGAAAAATGTCCTTGAAGCTGTTTCAATTGAACAATGGTGATGTCTCATACCAGCTAATGCCCACAATATATCCACAGCCATGATGACTTCACCCTCTATCCTGCACACGGCTCAGTGGCTCCTGTCTCAATGGACTTGCCCCAATTCTACACAACTGAGGAGACCCCAATCCCTTGTTCCACCCACGTAAATCCATCATAAATATTAGCCTGTTTTATCTTACAATACAATTGATGCTGAATCATCTTCCACAAAACGTCCTAATTTATTGACATTATCTTCTTTTCATTTCGTCTACCACTGGAATTCTGACGACATTCTTGGCCATGGTTTGGTCATTCACTTGTACCATGGTGGTAAATGACTCAATATGTTTGACCCAAGGTTCCACCATCCATACTTTATCATTCCAGCAGGCTACACAAGGGTTGTGGGGCTGTGAAGGTGAATCTCCTGTGGATGTGATTGTTTCCTGCATTTTAGACAATCCAGAACAACTGCCTGGCACCTGCCTAATGACTTACTGCAGTCTCTGCTGCCTCCTACTCCAAGTATTATCTGCCACATCGAGGTCTTTTACAATCAAATTGGTTAAAAAAGTGATGGCCAGACACCATTCAATGAAGTTCACATTACACTGCCCTTACCCCGCTTAACCCTTAAAGTGCTACTCACTGCTATAGTTGTTTTTTCATTACAGTTAACTCATTCCATACCAGTCCCTGATTTTTCCGTATATTTACCTAGATTGAACAACAACAATTGCATATTTAAATTCTTTATGAAAAGAGCTTTCATTCAAGTACCAACATGCCTATAGTCTTAAGTCAGTGGTTCTGGCACTGACCAATGCCTGTCACCATAGTATGGAATGAGTTAAACATCTAATGGTTAAAAGATTCAAATTCCTCATGAAGATATCTTTCATTCAAATACTAGCAAGCCTAGTCTAAAGCCAAAAGTAGTCTTAGTAAACAGCTTTCCTTGGGACACTATGCGCACATTGCATGCAAAGTGTCCCGAGGAAAGCTGTTGACTCAATCTTAAATCAGCACTTTAAGGGTTAATCTATTTATCAAGGTCAAACATGAATTTGAAAACCTATCACACAGCAACTGTTTTTACTACAGTAATTCTATTCTTTCTACAATACAGGTGTATTACCACCACAAATCCACCTGGGGGTCTTCATTTGCATTTGGGATGCTTTCTATGAAAATCTTCATGATTTCTGTAGGTTTTTTTTTTTATTTTAAATATTTTATCCCTCATGATAGTGTTAACAATACTAATTTGGCATAAAATTTTGATTTAACTCTAATTCTCTCTTTTTTTTAAATTTCATTTTAGTTTTTTCTCTCTTTTTTTTCTTTTTTTTTTTTTTTTTCCAGTAAGGATGGCTTATGTACAGTAGTCGCTGTCTTTAATGTCCACACTCCAGCATGAACATGTGTCTTTCAAGGCTGCCTTTCAGGATATTTCCCCAGGAATTTTATAAGGGAACCCAAATGACGACCATGACAGGTTGCTGCCTCCACAGATTGCTGCCTTGTACAGATTGGGCCGCAAAGCCTTAACTCTTTCAGTCCCACATTTTGGACTGAGTCAACAGCTTTCCTGGGTACATTTTGGGCATGTAATGCACTCAAGGCATGCCAAGAAAACCTGTTGACCTATGATGATTATATTCTATGTAACTACAGGCATGCTGGTGCTTGAATGAAAGGTCCTCTTTGCAAGGAATATGGATGTAGCAGCCTTATCATAACTGAAGGCAGTTCATTTCAAGTAGTCTGACTGTAGTCACAGTTGGCACAGAAAGAGTTAAAAGACTTTAACAAGATTATGAGGAATATTCCTTCCTTACATTATCAATGGCTTTGAGTATGATGTATCACAAGTCTTCCTAATTACTTTCATTTATTTATCAAGTTTCCGCGCTTTTCCTCATAAAAGCTTTGTGTCTACCAAGGGTCTTTTACCACCAGCACTGCCCATTGATTCCCACCCCTGAGCAAATTAAGTTTATTAAAGTATTAGGGCAGCAAAGAATAACTGTTTTCTTCAGGAAACTAGATTAGTCGCTGTTTTATGCTGTCTTCTATCCAATTCAGAAAACAACCGCTGAAGCAGAAGCATCCATTGCAATTATTACGACTGGCTTTGGACGCTGTGCTCAGCCCAAAATATACATCCGCTTAAAACACAGACAGCATGCTACTATATTGGTATTGCATTTGGGCATAACGTGAGTACAAGTGTGGAGTTTGTGTTTGGTCTGCGATACCATTTGACTTGACCACTCTTTTGGGATAGTGCACTGGTCCGGACACTGTGAAATCTGCTTCCAGTGATGCGCACATTGAGGCCATTTGGCTTCACAGTGCATCCCCATGTTGCTGCTGGTAAGTCCACTCTGAAGCCCCTGACCTGAAGCCCAATGCCACACACAATCATCACCAAATCCTGAACTTTACCGCATCATGGGGACAACCTTTTGTGCTACACTTGATCAAGCCTGAACAAGGGCCAACGATTTTCCATTTCAAAAAAAGAGGAATTCCGTTTCATCCTCAAAAATTTTTTCAAATTCTGTTTCACTGCTATATATTTGTATACTGTAGTTCTAGAAATTTTTGCGCGTGTTTAATTTCGCGCAAACTCAATTTTTATCAAATAACAGAATTTTCGCGCATTTTAATTTCGCGCAATCCAATGCCATACAATGTAGTGAAATACCATGCAACATATTTTCGCGCATTTCAATTTTGCGGCCTGAGTGGTAGCGCGAAAAGCGCGAAAGTAAATCAAGCGCGAAAATTTCTAGAACTACAGTATAATTCATATTAGAAAAAATATCAAATTCCATTTCAGTGATGAACAAAATGCACAATTCCACTTCGGTTTCAGAAAAAACGGAAAATCATTGGCCCTAATGAACTAATGTTCCTTGACTACATTGAACAAAATTATATTTTTAGGAGTATATTTCCACACTGGCACTGTCCATAGTTCTCCAATGTAGAGAGTTACAGACTATGTGTTCCTCTACACCACCCTATACATCATGTTTGATTTGTCCTTGATGCTGGTCACCAGTCAGACTCATTAGTGACTTTACTGACTGCCTGATCTCGTATCATGGCTACCTGGTCCTGACCAGGACATAACAACATCTGATTTGTTATTGATCAATGCTTTAAGATTCAAATTGCCCATCAAAAAAAGATGTTTCGTTCAAGTACCACCATGTCTGTATTTCCACACAAAAGAAGAATGGTCTGGGCTAACTTGACACTTTGCGTGCACTGCATCTGAAATGCATTAATGAAAGCTGTTGAGTCTGTCTCCAACTTAGCACTGAAAAGGTTAATCAGTCCTGAGGCTCAGCTAAGCAAGCAGCCATCAGCATTGAGGCCAGTCAAAGTGAGCCACTTCTGGTAGCATGCTGTAAGCTGACAGGGATATACTGAAACTCTGTGTAACACTGACAGCTTTATGTGACGACCTGGCCATCATGGCAACTGCACATCACTACTTGACACACTGGCTGGAAACATCATACCAAACAAGAGTCTATAATGACTGCCAAAGATCTTTCTTGACACACCACCTAGATACCTCATACCACACGTCATGAGTCTGTAATGACTGCCGAAGATCACTACTTGACACACTGACTAGTAACATCATACCACGCAGGAGTCTATAATGACTGCCAAAGATCTATCTTGACACACTGACTAGATACATCAGACCAAACCCAAGTCTTCAATGACTACTTAAGATCTATCTTGACAATATGACTTGATACATCATACCATAGACGAATCTGTAATGACTGCCAAAGATCTATCTTGACACACCGACTAGACACATCATACCATACACACGAGTCTGTAATGACTGCTGAAGATCTATATTGACACACTGACTAGATACATCATACCATACAATGACTACCGAAGATCTATCTTGATGCACTAGATAGATACATCGTACTACTTAAGACTGACTGCTGAAGATCTATCTTGATAGACTGGATAGATACTTAGTACCACACCAATCTGTAATGACTGCTAAAGATCTATCTTGATACTGGATAACTGCTTCATACCTCACATGAGTCTGTAATGACAGCTAAAAATCTATCTTGATTTACTGGACAGACACTTCATACCACACGAGTCTGTAATGACTGCTAAAAATATGTCTTGATATACTGGATAGATACTTGACACTACACGAGTCTGCAATGACTGCTAAAGATCCATCTTGACACACTGGTTAGATACATATAACACACTCTGTGATGAGCGCTGAAGGTCTTATCTTGACATATTGGCTAGAAAATGTAATTCTAGAAATTTTCACACATGTTTAATTTTGTACAAAACCGAGTTTTTTTAAATTACAGAATTTTTGCCCATTTTAATTTCGTGCAATCTAATGCCATACATTGTAGTGAAATACAATGCAACTTATTTTCATGCATTTTAATTTCACATTTTGATTGGCAGGGCGAAAGGTGCAAAATTAAATCGAGCGCGAAAATTTCTAGAACTACAATACATCACAACACATTTTGTGATGACTGCAAAAGACCTTACATTGAGACACTGGCTAAAAACACCATGACACATTCTGTGATAACTGTTATTCAAATGTTTTACCTTGACACACAGGATAGCCATACCATAACACCCATTTCATTATGACTGAGCTGTCCTATCTAACACACTGGTCAGATACATCAGAATACATTTTGTGATGACTGCTTTGGACCTTACCTTGATACACTGGCTAGATATATCATAATGCACCTGTAACAACTGCTAAAGGTCTTACCTTGACACACTGGCTAGATACAATGTAACACATTTTATGATGACTGCTAAAGGTCTTATCTTGACACACCGACTAGATACATTGTAACACATTTTGTGACGACTGCAAAAGACCTTACATTGAGACACTGGCTAAAAACACCATGACACATTCTGTGATAACTGTTATTCAAATGTTTTACCTTGACACACAGGATAGCCATACCATAACACCCATTTCATTATGACTGAGCTGTCCTATCTAACACACTGGTCAGATACATCAGAATACATTTTGTGATGACTGCTTTGGACCTTACCTTGATACACTGGCTAGATATATCATAATGCACCTGTAACAACCGCTAAAGGTCTTACCTTGACACACTGGCTAGATATATCATAATGCACCTGTAACAACCGCTAAAGGTCTTACCTTGACACACTGGCTAGATACATTGTAACACATTTTGTGATGACTGCTAAAGGTCTTATCTTGACACACTGGCTAGATACATTGTAACACATTTTGTGATGACTGCTAAAGGTCTTATCTTGACACACTGGCTAGATACATTGTAACACATTTTGTGATGACTGTTAAAGGTCTTATCTTGACACAATGGCTAGACACATTGTAATACATTTTGTGATGACTGTTGAAGGTCTTATCTTGACACAATGTCTAGACACATTGTAATACATTTTGTGATGACTGTTAAAGGTCTTATCTTGACACAATGGCTAGACACATTGTAATACATTTTGTGATGACTGTTAAAGGTCTTATCTTGACACAATGGCTAGACACATTGTAACACATTTTGTGATGACTGTTAAAGGTCTTATCTTGACACAATGGCTAGATACACTATAATACATCTGTGATACCTGCTAAAGCTCTTAATTTGACACACCAGCTTTACATATCAGAACACATTTTAGAAATGAGCTAGGGTCGCTTTTGTGTGTGTTATGGCAGAATGACGCGGGTGATTGAAGCTTGCATTGGGCGAGGCACACGCTTTTGTGTGTGTTATGGCATAATGATGCAGGTGATTGAAGCTGGCACGATGGGCGTGGTGCACATTGGCATGCGCCACGCCCACTATGCCAGCTTCAATCACCTGTGTCATTATGCCATAACACACACAAAAGCAACCCTCATTGCTTAGACTTACATTTTCCCCTTATATTTTCTGCTCGATTACACGAAATTTAGAACATAGTTCAGAGAAACAAACAGAAACTGATTTGCCCAGCATGTTCAAGTGTTGAGTTCCAGAAACCCAAAAGGGCGTGGCTTACTGGAATGTGGGCAGGACACATGTGCCATGGTCTGATAGCACACCAGGCTCTTCCCTATACTTGCAATGCTGAAAGTTACATTGAATGTTAATATTTAAGAAATGAGGGTCGATTTTGTGTGTGTTATGGCATAATGACGCGCGTGATTATGCCATAAAACACACAAAATCAACCCTCATTGCTTATATTTACATTTCCCTCTTAATTTTCCTGCTCAGTTACACAAAATTTAGAAATTCAATACATAGAATTAAGTGAAACGACCAGAAACTGATTTGCCCAGCATGTTCAAGTGTTAAGTTCTGGAAACCCATGTGGGTGTGGCTTATTGGGATGTGGGCAGGACACATGTGTTATGGTCCCATAACACACAAGGCTTATGTGTTATGGTCTCATAACACACCAGGCTCTCTCCTATACTTGCAATGTTAAAAGTTAGATTGAATGTAAATATTTTGTGATGACTGCTAAAGGTCTTATCTTGACACACTGCCTAGATACATTGTAATACACATTTTGTGATGACTGCTAAAGGTCTTATCTTGACACACTGTCTAGATAAATCGTAACACACACTTTGTTATGACTGTTAAAGGTTTTATCACCCTGTCTAGATGCATCGTAACACACACTTTGCGATGACTGTTAAAGGTTTTATCTGGACACACCAGTTAGATACATACTACCATGTTCTGTGATGACTGCTACAGAACTTACATTGATATACTGGCTATATCATATCAAAATTGACTTTTCGTAAAGAATGCTATAGATCTTACCTTGGCACACTGGCTAGATACATCATAAGGGTTCGTAGGTCATCATGCTTGATTTTATCAGCATTTGAGTGAGCTGGGCAAGTGAGAATTGCACCCCCACGCTTGTCCCGACCCCCTGAAACAGAGAAAACATAGTCAATGTAATTATATCTGTCACTTTATGAGATTAATAAACAATAATTAAATGCTGAAAACCGTACTTTTATTCCATATTTGACAATGAAATGTGCAACATTTACAACACAAACGTGTATGTGACAATGAGACAGATTAAGAATTGATGCAAGTCTCTGAGGAAAACTATATACGTAAATTACCAACTTTCACGGGGAAGTCAAACATTTATATGCACACATAACACCAACCATGTCAGGTCCCTATTTACCATTCTGGTCCATTGATGGATGCCAGATGACCTGTATGCCCTTTATATCAGGCTAATGGCATTTATTGTGTTTATAGCTAGGACAATCTGTACAATATCAATTGATGTCCTAAGTCAAACACTCCTCCAGTAGAAAGCTGATACATGAAATACACAGAGGTTCCTTGGCCCCAGTATTAACCCTTTCCCCCATAAATCAACTGAGTCAACAACTTTCCTTGGCATGGGTTGAGTGCTCAGAGTCCAACCCATGTCACGGAAAGCTGTTGACCTCCAACATGTTATATTGATATTTTTGAAACAATTCTCCCTCAATTTTTATTTTCATTACTGTTAAAATTGGCAAAAAACATTGAAGCAGAGCCTCATTTGACTGTAAGCCTGTTTTCGCCAATCTGAAAAAAGGGTAAAAGTTAGGTTCCATATTACCCATATGTAAAGACTCCTGACTGAACCCTTCAAACTTTACAAACACATCATTTTGAACAAGATGAAAGTCCCAGATCAAAGACATGTGAGTGGTAAGTGACTTGACTGTGATTACTCACAAAAACATCATGAACATAGCTGTGATATTGGGAATCAAGCCAGGGTCACCCATCTGCAATTCCCACCCAGCCCTTACTGTCATCCTTTGCAACATGCAAATCTTTGCTTCAGTATTTCCTGAGCTGCCATCAAACCCTAAATTTGGTCAAGGTCACTCAAGTCATGCAAATATATCCCATCTTAGCCTTCCTGGATTCAATTCTGTGAAAGTCCCAGGTCAGACAGTCTTGGTCTTATTAACCCATCAAGTGCTAATATTGTCTGCCCAGGTCAACAGCTTTCTTTAGGCTACAACTTGCCCAAAATGTGCCAAAAAAGCTGTTGACTCAGTCCAAAGTATGCCAAGAAAAGCTGTTGACTCAGTCCAAAGTATGCCAAGAAAAGCTGTTGACTCAGTCCAAAGTATGCCAAGAAAAGCTGTTGACTCAGTCCAAAGTATGCCAAGAAGCCATTGAATCAGTCAAAAGTATGCCAAGAAAAGCTGTTGAATAAGTCCAAAATGTGCCAAGAAAAGCTGTTGACTAAGTCCAAAATATATCAAAACTGTTGACTAAATCCAAAATGTGCCAAGAAAACCTGTTGACTCAGTCTAAATTATGCCCAGAGAACCTGTTAATTCATTCCAAGATCTACCAAGAAAAGCAGTTGACTCAGTCCATAGTGTGAGAAGAGAACCTGTTGATTCAATCCAAAGTATGCCCTGAAAAGCTGTTGACTATGTCCAGAATGTGCCAAGAAAAGCTGCTGACTACATACAAAATGTGCCAAGAAAAGCTGTTGACTCAGTCCAAACTGTGCCCAGAAAACCTGTTAATTAGGTCCAAAATGTACAAAAAATCCCCGTTGGTTCAGTCCAAAATGTGCCAAGAAAATTTGTTGACTCAGTCCACAGTGTCCTAAGAAAAGCTGTTGACTCAGTTCAAAGTGTGCCCAGAAAAGCTGTCAATTCAGTCCAACCTGTGCCAAGAAAACCTGTTGATTCAGTCCAAAATGTGCCAAGAAAAGCTGTTGACTCAGTTCAAAGTATGCTCTGAAAAGCTGTTGACCAAGTCCAAAATGTGCCAAAAATAACTGTTGATTCAATCTTAACTGTGCCAAGAAAACCTGTTTATTCGGTCCAAATGTGACATAAAAAGTTGTTGACAGAGCCCAAAATGTACCAAGAAAAGCTGTTGATGCAATCCATATGCCAAGAAAAGCTGTTGACACAGTCCAAAATATACCAAGGAAAGCTGTTGACCTGGACCATTTATTTTCTCTGCAACCATCGATTCTAGACCAGGCACGCTGGCATTTGAATCAGAAACATTCCCTGAAGGAATATGAAGGTGATATCATTATATCAATGCAGACTACAGTTGCCCCTAGCATTTAGGGGGTTAAAAGGAAATTGTGTGATAACACGCAAGCATGCATGCAAGAAGTATTTCTCTAACATGTCATATGCCTCACAGTCGTTCTGTGCATTGTGCCGTCTTTAAATCTGTAGCTCCCATCATGGATAACTTTTTCATTTTCCTTTGAAAAAATCAATATTGTGGTATCACAATCTGCACGTACTTCGGTACTGCCTGGCATCACCTTTATGACAGGTCAGACTGAAACATCAAGTTCTAGCACTGAATCTAACATGACAATAACTGGGGATCAACTAAGCATTTATTTGCAAAAAAACATGAAAAGAAATGCAAATTTTTTCCAGATACGCATGTGAAGAACAAAATCTATCATTGCATAATAAGTGGCTGTAGATAACATTTATTTACCATGATTTACATAAATCACAGCTCTGCTTTTCTGTTCCCCCTTTTGTGCCAACACTTGATTCCAGTCATCTGCTATATCACAAAGATTGAAGTGATGCAGCTTGATGACTGCTTCAGCTCAAAAGGTACACAACAGAAGCAAAATGTCCCCTCTTTTAACTCATTCCATACCAGTCCCTGATTTTTTTGTATATTTACCTAGATTTAAGACGACAATTGCATATTTAAATTCTCTATGAAAAGAACTTTCATTCAAGTACCAACATGCCTATAGTCTCAAGTCAGCGCCGCACGGGCAGCTGCAGCATGACTTGCCAGGCAGTGCCAGAACCACTGCCCAATGCCTGTCACCATAGTATGGAATGAGTTAACTGTCATTCTATGGTGAATACTCAATGAATATATTACTTACAGACAATCTGGGCACATGCACAATTGGCCCACAGCTAATCTTTTTACTTTGTTCAATGTGTCATCTCATGTACATGTAAATAATTTCTCATTGATATGCCACTTTGACAGTACACAGTGAAACCTGCCTTGGCAGACCGCACTGTGTCTCCACAGGCTGGTCTCTCACAGGATGTATAAATAATTTCAGAAGTATTCAGCACTGTATCTTGAAATGGTGGTCATGCAAAGCAGGTGTCTCTCCTTGGACAGCTCCCTCAAGACAGGGACCACTGCACTCCTGACATTTTACAAGGACAGTCCCTGTTTGAATCCTACTTTTTTGTTAACTCGTTTTAATATCTGGTCTGCCTTTGGTGATGATTGAGTGCTGCCAGTATAGCTTCACATCCCTTGGCTGTCATTTTGTAATTTATGAAATTTTAACTCTTTACTCCTAAAAATGACAAAAATGTAGCAAAGTATCACAAATGCTAGCTTTTTATTGTCTTTGATACTGTAGCAATAGGAATTATTATTTACCCTTGCAGAAATGAATTGATGACTAAGTCAAGAGCTTTTCTTGGTGTGCTTAAAGCATAAGAAACCCAAAGCACTCTGGGCCAACAGCTTTCCTCGGTGTGCTTAAAGCATTTATAAGTGACCTAAAGCACTCTGGGCCAACAGCTTTCCTTGGTGTGCTTAAAGCATGAGAGACCTAAAGCACTCTGAGGAAACTGTTGACCTGGAAGATTTATCTTGCCTGGAACCATAGCAATGTTACCAGTTCTGAGGATAACAATAAGGCACTTGAATCTGAAGTCACTATGAGCACAACTTTGTTGTGATATAAGCACTTTGAGGTTGACTCTATGATGTCTTATTGGGAAAACCAGCACAGTCCACTAAGGCATACATGGTCTCACTCAGTGAATGTCCTTGTCATGCTTTTGGCTTCTTAACCCCAAATACAGGGCATTCATATTAACTGCACTAATGCTTTGACCTGTGTCGTTCTACGAGAAAGTTCCCTTTTATGTTGTGGCAGATCCCTCTATACAACAGGGCACTTGTATGTATATGTTGCTCCGATTACAAAAACTAGCCATTTGGAAATAATTTACAACAGTTCACATTAAAAAAGTCGTAGTCATATTCTGTAAGCATACAGTGAGCTTGACATGAGAAGGAATCACTATCTGTTTGGAATACATATATATGTATTCTCTATTACTACAAATGTGAGTAACAACCCTGTTGGTCCCATCTAGATACATCTACATCAGGGCAGATGGTTGTTATTGTTGTCTAGCAACTGGATCTGATATCTTTGCTGAGGCAATCTTTGTGTCTTGTATTATGCCCATCTCTTACTTCTACCTGATCCTATTTTGGGTGGCAAAGTGTGATCCTATTTTGGGTGGCAAAGTGTTAACTTCAGAAGTTATTAATGTGACTGTCCTTTCCTGTGCAGACAGCTATATTCATGACTGACTCATTACAAACTCACAGCTTTTGTCATATTAATTATTTACAACCAATTTGTCTGAATCAACTTCAATGTTCTTGAAAACTATGCCAAGTGATGCGGTTTGGAGAAACAAGACAAAGAAATGACCCAAGCAGCTCTGTGTCCTGTTTACCTTTTTCCAAGCCAGCAAAAAGCAATCAGCAGGTATGATACTTTCCTAAATTGACATTACTATGTGCCTTGTCTCACAGACCATCAGCCTGGCTGTATTATTAACAGCCACATTTATCAGGTCCCTGGTACCATGTCATTTTACCTGCATTGAAACACCTCCTGGACAATGAACACAATCTGTTCAACTCCTCCCATATCAGACAAGATCAGCCTCACATTTATCTGGTCTTTTCTTCCCACAAAGCCTTTGGGCCACAGCTTATTTGGACACTACACCTCCTGAAAACACAAGGGCTTTGACAGTCTGGCGCTCAGACCTAGGCATGAAAAACGGCCCATTTTTTTTTGCAATTGCCCAGTGATTGGTTATTTAGACTCAAGACCTCAGTGGCCCTAATTGGCTCAATGGACAATGCATGGCCAATGTACAAAGAGTGAGAAATTATTTGGTGAGCTATTGCTTATGTGACCATTCTTGGGCCTGCCATAGGGGTGGTCTTTCAACTCATTCCTTACTATGGTGACAGGCATTGATCAGTGGTTCTGCACTGCCTGGCAAGTCATGCTGCAGCTGCCCTTGTGGCAGCTGCAGCATGACTTGCCAGGCAGTGCCTGGGCCCAGTTCCTCGAACTTCTGAGTAATTACTCACTGAGTAATTTCTCAACACATCTTGCTGTTGATTGGTTCAGGAATATGAGCCAGCCAATCAGATGTAAAGGAACCCAAGAGACTGAAAAATATTCTCAGGTCTGAGTAATTACTCATTGAGTAGATATTTGGGAAAAACCCAGCCCAGAACCACTGACTTAAGACTATAGGCATGTTGGTACTTGAACAAAAGCTCTTTTCATGAAGAATTTAAATATGCAATTGTTGTCTTAAATCTAGGTAAATATATGGAAAAATCAGGGACTGGTATGGAATGAGTTGAAGGAGATATCATTGCATTTGTAAAGATGATAAATCGTCAGGACTATGGTATATGATGTAAAAAGAGAAGGTACATGTAGCCCATGTAATCAAGGTTTGTACATTAGTTCCTTCAGGGCTCCTCAAAATAAGTCACATTCACCTGAATTATTATGATGATTGCAGATTGAAATCCCTCATAAAATCAGCTTTTATTCAAGTACCTGTATGGATGTATTTTCTGAGCTTTTTTTTTTTTAAATGGTTCATGTTAATAGTTTATTCAACACACTTTAAGTGCATCATACTCAAAGTGTATCCAATGTGCACTGATGTGTGATGAGAAAAGCTGTCAAAGGCCTGTTTAAGGTGAAAGAACCCGTTATGATTCAACAACATCAGTCAGGTCCATGGTTGCATTGATATTCACAAACTCCTAAACCAAGAATGGTTTCACATTGACAACAGTGGGATTCAGCCTGCCGTCTGGGTCTCTCCATATTGGCAGTCAATGAGTGTGCTCTGACTCCAATCTCATGATTCTCAGATCACAAACAGTTGGTTATTGTGAACCAGTTCTGGTTGACTTTTTGCACCCCACCAGATGGCAGCTTATGTGCACAACTCTTCTAGGCTCTTGCTATAACAAACACATTGGTTGCTGTGAACTGCAACCAGTTCCCTGGAATCAACAATACCACAAACAGACCCAAAGCATCTGTGCTGACAACATGGGATTGACAAGAAAACCATGCATATTTACCACTCCACCACGTCACTGTTGGATTATAGTGACCGCTCACCTATAATTTTTTGAAACTGGAATTAGTTAGCACAACAAATACCTTCTTCTCTGGAAACCATGCTGGTCAAGGTCACACAACGTATTACCAAATTTGACCGTCAGCCTAATGCATATTTGGTGCAAGCTTTGATTAAGAGTTTTTGAGAAAACTGGTCACGGCCACTCTTAATAAATAATACAAAGAGAAACTTAACAAACCTAATTCTGTAAGCTCATGTACCGTTTGAACACTATCAAGTCTGATATTCTAAGAGCAAAGTCCTATTCCATACTATTCACTGAAAAAGTGCACAGTTCTATCATAATAGCAAATTAATCTATAAAAGGAACAAATCATATTCATAAAATTTGAAATTAAGAGGAAAGTTTTAGGCACTATTGGCCTTTATAAAATATCAAAGTTCTATACGATACACATCATTGGTACATTTGATATTGCTGGCCCTCTTATTTCTCAAAACTAAAAGATTTCCTGTTTCCATCCGTTTGTTTCCATCAGTGGAAGCTATGGAGCCACATAGAAGCCACAATTTGGCAAACTTTTGCGAGAATCTATTTCCATTTTTGTCGATAAGTTTTCTTTTTAAAGAAACACAAGTTTAGGAGAATCTTTATGAGAATGGATTCTCGCCAAAATTCTTGCCCTGCACATAACATCAGATCTTCTGTTGTCCTGTTGGATCTTGCTGTCATGGATATGTAAGTCATTTGCTTTCTATCCATTTTATTCTGCTACCTAAGTGTGCAGGAAACAACAGGAAGAATGTTACTAGATAGACTTGTGTTAGTCTTTCTGTTAACTCATTCTATACCAGTTCCTGATATTTATGTATATTTACCTAGATTTAAGACGACAATTGCATATTTAAATTCTTCATGAAAAGAACTTTTATTCAAGTACCAAGATGCCTATAGTCTTAAGTCAGTGGTTCTGGCACTGCCTGGCAAGTCATGCTGCTGCAGCCACAAGGGCAGCTGCAGCATGACTTGCCAGGCAGTGCCAGAACCACTGACCAAGGCCTGTGACCACAGTATGGAATGAGTTAATGACAGGAAGAGAATAAAAACACTGAACAAAGCCAGAGAAGTGAAGAAAATAGAGTTCATAGAACGGATTACCCTCGGCGCCCACAATCTCTTTTTGCCTCAATTCTGCAATTCATAGAAGTATTTGTTGGTAACCTCTATTTAAGACAGGTGCCATAATACATTTTAACTGCACCCAAAATTTGTTGAAGCTGTGACGAATTCTTCTTGAGATATTATATGGTAACATTGTCCACTTGTGCGCCACTCAGAGGGCCTTCAAGTAAATATTTCAATAGTTTCATAACAAGTTTAAAAATAATCAGAGGAAGCTGCTTTTAAAAGAACATGGCCTTCAAATAAAGACTTCAAAAGTTTCATAACATGTTTAAATATATATTAAGAGGAAGTTGGTTTTCAATAGGAACATGGTCCATTATAATGTGCATCTCTGATAAAAAAAATTGGTGAAGCTGCAATTTATCCTTGTTGAAATATCTGATTATGGTAACATCGTCCACTTGTGCGCCACTCAGACAGCCCAGAAATAAATACTTTATACTTTCATAAAAATTTAAATCATACAAAGAGAAAACTGGTTTTAAATAGGAACCTGGTCCATCATAAGATGCATCTGATAAAATTGGTAAAGCTGCAGTCAGCATTTTTTGAGAGATCGCAGTAACGTCGTCAGGGTTGGTGCCACTCAGATGGCCTTCAAATAAATACATAATTGATAGTTTCACAAAAAGTTTTAAAATAATCAGATGAACCTGGTTTTCAAAAGGAATCTGGTCCATCATAAGGATCTCCTTTGACAAAAATTTGGTAAAGCTACGGTGAATATTTTTGGAGATGTTATGGTAATGCCATGCCATCCCCTAGTGTGCCACTTAGACAACCTTGAAATAAATATTTTAAAAGTTTCATAAAAAGTAACAATAATAAAAGGAATCTAGTTTTCAATAGGAACCTGGTCCATTACAAGACAAAAATTTGGTACCGCTAAGGTGAATATTTTTTTTAGATACCATGGTAATGGCGACAAGACAGAGACGAGGCAGGGGATGATAATGCCCTGCGGCACTTTATGTGCCGAGGGTAAAAAAATCACTGCCCAATATTCTCAATAGTTTCACTCACCCAGAGCTCATCAGGACACAATGGAACCTAAAGAACGATGCCTGCAAACAATCAAAAGAATGCCTCCCCCTGCCCACTTTATGAAAAAATTGACTGACCAAAATTTCAGAAACATGTGACACATTCATCTTTGATATTCTGTCAAATGATTCTGAAAAGTATAAGCAGCCTGTCTGTTTTTCGCCACTAACTCTATATTACCCAGAAAGGCTGGTAAATACAGAATGGAGTGTAAAGTTAGCCATATATCCACATGGTTAAAGATTACCAGTCCCACACAGTAAGAATGGAGTGTTTTGAGTTGGGATAAGTGCCACTATAAACATTATGCTGGTTGTTGGTCCAGGACAAGGTATTAAAATAGAATCAATCAATTAGCTAGAGTGGTAGAAAGTTAACAGATTAAGAATCATGAGAATGGAGGGGTGTGCAGAAGTGACACAACTGGTGGGAACAGATTGTGTGCCAATGTACGTTATTCTATTAGGCCCACATGGTTTAATCAGCTGCAGTCAGGACTAGTCTGAAGAGATCTGGCCACATGTCCAGTGGCATATACCTTCTCCCAACTACATACAAATAATAAAAAAATTGTGGGGCCAATCGCATACATTGCGATAATCTCCTCATGTGACCATATTAACTGATCTGAGAGTTCCCATGCAGACAAATAAATATCTTGCACACTTTATGCAACTGGTACAAAAAATCCACATAGACATGGCCTCAGACACGCATACAACAATGCAAACATGCTGGCAAGCGGGCATATGTGGACAGGGCTGATTAAGACGCCAGCGTCAATACCATGCACAGTACAAATGGCAAGAGGAACATTTTAGGAGGCAATGTGTCACCCATTCAGGTTTTTTTATTGTTTAGTGCAATGATGGCCAAATAAACTGTTCATCTCAGGACAACATGGTTGTTGCTAAATGAATGACAAAACACCAGAGTGGTGGTAAATGTGAACCCAATCATGACTGACTTGCCATTCAGTGCACACGTACATGCATAGTCTTCCTCCAAAAATCATAGATCTTTGTGGCAAGCAATAATGCCTAGCAATAAAACATGCAGAAAGCAGTGTCTACATAGAAAGATCTATGGCTCAGAGGACTTGTGAAGACAGGATTACACCTCAGATTTGTCTGTTTTTAAAGAATTTTTGACATACAATATTCTGTCTTTCCGCAATACCCATGACAGCTGTATCATCTACGTTTTAATATGACTCTCCTGGGCCAATATATTATACATACACTTGTGTACCTCTGTTATAACATTTAGTGGTCAAAAAGGAGAAATTCTGATTTTTTTCTGTTTAGCTATCAATGCTGCCTGCCACTGCTATCATCACAGAAGGAACATCTCATAGGAGGCTTTCACATCTGCAAATTGGTGGAAAGCTGTAAACCACTCAGGAAAGATATATGAGGGCAGGCACAATACCAGAGCCAACAGCTTAATGTTCTTGTTTGTGGGCATTTAATAAGAACTGCAACATATTTATGGAAAAAAAATAATCATGCCAAACTGATCAAGTCAGCAAAATTGTGGATTGAAATATAAGGTTTACCCTGCCCCCCCCCCCCCCCCCCCCCCCCCCATGATCTATTTATTCTGTTTCGTCACTGACCTACCCCTTCCCCAATATCACTTTTTTTGGAGACATACATAAGGTGCTATCTTCTACTTCCCAATCCTTAGACTGCTTTCTTCCCTTGAAATAATCAAATCAATATATATTACATGTACATTTTTTTTTAAACTACACACACACACACACACACAAATTGGCCCTAAAGTATGACATGCCTGAAGGTCAATCAATAGCCATGCTCCTATAATTTTGTCAACAAGTGTAATAACAAGGTCTCCTCTGGCACACCAATACAGTGATCTCCCACCTGCAAGGCCCATCTCATCAAAAGCCACCTCTCTTAAAGGACCACCATTCCTATGCAGAAACTTTGGTCTCTCCATTTTATCTTCCCCTCAAGCTAGGCTAGCCATTGTACAAGGCCACTTTTGGCCTGAACTTGGGGTGGCCTTATAAGAGGGGGACCACTATACGCAAGCAGTCTGGATCCCTATATATGCCTTCCACATTTTCTTGACTAAAACTGTCAGTCTGAAGCCCCTGCGCCTTGATTTCATTGGCAGCTGTTGGAAGGTGTACATTTTGGATAGTATAACGTGTGTAAAGCTCAAAACACAACTTCTTGCTTCAATTACTTCTCCTGTGGTGCCACATAAAGCCAAATGGCAGCTGTTATCATCCACACAGCCCCACACAGACACAGGCTAACATGGCTACGGTGTCACAGAAATATTGCCCTCACCAAGAACAGCAACCACAAAATGGCTGAATTTCTATCTGCTTTAATTTGCACAGTCTTTCTCAAAATGGGTCAAATACATGTCATCTTCCATCAATGATGTATCTTGAGGTTGCAGGAAACTGCTGCAGAATGCCTTATATTGTGGTATAAACCTGGTAAGGAATGGGTGCCTCCATAAACACGGTAAGAGAGAGACCTGTGCTTATGGTAAGGGATGGGTGCCTCTATACACATGGTTAGAGGAAGACCTGTGCTAATGGTAAGGGATCGGTGCCTCTATAAACATGGTCAAAGCAGACCATTGCTTATGTTAAGGGATGGGAGCCTCTATAAACATGGGCAGAGACAGACCTGTGCTTATGGTAAGGGATGGGTGCCTCTATAAACATGGTAAGACAGACCTGTGTTTATGGTAAGGGATGAGTGCCTCTATAAGCATGGTAAGACACAGACCTGTGTTAATGGTAAGGGATAGGTACCCCTATAAACATGGTCAGAGATAGGCGCTTTTATAAACATGACAGACATAGTGAGAGATGAGTGCCTCTATAAGCATGGTAGGAGCTAGGTGCCTCTAAAAACATGATAGGAGATGGGTTCCTTACAACCATGATAAATTTGGCTGCCTTTCACTTGTGAGAGGATTTGTTGGAGCAAGGGCATAACAAGGAACAAGGTCAAGAGACTGTAACTGCATGCATTGCAGTCGCAACAAAACCTTTGCTTTACAATGGACATGTAAAAGTTCCAAGTGCTTCCCATTGGCCAAATGTTTGCAGTGCGTGTGATCCAGGCACTTGCAAGGGACACAAGGCTGGTCGGGTGTGTACACAGCATGGCCATATTCAGAGATGTCCTCAATGTACATTTAATGGACCCAGAGGCCACTATCTCGGGCTATGTATGGGGTGTTTTTTGAAAGACAACAGTGCAACATTTATTTTCAATGCCTTTTCTCACTCCAAGCTTAAAATCTATTGAGAAATTGCTTGACCCTAATTATGCCATGGTCAAGTGGGTTCATTTTCTACTATTCAGACAGCTTTTGCTGGGTTTTACCCAGGCTGGTGAGTGCAGTAAAGCATACAGACCCATCATTATGGACAGTCACATTCTACATTTATCTATTTGAAGGGTTCTCTTGGCTAATGAATAAATCTGTGCCACTCCTCCCAGGTCTCTACAAGATCAGTCTCACATTTATCTCCTTGTTCAGTTCAAAGAGAACCTTTCTGCCACGTGCAGCTTACTTGGAGACCACACCTCAAGAAAACATGAGGACTGTGTTGGTCCTGTGCTCACTAGACCAAGACAAGTCTCAAAACACACAACCCAGTTTTCCAGTTGCTCAGTGATTAATTATTCAGACTGTGGTTCTGTTTGACTCAAAGACAGAATGTATAATGAGACAATGTGAGGAATTACTTATGTGTGCAACTGATTTTCTTATAAATACCAGCCTCTGAGCTCTTGGGGCATGAACAATGTATTGTCCAACATCTAGCCACGCTGGAAGGCACTACAAATTATGAAACCACATGTAACTACTACTGGCCAATGTGAAGAGTTCAGGTTTTTTTCCCCCCAGGTGTCTTGACCTGCAAGAATTAGCAACCAGGGTACTTTAGTTCAACTTTAGTTCAATTTTACTAAATAAACCTCTGTGTAATCCCAGTGGTATGTCTTACACAGCCCAGCCAAGCTTGTGTACTAGTCTCTCTGGTGTATGCAATGCAGGCACAACCTGCCAGTGTGCATACAGAAGTTAAGTAACTTTTACACATACTGATTGGCAACATCTAAAAACTGAGTTCCATCACAGATGAGGTATCTTGTGATGAGGAAGATGGAGGGGTGGCCCCACCTGACTTTTTACCAGTGGTTGTGCACATGTTTTTGAAGCTCCTTCTTGGATTTCACTTGTTACTATTCTTTCCAGTGAAAGACAACATATTACTCAAAGCCACACTGCATCTTCCAACATACCCCTACCCTATGGTTCCACTTTTACCAACATGCCCGGTCTGGTACTAGGCAAGTGGCCTTGGCCCAATCTCAGACTAGATATTCCTAGTCTCAGCCTAAATTCAGATCCAATGCATGTGTACATACACCCAGAAACTGAATTTGCTTCATTTCACTTCATTTAACTGGATCAATCAGCTACAGAGTCATAGAAGGTATATAAATGAAAGTTAATGGTAGGTCTAACTATTACATTTTTTCATGACAGAGTCAATCTTACGACTTGATTGAATCTTAAACTTCTCTCACCACCTATCAGAGCTGAACAAAATGTCTGTGTGCATACTCTTGAAGATATTCAAGATTTGAAATTTCAAATGCTCTTAATTTGCATAATTTAAACTTGTGCAGCCTTCGTTACCAATTCATCAGATGCAAACTAGTCCATAACATAGGACTGGAAGTTGAAATGGCATCTCTATCTTTTAAACCTTTGAAGTTATTAAAGACTTTAAATTTTCAATGGTGCTACTTAGCATAATTTAAATTGCTACAACTCTTGTTTTTAATTCATTAGGTGCTCAATGGTCAACAAACCCCTAGTAGAAGTTTTTAAGATATTCAAAATTGAAAATTTTGAATGCTACCAATTAGCATCATTGAAATTAATACAACTTTTGTTTTAAATTTATTAGATGCACAATAGTCAAAAACCCTCTAACAAAAGTTGGAATGACATCTCTATCTATTGTACTTTTGAAGATATTCAAGATTTAAAATTTCAAATGCCCCTAATTTGCTTATAATTTGAAACATCTTCATTCCTCTGCATAAAAAGGCAAAGCTCCTTGTATGGAGATACAGTCATACCACATTTGGAGTTTCTATGTATAATAGTGTCAGAGAAAAGTGTTGGACAAATTAACTGGTAAAGAAGAAAGAAAGATTTGAAGACGTTTAGGAAAACAGGAAAGTGTGTGTTGACAAATACACATTGACTATAGTTAAATATCCCTGTAAGCTCTTCTGTAATGCCATGATGTTACATGTTGACGCTCAGTAACAAGGATATTGGCCATTGTATTGAAATCAAGATCACTGAACATTCTGAACTTACTTTGCTGAAATTAGACTGGAAATTATATACTTTTGAAAAATCATATATTTGTCCAATGTTGAAAAACCCTTCAAGGATTTAATTTCAGCAGTAAACTGAAAGCTTGCTCTGTCAGTGTTTGTGGAACACGAATTAATGAAGGCAGATCACAATAATCATCAACAAAGCCATTGTCATATGTAGGGCTGAAACTCATCTGTTAGTTTTGGCCGTCATACTTCTGTTTGCATCTGCATGGCTTGTTTAGGATGTTTTGTCTTAAAAAATGCATAAGCTACTGCAGAAATAAATTAGTTGTGCCAAATTATCCCTTCTGTTTGCCAATCTACCCCAGATCTATATCTACATTGGATTATCATATAGTCCAATGCCTGTTATGTCTGCAGCAACATGATTGGCCATTACCATATTGCTCACGAAACATCTGTTCTTTTAACCAATCAGAAATCAGCTTTCAATAGGTGCCAGGTGAAAGCAATATAAAGGAATTCATAAGCATTGCATGGGTCCCATAACAAGTTTAAAGTGTCTGTTGACAAAAATACTGAAGTGTGACAGGGGAATTGCTTTCATGGCAAGCATCTTTTTGAGTAAATTGATAATCATTTCACATTTAATGTAATTGTGTATGTATGGATTAATAATCATCAAGTAAATATGATTTTCAATAATCATACCATTGCACATTATTAGGATCCATATTAATCCATGTACCAAAGGATTGGCCATCACCATCACTAATCAGCATATTGTATAGTTAATGTGCTTTAATACATTTATAATGTGTTTTGTCAACATCATCATCACCATTAACATGATTATCATTTCCAGACCAAAATGTAAAAATTTATTGAGCATGCATTTCACTGTTCTATCATCATCACTGTTGTCGTCATTATCACCACTGTTTGACTGAAACATAGGCACATAATGTTCACATCACACTGCTCTTTCACTTTAAAAACCTTCTGAAATTTCACAGCTTGACAGTTTAAGTACCTGTATAATTGAAATTGGCATCTGATGTGATGGTGTGCATGCAGGGCTTGTGCAAGACATTTTCAACCTGTAGCCACTTTGTCTAAATCAGAATAGGAGGTATTCATATTAACTGCGATCCCGTGCTGCTACCTGGGCTGCAGCAAAGAACTTGACAAGAAGGAGGGCAGATACATGAAGTAAAGGCAAATGAGCTTCCATTATAAAAGGAACAACTTGCGAAAGCAGAAAGCTTCAGAAAAGTCATTCAGGGCAGTATATACCAAAACACAATAAATTCACATTATGGCCTGTTTGCTTGTCACAGACAAGTGAATTCTCTTTTCATGGACAAGTTGTTTTAACCCCTAACTTGCCCCAGTTTATAACATAGTCCAGTGACAATTAGTTGTTTTTGGCCACCTGCAGACAAGAGAAACTGTTTTCTCTCTTCAATTTCAATCACAGTGAATGTTTTAACTCTTTCAGTGCCACAGTTTGGACTGAGTTAACAGTTTCCTTGGCATGCTCTGGGTGCATTGTGTCCAAAGCACACCAAGTAAAGTTGTTGACCTGGCCTTTGTACTGTGTGTAGCTGCAGGCATGCTGGTACTTGAATGGTCTTTTTACAAGGAACATGTACCTGGAGTCCTCATTATAAAGTCAGAGCAGTTTGTTTAATGATGCAGTGTTTCTGTTAGAAATTTTTTCAGAGGGTCCCCAGTTGCAAAACTCAAATTAGCAGCTATATTTTTCAAAATTAACAAAGAAAATATAGGAAGTTGGAACACTTTGAATTTTGCTAAGGGGGTATTTCATGATTTGAAAGGGTAACATATCTCCATTTGGGGGTTAACGGAAACTCTCTGTTGCTTGACTTTAGCCACTGTTGGCACTGAAAGAATTAAGCACAGATACAGATAATGTAAGGGATCTAATTGCAAAAAATATTTGATGTTTTTCCAATATTCCACTTTGTGGCACCTACTTAGTAATCATGTTAATGTCAACATCCAAGGGGTTAATTACTGAAATAACATACCTGACAGGTAGGCAATGCGTTCATTGAGTAACGGCAAGATGTCATTGGCTTTGAGTCCATCACTGGGCCGTATACCTGAAAATGTAGAAACACAATGGCTGCCGTTAACATGGTTAAGACAGGACTCAAATCCACAGTGTATGTATGTATGTATGTATGTATGTATGTATGTATGTATGTGTGTATGTATATATGTGTATGTGTGTGAGTATGTGTGTGTGTGTATGTATGTATGTATGTATGTATGTATGTATTATGTATGTGTGTATATTTATAAGTATGTATGTGTTTGTGTGTGTGTGTGTATGTATATATGTATGTGTGTTTGTGTGTGTATGTGTGTGTATGTATGTATGTATGTATGTATGTATGTATGTATGTATGTATGTATGTATGTATGTATGTATGTATGTATGTATGTATGTATGTAAGTGAATTCATTTCTTGAAATGCATTAATGCATGACCCTGACATTTTAGTCAAGGTCATCCATAAGATGTAACATCAAAATTCCGCTACAACACACATTAGTGTAATTTGGTATCGTTTCCCTTATTCTTATTAACATATTGAATTTAGTATCACTTTCTTAAGTGCTTAATCACATTGAAAAATAGGTCAAGACCAAATAACAGATCACAAAATTTGACCTTGGCCTAATGTATATTTGGGTTTTACAATTCCACTTCAATATATTATATCATAGGCATCATAATAAAATGATTTCTTGATATATGCATAAATCCATTTCATGATCTTGACAAAGTAGGTCAAGGTAACCCACATTATGCAATATGGAACTTTTATACATGATACATATTTGTAGTACATTTCGTATGTTAGCCATCATATTTCTCAACATGTCAAATTTAGTGTCCCTTACTATGTCCATAATGACCTCAGAAAAATTAGTAAAGGTCACCCAAAAGGTTACAAAATTCGATCCTTGGCCTAGCACATATTTGGAGTATATTTCCCTTTGTATACATGTAGACAGAGACAACAGCCCTCCCTGACGTGGACTAGCTGTTTGCGGCCAAACCCACGTCAAAGACTAAATGTTGTTATCCTGGGGCATGCGGTCCTCATGTAGGCATCTCCTGTAATTCTCATTCAAAATATTTTCTACCAGTAAGACACTTTAATATGAGCAAAAACATCATAACAGTGTTCATCTAATATCCCACCAGTCTTGGACAGTTATAGGAGGAAAGAAAAAAAACCATTATACTAGTTAGTTCATACTTAGGTGAGATTCTGTAATGATATAAAGTCATATTATTTACTTTTATCAACAATCTCAACCTTGTTCTTAAAATCATTCATGTCATGTTTTAACATTAACCCTTTCAGTGCCAAATTTTGGACTGAGTCAACAGCTTTTCTCAGCATGCATTGGGCTGTGCTGAGAAAAGCTGTTGACCTGGGATATTCTCTATGGAACTATAGCCATACTGATACTTAAATGAAAGGTCTTTAAAATTACAAGGAATGCGAATCTAGGATCCTAATGATAATCCAGACTGGTCTGACTTAAGTAGATTGACTTAATACCTGATTGGCACTGAAAGAGTTAATGCATAATTAATCCCTAAAGAGTTAATTTCTACACAGAGTAACAGTTTTTCTGTGAACAGTTTTGGTCCTGTGCAGAAGAAACCTGTTCACACAGACCCTGTCTTTGGAACTAGCAAATATAGACGTGGGCTGGCTGTTACTTGAACACCAGACCTTCCCATGAGGAACTTGAAGGTTAAATCTTGCAATCATTCACGTAAGTGTAACTGTTTGTCATGACTAGCACTCAATGTGCTGGGAATAATGACACTCATAAAGTGCCATCACCTGAGGTGGTGCCTTTTAAGATTTACCACAAACCATCTCACAGGGACCAGCCCTACATGTCTATAAACCTTCTCCATCTCTGCATGCCAAGGTAGGATTTCAAATGCTACAAAATGACAATGGTTGAAGCAAGTGTCCTTTGGAGAGCAGGTAACCATTTAATGAGTTCACCCTGGGGAGCATTCATTGCTGAATGACCCAGTAGATTTAATGGGCTTAGTATCTTTGGATGGCCAGTGTCCTCAGCTGACAAATTACGCTGATCACCACTCAATTAGAGTCTACTTGACTGCTTAAGTAGCCAAGTACAAAACCAGATGATTGTCAGAACAGCCTGTACTTATCCCAACCTTGTGCTTTCACAGAAAAGGATTACCACTAGAAAAGAGATAAATATTTAGATTATAAGAGTCAGACTATGTATACAAAGACATGTACCACATGCATGCTCTAGCCTCTCCACAGTAACTGTTACTAAGACAGTACTTTTATTCATCAGCAGGTAATTTAACTCTCTCACTGCCAAGTTTGGCAATGAGCCAACAGCTTTCCCAAAGTGCACTGAGGAAAGCTGTTGACCTGGACCATTATATTCTATGGGACCATAGGCATGTTGGTACTTGAATGAAAGCCATTTTGTGAAGAATATTAAACTTGAATATTTTGTGTGAAATATTTTAGAAATAACAGCAGCAAGTGCTACCCTTGGAACAAACTTAGACTCAAGCACCCCCCCCCCTTTTTTTTTTAGTTTGTTTGTTTTGTGTGTGTGTGTGTGTGTGTGTGTGTGTGTGTGTGTGCATGTGTGTGTTTTGAGAAGTAGAGAATTACAAACATGTATATAATTTAATCAAAAGAATAAAAAGAACACAATACATCACAGTACATGTACCATGTGTTGACCAAATTAAAGTCTGACAGTATCTCCAAAGTACTCTCACAGAAGTAATTCTAAATACACAAATTAAGATTTCCAAAAAATACACAAAATAAAAATAAAAATAAAATACAAAAAATATAAAATAAATAACCAAAAATAAAAACCAGTAATGAATGACCATAGTGACCTGTCACAGTTGTAGACATCAGCTCGAGGTACATTGCCACCAAGTTTAGAGAGGATCTAAGCAACAGTTTGTATGTTCAAGAAGTTGAAAATGGACTTGTGAATGGACAGACTGATAAACATCCTATAGATATCATCTGAGGGGACAGACTGATAACCATCCTATATATATATATATATATATATATATATATATATATATATATATATATATATATATGCTGAAGGGACAGCTAGAGTGATAACCATCCTATATCTGCTGAGGGGGCAGCTAGTGACAACCATCCTATATCTGCTGAGGGGACAGCTAGAGTGATAACTATCCTTTATCTGCTGAGGGGGCAGCTGGTGATAACCATCCTTTATCTGCTGAGGGGGCAGCTAGAGTGATAACCATCCTATATGTGCTGTCGGGACAAACTGATAACCATCCTATATTAGCTGAGGGGACAAACTGATAACCATCCTATATTTGCTGAGGGGACAAACTGATAACCATCCTATATTAGCTGAGGGGACAAACTGATAACCATCCTATATTAGCTGAGGGGACAAACTGATAACCATCCTATATTAGCTGAGGGGACAAACTGATAACCTTCCTATATTAGCTGAGGGGACAAACTGATAACCATCCTATATTAGCTGAGGGGACAAACTGATAACCAATCCTATATTAGCTGAGGGGACAAACTGATAACCATCCCATATTTGCTGAGGGGACAAACTGATAACCATCCTATATTAGCTGAGGGGACAAACTGATAACCTTCCTATATTAGCTGAGGGGACAAACTGATAACCATCCTATATTAGCAGAGGGGACAGACAAGTGGCAAGACACTCAGAGGAAAATGCAGCAAAGTTGAGTACATATCTGTGGTGTCTGTTCATCAGTAACCATGGTAACCACACATGTCATCACTTAAAAGAAGCACCTGCTGGACAACCTAGACTACTTTACACAGGAACTTTTTGTCCAGTCAATCCACAAACCTTTATTGGTACATGGTACGAAGGATTCAACCTGGAGATCCCCATAATCTTGCTACGTTAAGGGTTGTTCACAACTGTCATCATTGCTGACAGAGCACAGAGAGTGACTACTGCTTTGTGTCACTCTCTGCCCAGCCCATACATTGACATGATGATCCTGGGTGAACTTTTGATGCTGGTTTCCAATGTACCCCATTATGTTTCATTATGTCTGCATATCTTAACTCATTCCATACTATGGTCACAGGCCTTGGTCAGTGGTTCTGGCAGTCATGCTGCAGCTGCCCTTGCCGCAGCTGCAGCATGACTTGCCAGGCACTGAGGCAGTGACAGAACCACTGACTCAAGACTATAGGCATGTTGGTACTTGAATGAAAACTCTTTTCATGAAGAATTTAAATGCAATTGTCGCCTTAAATCTAGGTAAATATACAGAAAAATCAGGGACTGGTATGGAATGAGTTATTTTACTGTATTGTCAATAGGCCCATTACGTACACTGCTTCACTCTCTTTGAGGCTCATTTATGGACACAAATAAATGCATTGACAACATGACAAACCCCTGTTGCTTCTTATCAAATTTCTGTGGAATGTCTTGTGCAAAATTTCAAAGGACCTTATTGACTTTCACCTAACATGGTTGTAAATATGAAAAGATTGAACCCATTGCCAGACAAATTTATGCATATAAAATATTGTCAAATGGCTGAAGGCTGTCACTCATTTTCCTTGTTTACATAATATTCAAGTAAACTGTCACACTATGAGACAGATCTCATAAACTGTCACACTGAGTCAGATCTCATTAACTGCCACACTGTGAGACAGATCTCATAAACTGTCACACTGTGAGACAGATCTCAAAAACTGCCACACTGTGAGACAGATCTCATAAACTGCCACACTGTGAGACAGATCTTACAAACTGTCACACTGTACGGCAGATCTCATAAACTGTCACACACAGTGAGACAGATCTCATAAACTGTCACACTGTGAGACAGATCTCATAAAGTTTATGCCAACTTCAGGCTAATTCTACAACTGAAACTCAATGTCAAACTTTTATCCCCTTAAGCCGTTATTGGTCTCACGTTGGAAATACTTACAGCTATCAAAGGCTTAGGTCAGAGTGTGAAAAACCTTGCTCTAAATAATTTTTTTTTTTGACATCTCAAATGCCAACACAATACCTAACCTTGCTCCTTTCCCAAAATGTACTGTCTAGACATTTGCGATATTATGACACCCATAAACGACCCCTACACCTTACGGCATAAAACAACCTCCATGTTGAAACAGAGCAATCAAAGATTAATGATAGAAATGGGGACATACCATCAAAAAGCTGTGTGGCATTAAGAACTGATATGTTTTAAAAAGCATTTTTTTTTTTTTTTATCAAAATGATTGAATATTTTTACACATGTGTAGCTGGGGGTGAGACGAGTACTTCTGTGGTCTGGACAGAGCCTCTTCTGATACAAATGAGAAGAACAAATCAAAATGCTGAGTCAAACAGTGAAACAGGATTGGTTTGATACAACAAGCCATTTTTATAAAATACTTTTGTCACCATAGTAACCATATCACTTCGGTTATAATTGTTTTTGACAACAAGCAGTTTTGATTGAGAGTTAATACAGCACCACCCAGTAAACAAGACTAACCACTCTGTGTTGAATGTTCCTCAAGCCTGACCACTCTGCACTGAAGGTTCCACAAGACTGACCACTCTGTACTGAATGTTCCACAAGACTGACCACTCTGTACTGAATGTTCCACAAGACTGACCACTCTGTACTGAATGTTCCACAAGACTGACCCCTCTGTGTTTGAATGTTCCACTTGTAAGACTGACCACTCAGGACTGAATGTTCCACAAGACTGACCCCTCTGTGTTGAATGTTCCACTTGTAAGACTGACCACTCTGTACTGAATGTTCCACAAGACTGACCACTCTGTGTTGAATGTTCCACTTGTAAGACTTGTAAGACTGACCACTCTGCACTAAATGTTCCACAAGACTGACTACTCTGTACTGAATGTTCCACAAGACTGACCACTCTGTACTGAATGTTCCACAAGAATGACCACTCTGTACTGAATGTTCCAAGTGCTGTATGTCATACCTGTACATCCTATACATAGGGTACGTCTGTGGTCTGCTAAAATGATGACAACTTTCACACATTCATAGCATGTAATTTAGGTGATAAAACAAGGCAACATATATCATAATATTTACTTTTATTCCTTTCATGTAAACATCATTAGGTAGTAACGATCAAATTTTGCACCATTATCGTATGATTATGTATGATAATGGGGTGAAAATATTTATTTGACAGTGCAAACTGGACTGTCAAATAAATATGTTCTGAGTTCTGAGTTCTGAGCTATGTGCCACATGTTTCCAATGTCACAGCCTGGCCAAAATAAAGATGCTTGTGTGTTACATTGCACAATGTATCCTAGTCTGAGAAATGTACACATAGTTCTAACACATTTAGCATATTCATCACAAACTGTTGCACCCTTGGTGGCAAGTCACATGTAGATCTAGGGCCAATGATTTTCTTTTTTTTCCAAAACCGAAGCAGAATTGTGCATTTTTTTCATTCTTGAAATGGAATTTGATGTCTTTTCTTATATATAAATACGTAGCAGTGAAATGGAATTTGAAATATTTTTTGCTGATGAAACGGAATTCCTCTTTTTTTGAAATGGAAAATTATTGGCCCTATAGATCTATCATGACTTACCCGTAACTGACAAAAACAAGCTTTCAGCAGGTTCAAATATAAATTCTTATAAGATCTGGAGACCTCTTTATGTTCATAAAATGGTGATACATGTATCCGTGTTTCACTGTAATAAGGCAGCTTTTACAGTACATGACAAGACATTCCCAGTGGTTCTGCCTGAGTGGCCATTGACTCTCATTTGGTAATTCCATTACAAAATGACAGATGAGTCTCACTAAATAATTCCATTACAGTGTTATGCCAACTTAATGTAACAATTACATCTTCCTGATAAATGAGTTTACTTACACGTTCAAAAGGGAGTTCTATGCAGATGTATACTTACACCCTACCAGAAATTAATCATGTAGCCCAAAATTAACCCATTAACTCATTCCACAATACTGACGCTTTTTCCCGCCAAAAATTTAAATGTCGTCTGCTAATTATATTTTACTAATTTAGGGATTATTTTTCAAAATCTTGGATAAAACTTACATGGAAGATTATTCTAAATTATATGCCCATGGTCAACAGCTTTCCTTGGCGTGCTCTGGGCGCACCAAGGAAAGCTGTTAACTCGGTCTTCTATCAGGGTGAAATGAGTTAAGGCATGATCTTTACTTGTAAACTTATGTGTGTTCGGGGTGGTGGCGGTGATGGTGATGGTGGTGGTGGTGGGTTGGGGGGGGGGGAGTGGATGCTTTGACTGACAAACGAGAATTATACCTCTCTGTGGCAATTCATGAAATAAAACATGCTATCAATGCCCCCCAAAGACCCAAGATCTTTGTATAATCCCAGTAAATGTACATCATTATACATGGCCAGTTTGTGAACACAGCCCTCAAGTGGCCACATGACTCAACTGGAGACATGTGAAGCCACATCTGAGCTAAAGAGTAAAGTACAAAGCTCATATATATCCCCCCCCCCCATTTGCACAACACATGTGCTGCCACAAACCTTTGGTTACAGGAACATGTAGATTGGAGGGTCTCCATGGGATTTTTCGTTGTAAATTTCTTGATTTTGCTTGACTTCTTACTGATCAATATTCTACTAGTTTTACCTGATTTTGTGTTGTTCACACAGCCCACTCATCTCTCTTTACGCACGTCTTGAGTAATCTTATTTCCCCCTCCCCCACTTTAGAACATGTAGAAGACAATTCAGAGTAATATACTTTAACCCTTTCCCCAATCCCAAGACACGCTGTGAATATATGGGTCCAGGTTCTTGTGTATTGTTACAGGGATAGTCTTCCATCATGTCCATCATTAAATCTGCCAGGTAATCAGGACAGCTTAAACACGTTAAACTCTCAAATGCCTGAGAAACTGCAAGAAGTGACTATGCACATAATTCAATGCACAAAACAACATTGAACAACAACACAGAGAGAGAGAGAGGTGGGGGAGGGAGAGAAAGAGACAGAAAAAGCTGCAAGAACTGTAAACACCTTTATACCCAAATATATATGACTCATCATCAAATTTCAATGGGGTGGGTGGGGGTGGGTGTCAACAACAAAAACGTCAGAGTCTGCCCCCCCCCCCCCCACTTGTGTCACACCTCTTGAGGGGATAATCAATCAAAGTTTGTCAACCACAAAATCACCAGGGAATAGCAATAAGTGGGCAACAATAGCATTCTGCCTGTGTCAGCTGGCACACTGTCCAGACACTGTCACATGTAGCTATCATCCAGTCATAATGCACTGGTGGACCGACCACTCAGACTTCAGTACTACTACTACCTGCCTTTAAAGACCACCTCATCTGCTGGCAATAAGTTGTCCGCTATTGCAGGTGGTGTTCAAATGTGTAGTATCTCTCAAGAAATGGTCTTCTGCAGGTCCAGTGGTCCCTGGCTTCAAAGACCACTCCAATGATAGACCACCTGATTCACAAGTTTGAAAGTCCACATTTTCAGTTTACTTTGCCTAGCACTTTTCTTGTTATTTGTACCTCTATGACAGACCTCCAGTCTTGAGCGACCACAATTTCATCATCTCTGGACAGAGTTTTTCGAAGAAAGGTTTCACTGTACCACATGATCTGCATGTGATCAAGGAGCCCAAGCCCCTTGATGTGATGTATGGTTAGTCCATGTTGGCCATGGCAAATGTTACACAATGCTACATAGAAAAACTGGTCCCTTTCTCATCAGACCACCCCAAATGTGCCACAATAGTGGCTTTATGAGAGGGGCTGCCTCCCTGGTGGGGGAAATATGAAAATGTCATCTCTGTTGAACAAAAAAGTGGCATCTCTAAACGGCTAAATAGGATAGCCTCTGCTCAGAGAGGATTTATATGTGTGTGTGTTTGGGGTGGGTGGGGGGAACACTTATATTAAAGTGGTACATTGACCATTATGAACTCATGGCCTTAAGCCCCTCTTTCATTTCAAACTTTTTTCCTAAATACCATGCTATATATGCCAATTACCAACAGAAACTATACAACAAATGCCTAAAAACCACTGGTACCAGTACTGAATCATTTAGATACCAAGGCAGGAAAATTTGGAATGCACTGCCCATTGAATTCAAATCTGCTTGTAACTTAATAAGTGGTTTTTAAAAGACTAACAAAAACAAGGAAAGGTCGTAGATGTTAGTGCAACTACTGCAAATCAAACCATACCCAGTTCAGAATGTCTCAATATGTGATGACCCATAAACCCTGATCTTGATGTTTGTATTGTTCATCATAATCAATTACATGGATCCCATTATTTTCTCGTATTTATGTCACATATGACCAACTTTATAATGTATTCTATCTCTTCTCTTGATTGTATTCACAATGTTAATTCTCTCTGATACTGTGTGTACATGCTTTGGTCATTATGGCCTTTGAGCTCTCATTGTAATGCCAAGTATATACACTGTAAAAAAAATCCACAACTTTAGAGAAGATCATGCAAGTTCCCGAACTTAACACAAGTTTTCAAAAGTCAGAAGCCATGTAATCTTCAACCAAGATTTAATGGGAAGCCTAACACAAGGTTTGAAACCTCCTGTGAGTTTTAGGAACTTCTCTTATTACACAGAAAAAACTTGTACACTTTTTGGAAGATATGTAATCTGTCATGAAAAATTTGTTAATAAGTTTTGTAAACTTATCCTGTGGACAACACTTACTTGAGACAAGATCAGCAAATTTATGAGCTTTACACAAGTCTTTAAATGTTCAGGCAAGATTGCAGCAAAACTGAAAAAGTCAGTTCAAAGCCTTGTCATCTTAAAATAAGATTTAAAAAGAAATTTAACACAAGTTTTGGAAACCTCCTTGTGAGTTTTTGAAATTTGTTTTATCACACAGACAAAACTTGTACACTTTTTGGAAGACTTGTAATCTCTCTTGAAGATAATTTTTTAAGTTTTGTAAACTTATCCCGTGGGACAAAACTTAGTAGAGATCTCTTTTATAGTGTAAATAAAGATCTGCATTGTATTATATTGTATAGTAACTTTTTAACTCTTTCAGTGCCACATTTTGGACCAAGTCAACAGCTTTACATGACACACTTTGGACACAATGCACCCTACATGCAGTGAGGAAAGCTGTTGACCTGGACTATTATATTCTATGTAACCACAGGTATGCTGGTACTCAAATGAATAGGCTTTTTACAAGGAATATGAATCTGGCACCCTTAGTATAGCTGCCAGCAGCTCATTTTTTAGTTCAACTGAAGTGGCAGTTGGCACTGATAAAGTTAAGTGAAAGTTGATAAAAGTTGATGTGCTCCATTTGTGTTTTGCGTAAACCAATCTTAGATTAAAGTAGCAGCTTGCTACAGTTGCAGAGACCTTAACTCTTTCAGCGCCACTCATGCCTAAAGTCAATAGATCCACTCAAGTCAAACTAGTCTGAGTTATCACTAGGATCTCATATTCGTATTCCTCATAAAAAGGCCTTTCATTCAAGTACCAGCATGCATCTAGTTCCAGAGAAAAGCTGTTGACTGCCCAAAATTTGGCCCTTAAAGACTTAAGAATGGCCCAGGTCACAGCTGTTGACTCACTCACAACATGGCACTGGAAGACTTGAGCTGACGTGCCCAAAGAACCACAGTTCCTGAATTTGAACACAATGGTGGGACAACATACACTAGGCCTGTGACAGGTACTCTCAGAGGGAAAATGAAACACAAATCACCTGTTCAGCTATGACCCAGTGAATGACACTCTCATGGGTTATGGGATGAAGCTAATCAAGTGACAGAACTTTATAACACATACACATGTACAGTAAAACCTCTTTAACCAAACCTCCGTATACCGAACACCTTTCCATACTGAACACCATTTCTCGGTCCCAAATGTATACTTTCAATGCTATCAAACCTCCCTATACCGAACACCTCACTATACTGAACACTTTTTTTCCGGTCCCAAGGGTGTTTGGTATAAGGAGGTTTCACTGTACCTATCAATTTGCCCTTTATTATAGCCATGGAAGATTATTTTGTGGCAGTATCATGACATAAAATAAATACATTTCCCATTTCAGGAAATTGCTCATTCCACTTTGTTTTTTTTTTTCTTTTCACATGTTTTAAAGAAATAAAAAATTCAACTTAAAATCAATTTGACTTCTGTTGTTCATTTTAGTTGCTTACATGTACATGGACGCAGGTCTTTTATGTACAGTGAAAACTTGTTATAAACAATGACACCATCTGTTCCCTTAGAAATGTGTCAGATAAATGAATCAAACAACAAAGAAAATGAACTTTTGGCATTCAAAACTTGTGTTCTTAAAATGAATATGTCGTATATATCTGAGTGTCATTATAATGAGGTTTCATTGTTATAATAGTCATCTGAAAACAGGGACAGATCTTGAGTTTGGGGAAACATATTTGTCAAATTGACACATAAAAGCAAAATTACTTGAAAAATGTGAGCCATTTTTACAAAGTTCTTTTGCTAGACTGAAGAAGTGGTCATAAATTTAGGCAGTGTTTCTGTTAACCCCGAAATGGGGGTAAATTATCCTTTCAAAACATGAAATACCCTCTAAATAATTTCTAAAGGGTCACAAGGTTGTTTATTTACTTGTATAACTGCTGAAAATCTTGTCTTCTCCCCTCCCTTTTTGTGAACCCCTGAAAAAATTCTTAATGGAAACATTGTTTAGGTACACAGCGAGTAGAGACAGCTGTCCATGGAACATTATGGGTTTTTTTCCATTATCTGTTAATACCCCCTCAGTTTCCTTGTGCTAAGGGCCATTGCTTAAAAGACAAGGTAAAAAAACAAAAAACAAAAAAATAAAAAATAAAAAAAAACAAGAGGGCTGTGTGAACAGCCCGTGCCTCAGCTGATCTTGACATTCATCACACTTGCAGCTCTATGAACTTGGAAAAGGATCAAGGACACCATGTTCTCAGTAAGTCTGACCTTTATAGAAGAACACTTACATGTGCAACATCAAAGTTCAAGTAGCTCTCAAGTTATAATGAAGAGTAAAATTCATGTATGTTGCACTGTGACCCCACAAACGAGGTCAAGGTCATTCATGTACTGTCTCAGCATGACCTTCATACAGAATAATTAACATGTGTAGCGGACTCAAAACAGATCTCAAGTTATCAAGTAAACAGTAAATTTTGTGTCAGTTGTCCTGTGAATTAGCATTAGAATGCCCATTGACTTACATAGTAATCAATAGGAAAACTGCATCGAACGATAAGTACTAGAATTGAAAATCCTTAAAAATCAGGAATCCAAAGCAGTGCCACCTAGTAAACAACTGTTTGACCCTTCCACAACAACATATCCATCACATTTCAGCTTAATCTGAGGGACCGTACTGACAACAAGTGAAAAATAGCAAAACCATACAAAAAATTCCTTAAAAAATTGCAGCGCCACCTGGTGAACAAATTGGGAACTAGGTGTCCCCGGGAGTGTCTATGTACGATATCAAAGCAATTGGGTACGCAGTTTCGGAGAAGAAAATTTTTTAAGATTTGTCCAAAAAAAACCCCAAAAAATTCATTAAAAATCCAAAAATCACTGGAGCATGAACATTTGAACAAAATTGGTAGAAACCCATTGCCACCAAGTTTGAAGTTAATCTGGATGACGGTTTTGGAGAAGAAGTCGAAAATGTGAATTAGCATTAGAATACTCATTGACTTCCATAGTAATCAATAGGAAAGCTGCATTGACCGACAAGTACCCAAATTGAAAAAATCGCTAAAAATCAGGAATCTGCAGCATTCCCACATAGTGAACAACTTTGTTTGACCCTTCTACAAAGAACATATCCACCATGTTTCAGCTTAATCTGAGAGACGATTCTGAAGAAGAAGTCGAAAATAGCAATAACACACAAAATTCATAAAAAATCAGGAAAATATTGCAGCGCCACCTGGTGAACAAATTAAGAACTAGGAGTCCCAGGGAGTGTTCCTGTGTGATATCAAAGCAATTGGGTGAGCGGTTTCAGAGAAGAAGATTTTTTAAGATTTACCCAAAAAAGAACAAAAAAATTTCATTAAAAATCCAAAAATCACTGGACTGTGACCATTTGAACAAACTTGGTAGAGACCCACCCAAGGCACATTTCCACCAAGTTTGAAGTGAATCTGGCTGACGGTTTTTGAGAAGAAGTCGAAAATGTGAATTGTGACGACGGACGACGGACGGACGACGGACGACGGACCCTCAAAAAACCTCAGCTGAGGTAAAAAACAACAAGAGGCACCACCAATACCAAACTCAATCTAGAGTTTCATACACTCAATGTATCCTGAAAGTTGTACCAGGCCAACTTAAAAACTGTGGATTGTACCATGTTCACAAGTGAAAGTTTACACGGTTCAATGGACAGACATGAATGATCATATTTATAAGCTCTGCAAACTTAGGTCAGCAGAGCTAAAAAAAAAAAAAAGAAAAGAAAAGAAAAGAAAAGAAGTTTATGATATGCCCCACAGTGTCAATGTACAAGTAACACCTGCTACAACATCACCCTGGGTCCCCTCTCAACCTCTTTGGGCTTGTCCTACGATAGTTCAGATGTTAGCTGTTAGCTTTTACATTTGCCTAGGTAACGGTGCAAGGGTTCCAATCCACAGCAGACTCACAAAAAGTTATGGTATATTTCATGAAAAGAAATAAAGTTGATTTCAGTGGAACCTGCTGAGTGTGGCCCCTGCTGGGATCAGCCACCAGCTCTTTGTGGCTACATTTCTAGGGACACACAATAAATACGAACTACGTGTATACAAATCCTTTGTTAATTTAACTGTAATAAAAAGTCACTCATGTGTGGGGCCATTTTTCTGGACAAATTATGGGGTGGCTGTATACACCAAGTTTTACTGTGGCCACTTAATTTCCTTCACTGAAGGGGGATTGAATGTACATGTACACCAAATTTTACAGCATTTAAATCTGCTGCTATCTCTGTTTTGTTTTCTGTTCTTTGTTTATTCCATCCATGATTTGCAATCTGGGAATATAGGTGTTGCCACAAATACCCTGTTTGACATTAAATAACCCGGAGCAACTCGGAATGGTCATTCCATCACATTATATGTGACAGGGACTTGTCCTCCATTACCCTGACCAGCACTTCCTGATGTAGTCGTCTTCTGCCTCTGTGCTCGCAAATGTTCTACAGTGAAACCTGTCTTCAACAAATACCCTGCTGGATCACCAAATTGTGGTTCCTTGAGACAGGTGAGCCTTCATCTGAGGTATTATAAGACAAGAACTAAAGAAAGGTATTCTGAAAATTTGCTCTCTTAAGACGGATGGCCTGAAACATGAGCAATAATCTCCCAGGACAGGAACCACTGTATGACACCAAACATGCCCTATCGCAACAAGTAAATTCCGGGGATGCCAGCAAGCTTGATATATCCTCACCAATAATGAGAATTTTATGACTGCTACCTGATCTACCCTGCCTTTTATAATTCTCCATTTCCAGTACATTTCAAATGGGATGATCACCATGTCCATGGGTGTCACTGTGAGGCCAGTGCTCAATGTAGCTTATAAAAGAGGACAGATTTACCCTGCCTTTTTGTTTTGCTCCTTGCCCTTCAAAGGCCTTTTCTCTGCTCCCTGCCTTTATTTTCAAATTTGACACCTATTGCAGATTTTTTCGACGTTTCTTGTTTTAACAACAATATATTTCATCACACACACGCAAATACACTTTAATTTGGTAAAACTCTCAGATTTTTTCACACTTTAATTTGGTAAAACTCTCAGAATTTTTCTTTGTTCATGCAGAAATACTACAGTTTTAGACTTTTCTACATGGACTCTTTTTGCAACCCACCCCACATTAACCCTTAAAGTGCTGATTTAAGATTGAGTCAACAGCTTTCCTCAGGACACTTTGCACACAATGCGTGCAAAGTGTTCCTAGGAAAGCTGTTGACTAAGACTACTTTTTGCTTTAGACTAGGCTTGCTGGTATTTGAATGAAAGGTATCTTTTAAATGTTATATGTTGAACAGTAATGAGAAGACGACTATACCTGTGATTAGCACTTTAAGGGTAAAAACTGTCCCTTTTCATTTAAATTGCCCTGCCCTTCTCAGAAACTGTGCAGACCACTGAAGCAAGAATCAGATTGTGTTACATGTATTTCTGTTTCACAAACCCTCTCCCACAAGAAAACTAATAAGAAGTGCATACACTGTATATGCCTAGTGCTGCCCTGCCATCAATATAAACAATGGAGTAAAATCTGCCAAATGCACATGACCATCTGAAAACTGTATTTTTGTGGGCAGATGTTCTTTAACACTCATGCAAGGAGTTTGGAAAAGTAAAATTTTGAAATTAATAGATCTGAGTATCAAAATACTGAGGTTTCACCTCAAAGGCTGAAGTACTGTTTAAAAAGTCTGCAGCTACAAAGTGAACATACATAACTTGGAGCCAAATACCTTTCCATTTCCAACATTTGGGCACCCCAAAGTTTTTGCTCTTGACAGGACTTCATCGAACATCTGTTGTAAAACATAATATACGCTTTCATACCCAAAATTGTTTGATTTGATGATGAACATATGCTAACAAACCAGAGAGTCTGGAGGAGGAGGAGGAGGAGGAGGAGGAGGAGGAGGAGGAGGAGGAGGAGGAGGAGGAGGAGGAGGAGGAGGAGGAGGAGGAGGAGGAGGAGCTTCAAATGAATCTCAATTTGTCAGCTTTCAATAAGTGCTTGCTTCATAGTACTTTACCATGTTTTAATAAATGTGAACTTAACATATCCACTTCCAAAATGTTTCAGTCACAGAAAAATTCCAATTAACCTTTCAGTGCTTGGTTTCTGAATCAACAGCTTTGCCAGCAAACCACATCAAGGACAGCTGTTGACAAAGTCTTGTATTTTTTACTTTGGAACTGTAAACAAACTGACACTTGAATGACATTTCTCTTGACCAGGAATTTGATCTGGAATCATTAATTAATTTATATACATTGTATGTGTACCTTCGTGATTACATGTAATCACCACATTACCTGTGGACATGTAATCACCAGGTTACATGTTTTCAGCTGCTCCTGCTATGAAATGATGACCCAGCTTGTCTTCAGATCATATTTATACCATGATCAATCATATACATGTACATGGTATCTGACTAGTCTCACTATAACTCCACCAAAGAGCATCTTCACTCCTTACTTGCTTTAAGGTCTGCATTAATTACAGATAACATCTTTTGCGAGGTTTGCTGGTTTGACTGAGTGATGCCAGTTACTTGAATGACCATACCCTCCCCCCCCCCCCCCCACTAAAGAGTGCTGTTAATGCTCCAGGCAGTTTTCAAATTGTGGTAAATTTTAAAAGAAATACAATCACACATTGGTCTCAAAATGCAGGGTAAATTAAAAGCACTGTACAATCAAATGTCTTCAAAAATTGTGTTGATAAAGTATATGATTTTTGGCAGGCAGTTGTCTTCATTGCAAGTACGTGTACCACAATATTCTACCAGTGTTTGGAAGATTACTCTATCATAACAGGGTCTCATAGGAGGGTGGTCTCTCATAACAGAGTCTCATAGGAGGGTTGTCTCTCATAACAGGGTCTCATAAGAGGGTGGTCTTTCATAACGGGGTCTTATGGGTGGTCTCTCACAACAGGGTCTCCTAGGAGTATTGTCTCTCATAACAGGGTCTCTCATAGGATAATGGTCTCTCATCATCTCTCATGACTTGGAGAAATGTATTTCCTTATCAGTGCACACACTCATTTCCTTAGAAAAGAAGAGCTGTGATTATTATCGACAGCAGAATGCATACACATATGTGTAAATATATGTATTTAAATAATATGATGTGTAGTAGAATCTCTGCATTAGGACCACTGAAGAGACCAGCAAAACTGGTGTTGCTAAGGATAATGCCAGGCCTAAATAAAACCTCAAATCACAGTGAAACCAACCGGTTGTAAAAGGGGAGTGGTCTTATTGATGGAGATTTTTCAAAGGGCAGATTCCACTGTATATTTACAACATTCCCAAACCCAATTCAAGTCTGGTATTTTTTTCAGCTACATTATCATGCACTTTTTGTACTTGTGCAACATGTGTTTGTGAGGATAAATAAGGCATGCTGTACCCTGTGTAAATGTGATGGGACTTGGTCAACACTTAACTCCTCCAGTTAACTCCTCCTTGTCCACTGCCAATATGCAGGTCATAACAAGAGGCTGTGCCACTCTCAAGCATTACAATAATCCCAGATTCAAAACTATCACATAAAGGACCTTTCACTCAAGTTCCAGCATGCCCATGTCTCCAGTAAATGGAGAAGAGTCCACATCAAGAAGTTTTCCTGGCAGGCTAATACAGCCACAACATGCCCAAAGTGTACCAAGGAAAAGCTGTAGCCTATGTCTAAAACATGTACTGTCACAGTTCACTTGGTTGTACAGAACTCATCAGCCTTGAAGTACACTCAACTTCCCAACTGGTTCTGAAATTCTTTCATCTAGTTACATTAGCATAATCTGCATCAGAGATTAGCGGTTGTTGTAATGTCCAAGGTCGATCTCCATTCATAAGATTTATAAATACAAAAATATTGGACATCCATGCATTTTTTTTTTTCCCACCTCCAAAAACTCTTTTTAGAAGCTGTCAGCCCAATCCTGCCATATTGTGACTGCTGATTCTTGTGTTCTTCTAAAAATGGCACATGCACTTGCCTGCTTAGCTGACCCTTACACCATTATTGTATAGATCTAGTTGGTGGCCAGAGTCCGAGTCCGAAATGCCAGTGCTTTAGGTCTCCTAAGCAGGGAAGATCAGCACTTGGAAACAAGGTAATGTTAGCCACAGTAACAAAATCCTAATTTACAACACAAGACAGAGGTATGCAACGCTCAAAATACCCCTGAGAAAGTATTGCCTGAACCTATGACTGTTGGCATGTTCAAATACACACTGCCTGAGGCTTAATGTGCCTGACTTGTCCCAGCACCTCACATGGCAACAGAATACTTAGAGGTTATCCTATAGATGCCCAATTCTAGGACCCATGCAGGAAAGGATATTGAATTGGGCATAAAATGATCTATATTTCCTTAACACATGTGCCAGTATCCATAATGTGGTTCTACTTGTAAGAAAAATTAAAATAAAAATATTAAAAATTAAAGTTTTGTCAGCCAGAATGCCCAGCTTTCTCTCCGTTCCGGTAGCCATTGCTGGTCTGTGAAGGCTGGTGTGACTGGTTGTCAGGGAAACAAAAAAGGAGCATTCTCATTGGCTAATGAAAAAACTGGGGGATATACTGACTTTCAATGCTATTTCGATTACGAGGCTGTATCCTCTCATGGGAAATACTGAATGTTGCCAGGATAACATTTCTCCAGCATTCTAATGGGACAGTTTCAGTATATTCTCTCATTTTGATGTGCTTATGTCCCTCTGAACACACTGTATGCTAGAAGACTAAAAATGCAATATGAAAGCAATTTTAATCCTATATTATTAGGATACAGTGCAGATAGTACCTGCTGTATACAGCCACTGCCACAATAACTCACCTGCTCTTTGTGACTATATTTTTTTGCTCACAAGTGTCAATAGTTTTGTTGTTAATTTACTTGCAGTGATAGATCACCAGCTGTATGTGGCCACTTTTTCCTGGCAGAAAGGGTGGCCACATACAACAGGTGTCAGTGTACATGGGTGGGTAAGACTGATCTATTCTGACACTTTTGTCATCTGTACAGGAAGCTTTTGTTATTTCTACTCTGGAGTCATTATTTAGAATGTCACCCTGGAATGCTATGCACCAAGCAGGCCGCACACAGCAAGCTATGCATCAATACATTGCACATTTGTGGTTGGACAGAGACAACCTTTGCAATGTATGATAGGCGACGTTTTGTCTTACAACAGGGCATACCCCAGATGGCTTAACCTGTTAGCCCCAGATCACCGTGTGACCTTTAACCTCCATTATAACAGGACTAGAGGTCAAAAGTTGCCCCTTGAGAGCCCAATTCAAATATGGCCCATTATTGGTTATATATCAGAAAGCAGAGAATTGGCAAGAGATTGTATTTCTGGGTCAGGGTGGTACCTCAGGAGGAATTACTGCTTCTGCCAGCAATTTAATTAGGGAAGTGAGTGGCTGGGCTAAGTGACCATATGAGTCAGTGGCTTTGTTGTTATCTTATTAGTCCAGCTAAACAATTCAGTCCCTCCTGAGTCTGGTCATGCGAAGCTTCAGCAGCAAAACGTGCAGCTTTTTTCCAATTCTGCAATTAATGTTTGCAAAGACACAGAGCATAGGCTGATATAATATTACCTCACAGTAAGACAGGCCATCAGAGACTCTGAAATACCTTCAGACAACAATTTTGATTCAAAGACATTATTTTTTATGGTGCTTTATCATACCAGCCTTTACATCACTGTGAATATGAAAAAGATCAGATCATTTTGCCTGAATGGTCTAGCACTTTCATGACCCAGTGACCTAGCCTTAACCTAGAGTAATTGACAAGCATTATCATAAAATACTGTTCATCATTGTGATCACCATGAAATTGCTGTCATTTCTGTATTGAAACTTTGTAATAACTTGTAAAACTTTGCATATTGGGTGCACGGTTGGCTGAGCGGTAAGACACTCGCCTTTCACCTCTGCGACCCGGGTTCGACTCTCGTCCTGGGCAGCATGTGGAAAAAGTTCCTACCACTTTAACCGTGCACGGTGGTTTTCTCCGAGCTCTTCGGTTTCCTCCACTAGGCAAGGTAGGAAGTATACGCCAACATCTGCGCCATGGAGAGTGACTCGATAAGTCAATGCTTGACTTCTTTCACAATCCATGTAAAACAAATGTGTCTATACTTATACTTTTTATATTTTACTTTGCTTTTGACAATGTCAATGGTGCATGTCACCAGTAGGTGGCACCACAGGTGACATGTTGCAGATGGAGAGACCTGGAGGATAAACAAACTCTGCTTCATTCATTGGTTGAAAATGCCTCCTATTTCTGAGCCTAGTGACCACAAATATAATGCGGCTGCTCACTGCAGTGGTTGCATACAGAAGGTCCCGCTGCATACCATGTGAATGTACAGTAAAACCTGTCTTTAAAGACCTTCCCAAGAGATTATCAAATTTGGTCTCTCAAGACAGGGGACTTTCACAGCAAGTTTTAAATATAAGGTAAGAAGGTAATCTCTCAGGACTACTGTCACTCCGTGGAGTGGTCCATCAAGGCAGGGACATCATTTCTAATACTGAGCGCAGGTTATATGCATGATTGAAATCCCCAACAGGACTGGACTCTGCAGCTTAAAATAGGCGGGAGATTTACCCTGCCCTTTTCTTTTGCTTCCTTCCTTTTTTCTGTGATATATACATCATGCTTTGATGTTTTATGGCATATTTCTTCTATTTTGACTACAAATCTTCCATATGTAAGCTGAATTCAAAGAAAATATATTAAAAGCAGTATTTTCACCATAATTTAGATACAGTTATCAACAATTTCTTCAGTTTTGCATGAAAGATACGCTATTTTATCTAGAACCTTACTTTTGAGGTGCCCTATGTGGTCCCTACCTGCGTTAACAAGTTGCCTTTTTCAGATGGAACTGCCCTGCCCTTGTGAAAACCTGCAGAGACCACTGAGCAGTTTACGTGAAAAGTGGTGGTCCTTGGGACATTTGGCAGCAAGGTTTGCCAGGACCACCAAAGGTCCTCATTTGGTGGTCAAAGTGACCTACATCAACCAATCAAATTTTTCTTGGTATGTGTGGTAAAGTCTGAGGAAAATTCACCCAGACCAGCAACATTCTTCTGTTTGCTGGTCTGAATGTCCAGCAACTGTTAAAACATTTTCACGTTGACTACACCAAGTCTGATCAAACCGATCCTGCCTTTAGTGCACAAACAGCCAGAACAAGGACCTCAGCTTTTGTCTAATACATGTATTAGCCACATAACACACACAATCTGAAAATATTTAGTGCCAGCATTTGACCAATGACTTATCCCCTTGTCTGAGACAAGTGATGTTTAAATGTGGACTTGTACCTTACTTTGACTTGTCAAAATTCATAATGCTGTTTGGTGACAGTAACCCATCACATTGTCTTTTTGTTGCCCTTTTTGGACAAGTGGATTTTTTCCCCACTTTGTTTATGCCAGTACCAGCCCAATGCTACTACAACTTCAAAATGGCTAGTAAAAGTATTTGGTTGCCAGTATTTTCTCAAAAATCTTTGCTTTTATACAGAAATGCAACAGATTTTATGTCTGCATGTACATCTTCAAGAAAAATTAGAAGCTTGGCTACCAATTTTGTTATCCAAGCACTAGCCCAGTACCTCCATACATTAGTAAATGAGTTTTAGTATGAATGCAGCATGCATCTAGAAAAGCAAATCTGTCTGGGTGCTGTCAACATTTGAATGATTGAAACTGGGCATTCACCTAATAGGGCCTGTATTTTTCCGTTTCAAAATGAGTGTTTTTCCGTTTTGGGAAACTACAAATTCCGTTTCATTTCCGTTTCACTAATTCTAGGGCACGATTTTAGCACTGGTCAATAAAAAAGGAAAAACAGTTGATCTTATCGCCTCTGGAAAATGTTGATCCATCGACGAACGGCAAAGTGACTCCATATTGTTTACTATGTACGTTGACAGCCTCCACCTACAGATGGCGCTATTATCATTGTACCTCTGTTGCGCGTTATATCTATATGCCATGCAAATGAATGGATATGGTAGCAATGGGGTCTATAGCGCAGGTGCCCGGCCTGTCGTTAAATTTGCTCCACGTGGTATCGATAACGCCGCCGACTCGTCAAATTTGGATCCAAGTCCGTGTGTTTTGCTTTATGCGATGACATATGTGGTGATTTTGAATTATTTGAGAGGCAAAATTCACAAATTCCGCTTAATTTCCGTGGCATTTGCCGATTTCCGTTCCAAATCATAAATTCCGTTTGAGATCATAGATTCCGTGAATTCCGTCCGTTTTCCGCGATCGCGGAAAAGTACTGGCCCTAACCTAATGTGCATAAAACTTTTAAACTTTTTATTGCCACTAATTTGTCTACTTTTGAACATCATGAGAATTTTTTTTTAAATATGCTCTATTTCATTTGTAGGTCAGTCACCTTGCCAAGTTTTGGTGGTTTTCAGAACAATAAGTGTCTAATTTAAAGCTCCACACAAAATATGGGCATAACAAATTAATTAAGAACGAAGAAAGGAAGGAAAGAAAGAACAAAAGGCAGAACAAGACAAAGAAAGAAAGAAAGAAAAGGAGGAAGGAAGGAAAGAAAAAAGAAAGAAAGAAAGAAAGAAAGAAAGAAAGAAAGAAAGAAAGAAAGAAAGAAAGAAAGAAAGAAAGAAAGAAAGAAATAAAGAAAGAAAGAAAGAAAGAAAAACAAAATGTCTGGATTTGCACGTAGCTATAACAAGGTCCCATGTATCATAAGAGCATGCCATACAACAAAAATCGCCTGCTGTCAACAGAAGATATTCTGGGCCACTGGGACCACTCATACAAATTTCTTTCCTAATGCATACAAATTCTGCAACAAAGAAGCTGATGAAATGTGGTTTTTTTGAGCATTTTTTAATGTAATAATACCGGGCTTGTATTCCTGCCATCACTGAAAACAGCCCCGTTAGGAAATTATGGAATCAGCAGAGACGTATAAGCGTATTTCTCCCCATGGAGACGCTGGAGAGGTTCTGCTGGGTAAAATGCCGATATTTACATTGATGGGATACATGTTCATGTCAAGCTGGGTGGACACAAATGGCAATTTTGACCCTGAGAACCTAAGTAATCTTGAGACTTTTCACTTTGAGAACTGCAGTGACAGTAGTGTGTGCTATTTTGTGTTCTACATACATGTACCTGTATGCAGGGCGGAATGCATGTGCCTCGTATCATACTAATTCAGATTTATTAGTACCTTGACACGGACCCACAAAATACTGTCTGTAAATATTTGTTTGTGGGGTGCTGGTAGTTTAAATTATTTTTCTCAAACCCACTATTCACATTTCAGGTGGTCAGGGGTTATGGCTTTAATTTGGAGAAGGGGCAGGTTTTATTTACTTGGAAAAATTTGGTTGGACCAAACGTGAGCAGACTTACCACTGATGACCACTTCCAATATGGTCTGCTATGTTAACCCTTTCTCACTCAAATTGTCCAAAAGAGCCCATTAGTAAATTGTTATCTGCTGAAACATTTTAACTTTTAAAGTTCCTTGTCACAAGAAAATGTTTTTAGTGAGATTTGTATGTACATGTAAGGCCATTCATGATGGCACACCCTAAGTCAATAGCTTTGCTTGGCGTGGGTTGGGTGCAATACACCCTAGCTGCACCAAAGAAAGCTATTGCCTCAGTCTCACTCTGACCAGCAACAGGTTAAAACTCTGAATGTGTACAGTAGAACCTGTTGTATGTGACCACTGCAGTAAAAGACCACTTGCTGTTTGCCGCTACATTTCTGGGGTCACATATTTGAATTTTGGGCGGTAAATTTACCTGCTGTAAAAGACTAGCTGTTGTATGTGACCACTACTTCCTGGTACGGGGTGGCCACATACAGCAGGTACTGGTGTGCTGTAATACCAAGTCTTTTGTCGGCAAACAGTTACAACAATTTTATTTGATGATAAACTGAATCATATGAGACATTATCTATTACAATTTTTTCACACGGTAAATATTTTGTATGTTTCATTGGCCAAACTTCATTCTATATGTGGAATTCATTACAAATAGTACCATGACAAAAGAGGTGTTAGGTGTCCCCACTATACCCTACAGATAATACAGCTCCTTCAGTCTGTACAATGGCATCTTACTTTGGTTTTGCAAGCCATTCTTACCTTTCTTTATTGGAGAGTGGAGTCCTCATCATGCTGAACTCAGTGTGGACAGCCCCATACTCTCTACTCCCTACTCCCCACCCTCTCTTCCCCCCCCCCCCCAAAATATGGTGTCAATCCTGCCATAATCCAACGCTGCTTGTATAATGCCCAAGATGTCTCAGATGTGTTATACATGAGGTCACTGTGATAATGGCTGTATCATGGTGCCACATAAAGTGTCTCAGATGTGTGTGTACATGAGGTCACTGAGATAATGGCTGTATCATGGTGCCACATAAAGTGTCTCAGATGTGTGTGTACATGAGGTCACTGTGATAATGGCTGTATCATGGTGCCACATAAAGTGCCTCAGATGTGTGTGTACATGAGGTCACTGAGATAATGGCTGTATCATGGTGCCACATAAAGCGTCTCAGATGTGTGTGTACATGAGGTCACTGTGATAATGGCTGTATAATGGTGCCACATAAAGTGTCTCAGATGTGTGTGTACATGAGGTCACTGAGATAATAGCTGTATCATGGTGCCACATGTTGAGTGTGACTGTTATCATCCATTTTTTTTTTATTGTTCTAAAGGCCAAGGACTAGAGCAAAAGTAAATACTTTGAAACTGAGGAGCTGGAGTGATGTGGGTGTCTCTCTGGGCTCAATCATCAGAGTACTCTACCACTCAATTCTGCCTTTGTAACTCATGAACCCGCACTTTCTTGGGCCTTGGTCACAAACCATAATCTGATATCACCATGTGCAAGGCACAACCACAGGCCTGGCATTCAGAATAAGACAGACCGGGCCACCCAGCCACTGCACCCTTCGGTAATACAGTGAAACCTCACTATGCTAGTGCTATCCATCAGCCAAATAGCTAATGGCATACATACTGTGTACAGTGGTCTCTCCCTATACTGAGCAACTGGCTCTCCTTATCCAAACCTGCCAACCCCACAATTTCCAAAATAGTAATAGTTTTTGTGAAAAATAGTGATCAGTGATATTTTCATATTAATTATTCAAGAAAAGTTGTTCTTAAAAATCATAATGTTTTACTATTTTTATCAAATTTTATACTATTTCATGAAAATTTCACCTCAAAAATAGTAATTATTATTACTAAATAGTAAGACTTGGCAGGTCTGCTTATCCAGCTGGCTGTCTCCCTGTGTCACCATTGTAGCTACATACAGTACAGTGCTTCCTCTCTTTACTAAGCAACTAGCTCCCCTTATCCAGCTGACTGTCTCCCTATGTCACCACTGTAGCTACATGTATGTACAGTGATTGCTCTCTTTACTAAGCAACTAGCTCCCCTTATCCAGCTGGTTGTCTCCCTAGATATCACCACTGTAGCTACATACATGTACAGTGGTCTCTCTCTTAGTCAGCCATCTCAAGCGCCCCTCAAATGGGGTCCCATAAGAGGTGTAGCCCCTCTTGAGACAGACCATCAAATGAAAGCACCATCCTTTACTACACGGAGAAGTGGTCTCTGTATAGGGGGTGGCCTCTAGTCAGGGATGCCTTTTAAAAGGGGCAGCACTGTACATAGTCTGTTACGTGCAGGTTAAGTAACAGTCTATATGCTTGCTTGTTAACGCTTATTCCCTGGAACATGAAGCAGCAAACATGGCCAATTCATCACCCATTATGTACATGCTAATGTGATTAACCCCATTTGTCCAAAAATTGAGCAAATCTGCAGCTCTCTAATCACATTTTGGTCCCTTCCCCCAAGAATCCTAACATCAGATACATTCAGGTGAAACTGAAGATCTAACATTTCTTCTATTTCTGAACGTCACCTCCTGTGTGTATTGTCTGGGAAAGGCTGAGTCATAATTCCTCAATCAACTACAATGCTTGTGCTCAAACACACACAGGGGAGAATACAATGTAGTATGATATTTATATTCCTAGTACTTACTGAAATGTGCAACAATGTTGACAAATATCTGCTGTCATTTTAACCTTTTCATGCTCAAATTACCCAAAAATAGTACAGCTGTGACCTTCCATTCACTTAGATGCTTTCACTTTCATTTCATTTGAACAGAAAATATTTTTGCTGGATATTGTAGATCAGACGTATCCTGATAGTGTGCTCAGGATCAACAGCTTTCCTTGACATGAGCTGGGTCCACTGCTCTATCCACACCTCCCAAACTGACTCAGTTTTATTATTAGAGTAAACAATGATCTATATGGAAACAAAAAAGCTACATGTAACCATCCTAGTTAATTACACTATAAATTATGACACAAAATATCAACAGATATACAATGCAGATTAACAATATATGTTGCTCAAAAGAAGTCACTAAACCATTTCCTGCTTGGAACGAGACTGAGTCAACAGCTTACCTGGGTGCAAAGGCCCCTTGGAGCCATGCAAAGGAAAGTTGTTGACTCAAGGCAGGCGTTCTATGTCCAGACAGGCCCCATCTAAAAGTTTTACACAAACTGTTTTGACTGACTCAAGTTCTTTAGGTAATACCATCAATATTAAACTACCTGTCTGCAAGTCATGTCCTGGCTGACTAAAAATTTCCCTCCTGACCCCAGACTCGTCTTTTAATACTTCTACTGACCCATGCTTCTCATGCCACATTTAGGAACAAAACATCATTAACTCTTTATCAATATATTGAATTTAATGTCCTTTCCTTCATTGCCTAGTGACCTTGAAAAATAGGTCAAGGTCACACAACATATTATGATCACATTACTTATTATATGAAATCTTGCTTTTCTTCACAGAGGTTCACCGAGGGGAAAGCCTTCACTCGCAGCCGTTACAGGTTCATTTAAAAAAAATCTTGGTGTGTGTGTGTGCGGGGGGGAGGGTCCCCCATATTTAAACCTTGAAAATAAATATTATATTAAACATAATCTTGGAGAGGGTGTGGGGCATTTCCACCCATATTTACACCCTGAAAATAATTATCGCATCAAGATTTTCAGGGAGTGATGTTTTCTGAATTTAGTACAGGTCTTTTTTCATCAAATTCCTTGGTTTAATGTTATCAATTATGTTTAGATCTCCTGTGAAAACACATTTGTGGAATGGATCAACAAATTAGGAGCACTTGGTATTCGTTTAAAAGTCACACATATTATTTGTCAAAATAGCATTATCTGAAATATTCAGATGTGTACTTTTACAATTTAAAATTGATTGCCCAATATTCCTTCAGTATTTACCTCTTTCTGTGCCAATCATGTCTCAAGTTGATCTACTTAAGTCAGACAAACCTGAATTATCATTAGGATCCCAGATTCGTATTCCTTGTAAAAAAGACCTTTCATTCAAGTACCAGTATGTGTATAGTTCCAGAGAGAATACCCCAGGTCAACAGCTTTTCTCAGTGTGTATTGGGTGCATTGAGGCCAATGTGTGCCGAGAAAAGCTGTTGACTCAGTCCAAAATTTGGCACTGGAATGGTTAAAGGGCACTGAAAGGGTTGAAATAACAAGACGTTTATTGTAACAATTAGTAGAGATCATTTTTTTTACAAATGGAAATTTTATAATTCGTTGTATTTTAAGCTGGTCGACAAAAAGGCATGATTTACTGTTTGTCTGAAGTTATAAGGTTTATCTTGACAGGCCTTGACATTAAGGATTTCAGCCACTAGTCCCTGGGCTAGTGGCCAGCAAATTTTACTAGCCCCCACCAGAATTTTACTTGTCCCACTTTTGTCCTGAGGAATAGTTACTAGCCACACAACCTTTTGGACCGTGGACAAACTTCTGATGCAGTATCATAAATTGAAGAACTAAAATCTTAACAAATAAATGATGTAATTGCCAAAGCAAAATATACAAAGTAAACCATTTTATTACACAAATATCACAATGGGATGTGATTGCCATACATGACAAACCCGAAATCGTTCTCTTTTTACAAAAAAATGTATTAAATAAATCTCAGGAAATCCTGTTGAAAAAAGAAAAATCACATCTTTGATACTGTGGAATGTAAACCAACTAATAAGCTACAAAATGTGGGAAATTAATCGTAAGTTGACAAATTCAGTCATACACAATTGAGTGACTTTACATTGAGTCACCAAACAACTGGAAAAAACTGAACCAGGTACCCGATTGAAAAAATTGCACCAGTCCGATCGGGCTAGGCCTTATTAACATTTGCTAGCCCGAAAATTAAATTTACTAGCCCCAGACTATAGGGCTTGCCTTAATGTCAAGCCCTGCTTGACACAGTGATGTGTCCATGCAGATATACCATGGTTTAAAATAAGTTCTCAGAACTCTTGGAGCTGAGCACATGCACAATTCCTGGGAAACTACCTCTGCTATCAATGTAGCAAAACATATTTTGAGTGAACAAGTCCCAAAGGACTGAGCACTTAATTTTTTCATTATTTCAAGCATTTATTTAGGTTAGGTTCACCTAAAATAGACAATGGACAGAAAGGACCAGAGAAAAGTGTTCACTGATGACACGCTGCTGTATTGTAGTGTTGCCACAACTCCCGGATTACCTGGGAGACTCCCAGAATTTTATGCTGAAAATTCTTGAAAAATTGTAGATTTTTGGCAATTTTAGCCACCTTCCTGAATTTCATCAATATTTTCCTTCGATATTTTATATTTATTTATCAATCTCCCTGAGTTTTACTTTCCACCTCCCGGATTTTAAGCATGGCAGGTTGGCAACACTGGTATTTTGTTTTGACATGAGAGAAGTAGTAATTAATAATTGAACAATTCTTGGTTTATGTGGCATCAATTTCCGCATGATGCATGGAAGGACACTGTGTATGTTACAGGTACTTTTAGACCATAAAAGTGCCTGTCATATGACATTTGAAATTGTGAATATAAAGTAAAAATACAGGCACTCCAGCTCATCATTAATATGTTAACTCATTCCATACTATGGTCACAGGCCTTGGTCAGTAGTTCTGGCACTGCCTGGCAAGTCATGCTGCAGCTGCAGCATGACTTGCCAGGCAGTGCCAGAACCACTGACTTAAGACTATAGGCATGTTGGTACTTGAACGAAAGCTCTTTTCATGAAGAATTTAAATATGCAATTGTCGTCTTAAATCTAGGTAAATATATGGAAAAATCAGGGACTGGTATGGAATGAGTTAACCCAAGCAAAGCATAAAATAGAACTATACACAACAGGCAAAGGGACATTTATTATTTGTGATCCACCCTGAACATGTATGTTTTTACGGGCACATTAATGGAATGCAGAGAGGGCTTTTATGGCACCTATACGTTGTAACATACAGGCCAGAGAGGGGCATAAACAATATATGATCCCAGGTAGGCATAATATGGGTAATGCTGTATTGATTTTAGAAAACAAATTTATGCCACATCTTGTTCAACAAAGCAATTAGGGATAATGCCATGTTTTGTTTTGCGTGGCATTTAGCAATACATATAATCAGGTAATATCATGTTTTGAGGTGTTTTGTAGCAAATTAGGGATGTTGTCATACTTATTGTTTAGTCTAGAGACACTGCCTTCAATTATCATTTAAGAATTTTCCCTTTATCATGTTTTATCTAATTACAGTAATTAGGGATAATGTCATATTATGTCTTACATAGCAATTAAGAAATATTCATTTGTGGGGACAAGTGGGTGTTTTTTTTTGTGTGTGTGTGTGTGTTTGTCTTTTCCCCTTTTTTTGGCACTAACCAAGGATGTTTATTTAATCAGTTTATGTCTAGAAAGACTGACTTCAATTGCCACAATATATCCTGTTAATCATGTTAATCCACAAATTAAATTTCCAACCTACTTTTTTTAAATTGAGTTATCTCAAGCAGTGACACACAGTCTTCCCATTGAAACTCCCAGCCCACCCTGTGGGTAAAGGGGTCAGAGGTCAACTGTTGAGTAATTGTCATAATGAGGGTAGACTGACAGCCAATGGCACACACCCTCAGGAAACTTGTGCAATCCAGCAAAGATCAGCTCAAGATGTTACTGTTGTTGTTGCTGTTCAACCACATTGTTGGTCATGATATATACAGTAGAGCCTGCCCATGAGCCGCCTCTGCTTAGCGACAACCTGTGCTAAAGGACCAGTCTCAACATCCCCATTAGCATATTTCAGCTTCATTTTGCCTGCCTTAAGGGACAAACTATCAGAAAAGACCATTTTTCACAGGTCATGTGGGTGGTCCCTTAAGGCAGGTTCCACTGTACTTGTTTATGGTCCAGAAATTCCCTTTTAAGCAGAATAGTTCTAAATTTACTGTCATGATATATCAGCAAATGTAAAGCAGCTGAACAGGTGTCAAGCAAAGCAACATATTGCCACCTGCTTTAATGACCACTGTTCTGAGACTGTGCCTCTTTTCAACATTTCTCTAATAATTGACCTGTATTTAAAGACCACCTCCAATATAGTGACATGCTTAAACTGGTTCTAGGGGTGGTCTTTCATACCAGGTTCTGTCGTAATGAGGAAAACATATTTAACTCTTTCAGTGCCAATCACATCTTGAGTCAATCTACTTCAGTCAGACTAGTCTGAACTACCATTACCATCCGCGATTCGCATTCCTTGTAAAAAGACATTTCATTCAAGTACCAGCACGCCTATAGTTCCAGAGAAAAGCTGTTGACTCAGTCCAAAATTTGACACTTAGAGTTAATGCATTTCAAGCACAAATATGTCATGTCATCAGCACATTTTGCCTCACTGTATTAGCACATGTACATGTATGCTTCTTTCTTCAGTCTGCACTTTACAGTCCAAACTAGCCAATATAATGAAACTGGCATGCTTATATATGTGTGTGTATATATATATATATATATATACAGGGCTAGAAATAGGGCTTATCCGCTTGTCCGTACTAAGTGAAACTTGTGACGGACAAGTAAAGTTGCCAATGCACTTGTCCAAAATTTACATACAGTTCGATTAGAATAAGACTCCACTTAGTTGGCGGACAAGTGAAAATTTTTCCTTATTTCTAGCACTGATATATATATATATATATATATATATATATATATATATATATATATATATATATATATATATATATATTTATAAACTTTACTTAAACAGGTTGGCTAAGCACTTTTGCTAATCTCCTGTATGGCCCTCATAAGTCTGTATTTGCTTGTCAGCATGAACATGTTTAATCACAAAGTGCTCCGCCCCCTGGCTCCATGCGGCAAGCTGCAGCATACCATTATGTTTTATTTTCTACCTCACAAGAAAACACCCTTATTATGGGCAACATTTCTGGTGCACTTTGGATAGCTGCATGTACAGTAGCTCCCCCTCCCCCTCCCCCCCCCCCCATCATTGAACTGACAGAGAGGAGTGGTCTCTACCACTCATAAAGTATACAGGTTAACCTTTTCTTGCTCAAATCACCTTAAAGTACCTGGATGTACATTTTCCTCTGCCTTATCAAATTTCTTGAAACTAGAAAACATTTTTGCTGAGATTTGTATGAAAGATCATTCACCACAGCATGCCATAGGTCAATAGCTTTCCATTGCATGGGTTGGGTGCATCGCGGCCAACCTGCGGCAAGGAAAGCTATTGACTCAGTGGTACTCTGACCAGGAAAGGGTTAATTTTCTGGATTATTTAACTCTCTGGAAATGGAGCCTTCCATGACCCCCAGAGCGTGCACAGGAAAGCTACTGATTGAACACCTACATGTACACCTTCCACGACGTCAAACAATACTTAAACATCACTTACAACAAGAAAATTGACATTTTTTATGGTAAAAAAGTTGCATGCAAATAGATCCATATAAGGATATTAGAGCCCTCAATGTTCTGTTGTTGTTGTTGTTGTTGTTGTTGTTGTTTTCAATCTATGGGAGGCTGGAGCAGGGCTAGAATTATCCTGCACAGGTTGCATGTGACCTGGCCAGAATCACTCGCCCCATTCTAACATTTTGTCTTTGATATTCTAACAAAGGTACACATCTTGCAAAATCAGACCAGAAGCTCCCTCTGCGACACTTCAACTAAAAACTGCCCCTTGGAGATGTATAACAGCTGACTGAGAAGTCAGCTCAAATACCAAGCTGGGTAATCCCAGCCTGGCCTGTTGTCACAATTCTACCCAGGTTTCAAACACTTTTTACATTGTACACCATATATCCTTTCAAAATGATTGCCATTCATGTCTACATGACATGGACTTTCAGGTCAGATGTAACAAGGAAATGAAACTATGTGTGTAAAATATTTACAAGTCAATTGAATGAGCCAATGCATTTTAAATGTTATTTTGGTGACTTGAAGACTGGTAACAGGTGCTTGACATACACCCAGTGGCCACCATTGACATTCACCTTCACATGCACCCCACAGAGCCAGGTTAAACACAGCACCTCATCTTTGCATAATAGCTGTCAAGTCTGTGTGGAATATTAAGTAAGTTTCTGAAGCCACGTGTACTTAATTGACTTTTATCAAGGCCTTACACAAATTAAATTGCCTTCTTTGCATCTTGGCTGATGAATCTGTACATATTGCACATTAAAGGCTTTGTGGTATGAGTGCCGTAAGGTACATGTATGTATCAGGTGCTGCAAGTTTAAATGGTCAAATCAGTTTGTTAGATACCTAGGTGTGTGTCTGTATTTTGCACTGCCAAATTTTCAAAATCACACCCACTTTTCATGTGCATTTTCTGGACTTTATAAAAATTACAATGCACCATAAGGGAGATACACACCCTGCTTTAACATGTTTAACATTTGTACACTCTTTCAAATTTTGCACACCCGGTTTGTCCATTTCTGGCCCATACAATGGATCATATTTATAGCTACATGTATATACACTGTATGTCAATGGTTAATACTGCCAGGATGGAGGAAGTTCACTACTTAAACCTTTGCTCTTAAACCAGCTGGGGGTCAAACATGTCACCTGCTTTTAAAAGGCAAGGCCCAACCAACTTTGGATAATTTTGTTCCTTTTGCGATTTTGGGACATTTTGGTAGACATAATATATGTTGTCTATCAGAAGTCTAAATTTAGTAGTTCTAGCCCCCAATATAATCTGAAGAAATTAACAAAACACATTCAATGTTAACATAGTAGTCAATGGAGTGGGTTAACCTTTGAATCTTAATTACTGACATTGACAACAGGTATCTGCTCCAAAATGTCCGTTTCACCTGGATATTTCTCTGAAACAAATTCCTTGATTTTAAAGAAATAAGAACTGATTTACTCTAAAAATTCCCTAGTGCAAAAACATACTGATTTCCAAAGAAATGATCACTTCTCTTTTAACTCATTCCATACCAGTCCCTGATTTTTCCATTATATTTACCTAGATTTAAGACGACAATTGCATATTTAAATTTTTCATGAAAAGAGCTTTTGTTCAAGTACCAACATGCCTATAGTCTTAAGTCAGTGGTTCTGGCACTACCTGGCAAGTCATGCTGCAGTTGCCACAAGGGCAGCTGCAGCATTACTTGCCAGGCAGTGCCTGAACCACTGACCAAGGCCTGTGACCATAATATAGAATGTATAGGTTCAATATGTCAGGCATGCACCCTTCTGTGATATTTTGCCTAAAATAAAGTCACCTTTCCAGGTTGGACATTACCTTAAACATTTTTCTTTGATTGATATTTCATCAGAAATAAAAAACAAAACAAAAAGGAAAAAAAAAAACAAGCAAAAAAACAAAAACAAAAACAAAAACAATTTGCATGAGAACTTCATGTATACATGTGACCTACCATGATGCCCAGATTTACAGGTTTCCTTGACACAAGTTGGGCATTATGTATCTAACCTGTACCAAGGAAAGGTGTCGACTTTGTCATAAGTCACAGGGTAAAGGGTGTGGTCTTTGGCTGTTTTCTTCAAACAGTTCTTGTGAACATTCAAGAACACTCTTCTTTAAAAATCATAAAGTCTAGTCTCTTAACTCCTGCTATTTTGGAAACCAGCATGACAGTCAAGGCTATACATATGTGAATTGTTAATTCAGGTGTTATGGGGGATGAAGGGTCACATGGTACATGAATGAAAGAAACTGTGATCAAGTAGCATACTTCCTGCTGAATGCCATATACAGTGCTCCCTCTTTATAATGCTGACATTGGGGGCCACAGGGTATACCGTGTTATAGCAAAACCGCCTTATAACAGAAGGACTTTTAAAATGTAAGTAATGGGAAAACTATTTCAGCGGGAGCCATGGTACCGGGTGCCATGGTACCGACCGTGTTATATCAGAAACCGCCTTGTAATGAGGGGTGTTATAAAGAGGGAGCACTGTATGTATGATAAAGTGTGACTGGCCAGCAACTGCCCCAACAGTCACCCTCCCATACTCACAACATCTGGCCAAGTCAAAATAGGCTCTCTGCCCATATTTATTATCCTCATCATTTATAAGCCACTTTTCTTTTCTCAGCTTGGTTAATTAACCCTTTCTCTCAAAGTGCAAAAAATGGCTAGCTGTCAAAGGTCATCCGCTTCAGTGTTTTTGACTAATTTCAACAGCAATGAGAAAGGAGAAGCTGACTCAGCCTTAACCCTTTGCCACTCCAGTTACCCAAAGGCTGCCAGATATAGATTGTGATCTGGTATTTTCATAAATTAAAGTTCTAGTTAATAGAAAAGATTTCTGAGCCAGCACTGAGAATTGTAGACATGACTTTTCGTACTGGTTTGACCCAGGTCAACAGCTTTCCTCAGCTAAATTGCATCTAACTTGGGCCCAGGTAGGCTACATTGGCTCCACATCAAGGCAAGCCCTACTGCCTGGGGCAACCAGAATTTCAGTCAAGGGAACTGCAAATTTAAAGCTAAATATGAACATTTAACATACTGGTTGCCCCTATACTGAGCTAAAAAACTAGACACCGGTACCTTGAATGCAAAGCGTTGACTGAAGGGTCTGGCATTTGCTCAAATTAAGTCATGATGACACCAAAATCTAATCAGTTCATCTTGCCAGGTAAGATAAGCTTATTGCCAAATTTGAGCAAAATACATGTGTGGAAGCATTCTGTAGACATCACGGTAATGACAATGTGCACATCCAGACTGACGGAAATCCAGACAGACAGACAACCTGAAAACAAAAAGGGTCTCTCCACAGGGCAGACCCTTAATCATTCCTATCAAACTTTAATTAGACTAAGAGCATACTACATGGAGGCATTCTGGAGATATCAACAAGCCCTAATGAATATCTAATTAAGCTGCCATTTGCTCACATTAGGTCATGGTGATGCCAAAATCTAATCAGTTCATATTGTCATGTAAGATAATTAGACTGCAAAATGTGAACAAAATGCATAGAAGCATTCTGGAGATATCGCAGTAACAAGCCCTAAAAACATAATTAGGCTGCCATTTGTTCAAATTAGGTCATGGTGACACCAGAATCTAATCAGTTAATCTTGGTATGCTGGATAACACGGTAATGAGAATGTGCACATCCAGACAGATGGACAACCCTAAAACAGAAAGGCCCCCCACCCCCATGGAGCAGATCTTTAAAAAGATAACTAGGGGGCAAGCAGCCAAAAGCCTTAATGTAAACCCCCTTATCGTGACCAGGAAAGGGTTAATTGATGGGAAAGGGTTAACCCCAGGGCACTGAGTCAACAGCTTCCCCAGACAGGCACCTGGCACCAAGGAAAAGATACTGACTCATTGCATACCATTCCTGAGGAGAAGAGAAGCAGATGACATTTATAAGGCTAAACCATGCCTGGTAGTTCTTAATGGGAAAAAGTTGCATCCTAATATACCAGCATCAGATGCATCAGTCAGTGAGTGAGTAAGGAAGTTTATAAAACAGGGAGATTCTATCCTTGCTCTTCCCTGCCCAACACTCGATGTCCAAATTGCCTTTTGTCAAGTGTTTTGGTTTTATCACAGTGACGCAGAAAATCACAAACTGTTAAACTTTGAGCATCACCACATTGCATGAAACCTTCAGAGACTAATGTGCCATAGTTTCAGGGGCCTTTCTATTTTTCCCAATTTGAAGAAAAGGCCCCAAATTATTTTCCAATCCTCTGAAATTATCTAAAATCATGCAGGATTCCCAAAGACGTACAAAATTTCTTCCAATTTTTTATCCAAAAACTCCCTCTGCCCCAAATCCTGGATTAACCCCTGACCTTCCACATGCTGCTCAGAAAGTGGGCACCAGGCCCAAAAGTCTCCATTTCTGATGGGCCAACTTTCCTGTTTTTGCTGCTACATGTAAATAAAATCCAGTTTTCTACTTCAAAAACCATAAATTGTAGGTCAGTGCATAATAGGTTTAAGAATAAAAGATCAAACTACACGTTGATCAATTTTTGTCCTTCTCAGTGACCTTTAACATCTATTACGGCACAACTGATCATTATATGATGCACAGGCATGGATTGAAACACTTTTCTTCTAACCATGGACTGAAACTTTCTTTTCTAAAAATACACTGCTGATGTGTGCTGGACCCCTTTTCCACCTGAATTGATGTTAGGTAAGTGTAATATGTATGCGTGTGTGTGTGTGTTCTTTTTTCTCCCTTTTATTTTAATCATAAAATTTAATTCTTAATTGCAACATTGACAGACAGCAAACTAACTTGTATGTTATCTGTGAGCAGGTGTTCAGCAACATTAGTCATGGTGGGTGAACAGGTCACATTCATTAATTGTCCATAATTTGGATAATTATAGACCTATGCATGAAAATGTGATGTATGGCAGTAGAGTGAGACCTGTCTCTTGGGATCCCTTTGCCCTGGTCTGCCAGTCCACAGCCTAGTACTGCATCACTGATCAACATTAACAAGACTGTCTCCACCACACTCCAGGGCTCTCAATGCCCACATCTCCTGGTATAGGACTGCCTCCAAGACACTCCAGAGCTCTCAGTGTCCACATCTCTTGATACAGGACTGCCTCCAAGACACTCCAGGGCTCTTAGTGTCCACATCTCTTGACACAGGACTGCCTCCAGGGCTCCCAGTGCCCACATCTCCTGGTATAGGGCTGCCTCCAAGACACTCCAGGGCTCTCAATGCCCACATCTCCTGGCACAGGACTGCCTCCATGACACTCCAGGGCTCCCAGTGCCCACATCTCCTGGTATAGGGCTGCCTCCAAGACACTCCCGGGCTCTCCACGCCCACATCTCCTGGTACAGGACTGCCTCCATGACACTCCAGGGCTCCCAGTGCCCACATCTCCTGGTATCTAGGACATGTAAAGTTCCAAAGGACTTCTCCTGAGGTCAACAAAACCTTTGGCTTTTAAAAATGAGATTTGAATGGATGGACAAGTGACTTGGGAAGGTGGGTGGATGGGGGACAGCAAGTAAAATATCAGAACTTGCCTTGTGGACTATTGAAGGGAAAAAACAGTGAACCCTGTAGTTTTTGTACACACACAAAGAAAAGAGGAAAACCAATGAATGATTATATGTGTACCAGCCAAGGTGCCTAAGTAATTAATGTCTATGCATACATTTATTTCCAATGATAAATGTAATTAATTCTGTACATACCTAATTCACAAATATTGACTTAAAAACTCTGACAAATAGTGTTTACTTTCCCGCAATTTTTTTTTCTGAATTTTTTTGTATTACTGTGAAAATGAAATGTGAAGGATATATACTGTACTGTATGGTGATCAAAGAGTGAAGGCTCTGATGCCGCATGTAAGACAGATGAAATTAATAACGCAGGTATTTAATTGAGAAGCTCAGAAGTATGTATATTTACAATGGCACTGTATTTATCTGTTGGAGCAATGCAGTGCACATCATGAGCCTAGAATGATCTTGGTGACATTTCACTGAAAAATAAATGGCATGGCCAACTATGCTACATTTATAGGCAGATTGAGACATTTCAGAGAGCTACCCCTGGTACCCTAGTGGGTATTTAGGGTCTGAAAGGCCCCTGGGCAATCCCTATTTTTTAATATTTTTTTTTTCAATGTGACAATACAGTTTCTGAAGTGTAAAGAATATATCCATGGTGGGAGCAGATCAGGACTTAAAAAGTCTGAAGCCACCACTGGAAACAAGCCAAATTGGTGGAAAGTTTTACCCTAGTACTTTATTAATTCATTATAAAACAATTTAGCCTTTTGCAAATTTCTTGAGCCAAATTGAGGAATCAGCAGCATTTGGCTAATGGTACCTGCCCCCCCCCCCCCCCCCATTAACAACGAATTCCTGGTTATCAAGTAACATTTAAGTAAGGTATGTGTGCATCTTGTATGGGCCTTGTACTTCAGAAGGCATCCTGGAGGTTTCACTGTAGCCCTGCTTTTCAATTATGTTTATCAAAGAGCAAGGTGTCCTGGGGCAAAAAATCTGCAGCAATTAGGGCTGCACAGCTACTGAAGTGTCACGTGTGGAACTTTGGGCATCCCCCAAAATAGCCCATATTTATGACTGCATTATGTCATTTATGACTTCTATGAATATTAAACTCTGAAATCAACTCTGGGTCTGATCATCTGGTCTGCACATTTGGTAAACCATCATGCCCTATAAAACTTTCAATGAGTATACATGTATATGATAGTAACTTAGCAACTGTTGTCTTGTTATAAATGTTTTTTCCATTCATCCGGGGAATATTTTTACCCCAAAGTCATGTTTTGGTACGAAACATGAACGGGACAGGTGATCAATTACCCAGGGACATCAGTGGTGTTTTTGCCAAGTGTTAAAAGGTAAAGTCATGGACTTTTGCATGGTGTGTAACAAAGGTCAGACAATGAGCTTTCTGTTAAACTATTTTGGCAATGTGCATTCATGGGGCATAAATGAAAGGTAATTTCCCCCCTCTATATTCATAAAAACAGAGAATTATTGAAAATATTACATTCTTTGTGCTATGTACAGTACCTTGTACATCACAGATCATCACAGATCATCACAGAATTTAAACTAAACATTATGAAACAAGTTACAACAGACAACTAGAAAAGAAGATCTTCTACAAAGAAAATCTGTCTGAGTTCTTGCAAAGGAATGTGCTGCCTTGTTCATTCAAATTGACATTGGAAAAGCTATATATGAAAAAAAAAAAACAAAAAAAACATGAAATTTAAGGAAAAAACTCTTGGCATGAAAAAGAACTAGACATACCTTCAACGCAATGCACTGACTGAAGGGTCCGCCAGGAAAAAAAATGCTGCCATTTGCTCAAATTAGGTCATGGTGACAGCAAAATCTACTCAATTCATCTTGGCATGCTAGATAAGCATACTGCCAAATTTCAGCATAATACATTGGAGCATTCTGGTGATATATATTGTGGTAACGAGCCATTATCAGTTTTTTCATTGATCCCTAAATGAGGGTATATTACCCTTTCAAAGCCTGAAATGGCCTCTGAGAAAATTTTGAAGGGCCACAGGGTTTGTTTATTTACATGTGAAATTCGTGAAAATCCAGTTTTCTCCCCTGAATAAAATCCTGACAGAAACACTGCTAATGAGCATGTAATTAGGCTGCCATTTGCTCAAATTAGGTCAAGGTGACACCAAAACCTAATCAGTTCATCTTGCCAGGTAAGATAAGCATATAGCCAAATTTGGGCAAAATACACAGAGGCATTCTATAGATATCATGGTAACGAGAGTGTGCACATCCAGATGGACGGAAATCCAACAGACAACCCCAAAACACGAAGGTTGTCCCCATGGGGCAGACCCTTAAAAATTGCAGATGTAAAGGAAATGCCAAACAGAAAGAAAGATTTGTCCATGTAGTGAGAAACCCTAGCTAATTCTGGTAAACTTTTGCAACTATGATTCATTTCAAATCCCAGAGAGAGAGAGAGAGAGAGAGAGAGAGAGAGAGAGAGAGAGAGAGAGAGAGAGAGAGAGAGAGAGAGAGAGAGAGAGAGAGAGAGAGAGAGAGAGAGAGAGAGAGAGAGAGAGAGAGAGAGAGAGAGAGAGAGAGGAGAGAGAGAGAGAGAGAGAGAGAGAGGAGAGAGAGAGTATTTGAGCTTTTCTATATCTTGCATTCTCTTTTTGTTCAATTTGTAAAATGTTTTCGGTGCCCTGTGTGTTCCAACACACGCGATGTTCTGTTGGTTATCTTCGGTCTCTGTGGGTTTTTGTTCTGAGTCCGAGTTATATAAGCACCTTCGTGTGTGTTTTTGTCCTGTCTTTTTTGTCTTTGTTGCCTGTTGCGGCACTTATGTAAAGATACCCAATCAGTCATTCTAGGCCTTTTGATCACTGGAAGCTCACAGCAGACCACCCATGTGAACACGTATCGGTTGATACTTTATTGTGTTTGTTCTGGCCATGTATTCATGGAGGAATCTACCCGTCCACGGGCGTCCTTTCCTTTGCCGAATTCTGTTTGTCCAGGTCTGCTTGATGTGATTTTTCAGCTGAATCTACGTTTCCCAGGATATGGAGACATTTCTGCACTTGTCGTTTCTCTGTTGTGGGAATGAGTCCACGGAGTTGCACTTAATGTTCCTGTGAGTACATATTTTGCATTGTATTTTACACTGCCATTTTCTGTCATTTACAGAGAATTGCAGTTCAAGAGTTCTCTCCTGGCAATGATTCCATTGTAGTTGCCCTAAATATTCCTGTCAGTTGCTGTTATATAAGAAGTTTCACATAAAATGGCTTATAAATGATTAAAATGTTCCTTCATTGTTACATTGCAAAACCCCACAGATTTTTGTTTTTTTGTTTATTGAAGTAGCAAGTGTATTAATATTATTTTGCTGGTTCATGTACATTTAATTTATAGTCAAATTGTGTATGCCACGAAATATGTGACCGGTCCAGTATATCAAAATCTGGTTATTGTGGTCTATATAGGCATTAAGTTCATGCCAGATGGCGCTGTAGTACTTGGGTGTGGCACATGTGATTTAAATGTGATCTATAGCTTGAATGATGGTACCGTAGCTCATTTATTATGTGTGGCTTTGATATTTGGAAAAGTATAAAGTTACGTGAGCTGTTAAATATATCATGCAGCTTTCTAGTAAAATTATTAGAGATGACATGTAATTTGCCACATTGCTCCAAAGCATACGCATTCATGAAACATGTAACATGTGGTCATTGCTAGTTATAATTACGTGTTTCTATTGAATATTTAGAAGTAAATAGTTAACTTTTGTGCATGCCTGTCTTGTATTTAAGATGAAAGAAATTGCATTTACTGTTAAATTTGTCTTGCAGTAATGCAATGATTGCAGAAGATTACAGTAAAAGTTAGCCGCGGGGGGGGGGGGGGGGAGGGAGAACCATGTCATTTGTATGTACATGTATACAACAAAGGACCGCTATTCTATATCTTCAAACCCAGTCTTCAGGTTTTTTCTTGCCACATTGAGTGAATTACAATTCACATGGATCACTGCCGACACTACAACATGGACTGAGGACAAAATGGTCACCATATGGTTGCATAAAATTGGTATGTCTGACATGAGTGCAAACAACAAAACCTTGTGCTGTACATATACATGTAATTGACTGCTGCTGACAGATCACCAGATCACAGCCTGTTGTGGGTCTAATATATAACAAATACTCATGTATGTACAAGTCTACTAGTACTTTGCATTACACAATGTATAAACTTCACACACTGTTCTGAGATTCCAGTTTAAGTGGTATCTGAGCTTGGCTATGGACAAACTGATGATGGACAAACCAGAAATATGAAGTCAGAATGACACATCTAAGCATAATTAGTTTTGAAGATAGATATTCAACATTTATATTTTTCAAGTCCCACTAACACTGTAAAATTGCTTTATTTTCACGGTTTTTGTATTTTTGACATTTCACTGTAGTTTAAATTTCACTGTTTTGGACATAGTTCCAATTCAAACAATGTTAAAATACTATTTCACTGTGTTTTATTTTCACAGTTTTGTACCATCAGCAGAATAAGTGAAAATAAGAGTGAAAAATGTAAAATTAAAGCAATTTACAGTTGGTATAAATCTAAATTTGACAACTTTTGTTCATGGTTCACTAGATTTGCCAACAGCACAAACCTACAGGTATTGAAGTTGAAATGGCACCTCTACCTATAATGTCATGAGGATGACTATAATAGGTAGAGATTGTACAAAACTGTCACCATCTTCATAATAAAGCAAGACTTCAAGTACGGAAGCACATAATAATGACAAGTTTGGAGTTTCTGTACATTAATAGTTTTCAAATAAAATGTTGGACAATTTTACTGATAATGAGAGAAAGAATTTACAGCAAAACAGAATGTCTGTGTAGGCACAGAGACATAATTTTCTTCCATTCTATCACAAAGGAAATGCAGCCCATCTGCCCAGACTAATATGAAAGTTCACCTTAAGGTACCATCATGCTGGCTTACAACTAGGCCAAGGTCCTCACAACTGGCCCCCAGTGTTTAGAAACTGAACACCAACCAGCTGCAGGAAGTACATCACAGAAAGGGGGGGAGATGGAGACCGTCTATTTTTACTTGATCCATTTTATTTTTATACATCCAGGGCAGCGTGTTAATATCAGTAGCAGTTCATAAGCGTAAAATTGAGTGAGAGATTAGAAGCTTTACCTAGGAAATGAAATTGGCTGCAGTGATTAAGAGATTGAGGTGGGACAGGCAGACTCCTGGTGTGCCTCAGTGAGAGGTGCAGTGGCAGAGACCCCATAGCTAGCCTGTGCCATGACATAGTCTGGTAGCCTGAGTCACCTTGGAGTCATCCAGGCAGAATCCACAGCCACAACAAATGCAGGCTTTCAACAAAATTACTTCCAATTCACTTTTCTTGCAGATTCTGCCTGATGTGGCTCTCTGAACCACCTATCATTCCAATTGAAGAAGATCCAGTGTTACTTAAGGCAAGTCAGACTGGCCTTGATGAACACCACAACTCTTCGGCAGTCCACAGAAGGTTAACCTTCCAGGAAATTATGAAATTGTCAGGATTAACCCTTGGTGATGTCCTGCCATAATTTCTTTATTAAAGTACATGTACTGAGCAGTGAGCTGGACTTTAGCATTCAATACGTAGGTACATGTGTTAACAGCAACACTTTGTGACCAGCACCATAAGAAACAAAGATGATTATCACGAAAGCTTCACAGACAGATCTAAGCAGTCGCATGAAGGTCTACCATCTGTTGCACAGTTTTGCTGTGCATTTTTTCATCCTTCACATCACCGCTGTAAGACTTCGGTAAAATACTTTCAACACATGAGCTCTGCATGCTAGATCTCCGAGTAATATTGCCATTGATCACTTGCATACATCCCTATATTTTCCTGTCATATCTCATCAACTGTGGGGTACAGGATGTAGACCAGTTTCTGTGAGAGACAGCAAGTGCTTCAAGACCATTCTTTGAGGTTAACTTGTTTATATTGTCAAATTTACCTGCCTTTGAAGACCACTTGCTACTTAGTCCTGACCATTTTAACGGCAATATTACTGGTCTTACAGTGTTTCCGTTAGGAATATTTTAAGGGGGTGATAACAAGGGTCTAGGACCTGTATTTTTCCGTTTAAAAAAACTAGAAATTCCGTTTCACCAGCCAGAAATTGCCAAATTCCGTTTCAGTACTTCTCTTTATATGTAAAACACATTAAGGAGAAACAGCAAATTCCGTTTCAGAGGTGACAAAAATTCATTATTCCATTCCGTTTCCGTTAAAAACAGAAAAATACAGGCCCTACAAGAGAAAAGACTAGATTTTCAACAATTTTATATGTAAATAAACAACACTTGTGACCCTTCAGACTTTTCTAAGAGGGTATTTCAGGTTTTGAAAGGGTAATATACCCCCATTTGTGGGCTAACGGAAACACTGGTCTTAAATAGCTGGTACCACAGTAACAGAATCAGCACATTTTACCTGAAGTTTGTACAGCATGGAGGCAGGCCTCAGCTCATTATTAATATGTCAATTGATCGCATGTTGTAACGACTACAACTTGTCATAATACATGAAGGGGCACCCTTTGCATTGCCAATGCTTTCTCCTGCAGTCAAGTTTATGTGTGCACTTCTTTAAACATCCTGAGCAAAATTGCCACACAGTGTTACTTCAAATTGTATATTTTTAAAATTAGTTTCTTCTTATACACATTTATGAAAGTGTAACATTTACAGCCCATTTTTTTATTGAACATGTTTTACAGATACCTATCATCATATCACTCCTATTATACCAGATACATATATACCAATTATTATATCATTTCTATGCCAGATACTAATAATATTATCCCATTATACCAGATACCAGCTATCATATCATTTCTATTACACCAGATACCAATTATCATATCATTCCTATTATGCCAGATACCAATTATCATATCATTCCTATTATACTGGTAGAATAGCAATTATATATCATTCCTATTATACTAGATACCAATTATATATCATTCCTATTATACTAGATACCAATTATCATATCATTCCTATTATACTAGATACCAATTACCATATTTCTATTATACTTGATACTAGATACTAATTATCACATTACTCCTATTATACTAGATACCAATAATAATATCGTATCATTCCTGTTATACCAGATACCAATTATCATATCATTCATATTATGCCAGGTTACAATTATCATATCATTCGAATTTCCTATTATGGCCCCTAAGCACTTCGCAAATTTTCAGAATGTGAATTTCAAGTTCAGGCCTACATGTATGTTTGACTGTTACATGTATAGCTCTATTTATACATAAAAATAATGGTCTTACACTAAGAATATCTACATTATTTCAGCAGTTTCTGAATCATAAGATTAGTATAGGACACTGTACCAAGTACGCGCCACACAAAGGGATACCATACATGTCTCTGTTCCCTGGCATTTTGTGGAGAGTTGCCCAGTGTCGACCTTACACCAAAAACCGACTTTCTCAAACAAGGTCGTATTTGTGTTTATGCATGTATATGTTTGTAGTTTATCAGTGCCTGCATCAATTTCACATGGTCTCCTATAAGCTTCACCAGTAAACACACTTAATACATGCATTAGCAGCAAAAAAGTAATGTTTTCTCACATAATGCTGACCTGCGGTGTTTTCTAATTAAATCTGCCAGGGGACTAAGACTAGCCACTCATACGCTCACAGCTTCACTGACTTTTATTATTACATTTTCCCCACGGCACTGCATCTGTGTGATTAAATTCTGCTGCACACAAAACAGTTTTGTCAATAACTGCTAAATGGGCAATGCACACGTTAGTTACAGCATTCTGAAGCTGCCAGTTTCCTCTATTACTGCCCATGTCATCATATCATTTATGAATTTACCTCACTGCAAGGTCAGTAGTTCTTGTTAAATGTCATTAGGCTTATCACTATTGTTATTGCATTACTTGATTATGTTTTTTCTTTTTTTGTTGGTCTCTTTTTGTGTGTGTGTTTTCAGTTGAGTGCCTGTGTTACAGTTTTGTTTTCTGAATTCCTTTGCATAACATGAATGTTCCCACAGGACATTCTATCATTCATACCCATGAATACTTCTGTTAACAGAGGATGGTAAGACACTTGGGCAAGAAAGGGTCACAGTTGCTGGCAGAAAACCATGAAACTGTCCAGAAGGTATGAAAGTTGAAGCTGTGCTATCACACCACGCATACCATTCTGTCACTATGAAAGATGACAAGATGTCTTTGACCAGAAGGTCTCAAAGACAACATGTTGCCCTTTGCTCAGGTGCCGTGTATGTGTGGCTGAGATGTGCGCAGCCTCGGCTGACATTAACTTGACTGGCAGGCAATGGAACTGACTGTGCAAAGAAAATGTCAATTTTATCAAACCAAATGGCAGCGGTGAACTGATGCAACAGTATGAACAGAATCTTGCATGGCAAAGCAGTCGGGATTGTGTTGGTGACATGAGTTGGCACATTTTGCCTATTTTTGCAAGGCTTAACTCATTCCACACTGTGGTCACAGGCCTAGGTCAGTGGTTCTGGCACTTCCTGGCAAGTCATGCTGCAGCTGCCCTTGCGGCAGCTCCAGCATGACTTGCCAGGCAGTGCCAGAACCACTGACTTAAGACTATAGGCATGTTGGTACTTGAATGAAAGCTCTTTTCATGAAGAATTTAAAAGCGCAATTGGCATCTCAAATCTAGGTAAATATATGTAAATAACAGGGACTGGTATGGAATGAGTTAATATTAACTGAGCAAAGATTAAAAAATGTCATGAGTGTCACCAACCGGATCCTGTATGCCAGACACATATGATTCCTTTTTTTTTCTCACATGCCTTGAAAAAATTCACAGGACAAAATAACCCTGAAGCAAAGATTTCCAACTCGCTGTCACCATTTTCACTGGGCAAATTATGTTAAAAAAAAAACACTACACATCAGTCACATCAGTTCATTCGTGACTTCAGACTGCTTACAACCACTGTGTTTCACTGTAACAATCAACTTCATGCATATATTCCCAAATGTAATTAAATTTTCAGTGCCGATCATGTCTTAAGTTGATCTCCTTAAGTCAAACTAGTCTGAATTATCATTGGGATCCCAGATTCATATTCCTGGTAAAAAGACCATTCATTCAAGTACCAGTATGCTTATAGTTCCATGGCGAATATCCCAGGTCAACAACTTTTCTCGGTGGGCATTGCACCCAATGCTGGCCGAGAAAAGCTGTTCACTCAGTCTAAAATTTGGCACTGAAAGGGTTGATATATATAATGTAACAACTTTTATTTCCAAAGTTAAACAGTCACATGGAAAACAATTGACACACAGTTCTGCCTGTCCCAGGCAGGCTAGGGCTCCATTTTTATACTGCTGAAAAAAAGTCAAGTTTTAAAACTTTTCCTAACAAAATGTGCAGTTTATAGCACTTTTAAAAATGACAATGCTGAGTGTTACAATGGTCAACAATTATTAAAAACAGATAAAGATCAGATTAATACAATTTTCTTCCAAACATGCTGGCCTAAAAAGATTATATAGTGTATTCCAATTAGACTTGTTATTTTGTGGTTTTACATCCTACAATGCATTTACAATATATTTTCTTAAAATGTAACTTTGGAAAGATTTTTTTTTAAATATCACAATTTCTGTTAGTGACCAGTAACTCATTAGAATTTTAAAATTAAAATGATCACTTGAGTAATGCAGTACAAAAACAAAACAAAAACAAAAACAAAAAAAACCTGACCTTGGAGTGTTTATGAGGCAAATCAAATTGTTTTAACTCATTCCATACTATGAATAATGGTCATAGGCCTTGGTCAGTGGTTCTGGCACTGCCTGGCAAGTCATGCTGCAGGTGCCCTTGTGGCAGCTGCGGCATGACTTGCCAGACAGTGCCAGACCCACTGACTTAAGACTATATGCATATTGGTACTTGAACGAAAGCTCTTTTCATGACTAACTTAAATGTGCAATTGTCATCTGAAATCTATGTAAATATACAGAAAAATCAGGGACTGGTATGGAATGAATTATCCCATTCCTAGGATAAGATTCAATGGGTTGGCAGCATTGCAGCCACTCCACATCACAGAAAGCCAAATATAGACCTGGGGCATGTCATTGTGATTGATGTGCCCTATCTACAACTCTGGGTGAAAAATATTTTGTATGAACATGATAAGTAAACACTACATCAAACAACAGGCCACATCCACATGATTTTAGGCAATTCTGAGCAGAAAAGGGTCAGCTTTCATGAGCCATGTAGATAATATAAGGTCCGGAATCTGGTAACACACCCTGATTACAGTGGTCTACCAGTGTTATCTGTCTTTGCAACTGTCAATTACTTCACACATCACAATAAAGTGAAACCTGTCTTCACGGACCAGCACCAGGGAGGACCACATTGCGGTCTCTCCAGGCAAGTGGTCTATCCTACCATGACCCATGCAACACAAATTATTTTGGCAAAGGTGGCTTTTCACAGCAGGTGGCTCTCATTAAAGTGGTCTGTGGAGACAGAGTCCCACTGTAGCTACAGCCATGAACTGGGTAAAAATGATGGCAGAGAGCCATGCGACATACACAACCTGTAGCAACCTATAACACATTCTCTCCCACTGTCCTGTCACTCCACAAAGCCAACACACAAGTCTGGACATAGAATAGGATTGAAAGAACCGGGACCGCAGGTGCCATCAATTGGCCAATTAGCCAAACGCTAATGTTTCATTCATTTGGCTGAAGAAATGTGCAAGCAGTTATTTTATTTGAACATGAATTACAAAAGAATCAGGTCAAATTCTGTGGTGATCATTACTCTTTTTATTTCCAGATTTGGCAACAAATTTTGAAGGCCTCGACTTGTCCCTGACAGACCACTATGTACGCAACATCTGTTGACTTTTTTTTTTTTAAGCAATACATAAATAACAACAAGCAGGCTGTTCAGTCTGTATGCCAAGAAAGTCCTGTAGGTTTACCTAACTGGTTTCCAAATGACCACACCATGCAGACACACAAGCCCAGGGCCTGTCTTGAGGCCAGGACCTGTCTTGCTGTCTGTAGGCCTGCAGTGTGTACTTGATACCTGCTACATGTAGGGGCCATGGCTGCCAGGAGCCAACTGGCTCTGCACTTTGCAGACAAGTCAATTTCTTGGTCAATTTTATACCTGTGGTGAAAAACTACCTGCAAATGCTGGGCTGGTACTTGCCGTTACTCACTGTTATTCCATCACCTATGCAGGCTACAATAAACTGTGGGCATTTGCCTATTTTATATATTTACCATCTTTTAGCTAAATTGGCAGCAGAAATGTGTTTAATTTCTTAAGTTTTAATATTAAAATGAAATTACCTACTGGCTTCTATTTAATTACATATTTTAATCAGTTTTATCTTTGCCTTGCCAAACAAACCCTGCATTTTGGTAAAATACTTTAATCATTTTTGCCAAACTAACAACACAATTTTATAATTTCTGGTGTCAGCTGTGAAATGTACAAGTTTATTTTTAACCCTCCAGACACTACGCATTTTGTAACTCAATGTAATTAGAGCTAATATAGGGCCAGAAGGTTAAAGTACAAATACAGGTCTTTTTTTTTTTTTTTTTTGGTTACAAATTGTCAAATGTCAAAATAACCTGTCCCCCACAAGAAATTTCACTTTCAAACAGATTTGAGCTTCACTTTTAACTAATCTTACTTATGCTTCTGGGTGTCTAAATCATGGATGATGCAAGGGTTGGTAAGAAACATCAATAATACTTGAAGATACCAAAACACAATGATGCAGTATGAAGCTTCATGCCACATGGAATGTTGATAGAAATGCCAACTCATTCTGTGAGAGCTCTTTGCTCTGTGCTAGACTGCACTGAAGTCCAAGCGTAACTAGCTGGAGGAAAAACTGTGCCCAGTGCTGAGCTATGTTGCCACTTTATCTTGTCAATGGCACAAATGGTTGCTAATAGACCCAAGCTGGAGCTGTTCCAATCCATGTTAAGTCCATTGCTAGTTCCAAGCTAATGTAATTTTCAGTCTTTGTATTATCTTGTCTTGAAAACACGACTGCTTCAAGCTTGTACACTCGCTAAAGGTCAGGATGTTTGAAGCTAGCTATAAATCTTGCAGACTTCCTGACACTTTCACCGACACAAAGAGGCTGCTCCTATATGTCAATTTTCATCCATTTAACATGGTTGACAGGATATGATTAATATAATCAATATATTTATAATCATATACTGATCACAAATCAATAAAATATGTTTAGCACCTTTGCCATAGATTTGGGGCACTGCAACTGGACTACCACTTTCTTCATCACTTACACATAAGGCCCAAAAGAAACAATTTTGTGCTGGGTTACTTGTCTGGAAATTTGAAATTGACATTTCTACAGAAAAGTTAAAAATGTCTGCTTCATTTTCGAAGACACATCAAAAAGCTGATTAACAATACATCAATAATAAACTTAGTGGATTTTTTTTTTCTTTTTTGCCAAAGACGAACACATTTTGGTACAGTGCCTTTCCCGAGGGCAGATAATGTGAAAGTATCTTATTGGGTTAAAAATATACTGTTCATGCAAGGTAAGTGCTGGTAGTTTAGATTTTTTGTAATCTTTGTCCTAGGACCATTACACTGTAAGGCATAGGGACGTGCCTCCTTCCTTGACACAGAAATAAGCAGTCAGCATCTCAGCTGAGCATGCTCAGTAAGGCCTGTCTTCTACTTTTAGACAACTGATTTGTTGATAAATGTACAACTGTACAGTGGTTAATGTTAATACCATATCTACAAAGAAACCAATCAGTTTGACTGTGTCACTAAAAACCTCTCCATATATGGCAGTGAGGATAACACAAGAGAACATTTCATAATAAGCCAAGTCAGGATCTATGTACCACTCGCCACAGGAGAGATTCAGGTCAGAGGTCATTCAACATAAGAAAATACCTTTCCCCAGTCCATTAGTTTCAAGTTACTCTGCGAACCAGAAATTAAATGGGATCAGAGATTCTCGACATATGCCACCTCACCATACTTGACCTACTGACCTACTTTTTGTATACAACACATCCTTGAGCATATAACACAAATGTGTAGTATAAAGTTTCAGGATTCTAAGTCAAAAAACAACAGAGATAAAGTGTCATGGACGGATGCACATGTGTACATGTACACAGAAAAGTGTTTCCTGTATGCCCTGCCTCTGGTGGGGGAGGGGGGTATAATACAAGTTCTATTTTGTATGATTTTTCAGGACCAGTTCTTAAAAAATATTGAGGAATACAATACAATACATAAAAAAGAGACTACATGCCCTATTGATATTAATAAAACACTGGATAAGCTCTCAGTAAGCCAAGCTCTCACCGAGAAGTTCTTTCAACCACTAAAGTACATTAATTATGTTACATGAGACCTGTTTATATCTGATGACCTGTGGCCTGACTATCAGGAAATATCTCACTGAGCATATATATTCACTTGAGATGCTTGTTTGGCTTTAATGTGCCCTCCAATCCTATCGTTTGGCAATATTTTAGCAATTTGGTTGGGATATGAAGTTTCTACATGTATGTGTCTGGAAGCAACGAGGCTCCCAAAAGTTACACGAGTCATGATAGTGTCATCTCCTCACTACCATTGTGAAGCTATTTAAGTAAGATGTTTAATGTCCGTTTGACCTCAACATTTTTAAATCACAGTAGCCCCTCTTCTGGGAAACTATCCCTATATAACAGGTTAAAAAATAAAGCATGTGGTCTCTTAAAAGAGGGACGACTGTATGTCATAATACTTTCATTGTGTACTGCAGGGTTGTCCCTGAAGCTTTAGAGCTTAACAGCACCATAAATCTTTTACAAAATCCCATTTAAGCTTTCATGAATGCCATCAACCTTCAAAAGCTTCCCATAAAGCTATATTTTTGCCAAAAAATAAGGTAAAAAATGTGGTTTAGGGGTCCAAATTACCTTGCTGGCTCAGCTGGGCACAGACCAACTGCTCGACATACGTAAAAATGTAAAGATTTTTACTTTTCCCTGAGGAAAATCCTGAACTGTAATCTAAACATCAACAGCCGGCTTTTCCCAAATCTTAAAAGTTGAAAGGTGGTAAACATAACACTATCTTATTTTTCTTGTTTTAGGTAAAAAGTTCTATCACATAATGCTAAAAAATCATGTATTTTAATAACAAAAAAGGTGGAAGGTGGTAAAAAGATGAAAGGTGGTAAGGAAAAGGTGAAAGGTGGGCCATCTTTGAACTTATAATGTACGGAAAACCCTGAACAGGAAAAGGCCCATGGACACTGGGGATCAGAATTTTGCTACACATCTTGACAAGCAATAAGAACTGACAATTCAAAGGACACTTCAAAATGCATTCCATTTGAAGGCTTTTAGTAATGTTATCATTTGACGTACACCTACATGTAATCATCTTTACTTTTTTCCCCAATGAGACAGCTTTAACAAAATTAATGAAGAACTTAATCTGTCAACTTAATTTTGCAGTTGACAACAGGATGAATGCTGTAGAGCTGGAACTGTGTGTGCTTCCCCCCCCCCCCCCCCAACACACACACATACATATACATGCTTCTAAGTGTTCAGTTTTATTACAGTGACACTAATTCAATATATATATACATGAACAACCTTTGGCCTTCAGCATTTCAGTTACTGGGTGGTCCAAGGCCTTTATACAAGTTACACACTTACCTTTACTGGTTAGATTTATCAAAAGACTGACCTGACATGAACCTGTAACTCTAACTTCTACCTCACACTGCATGGAAACAATATATCTCTGAATGCTGGTGTAGCTGGGCCTGTGAAAATATGCTACTAATAGTGCTATTGAGCCGTTATTTATGTGAAGATGAATGGACCTTGCACCTATAGATCAAGTATGCACAGTACGTCTTACAAGGATAAGAGATATATATGGGATTTGGACTGTATACAATTGTGAGCAACAATGGTAACACAGAGTATTAGAAAAAACTTGTATACATGTAAGCTTTATACCACCACGAGGCGGCTCGATGAGCATTATCTATGTGAGTCTTGTCATGTGCTGTACCCATGTACATGTACCAACACAGCTTAATTGAAATGGGTATCATCAGGAAATCAGCTTATTTCAAATAGGTGTTGTCAGGAAATTGCACATAACACATGGCCTGCCACCTGACCAGCTGCACGTGTTGCAAAACAGGGAACAAGCCAAGTTGAAACACAAATACATGTATCCTGAAACCTGTGTAGAAAGACCTTGTTGCTGAGCAAAGGGACACGTCTAGGCCTTCAAATTTTGTAGCCAAATTGGGATATAAAACAGTTATCCCTGCAGAATTCGACCTAACTCTTATACAATTCACGTTAAAATAACTTTGCCATTTGTAAATTATTTTTCTTCAGCCAACTGCAAATGAGTGAAACATTAGTAGTTGTCTAATTGGCTAATGGCACCAGCGGTCTCTGTGAATGCCACCAAAAATAAGGCATGGCAAGCTGGTCATTTACGCCAGAAACCAAAGCAAGAACCTTTTAAAACAATTTTTGCACATTTTCTGTGCTTTAGCCAGTGACAACAAACAAGCAGGCTGTACTCAACGTATCACAGGTCCCACTCTGTTCTGGGGGATGAGAGAGTGTAAAACTTGGGAGTTTCCATTGCAATCCCAATTGACTTACATAGTAATCAATAGCAATACCTGTGTACACATTAACAGGTACCCAAATTGAAAAAGTCATTAAAACTTAAGGATCCAGAGTGTTAACACTTGGTGAACACTTTTGATTCATCCTCTCACAAGCTACATTTCCACTAAATTTCAGAACAGTTTGAGTGACAGTTTTGCAGAAGTCAAACACGGAAAAGCACACAAAAATTTGTTAAATAAAAAAGATAGAAAACTTGCAGTGCTACCTGTTAAATAAAAGGTCTCAATTTCAAAACAATTGACTAAGCAGTTTTGGAGAAGGTATTTTAAGATTTTGCCCAAAAAAAAAAAAAAAAAGTAAAAAAAATTTATAAAAAAATCTAAATATTATTGGAGCATAGCCATTTGAACAAAGTTGGTAGAGAGCCATCCAAGATACATCACCGCCAAGTTCAAAGTGAATCTGGTTGACGGTTTTGGAGAAATAAAAAATGTGAATTTCCATTGCAACCCCCATTAACTAGAAAGATAATCAATAGTAACTGGACTTCAACCAAGATTCAGAACAACCTGAGTTATGCTTTTGAAGAAATTGTAAATAGGAAAAACACACAAAAATTTGTTGAAAAAAAAAAGAAGAATTGCGATGCCACATGTTGAAAAATTTAAGGTCTGGGGGTTCCAAGAAGTGTTCCTATGCAATTTCAAAGCAATTGGCTGAGTGGTTTTGCAGAAGATTTTTGAAGGTTTTGCTACAAAATTGAACCAAAAAATTCATTAAAATTCTAAAAATCAATGGAGCATAACTATTTGAACAATCTTTGTAGAGACCTACCCAAGACACATTCCCTCAAAGGTTGAAGTGAATCTGGTTGACAGTTTTGGAGAAGTGAAATCTGTGAATTTCAATTGCTATCCCCAGTGATTTACATGGTAATCAACAGAGATGCTTGGCATTGCATGCATTGGTTGTACAGGCGCCAAACTGAAAAATTCATTCAAAATCAGGGATCCAGATTTTTACCACCTGCAAGACAAATTTGTTTACCATTCTCACAATCTACATTTCTAACAAGTTTCAGAACAATCCCGAGTGACAGTTTTGGAGAAGTCGAAAATACGGAAAACACAAAAAAATTATTCGTAACATTGATTGATGAAAAATTGCAGCACCACCTGTTGAACAAATTAAGGTCTATGGGTCCCCATAAGTGTTAAGGCTGTGAAATTTTCAAGCAATTGGCTGAGTGCTTTCTGCAAATTTTTTTTTTTTTCAGATGTTGCCAAAAAATGTACCAAAAAATGGATAAAAATATAACCCCAAAATCATTGGACATTGACCACTTGAACAAAATTGTCAGAGACACACATACGGTACACCTCCACAAAGTTTCAAGTGAGTCTGGCTGACAATTTTGAAGAAGTCGTAAATGTGAATTGTGGACAGACAGATGGAGGAGGGATGATGGACCATACTGTAACCTCAGCTGACTTGTCGGATGAGGTAAAACTAACTATGGCCTTTCTTCAGTCGCACATTCTGGTGGATGTGGCATGGAAGAATTATATACTCCTAACAACTAAAAGTAGGCCTAACAATTGTGTGACATTATAAATATACAAGTTTTTAAAAGGCCTACACATAAAATCCTGTTTTAATTTCCATGAAGCTCAAAAACTAGTTCAGAATTTTATTCTAAAATTGTTATAATCAATTTTAGCAACAGTTAGTTGCACACTCCTCTCATCTGTCCTATAATGCAATAAAGGAAGTGCATGGGACATGGTGGAACACATGGGGACCCAATAAGTGTATCTCCTTGGGTCTTCAGGGAAGGCAGTTTGCTCAAGGTCCACTATTGAAATCTATTAAATGCAAGCTTGTCATATGAATAGTATAAATACTTTATTCCTTTGCTTCTTTTCAAGATTCTGAGTGTTCATTGATTACACATATAACTGATGGACAAAACAGGAGTGAAGAAATGTCAGTAAATCACAAGAGTATGTATGGATCCTCCAGGACTCCCAGCTGGGACTCAACTATTGTCAAGCAGCTCTTTCCCCAAAGTGGTGCACACCTCTCACAGTGGGTGTGTTTGAGTGACCTCCCAGCTGCCTCTGGATTCTATGTTTATCATGTTTGCAGGTACTCCAGCTCTAGTACAACTTTTTATCCCTTTCCCCCCTTCTTGAAGTTGAACAGGAGACATTCATATTTAACTGCCATCCTGCTCATTTCCTGTGTTGCCAGGGCAACAGACTGATGCTTCCGCCATGATCAGGGCAGATTTGTATATATATACTATATAAACATCCATAAATAACACCTTTTCAACCAAAAGAGAGCTCATTTCTAATTAATTTAGGCATCCTTTATGTTTCAAATATATGTTAAAACATTTTCTTAAGATTATTCTGTGCTCGTGTTGTTCATTTTCTTGAAAAAGTACTTTTGACCATGCTAAATACATGGATCTATGCAGGTGGCTCCCTCTTTTGCTCAATAGGTTTCAGAGTAGCACCACATTTAAATATGAATATATCCTATTAAGACAGAGTCAACAAGTTTCCAAGGCATGGATTAGGTGCTAAGTGGCTAGCATGCCTTGAAAAGTTGTTGCCACATCACTGGGCATGCAATCTTGACAGGCCTCATCTACAAATTTTCTGAGTCAAATTGTTAATTTCATTAAGTACTGTGGAAATTAGTTGAAAACACGGAAATTGACATTTGACCACCCAGCCAGTTTCGGTCGTTTTATGGGAAAGAGGGTTAAACACATTAAATTCATGGTTCCCTATTTATGCTGAGCAAATCAACAATTGTGATTCACTCCTTCAAAATTCTGAATTTTGCAGAATACTGTCTTTTTTTAGAATTGTACAACTGTAGCAAGATCAGTATGGCAGCTTATTACGATATAATCTATCTTCTTTGTTGTAATAAAAACATACAAATAAACAATTTTTATCAAAACAATGTCAAACCTAAACCTCAAAGAAAAAAAAAAGAAGAATGGAGTATGGAAAACATAGGCCTATATGAGTTGTACAACTTTAGGAAATCAAATATACGGAAAGGCAAAAGGCCAACCTCATCAGTGTTTACATGCTGGTTATCAGTGTTTGGGGGGGCAAGAGTTAAGGTACCATTCTAGGGCAGCACAGCAGTGGGAGACCAAACACAGGGAGTAGATTTCCATGTTCAAGAGTTCTTGTTGTCAACTCTCATAGGCTGAAAAATTACTGAACAAGTACCATTTTAGACAAAAGACCAGGCAACTCCCATCAGCCTTGCTGAGGTAATCAATCAGCTTTCCCACAGGATCCGGCAAGTCACACCACATGAGAAAGCAGTCAACAGTGCCCAGTGTGAACAGACTACATTGGTATGAACAGCCGTCTGACTCAGCATTGTTGGAAATGAAAAAATACTTTGGGGAGGGAGGATCCGATAGGCTGCCATGGTCTACTTTAACCCTTCTGTCACTGGCAGTCTTTCTAATTCTTAATCTTGTGTTCTTTGAAACTGCCCAACAAATGGTCGACATACAGCCTGGTCTGTGAAGATATTGACAAGACCCCTGTTTGGTCCTGAGATTTCCTCTCCACAGCACAGTTCCCATGCCAGATTTTAACATTCCATGGACATTTGTGATGAACCAATCTGGGTAGCTTTAGAGACAGTTTTCACTGACAGAGAAGTGGTGCCAGGATGCCTTACAAGTTTGTCTTGAGTTACTTTACATTCAGTCTGGAGACACACTCAAAATGTGAAGACGAGCTTGCTACACTCTGAAGACACTTCAAACTGTCCATATCCAAACTAGGATCATACATGTATGTGCTGTTCCGACTTTGACCTGCAGTTTACAGACCATAATCTACCCAGGGATACTTTAAACAGTCTGTTGACACTGGAATTATTAACATTAAGTAGAAGTATTTCCAATTTTAAGCCCAGGATAATGCATCTTCAAAAGTACAGATGTACAGGCCTTATCTATAGGTAACAGATATCATTCAAACTTCTACCGATACATGACAGAATAAGTTGCAATTAGTACCTATGTACTCTCTATAAGCATTCAAACTTCTACCAATACACAACAGACGAAGTTGCAATTAACCCTTAAAGTGCTAATCATGGCTATAGTTGTTTCCTCATTACCGTTAAACATATACTGGTTTAAAGATTCAAATTCGTCATGAAGATACATTTCATTCAAACACCAGCAAGCCTAGTCTAAAGCAAAAAGTAGTCTTCATAAACAGCTTTGTTCGGGGCACTTTGCACGCATTGGGTGCAAAAGCGCTCCGAGAAAAGCTGTTGACTGTCTTAAATCAGCCCTTTAAGTTTAAGGGTTAATATCTATGTACTCTCTATGCGTATTTTAAACATTGCCAATGTGGCAAGTTTATCATTTTAAATCTTGTATTATGCCATCAAAACTTTCAGAGAGAAATGTCATAGCAACTTGACTAGTAATCAGTTGTTACAGTAAAGAAAGACTCAGTACTGTAGATGAGACCTATTAAGATAACATGCCAGAAATCAGCTGACTCAGCCTCACATTTGGTCTTGCTTTAAGGGGGATGAAAAAGTTCTCCTTTTCCAGTTGCACATAGTACTGTACATCTGTAGAACTTTTCATTACAAGTCTCATCAAGAAATCTACAAGGATCATTTAACTTTATCATCTTATTTGCATCAGTTTGCAGCAATCTTAGAGCTTTGCTTCCTTGACAAAAGCTGCGTAATTTTTTTAACATCTTAAAGTAATTCTGCAAAACTCTGTGACCATTTTGGGACGACCCTCTGCTCTAGTTGCTGTTTGTTTGCCTCTCTTGGAGACAGAGCAGCATCTGTTCATCCCTCAGTGTACACCTGGAAACCTCTACATTCACACACTAATTGACAACTCCCTCACTTCCTGCCTCCAACTTGGCTTCTGAACTCCCATCAATGGATCCTCATGTGTCAGGCCTACACAACACGCACAGCTGCCACCCGCCATGTTTCAAAAATAGTACTTTTGGGGAAAAACAGAAACACTAATAACATTCTGATTTATATTTTGAAGAAAACTTGGTCTTAAAAAAGGGGAGGTCTTCCTCTTTGATCAAATTTACACCATTCTGAGTAAAATTAGCCACAAGAGTTTTTAAAAACTGCCTTACTGGACAACTAAGGACTAGGATGTCTTGGCAGATCAGCATTAAGTGTATGGATGGATGATGTGCCCCATAAAGCCTGCAGCCTATATCTGATAAACCGCAACTAACAAATTTTGTCTGTTTTTGTTCACACTTCCTGGATACAGATGTTGACGGATAAAAGATGTTGACCTCTGATTAGACAGAATATAGTTCCTCTCAGCACCTTGCATCCAAATATAACAAATCTACCAGAGACATGAAAGCAGGAATTCTACCTTTCTCTGATACTCCAGGCTAGCTGGTTGGCCATAGGCTAATATTTATCACCTTTAAGCCAAATTAAGTGCAAAAATTTTAGATTTTAGATTTGTTTATATAATTTTGACCAAATGTACCCTACAGCATTAGATCTAATAAATACTTGGAACCTCTGTACCGCCATCATTTGTCATTGAGCAGTGCAAATAATGGATAGACTTTTGCTTTTTCATACATGGAAGAAAGCCTCACAGGAAATGTTTAAAAATTAAAATAATGGGAAACAGATGATTTGAAACTTCAAAACTTCAACATGATCCTCAGTTCAAATGAAACAATATATAACAGGAATGCCACTTTAACTAGCAACTAATTATTGACCATTGCACATCCGATTAAAATGAGTCATCATGGCATCTTATTCATGTATGAACTTTAATTTTTGAATGTCTTCACTATTAAATATAGGCAGTTCTCATATATAAAATAGTATGATGACTGTAGTTAATCAATTGAATGTTCAGCAACAACTAATACTAAAAGGGGTACTTAAAGGAAATAGACTTTTTGCCACCAAAACTTGTGTTAAAAAGTGAAAAAGTTGGGTGCCTGAAGGTCGTTGTAATGAGGTTTCATTGTATACATGTATCTATAGGTACTGCACATACTAGCGCAGAAACATGGATGTAAAAGTATTTGAAATCAACTAAGTTGAAAAAATGTATTGGCAAACTCTTTCCACCTATTTTAGCCCTGCCCTTAAAAAAATAGCTCTAGGGATCTTGAGGTCAGCCCGGTTGACATGGACATCATCTGTAAAACATGTAGGCCAATTGAAGTTATTATAACAGGTACATTATACAAAGACCATTCACAGCAAGGGACTTCATAAAACTTGGCACAGGCAGATGTATCAAAGAAATTTGTTTGACAAAAGTTATATGACCCAAGAAGGTCAAGGTCACAGGTCTATGTCACTTCATACAAATCACAGAGAATGACAAATCTGGTGAGCTTTTCACAGGTCTTCAAAGTGCATGCTCTCCACTTGAGTCAAGTTTGTTTGCTTACCTGTGACAAGTATAATGAACACTTGGTGCTATAAAAATTAATTCTGAATGTAAGATTATATTTATTTTTAAAACCTTTTTTCTTTCTGCGTCTCTGGTGGCTGAATTTCAAATACACGGGTGACACCTGGTGTTCTTGTCCAGCCAACCCAATTTTTATGCTGCTGTATTGTTACTTAGACACATTGTATCCTGTGGTCTGATGGATGCTCATGAAATTTAATTTGTAGGCCAGAGATAGTCTATTTCATTGTATCGGTACAAGCCACAAAATAACAGGATTCACATCTATCTAGCCATTTGCTAATCAATATCATGAAACTTGCTAGTCAAAATCAAGAATGGCCAGCCAATTTTATCCATTTGAATACATCACGACAAGTCATTTTGCACTAGTTTAAAGGGAACTGGTTAATAAAATTTGAAAATGTAGTTTGTCCCTTGGGGTATTTGGTTTTGTCCCAGCAGTTCGAGTCAGCAAGGGCCCTGTAAACTGCAGCGTTGAACACAGTACAATTTACCACTGACTTTTCGTTAAGTTTCTATCCTTCCACTTGCTTTGAAATCTTCCAAGTTACATGCTGGAACATGAAATAAACTTGTGTCGAGAGGTATCACACAAGGGTAGCACTAGCCATTGGCCAAACAGCCAGTGGCTAAAAAGATGTTATATAGCTAAAATATTTCTAACATAATAGCCAAACTGACTCAGGATATTTCATATGTACTTCTTTCAACTTCTCATCTACATGTAAAATATTCACGGTATTTTACTCAATTTTCAGAGAATTTATTAGCTATAATTTCAAAATGTAAATTGTGCTCATGATTTTGGTCAGATAATTTAAGCATTTTGCTATATAGAGGTTTATGTTGTTTTAGCCATACTGGCTAACATTGCAATATTTCTACTGCCAGCCCAATCAGAGCATCAAACAACATATCAAATGCCACTGCCACCAAACTGAGAATTCATGGGTCATTTGTAATAAAATCTCTTCTGGATTCACCTTAACAATTATGAAAAGAATATAATCCAAATCATTTGCTAATTCTTGACCAACACACTTTCAGTTCATCACCAGTCAGCTGTACTCATTTTCTTAAAAGGAAAATGTAGAAACTACCTTTTCGTCATGATGATCGAGTCAGAAGTGCATGTGGAACGCAAAGAAAATTCTCTGCATGCATGGAGGCATGGGAGGTTTATTCTCACTTGTGTTGAAACCATTATTTTGCATTTGTGATGGCCACGATCAAGATAAAGCACTTATTTTCCTCAATAATTTCCTCTTATTTTTTTACTTATTTTATCATTATCTTCTTTCTTTTTTTCTTTTTTTTTTTTTGATTGGCACAGAAGCTACACAGAAATGTAAACATCACTGCCAAGATACTTTGTGTTGATCACTTTGCATTAATCACAAAACTTTAAAATATCCCAGCACCTTCCAAGTCCTGAGTAAATATCACTGTAAGCACAATACACACCTGAGTAAAAATACCCAATAATGCGCTGTACATGTATATACAGTGAAACCTTCCCATACCGAACACCCTTGGGACCAGAAAAAAGTGTTCAGTATAGGGAGGTTTGATAGCATTGAAAGTATATATTTGGGACCGGGAAATGGTGTTCAATACAGAGGTGTTCGGTATATGGAGGTGTTCGGTTCCTGTTAGAGAGGTTTTACTGTATATGACCTCAAAACTGCTCAAAGCCCAGGTGGTTAAGGTGACCGAATAATGGCCACATTAGAGATGGTCCTTTCAAAAGAAGGACAATAACAAATGGAACTAGCAGACTTCATTCACTAGGAGTTGGCCTCAAATGAGGAAGGCCTCAGTCATGTACTTTTGCATCCCTCTCAAATATGATCAGAAATATTATTACAATATCATTGCCATGTGGTTAATTGTCATATCCCTTATATATACATGTACACATTTGCAGAATTTTACTTGCTGATGCTTGACAGTGATAGATGGTCTTGCTACGCAATCTGGCTTTTTAAATCACACATATCACATGAAGCACCTGAAAATGATAATTAAAATTTGTAAGAAAATACATGTATCTGGAATAACTGATGGGGGGGGGGGAGATGAACACTTCGGAGAAGATTCAATGTTGCGTGTTTTGGTTTAGCATGAACACACACATAGTGACATAGAATAACTGAACATTGACAACACAGGCCTACTTCACTGGGTTTTTCAATCAGCCAAATGATGTTCCAAGAACAAATTGACCATCACTAGTGAGCCCCCCCCCCCCCCCTTTTCCCTTTTCAAATCTTTGTGTTGTGCTTTGACTGCTACCAGTAAGCCATTAATTACCTAACTAACCAGTCAAAGGCTAATAAAAGTAAAATTTGATAACAGACTTTACCCATCTTTGAACCAATTAGTGACAAAATGGATTTTCAAGGCAAGAAAATTATTGTTATCAGTTCTATAATGACTTATCCACAAGACAAGTTTTTTTGACAGTCCACTTCTACTTGGATATAATGTGACTACCAGTTTCACTGTATTTGAACCTGATGGTCAGTACAGAGCTTCCCCTGAGCCCTACAGCTGTGGAATTCTGAGGCTTCATAAAAGAAACTAGGCTATTTGCCATGTTAGGAATCCTGTTGGTACTGTTTTAGAATTTTCTTGGGAAAACCCTGCCAGCCATAGTTCTGTTCCGGCTGCCATCCTCCTTTCCTGCTGCTGATTTTTTTTGCTTAAAAAAACCCCAGACAGGCACTGATTACATGTAAAGCTGTAAATATGCTCATGTTATAAAGGAATTCTTCTTTTCTTAAGCTCCAGCAATCATGTTGTTATAGATATGAGCCAAAGATGGGCCACACTGGAGTTTTGCTGACCAAAAGATGATCACATTATGGTCTTGGAAATCCAGCCAATTATGATCAGGGGAAATCTCTGATTCCTATCAAGTAAGTATGTTTGCTTTTCCACCTGCAATCAGAAGACCATGAATTCAATACCAATGAAACTTGAGATCTAACATGCTGCTCCATGCTGGCATAATGCATTCAATTCATGAAAAGAATGTATTGATTCAGTTGGACAGTAACTTTACTTCTGGGTAAAGGAAGGCTGCTTGGGGCTGGATGAAAATCTAGTTAGGAAGGAAAAATAGTTATTATCTGAGATATCTGAAAGCACTTTTGTACATTCTACACTGAGGGGAACTCATGATGAACTTTGTTCCAGCTGAGATGGGACAAACCAATCTGATCCCACTGTTTCTTAACCCCTTCCTTTTCACCATAATTTGATGAATCATGGGTTGACATTAAGGACCAGGGTTCCCCTTAGGATTTTACTCAGGGAGTCACAAGAAGGAAAGTTCTGGGGGAGAAAACCAGATTTTTACCCATTTTACATGTAAATAAACGAACTCTGTGACCCTTTAAATTTTTCTCAGAGGGCATTTCAGGCTTTGAAAGAGTAATATACCCTCATTTGGAGGCTAATGGAAACACTGATGACTACCCTATTGCCTGGGGCAAAGAAAAATTAAGATTCAGGCCAGTGAAAATTTAGAAGGCTATATTTACAGGGGGCTTGCCCAGATGTCTTCAACGTTTTGGCATGGGGCAAGTGATACAAAATCTTAATGCCAAGCTCTGTGAGTGCTCTGTCCTTGGTGTGGGTACTAGAACCAAAGAAATCTGTTGACCTGGGGCATGCTTTTTGGATGGTACATGCTATAGCCCACTTTTCACAGACTGCATACTTTACAAACTGCCCTTCCACAATTGTGGAATCTACAGTGAAACCTGTCTCAGAGGACACCATTGGTTCTGAGAAAAAGTGTCACTACAAGACGTCCATATTATCAAGGTGCAATTACTTTATGCTAGGTTAGTGCTAGCAGTAGCCAAAATAGCCAATGGCTACTAAAACTTCAAAATGGCTAGTAAAAGTAGCAAATGGCAAGTAAAATTTCCCAAAACTTGTTTATTTTCATGCAGAAATTTAACAGATTTCAAGTCTGTGTGGGTCTTTCCTGGAAAAATTGAAATTTTAGCTCCTAACTTTAAAATCCTAGCGCTAACCTAGTTGATGTGTCTATTCGGTTCTGAGAAAAATTGTCCCATATATTGCTGGTGTTCCTCTTATTGACGTGTCCCTTCTGACAGGTTACACTGTATTTCTGTACTAAATCTACCTGTAGTTTAAGGCCACAGACTACAGTTATAAATCCTTCTATTTTTCATATTAGCATTTTTCAGTCTAAAAAATCAGCATTTTGGTATTTTAAAATTCCGTGAACGGCATTTAACAGATAAAAATGTCAGAAAAATATGCACGGATTTTTGTCATACAATTCCCAGCTCGTTAATTTGTGATAATTGAAATACGAAACAACACCTGGATGTCAGCTTTATACAGGTGTATGAACTGTGCTCTTGCCAGGGTCACATCATTGTCCTTCCCCACCATAAAGTTCCCACCTGGCCTGGAAGACAGTGCACCTATATGACCACCAATGAAGCAACTCTGCGATGCAGCAAACCTGACTTAGCTAACTTTATTTAAACAGAAGCTACAGCATGCTGAAAACACAGTATTTTCACAATTACGGACTATCTCCGTTGGGATGCGCAACCAGCCAATCACAACTGTAGTCTGTAACCTAATAGACTTATCAAAATTTTTAAAACTTGTTTAACTGACGCCACAACTTGTTTCCTGCAAAAGATTTGCATTAACTTTACCAAACTTCAATATTAAAGAAAATATCAACTTTTTTGCAAGCAACCTTAAAATCTGAAAAATCAGTTTTTATGACACATAAAATAATTAATTAAAATTTTGAGGAAAATTATATAATTGCATCCAATCAAATCTTTTCTGTCCAATATGAATACAATACACAATGGGCTATGATGCAAACCCATAATCACTTGCCTGCATGTCCTGCCCTTACAATGAGAGATCAAATTACAATGCCCCACCCCTTAATTTTAACCCCAAATTTGAATATATTGCTAAAATTTTATGAATTTTTAGGTGAAATTGGTGAATTTTCTACTATTTATGGATAGATTCGTAACATTTATCTACAAAAAATATGACATCTATCACTGCTGAGGCATTAATGGCGGATGGGGGGAGTATCAGTTACACCAAGTCAGCATCTAATACCAGTCATTATGGCAGTATTTTCCTGATATAATCTGAATTACGGCAGACAATGGAACAGTTTCAGTGTTTAAACATTATTAGCCCATCAAAGTGCACAGTTTAAGACCAGTTGGTCACAGATTAGAGTCGCAGTATTCAACAAATTATGTTTTTTGGTACTAAAATTATGGAATTTTAACGCGCCCTTTGTTTGAACATTAGGAGGACAGTTGGGTGATCCAGCTTCCACAAACCAATAGTGCTATGCCTTTTTTTCTGCAGTAGACTGTACAAGTTGTGGTTTATTGACATGGTTTCTGGTGTATGTGCACATATTAGAAAGAAAATGACAAAAGTTTGTACAGTTACTCCAATATTATAAATGCATATTTGTATTCACAAGTGCTCTGATTTTAAATTTGATAAGCATCCAATTATCAATCCAATTATCAGGCGCAAGTGTTTTCAGGCAAGTGTTTAATGGAAGCTAACTTTTTTCCCCTTGTTTCACTTTCTGAAACTCTTATAATTATATGTGGTTGTATGTTGAAGTTCAAATGTTTTGCCACCTATGTACACTAGCTTGGTAAAAGTTATAAAATCTGCAGTTCATAAGTGCTGTCATCCATATTCATGTATATAAATTGATTCATTTATGTGAAAATAACATGCTGATGAACTCAACAGCTCAACAAAGTCAGCATGCCTGATTTTAAATGATTTACCCCAGTCAAATGACACACATGTATGACAAGCTTTTGTCTACCAAAAAAAAAATAATAATAAAAATAAAAGGGGGTGGGGTGGGTGGGTGGGTGGGGGGAGAAACAAAAACAAAAACAAAAAGCAAAGAAATTTACATTTTACCTAAGATTTGTACAGCTCTACTGACAGACAATGCGCATTTTTTTCTGGTATGGCCAAAATCACTTTGACATGATTTTGTATAAACAGCTCTGCATATGAATGGAGGCTATAGGCCTACAATGACAATGCCACAAAATTAAAAGTTTGAAACAGAGGGTCACTAAGTTTCATATCAATGGGATTAGCATAATTTATTCATATCATATTAGCATTGATAATTTCTCATACACACATATGATTACCTGTGTGGTACAAGTGAGGTATCGCTAAATACAAAGGGCTATGGAAGCTATCTATCTACCAAGCAGTCAGCAAAGGAGGCATAGCCTGTGCACTTGTTAAATGTCTTGCATCGAATCCTGTTATTATTTATGCAGTGTGGTTCCACTGATAGGTACAACATGTCTATGCACAATGATTTGTGACATAAATGTGATACTTCATGAATTTTTAGAAAATTAAGACTGTTAAACTTGATATTCACAGCCGATCTGTGGGTGTAAAACTTCTTTTCTCCTTTCATAAGCTGGCCTGAGGTACACAATACCATAGCCAGAACCATTTGCCTTGTGATCTACAGTCCCAGGACCATATCTTGCATACTCCATCCATGTAAAAGTTGTTAGGATCACTCAAAATTGTCCCGGCAGCTGTCAAAAAGTGCTGACTTCCCATTTTTAACTTGCTTGATGGACGATAATAGAATAACAACATGACCATGTGAGTCCCAATACATACAGAGTTAGCCCTAATAGGCCACAGACTACAGTTATAAATCCTTCTATTTTTCATATTAGCATTTTTCAGTCTAAAAAATCAGCATTTTGGTATTTTAAAATTCCGTGAACGGCATTTAACAGATAAAAATGTCAGAAAAATATGCACGGATTTTTGTCATACAATTCCCAGCTCATTAATTTGTGATAATTGAAATACGAAACAACACCTGGATGTCAGCTTTATACAGGTGTATGAACTGTGCTCTTGCCAGGGTCACATCATTGTCCTTCCCCACCATAAAGTTCCCACCTGGCCTGGAAGACAGTGCACCTATATGACCACCAATGAAGCAACTCTGCGATGCAGCAAACCTGACTTAGCTAACTTTATTTAAACAGAAGCTACAGCATGCTGAAAACACAGTATTTTCACAATTACGGACTATCTCCGTTGGGATGCGCAACCAGCCAATCACAACTGTAGTCTGTAACCTTAAGTCCACATTTAATGTGAAATGCTTTCTTTAAGCAGTCATAAACAGCAGACACTGTTGTGTATTTCTTATAGATAGTTGAAAATGCAGGTCTTGAAATTTAGAACATATAAATCTGGTGGCACTTTTTGCAAAAGGACAAAAATAATAATGATTAAATGATACAAGAAAACAATAGGGTTGGCATGGTGTTTTATGACTGATATTAGTCTGTCGCCACCAAATTGATCACAGGTTAATAATCTAAGTAAAATTTTTAAGTTTATCCCTAAAACATATCAATTGCAAGCATGATACATACATGTATACATGTAGTTCTTATAATTTAGAAACCCCGGCTAAATATATATGGATTTCACTGTTATTCTCATCTATTTTATGATCAATAGGTCTGTATGTTGTCCTGTTACCTTGAACATACTAGTCTAGGTCATTTTATGCCTGGACCAATGGCACTTTCATCAGATCAGTAAATTTAACAGTGCAAATCCTATTTTTTTATCCTATTAATGTATTTTCTACCCATATACAGTGAAACCTCATTATAACGACACTCAGATATCCGAAATATTTATTATATATAATGACACAAGTTTTGAATGGTGAAAGTTCATTTTCTTCTCTATTTGATTCATTTAAATCTGACACATTCAGTTATCTGACACATTTCAAAGGGGACAACTGGTGTCATTATAATATCATTTCACTCTACTATTTATTCCAAGAAGTATCACAGCTGGAGCCAACAGTGCTCTATGAGTCGTAGCGTTTTCACTTTTATCATGGTTAATATTCTTATTCTATGGGGCATGTATGTCCACAATTAAATGTCTGCCAAACATTGTGTAAGGCAAACATCATGGCTGTATGACCCCACTGAACCTGGTAAAACTGGGTCAAGGTTACCCATATTATTTAACACCTATGACATTTATTTCCTAGAAATTTGGTAACATTACATTTACCTTCATTACTCCTGGAAATATATGAAATATCTAAGGCTTCATCACAATTTTTCTCGTATTTTCCATCAGACTGTACAGATGGCACCACTACTTTCATACTAGTTCAATATTTTCCCCATAATATTGCAAATTCACATTTTTTATCCATAAAAAGATAACAGAAACTGCCATGTCAACAAGTTTTTGCACATGTTGACCAACATGGTAAAATGTAATCCTGTCCATGCCTCAACCACTGCAGAATTTACATCTCTCACAGAATATTTATGGGGTATCTAAAAAAAGGTGGGACCTATGATCTACATGTATCAAAGAGACTTGTAAGCAAGAGTTTCAAGGCAGACAGACAGATGAAGCGATGGACATGCAGTACACAGACATCTCAAAAACCTACTACCTACCCCCCTCCCCCAATCACAGAGGATGGCATAAAAAATTGCAGAGCTGTTTGGTTTACATCAATTGTGAAGGAAGGCAAGTATTGGCTTGAAATTATTATGTTTACATGTGCATATATTAAGACAGGCATTGATTTCCCAACAGACTTCCATGCTGACTCAGAATTCATCATTTAGTCAGTTGAACACAGCTTGCATTCCTGCTGTTACAGGAATATATTGTACTTCAAATGTTTCTACAAATGGGTTGAGTTAGTCAGAAATTTTAGAAGTATACTACTTGATTTTAACAAATTTTTTCTTTTTTTTTTTGTTTTTTTTATGCTGGGGCCCAGTTCCCATGACTCACAGCATGTATACAAGAGTACAGATGCCTACAGGTCTTTATGCAAGTAGTATTAAACAAATGTTTGAGGGAGGATCAAAGCATTCACTTTACATACAGTCTGCTCAACATCACTCAGCCACAGTACAAATCTCATTCAAGCATTTAGGCTATTGATCCACACACATATATATGTGTTACGATATAGAGGAATGGTTTATTCCTCCATGGATACCATAAGTATGTCAGCACTGTTTTTATCACCCAGCTTCTGCTTTTCTAATAGGCATCACAGCAGGACCACACACACATTTGATTCAGCCACCTACAGTGTACATACATTCTTGTACAAGAACATGGATGAAACCAATCTGACCCATTCATTCTGAAAATTACCCCCCAAAATGTCTTAATGTTAGATTCAAAGGTGGCAGACATTCAGATAAGAAACATGGACAAGGTTAGGCCTACGTGAATAAACCATCAACAGTCTTTCAACTTTCTCTCCTGACATCCTTGAAAATGCTACACTTAAGTGTTGGTTGGTCTGTTGACATGGATAACCCTGCATATATATATATATATATATATATATATATATATATATATATATATATATATATATATATATATATATATATATATACATACATATATATAGCATGCAGGGAGGATGTAGTTTCAAAGCAATGGGCCAAGTGATTTAGCAGAAGATTTCACGTGAATGATACAGCATCCCCACTAAGTTTGATGAGGACCAAGCCACTGACTTTTGAGAAGTTGCTAATGTGTATTCTTGATGCTCATGTATGTAATAATACCTGATGATTCTGTCCAGACACAAACCCATCCCATAAGTTCAGCTAACTAGCAAGTCTACTGGGCAAAAAAAAAAAAAAAAAAATGCATCAAATTTAAACTGCTGGTAGACCAGCATATTTGTGCCAAATAGTCTTTAAATATGTTTAATTACATGAATGATGTCAGTACAATTCCATGGCATTACACATAAGGGCATGACAAAATTAACCATTTGGCAGCATAAGACTGGGTCAGCAGCTCTCACAGGCACAGGTTGGGTGCTACAAAGTAAACTTGAGCCAATACAACCTGTGCCTGGCTTCCCACCAGGTAATACAGTATTTTCTACCAGCATTTTAAACTGGCACTGGAGATTACCTGTTTTTTGTGACCACATTTTTTGAGAAACTAAAAGCCTATTTTGTTAGTAATTTTCCCAAAAATTAAAGGCCGCCTGTCATACATGACCATTTTTGTGTGCCATTTTAGTAGTCTTAAACAGCAGGCACTACTGTAGTTCTCTTGTTTTTTGTTTTTTTTGTTTTGTTTTGTTTTTCTTTGCATATTGATCATTTGGGGGATATGCAGAGGTTCCAAAATTTTCTTGAGATCTTCCGATATTTAATTAATTTCTTTAAAGTTTCCAGACCTCCCAAATCTTGAGAAAAATACTCTGGAATTTATCCATTTTTTCTGTAAAAAAAGTTGACATTTGCATAAATTGTTTGTTTTGTCACAGTGTTTTGTGTTTTTGGCTGCTCACTGACTGTGGTTAATGGCATTTTAAATGCGTTTTCCTTTCTCTTTCTTATTGATTGATTTTGGGGATGTTAAACCACCAGAACGCACGTATATTTACAAAAATGTCTCGCGTAGGGAGGGGGCCATATCCCCTTTCTGAGCGCTCACTCCACCGTCCGCGCAATCTCCTACATTCCTACTGACAAATCAGGAACATCGCCTGAATTGGGAGAAAATAACTTGAAACCTCTGGATATGTTGGTTCCTAAACTGTCCCATGCAATAATAGACATATTTACATGAGCCATTTCTAACAGTTAAAAGCAAAGAACCCTGCTGATTTATCTAGAAAACTGCTGTACCAATGAAAAAGTTAGTTGATGTCGGGTAAGGTAGAGTGATTGGTGATAAGTCACTTCCACATTTATCATTCAAAATGTCTCATTTCAGCCCCCCCCCCCCCCAATAGATACATATTAATGCGACATTCCATCCAGGTAAGTCTGGACACTTTGAGTGGAAACTTGTTAATATCCATGAATAGTTATTTCTGTACATCCTGCACAACAAACTGATTACAGTCCAGGATCTTCCCTGGCCCTGCATTTACATGTAATTACTAACTACATTGATCATTGACCTACTTTATCATCATATTTGCATACAGAACTTTAGAGGGGGGTGGGGGGGCCCTCCACACCCTCAAACCCATAAGTTCTAAGAATCAAGGTTGAAAAATGTATGTGCACCCACGGGTTTTTACATCAACTGATATATATTATTTACACGAGTTTGGTTTCTCAAAGCATAAAGTATGCACTCTGACATTTAAAACAGTTTTTATACATAATGACAATAAGCATGATAAGATAGCAGGATCTACTGTTTGAATATTGTCCATCACACCATACAGATCTGTCAATACTGACGTCTGTCACACCAAGCATGTACAACAATGTCTTAGATGTTTCTTGAAACTGTGAAGCTCAGAGACACCCAGCACTGTCAGGACTATATATGCTCCTGCAATACACAATAGATAGAGCTCATGATACCCATACAGTATCCATTGGGCAGGTGAGCGCTAGCACCAGCCCAAATAGCCAAATGCTTCAAAAACTTCAAAATGGCTACTAAAACTTCCTTTAATTCTTTGTTTTGCTGTAGAAAATTAACAAATTCAAAGTCTGTGTAGGTCTTTCCAGGAAAAGGGAAATTTTGTCTATTAATTTCAAAATGTAGCACTAACCTAGAGTTGGCACTGTGTTGTCCAATGAGGTGGACAATTAGGGCTTATAAGCCTAATGCTTCATACTTTATTTGCATTCAATTCTATATATTTACATTCCCTTTATTGTTTAACATTCAAAGAATAGGAACTGTTGTTGTCCTCACCATCTCATGAAGACATCGTCTACACGTGAGTCTGCACGCGCCAGCTATGCAGCCCCTTCACAATTTTATACGCCAGTACATTGGGCACTACTTTTCTTTTCATTCATAAATCCTGTGCGCCCTCTCGCGGATACACACAAAGTTATGAATGCTGCTCTTGTTCTCAATCCCCGTGACCAAGAATCAACCGTTGTCCCACGTAGGCCTACCTGCACATCCACCGCATCCTCTTCTTCCATAGAAATATCACAAAGCCAGCAAACCAACCAGAATTTTAACGCAGGAATGATTTCCAACTCCACCTTTCAAAATTGTACCTTCAACATGATCGCGCCTCGTTAAACTGTTAAATCCTGTTCACTGCTCGCATCAGTCTGAGATGCATCCGCGGTGCGAGGTGCAAGTGCAATGGTGTTAATCTTGTATTCATTGTGTTATTCTGGGTATTTTATCCCAAAAAATAACTTACTTGTATACTTTTTCCCTAATGTGAACGAATCTTGTATTTTGTAAAGCTATCTGTTCAAATAAATGAACATTTACAAAGGGACTATTTTTCTTTCCTGTTAGTTGCTTTTGGGATAGACTGTTTGCCAGGTAACGGGGGCGTGGTTAGCGCTTATCTTTCTATTGATCACACCCCCCTTAAACCAAGGCAATTTATGTGGAAAAAACGTCCTTTGGCGATCGTGCATCACTTGTAATTATTATCAAAAATCGAAAAAATAGGAAAAAATGTAAATATAATAAATAAACTTCATTGTCATTGTTTTCATGAGCGTGTGAGGAAAACTTTATGGCTGGTATTTTTGGGATTTCCCAAAAATACCAGCCATAAAGTTTTCCTCACACGCTCATGAAAACAATGACAATCAAGTTTATTTATTAAATGACAGATGTAACTTTTTGCAGCACACACCACAAATAGTCTGACAGGTATATCCGACATTCAGGAATAATCTTGTCATCATGGAAAGAATATTTCTTCACAGTAAGTAATTTGGAGACATCTTATACTGTGTCAAATACCTTAGTAGCATCAATAAAAACTATAATAATATTGATATTTTGGGTGGTACAATTATTTTCACAACCTGAGTGCATGCACTCTGAACCATTGAATTATCAGTCTTAAAAACAAATTTCAATCCTAACTTACAAGACAGTTTGCTATGCAATTTTTTTGTTTTGTATCTTTGAAGCCTCCTTTTGTGATCTATTCCTTGACCATATACAGCTGTTAACCAATTGAAAACAACAACAACAAAATCATAGATGTATATCATGAAGTCTATGAACTTGGTGCATGTAGTGTTTGATCTGCTGTCATGCAAGCAGATGAATATTATTTTAAGTGAATGGACAGTAACTTGCTTATGTGACTATCTGTATAAGCTGAAAAGATGCACTAATTCAAAGAATCTGAAAAATGTTAATCTTCTGTTATTGTCAGGCATACAGACCAAGATGATGGTGATGATGATGATGATGATGAATGTAATAACAAAAAGTTCTCAGGCCTACATTTGACCCATTTTGGCAAAAAAAAATGCACAGGTCTCTTTCAACTGTGTGTCACACACGTGTCCTACACACAGTGGACCAGTGTGTACAACATAAAGCAGGGCCCCCAATAAGATGTTGAAATACTAGGAGACTGAAGAGGCAAGTTTTAGAGCCTTTATTTCTGTTATAAGTCCCTAGAATTCTTGGGTTATAGGGCTTTGGGGGACCCTATAAACTATGGGATACTAGCATTCGAGATCACATTTAAAGGTTGAATTACAGTGCACTTTTAACAGGAGGAACATGTCTAAAAGCAAAGTTTCATACATTGTATGTGTAGTGAAACAGCATTACCGGCCATTTTGTTTGATACCATACACTTTGTGCTTCCTTGAAGCATTCTGTAACTCTTGAAATTGAAATGACATTTGTAGCACAATAATCTGTATCGAATTACATTCCTGAAATGATAATGTGTATGTCATGGAATTGTATATCATGGAATGCATGCAGTCTTTTGTATCCAATAAAATGTACAACATATATAGTTAAAATGTTTTGGTCATGAAAACTTACAATGCTGAGAAAATCTTTTGGTTTCAACAAGACATATTTAGAGTATGAGCAAGTCCTTCCAACTTTGCTGAATATGTGAGATCTGTTTTGCTGATTGCATTGCATGCTGGGTAATAAAGTTAATTGTTTCAACCTGCACAACTTATGATTACTTGCATGTACATGCACAGCATAGTCTTAAATGTGATAATAGCAAACTGAAAAGCCTGTTGATGAAAAGTATATGAAAGCACTTTAAAGCATACATGTATGATTCTACATATTATTACATTCAAATTTCTTAAACAAACTTTATGTAACACAACAAAATATCAAATTATCCTATCTTTTTCCTGTTTATCTCTTAAGACAGACAGATAAGCTACATCCTTTTGCCAATTATAAAAATCACCCTAGGAAGTTCCACAGCATTGATATTTCAATCATTGACTGCAACTTTATGAAATGAACTGTGCTATTGCCTACAGGTCACAGGACCATAGTTTTTCGTTCAGTGTTTAACATGCTTGTAATATATACTATTTCTTTCCATTTTTGTCTGACTGTTCAAGCATTTATGGTCCCTTTGAAATTTGACCCAGAAGACATTTTGTATTTTGACTGGCCCATCATTTAGCTCTTTTGACTGACTGCTGGCTGCAAAAATTTTGGTTTTGACTGACTGCTGACAGAATTAAGCAGACCTGTATCCAGTCACCTCAGGGCATTAAACATTGTTTATCAGCCCGGCCAGACTTAGCCAATAAGACACACTTTCATAGGTTCTACCTTTTCCTTTTTTTAAATCAATGCAAAAATCCATGGTACTTACAATTCAACAGTTCTCATAATACATGTAAGTCAAGGCTGAACTTAGCCTGTACAAAATGGAAATTTTTTGCAGAGGCCATTACAATGATTGTTATTTGCCAGATGATGTTGGCAGCATGATCTAGAAATATAAAGCAGGAGGTAAACTTAACTACCATTGAAATAAAATAAATATGTCATCCCAGTAACACGTATCCAGGCCAACCTTTCAACAGTAGATTTTGTTCATCAAATTAGGCCAAAATATAGGCCTAATGATCCTGACAACGTGGATTGTTGAGTGTTTTATCATGATTCTGACTTGTCTTCAATTACCTGACAATCAAGTTGTTATACATGTATTACCCAATCAAAATTGCAACACAAGCTTACTATGTCAGGCCTACATCATGTAGGTGTATGTAACTTCACTGGCTGAATTCATAAGTCAGTGTGTATGTGAAAAGTACCACTCAGTTATTTTTTACTGATGTCGAAGTGATGAAAGATTCTCTGGACCAAAAGAAAATGCAAGCAAGTTATATGTTAAAGTGATCAGCCAAGTGACCAATAGGTGAAAAAACTATTCACAATCACACACACAGGAAGTCACATAAATTTTTCTTTTGAAATGCTTCCAGTCAAAATTTCCTGTTGCATAATTTAAGATTGCTCAACTGTTTGCGCAATTATCATAACAAAAGATCTGTACCTTTTCTTACCATTCTGTTCCAAACAAGCAAGGCCTGTTGCAAATACTCTAAATTGTCAGTGTTTGACACGCCTGTTGCAAATAATGGAATCTTTTAAAATGATTGTAAAATCTGGCCATTATAATGGACATATTTTACATCATTTGATGCCAAATTTGTGTCCACTTTACCTTTAGTTTTCAAGAATATCACAACCCTGACAATTCTATGTCCTGAAAATAGATGCTTTGTGGATTCAATCTCATGTGACAAAAGTATAGGCCTAATAAACTTATGGCTATGCAATTACATGTGTTCCTAAACTTGCGTCCTCTAATTGTGATGTTGTGTGTGCAATAGAATTTCAATGAAGTTGGCAGAGCAAAGGAAAGCACATAAATTTTGTCCTGTATAGAACTGAACTGAACATGGTACACAAGACTTGAAGCTTGAACTAAGTTGAAGGCGCTGTCAGTGTCATACCCAAGGGCAAGGGATGCAAAAAATAACATCCCAATTACGAATCGCAAACCAGTGGCTCAGCCATACAAGAGAAGAAAATAACATCGATGTCAGAGTACTGGTTAAAAAAAGGAAAAAAATGAAACATCTGATAGGAATTTTAAAAGAAACCAAACTCACGTATTTGGCGCACGTGAATCAACGTCAACTCAAAACCATGAATGACGGGAACTTACGACCAAATGATGACTGAATTCAGACGTCCCTCGGGCACCGAAGCTTGCAAAATGGCTGATATTATGTCGTCTGCGTGAACAGGTTCATGGCAAGTTTTATTTACTTTACAGTTTTATAAACACGGTAAACAACACAGTATACGATAAAATACATCCTAGTTCTTCTTCCTGTTCCCTTTTGGTGACCTGCCCGCCCGTCCCTACTCATTCACCCATTCAACCAAGCTACTCAAGTCTGGAGTCTGACATCTGAAAGAGACCCATTGAATACAACAAAAACATTGCCCCGTGATGGCTACTCACGCTTGAAACAGAGACAATCTACTCACTTGGTTTGTAGAAGTTAGCCACCTCGCTATCACTGGAAACATCACTGCCGCTCTCCGCCCCGCTCATTTTGTAAAATCCTTTATAAATGGTAATCCAGCAAGAAAATTTCCGCCAAACCAGACTGCATCTCACCCGTGTCAGCCATTTTCGGTGAGTCGGGCAAGTTCGGAACTTCGTCGGTCATATCCGTAAAGGGAAGTGTTGGAAATGTTCTTGATTTACTTGATTGGATAATATAAATAGCATATTTTCCCTTTTTCCGTGTTGATTTTGCCTGGTAAATATTAGAAATACCAAAATTAACGACAGGAAAATTATTGGGTCTCAACAATTTTACAAAAGCTTGTGAGAAGAATATTTTCTGCCAAGCGATGTCATTCGGTGCAGTCTTACTTCAACATGGCTACACTGGCAAGTCCGTCGCAACTGCTGCCACTCGGTAAGAACTATTGAGATTACACTTTTGACAATGCAGACAGAATTTCATGTAAGATTCGTCTCAAAACGTAGAGACCTGTGTTTGGCCCTGCGTCGTTTTCGAAAAATTACAACAGACATGCTTCGCACAGGGAAGCGTCAAAAGGTAGGGATCACAACACTTTTTTAAAAAAATGCAGTAGTTCAGATATGTTGTACCTAGAATGAAAAAGGATGATGGGAGAAAGCAAGTTATATGCTTTTTAGCTGGACTGCATCATGCATTATGCAATTCATGGGGGTACACAAAATCCATCTCTGGCATCAGTTTCCGCCCATTCTGGAACTGTGAAGAAAAATTGCCTTAATTACATAATTCTGTAAAAAAATTCTAAAATATAAGATAAAATATACATGTATGTACATATAAGACAGGTGCTACAGACAAATGAACAACTTTTGAGTGGTCTATAAAAACTTGCAAGTCGTCATTGTCAAGGTCTTCTTGAAGCTGAAAGATGTATATGGCATGATCCTCTGTATACTTGACATTAAACCAGGCTGGATATCCAGGCATCTATGTATCCAATAAAATTCATATTATTGCCTGCTTAGTAGACCCAGGACCAAGTATACTTGCACAGTCAGCCAAATATGGCAGGAGAGTCTGCCAATCAGGCAAAAGTTATGACTGAGTGAAATGTTTACATCATCAGGTCCATGTATAGTACAAGTATCTTGATCTCTATGCAGAAAACTGTGTTCTAATTTATAAAATGTCAAGCAAATATTCTGAACAGCACATTGCATCAATTTTTTTACGTATCCATTGTCCAATGAAATATCAATGAAGGTAATTTATATTTCATGCAGGCCATGGCTTGATACTTTACAATGAATAATTATGAAATACATGATGACAAGTTCTTTTAATGGATTTCACTCAGTTGAAAGAAAGTACATGTATTTTCTTTATCCTTCCCTTCAGAAAAAAATTATGTCTGTCACTCAATCAGCTACTGTTTGATAAAAAGTTTGATGTAACTGAATACAAATGGATTTCTTGTTATGATAGGTTTCTTGTTAACTCTTATAGAGCTGATATAGAGACTGAGTCAACAGCTTTCCTTGGAGCACTTCAGGCATAATGTGCCTGAAGTGCCCCAAGGAAAGCTGTTGACTTGGACCATATTCTTCTCTGGGAACATAGAGAATCATTATAGTGATTCAGTTTCATCAGCACTGCTTATGCAGTGATTGGCACTAAAAGAGTTAATCAACCCCAGTGCTCTACATGCAGCAAGGTATTGAGCACATCTGTAATGTCATTACTGGCAGTACAGCCTTCAGGAGGCAATTTGCGCAGTGATCTCTGGAAAATATATCATGTGGGATTATAAGAAAAGATATTCCATGAATTAGAAATTGCATTTTAAGAATGGTAAAAGCTGTAAAATGGAGCCAATGGCTGGACTATGGAAGGTTTAATAAATCATGTTACACAATATACCCCAGAACACAATAAACTTGTCATGAAAAGAATGCTGTTCAAGTGTTGGTTTATAAATTCCTAAAAAAGTGTGAGCAACATTCACTAGTAACAAGTTAAACATTGATCTATTGATATAATCTTGAACAATGAAGGAATAGTTCAAATGAAAAGATGGAAACATAATGATGTGTTACCCAGTATAAGGTTTTCATGCATTATTGGTGATCTTGGTTTGCCTGTACGGTCATTATACACAAAAGGACATAAATGATAGAGGTAAGTATAATAAATGTTCAGTTGAAAAGTATTATACATTAAATAGTCCTGAAAATATGATACAGACAGATGCTGCATGCGCTATTTTGTGCAACGTGAATGGAGGACACATGCAAACATATTAAGATTAGTATAAAACAGATATTTTTATGCTTATATACAAAAAATGAAAGTTATTTTGGCTGTTCAACCTGAAATAAAAACAAATAATATACACACAGAATTGTGTTATTTGTAATCATAGAGACAAATATGACTTATGGGAATGATTTTCTTCCTTGGAACCTGTTATGATTGTAAGTATTATAAATGACATGACATGATAAATGTATTAAAAAAGGTAAGTTTAAAACTTTATATATTTGATTGCATGCATAGAATATTGAATGGAACATGCAGTGTTGTCATTCATAAAATGAAAATGGAAAGCATCACTTGTATTCAGTACATAATACGTGTATATTATGGGACATGTAGTTTTATATCGTGAAACCTGAGAATGAGGTAATATTCACTGACCACTATCACAGGACATTATTTGTACAGACATGAGACTAGCTGGACTCTAAACAGATTGGAGCCCTGAAGAAACAGTAAGGGTTAGATATGTGTTCACCATGCATGTGAATCAAGTATCATAAGTTGCACGCAAATAAGTTAAATGAAAGTGATGTGTGATAATACCATTCCTGTTAGTTTGTTCTGTTCACTTGTCATTTGTGTTAGAACTTCCAACTGTAAATGTATCAGTCCTCAACTGATAATGTATCAGTCTTCAATGTGTGCTACCTGTGAGACAACTCTGCCAAGGTACCATGTTTCACCTGGAGTACCTTCACCTTCGTCAGCACGGTGGTCTGACAATAAGGGCAACACTTGATATCACAGTGGGTTAATAAGTACTCTGACAGTAATACTGCACAAGTATTAATCTACAGTAATTCAGTATTCCTCAAGTGAAATGCGTAGGTTTTCCTTAACATGATATGTCAAGGAATAACTGATTTTTTCCTTCTTTCTTTTGTCCTTCCTCCTTCGCAAATCATCATGAAACATTTAAGATATTTTAGTCATTTAAAAATTGTGGTAGTCAAATATTGGCTAGTGCTACAAACAGTCCCTGCATTAATACTCCAGTTGTCAACATTAAGAGATTTAGCCCACTTGCTCTGTAGGGCAAGTAACTCAGACTTACTTGCCATGTACTGTACAGGAATTTTACACTTTGAAACTTCTGTGGTGAAACTATATTAAGATGTCTACCATATATGTTATTATAAACATATCAAACTGATTTTAAATGAATTCTAGAATTACGGCACCTTAAATGCTACAATAGAGTCATCAACCATGTATACAAGTCAAATTTCCTTATTTCTTAACCACTCATATTATCAAAATGGTACTTGTCCTCATCAGGGCCAGTGCCCATGCAGAAAAACCCACTTGTCCAAGGCTGCTTTTTGCTTTCTTGGGGCAAGTGTTAATGTACAGCCCTGAAATATACAGTCACATAACGAACACTGAAAGTATGCCCTCCTCCGTGGCCACCCATCCCACATATATTCCCGCTTGTTCATCCCATTAATGTACCTCGGCGTCTGAAGAATTCAGTTCATCAACCAGAGATGGTGGACAACGGAAGTCTACCGCCCATGAATCCACAGATTCTTCCGATTGGTGGTTGTAATGCTCTATTTCTGAATGGAGACTATGTACAGAGATTGAGGTGAATTGTGATGGGCTGCAAAACGGACCAGGACAGGCCCACTGATGGCCTGCTGTATCATCACATTCACAAACTAGGACACTTTCAGTTTGTTCTTCAGACCTGAAATATGAGTCGGCTGCATTAAATTTGGTGGAAATATAAGGAGAACAAGGCAAGAAAATTATCTTTGGGGTCTACTTGTCCAGGGAGAAGTGCATGTCTCCATCTTTTGCATGCCAATTAAAAAAAAAAAAACTTGGCCCCCACTAGATTTTACGTGTCCTGGACAATAGGACATAAGAATTTTCTTGCGCTGCAGAGTGTTGTGCAGACAAAGTAATGAATGTTTGATTTTGTAGAAATCCTCTATGTGTTGCACAACATTTTCATTGATTCACTGAATTAAAAACTGAAATAAATATATGCTTTAAATAACCCCCCCCAAAAAAAAAAAGTGACCACTCACATCATACAAACAATGTGAAAGTCACCTATCTATTTATAAAAGGAGCTAGTATAATCCTGCATGTTCATTTGTAAGAATTTGCAATAACTACTTCAGGATATCAACTTGTCTTGTTGGCCTCCCTAAATAGAAAGAGAAGCCTAGCGTGACAATATATGCCTTTGAACAGTAGGTAAAGGTTATATTCCTGGCAAGTTTATCCTTAGTTGTATCAAAGTTTATTGTATGAGAGTTCTAGCTGAAATAACTACTGATTGATTGATTCTGCATTTCACACTCACAGAGAAACTATAATTATTCCTAATAGCTCTGTGTCATTGGGAATTAGGTGAAGGTTATATCTTTCTTCAATAATTAATGTAACCTTTATTGAGAACTCAAATGTTGTGTCATTGCTCAAAACATTTCAACAATTAATATATGTAAAAGCAAATGAGATGTGAAGCAATACAGGTTATTAACACTTTCAACACTGATTCAGTCAACATCTTTCCTCGGTGCACTTTGGTAGGTGTTACATGCAAAGTGGACCAAATAAGGATTTAAGCATAAGCTTGCTGGTACTTGAATGAAAAGTCTTTACTGAAGAATGCAAATTATTATACTATGTAACTGATATGAATAAACTGTATTTGACTATATGCACTACAAGCAATTAAAACCATTTAAGCATGACCAATAAAACAAGTGGACACAACTCATAAGAGAAACCCTGAATTTTATGGAATTCTGTTATAAATATGGTTTGGAGCAATGATAACATTATAGGTTTTCACAAAATTTTGATTTTACCACCCCTCCCCCCTAAAAAATCACAGCCTTTCCAAGGATTGAACAAGATACATAAAGATACCAAGGCAAAAAAATTACGTGTGTATCCCCTAACAGAACCAATTTTGGGGGCTAGGTAGACCTGTAGGCATGCATAATTGTTTTCTTTTTTTTTAATTTGGGTGGGTCGGTATGGTTCCTTTGTTAAATGTTCTACAATTTTGGGTAGTTAGATTTTTTTTTTTTTTTCTCAGAAATAAGTAAACAGGAGGTCCATAGGGGCTTTTAGAGATGGGTCGGTCAGGTTGGGGGAAACAAAAGAATTATTGGGGGGGGGGGGGGGGGGGGATGGGTAAGTTACATGTTTTATGTAGGCCAATTTTTTTCTCTCGTTTGTTTTCCAGTTGGTAGGACTTCCTAACTTGGCAAACATAGTAGAGCAATTAAAATGCTACAACTTTGCTGCAAACTTTTAAATTGAAATTGGAATGAAACTTTTATCTGTAACAGTTTGTGAAATATTAAAATATGTCAATTTTGAACTGCTGCTACTTGGCACAAATTAAAATGGTACAACTTCAATTGCTCTTTATTTGATTCACCAGGGGCACCAATCTATAAACTTACATTCGAAGAACCCTATCTTTAACAGTTTATAAGATATTGAAAACTGTTATTGTTTTGGTGCAACTTTGGTTTACTGTTCATTCCATTTCTATTTGCACAAACCCATATATTGATTGAAATTGGAATGACATCACAACCTGAAATGGTCTGAAGATACTCAAGATTTTCAAGTGGGCCTAAATTAGTAATTAATAGAAAAATATTTTCCAGTCTACTGGATTGTCTGGTGTGACAGACCTCTCTGTACATGTAAAATTTTGGGTTTGTCTATAATAATTTTGAAGACAAATCTTTTGAGGTTTTAATGGTCTCTATTTGGTCAATTTTGAAAATCATGACTATTCCAAACAAGATGCATAATTTTACAAGCTTACTGCTAGGCGAGTCACCATGCCAAGTTTCGTGGTTTTGGGAAGAAAAGTGTCAGAGAAGAGAAGAGAGAGAGAGAGAGAGAGAGAGAGAGAGAGAGAGAGAGAGAGAGAGAGAGAGAGAGAGAGAGAGAGAGAGAGAGAGAGAGAGAGAGACAAAGAAATTCTTATATATAGCTTAGATAAAAGGCATACCAATTTCTTTTGGACCCATTGTCAATTTACAATGGGAGGGGCGTGGCTATAGCCTACACATGCAAAGTACAGTGACTTCATATTGGGATGTTGCACCTCCGCTAAACCACTTTATTACATTCATTATCATCTTCAAACAGTTTGCTTCAGGATATTATTACACTTGTAGCATATAAAACTTCAAAGTGGGTGATAATAGAGGATTTCTGCACCACTGTGTCAATGCATGATGTTCTCTATCTTTGCGCGTGTTTGCGCGCACATGGGCCGGCCTGAAGTGTTGATTTCCTACCCCAAAAATATCTGAACTTTTCAATGGCACACCGCCCTAAAGCGCCCTAACAGGGTAAACACCTTTTTTAAACACTTTTTTAAACATGTCATAGCAAAATACGTATATTTGCGTCGGAGAACAGATACTTTCAGATTTTTTTTCACAGAACCACGGAGAAACATTCTCACCACGTGGGTCGAGGTGAAAAAGAGGCAAAAAATTACATTTTTTTAAAGTCATGTGACTTTCAAAAGCGATGTTATTTTGGGCAAGATGGCGGCGGTCATCGACAAAACTGCAAGATCGGTGGCCGAAAAGTAACCTCTACCGACGGTAAAATTAATTTATTGGCCCAAAAATGGTACAAAATAAAAGAATAGTATATGTTCTTTACACCGGTGAAATTAATTAGTGGGTAAACGCAAATCTTTATCACAAAACCAGCCATTTTCAAAACCGCTTTTACCATTGTGGCAGATACGGCCAACGCTATCGACGGATCTGTTGGGATCCCTACAAAAGGACCGTGCCACTCGTCTTTGCCCGGCCGCGCAAGGTAGCGTGCTTGTGCCGGGGCTTGGGCCAAGTTGGGAGACTGACGGTACCGTAGAAACATTTCAGATTCTGTTTTCACTGAGCCGCGAGAGCAGACAGTCTTTCTAAAACCACTCTTGACCTACAGTAGACTACATTGTGACTGTCTGTTGATTTCTCAAGTCCAGATGCGAAAACAAACAGTGACATTCAAAACAATGATTGAGTCATTGACAATGCCAATGAATATTCATCGGGACAGCATTGCACCACTGTCACTGGACTGAAAGGCTAAACTAAACACATTGGCATTGCCTTTGAGTATGTTTTTCACACGCGTTTCTTAACTCCCTGGAGACTGAGTCAACAGCTTTTGGAAGTTTTGCTCATTGCACTCTGTGCACAATGAACCATTGCTACTAGTGAAAACTATGGATAACAATATATAATGAGTATGTGTGTGTGTAACCCACACTACAACAGGACAACATGTGAAGCCATCTTTGTGACTTTAAAATGAGGAGCTCGCCATTGTGACAGACCTGGTCAATATTTCTACACAGTATCGGATGACTGTTAACAATTTTAAACTTATTTTATTTGCTGTGTGCATTTTACTAACCATGATCATCTTTAGACCGTTATGTTTCCTGTCATCCTTTTATATATGCATTATTTGGTGCTATTGTGATATGGACCTATATTCTATGTGTCTGAATGAAAGCATATCTTATCTGATTTTAAAATGCATCTTGTGAGCCTCTTGTCAGTCTTGGCTTAGGAGCAGGGATCTCATTTGTCTTTTGGATGATGGCAGGGCAGGTGCGTCACTCCCCTTCAGCTGTGTAGGCTGGCAGTTTGTTCCAAGTACAGACTACTGTGTTGGAGAAAAATTCTTACGAGCGTCTGTTTGATACTCCATTCTTCAATACAGCTTATTGTCTATTGTTGTATAAGGAGTTTATCCAGTTAAGGATTTTCAATTTGACCCCACCTGTTTTAATTTATAAAGGAGTCAGGTGGGGAATCATGTCAAAAGCTTTGGATAAAATCTAGGTAAACAATGTCCGTTTCACTAAGTCTGTTGTAGATATAACTTTGTCCAGTCATTCAGGCACTCAGCAAGTTGCATTATGCAGGACCAGTTTCTTTTTTGAAACTATGTTATGGCAACTGAAAATCTGATTGGCTTCAGTAATTTCAAGCAGGGAGCTACCAGGAGAGATAGTATCGTGGTAGCTCTATGCTTCAAGGAATTTTTCCAGTATAATGCATTCAAGCACAGGCAAACTGAAAAGTCTGAGTGCCTGTCTGTGCACCTGATCACCCAAGCGCGCGGGTGATCAGGCGCCCAGGCAGGCAAATAACGAGGGGAATTCAGTTTAGACAGATTAACGACAAGGGTTATTTTGTATTTATCAGCTACGGTCTTTTAAGAAAGAAAAAAGACCATTTATATCACTTGTAGCATTTTATTTCAGTACATAACATGGGACTTTGACACAGTAAATGTCGCGCGTATGAATATAAAATTTAAACAACAAAGAAAATCAGTCATCCACAGGCCTAATGGCGGATTTTTGTTGAACGGCTGTTGCTTCAGACAAAAATCTTGACGAAAAGGCACTTTTTAATTATTTCTGTATGGAATTAATTTGGTGGAGAGGAGAATTGGAAGGTCACGTAAATCGTAAAGATGTAAAAATCGACTGCACTGCGTGCAACTCACAGAGTGGTCGTTTTTACTGGTAACCATCAGTCCTGCATTTTGGCCCTAGTTTGCATCACAGAATCAAGTTTATTCTTACCCGTTGGCTGGGATTAATACCAAGGACCGTCAGGTTTTCGGCCATGATTTATGGCAAGGTAATCAGGCGAGTTTGGATATACCAAACTATGGAATTGATTCCTTCCATATTTGGAAAACTGTAGCTCTGATTTTACAAATATGGTAAACAGTAGTCCCACCCGTGGGATATGGTCAACAATTTCACATAGGCCATATCCCATGGGTTTTCAATGTAATATGGTACAAAGTAGGGGATAAGGAACACAGACATATATGGTTTTACCACAGCCATGAGGATATGTTAACTTTATCAAGCAAATGCATTTTAGGTACTGTTGAATGTTGACATGGTGAGTGGGATGCCTTGTGTATTACTATATACACACAAGGGAACGCACACAGCACACAGGCTTTTCAAGTCACCTGTGCATTCAAGTATTTTGAGTATTTGATTGCAGATAGTGGTCAGTAATTCTTGTCTGGTGTGCAGTCATCCTTCGTGTGCAAGGGAGATACATTTGTATCCTTCCAATCCTGTTTCATATTACCTGTTAGGATTGATCTGTTGAAAAGTTTAGATAGTGTGTGATCCAAATTGGGCATTGTTTGAGGATGTTTACCCTCAGTCCATCAGGACAGTTGGCTGTTTCTGTTAATGTTCTTCACTCCATGACCAAGTTCATTTACATCTCACCCAGCAGATATGTGTTCAGGGAAGGTATAAGGAGGAACAGCTCAATGCCAAGTAATATATTGATGTGTAACAGAGAGTGGAGAACATATTACTTATATATCCTTGCAACTCATTTTTAAAGTATCTGTACTAAATAGTTAAAATTTTAGGTAAAACAAATTAGAGACCTTTAAAATATTTAGCTTTTTTAAATAGTGATTCCAGGTGTGCATTGTCTGATGCACAGCATATTTGGCAAACAGCAGTCTTTTGCAGTGCAAAAACACAATCAGAGGAAAACCCCAGGAAAGAGGTGAAAATTTATATGAGGCAGGAAAACAGAATTGTACATGAAGAAAAGTGTCTTGGTGGGTAAAAATTGTGAAGTCATTTAAGAATTTCAACAGTTCCAGCAAATTTTATTATCTACTTTGTTTTACAAAGTGGTCATGCATGTGAATATCAAGATTTGCTGTAATTGAATACTGGAACTCTGAAACAGTTATGCATATTATGGTCAAATTAGCAAATTACTTTATTTTCAGAGCTGGTTGACAAATGTATTGGATCCAGGATTCACATTATTATGAAGAATGACAAGGAGATAGTGGGAACATTGCTGGGGTTTGATGACTATGTCAGTATCCTTTGTGGAAAGTGAACAAATCTTATTGCTGTAATCTTAAAAACTAGCCTTGATTACATGATGGTATATAGGATGAACGATTTATCAATCAATGTCAAGATGTAGGATGCAATTTAAAAAGACACAGTGCAAATTTTTTATGTTCACTTTGAATCAGAGTTTTGAGAATAAGGTAATTGAGAAATGGGAAATGTAAGTGTACATTCCTAATTATGTTCAGCTCATCAGTCACCTTTAACACATAAAACAAATGTTTCCTGCTGTTTAGAATTTTATGAATGTTGTTCGTGTATCTTTAAGATGGCAATATGTTCATAATATTAACAGATTAATGGTTACAGCTGGGTAATTTTGTGGAGAAAATAAAAAAAAAAGTATGGTGCCTCTGACAGTGGTTCGTGTCCTGGCTGCTACTTCCTTAACAGATTTCTTTAAGATATGGTGCTGGAGGATGTAACAGAATTGTAAGTATTTCATGATAACATACATCTTGACAAGCATACTGACCACATGCATCAATAGTATTGTGGATTAACAATGGGTTTGGCCTTGGAACAGAGTACATGAAATGTGTCTTGTTCGGAGCACTTTAGATAAGAAAAGTAACATAATGTACATGTACTTGGAAGGACTTCACAACTTTATACAGTTAGTCGCATAATAATTTTTGAGCTGGATAATTAACACTCCTTCCCAGTTTTGCACCAGGGATTTTATTTTGGTAGCCAATTTGTCTAAGATGACTTAAATCTTGAAGTCAGACTTAAATCTCATTGGCTGAATCTCATTGGCTAAAGTCAGCTCACATCTTTACAAGCATTTAATATTGATTCAAATCTAGAAGGGCTGTCTGCTAAGACTGATACATATCAGTCTCAGCAGTGAGTCCTTGTTGGTTCAGGTTGTTCATATACAGTGTCTGGGCTGTAATTCCTTCACTATTTAACTTACTTTCATGAGACTTGACACACACACATATATCTTGACCAAAAGGTGTGTCATGAAACAAAAGTAGGTCACTAGGTCAAGTATTCAGTCCTCTGCTATTCATTACCCAGGTTATCATTGGATTGCTTATAATTCTTTTGGTTAGGTGCACTAGCAAATTTGGGTGGGTGGTGGTCTGTCATGGGCAAGGTCTGGAGTGCAATGGTGTTGCTTTTAAGGATTTTGATTGCATAAGGTAATGAAGAACAGGTAGCGTAAGTGGGCCACTGAACTTGTCAAGTGGACTCTGTAGCTCAGATGTCATTCTGCAATGGTCATAGGGCTTGTATTTTTCTGTTTTTAACGGAAACAGAACGGAATAATGAATTTTTGTCACCTCTGAAACAGAATTTGCTGTTTTGCCTTAATGTGTTTTACATACAAAGAGAACTACTGCAACGGAATTTGGAAATTTCCAGCTGGTGAAACAGAATTTCTAGTTTTTTGAAACAGAAAAATACAGGCCCTATGGTCATGTGACAGTTAGTAGCCTTTCTTTCATCTCTGTTTGTGACCCAGGTCTGCCAACCAACAGTTGGTTGAGGTTTTAGTTGTGGCCCACTTCTTTAGCTGATAAAGAGATTGTGTATCCTAGCCGGCATACATACAATTAACACATAATTAGCGACATGGTGGTAGCAGCAATGTTCATTGCCTTCAGATGTTCTTGCACTGTATTATTTCAGTGAAAGCACACCAGAGGGCAGGAGAGTCACAAAGTTGGACCATATTTTGCTGAATGGAAACAACATTACCATGGTGAGCTGAACTTCATGCACCACTTTATATACAACCCTATCTAAACACTCACTGAGATGTTATTTTTTAAACCAAAATATCTTTACCTGTTGTATGAATGCCCTAGAATGTCAGTGATAGAACTACAATGACAGATCTGAAAATCATTTAAATATTCCTGTGTGTAATATCACTCATTTTGTTTTTATAGTCATTAAAAAATAAATATGCATGATAAAACAGTCAATTCAATGAAGGTGGAGAGTTGATGCTTAGTTACTAGTAACGGATGGTTGTATCACTTTCTGTTTATCCTGGTCTTGTGTCATTTTCAACATGGGTAATATTATATAGGTGCATAAAGAACCCTTTTGGGTTAAACATTGTCAGAAATGGAGTGACTCAATGGCTGCCAGTGAATTGAGACAGATGACTCTATGAACAGAACAACGAAATAAGATAAATAAAAAATAGAGAACTTTACACATAGATATGCTTTCATTTAAATGCAAAATTATAGATTGTTTAGGCCTGTGCTCTTAGACTCTGAATGATATCTGAAGTGTTCAGGAGATAATTTCCAGGGTTCGCACAGAGCTTGAAAAGACTTGAAAAGTATGGAATTTGAATGCCCTCTGTTCCAGGCCTTGAAAAGTATGGAGTTTCATAAAGAAGTCTTGAAAAGTATGGAAAATCGATTTTCCGGTTTAAAAAAACAAACAAACAGAATGAAAAAATCTATTTGTGTGACTTTATTTTAATGTTTGTTGCAATACCTACGATCGTAGTTTATTTTAATTGCTAAATATACATCTATGGGGTTTCCTGCATTGCACAGCATCATGGGAGGCACCTTTTTTAACTCTCAATGCAACGGGATTCATTGCAAGATTTGAAAAACAAGCATGCGTCATTTTGATTACGAGTGATGGTCCATCATGAATTCAGGGCTCGACAATTCGCATGTCCGAAAACTCGGGCTTGTCAGAATTGGGCTCGGGCTGGTGGAAATAAAAAAGTGCTATCCCTGCGGGCTAGTTGGAATTTTTTACTAGTAAAATCCGTCAAAAAATAATAATATTTTGTAGGGCAAATTCATCTGCAAATTAACATCAAATGCTATTTATCGGTGGGTTCAAACAGTGTTAGAAAAAAATACGTGCCGTGAGATGACTTCCCGGGCAAAAACAGCATACAACTGCCAGTAACACGCCAGTGACAGCGTGGACACTGGATTATATCTGCGGTGAACTGACGCAGTCTCACGGACTGATTTGGGACACATTCGGCAATTCTCGCTATCCCATACCTTTGCCTATATGCCTGTGACTCCAAATTATTGTTGCAATAAACACCGGAATCTTTATTTTCGTATGCTGCAACAAAAACAAAGCTTCCCGTTTGTGTGTTCCCTCCGTAAATTCACACATGTTCACTGGGCGGAAGCCATGATGAAAACACCGTAGCACGAGCCGTGATTGGCTCATTTTTGCATGTGACTCAGTTGACCAATCGGGTGATGTGTTGTGCGTAGACCACATGGCCAAAGCAGCTGTTTGTGTACAGTTGCAGGAAAGATGTTGACGGTGCGCACGCTCGATATCTGATTTTCGTTTGAATTTGATTTAAGAACACCGTTTATTGCGAGGAACTTGCCAATACTGTATACGCAAATTTACTACGATGTACCGATAGCATTCATGGTAGGTACGCAAACGATATGCATCCCATCAGTTCATCACGCCATCCGAGGCAGAGAGAAAGGATCCTGAACTGAACAAGCCAATGCTAACTATTTAATCGTTATTTAAGTTTATACGGACTCCTAGAGTCCCAGAAATTACAATGTATTTTTCATCGTTAGCCACCCCAAGCAAATAGCTTACTTTCAATTTGTATTTTTGATATTTTGCCAGTTTCACTGTCAAACAGTTGCAGCTAGAATCATCAAATTTGACTTTTTTTTTTTTGCGATTTTGCAAGCGACAATTAGCGGCAAATACATTTTAGGGTAAAGGGTTCGTCTAGCCTAGGCCTTAGCATTGTTAGAAAAAAACGATGTTTATAGAAGTTTTATCAGGACAAGTGGATTTTGAAATCTACTTGCCCAGCGGACAAGTGATTTTTTAAAAAAATTGTCGAGCCCTGAATTATGGATAAATGACCGTAAATGTTTGCTGCATGCATAAATTGTGCACCAAGCCGCAACAACAATGGGAGGCTGTACATATCATGAACTTGGCTTGGAAACCCCAAATAAAAGGGCAGGGTTTTGCCTGTAAAACAGGACAAATACAGTGCAAGATGCATGGTGTGTGCAAGTAATATGCACTTGAAAAATATGGGTGAAGCAGCGCTTGCTAGTATCAAACAAAAAGTTTTTTTTGTTTTTTTTTTGTTCAATATATAAATTGTATACATTGGTCCCCCTCTTGTAAGCCACCCCCAAAGAGATGCCACCCTCTCTGCAAAGGCTACTTTGCTGCGCAGCAAGTATGGCATTTTCATTATATTTACCCCCTGAAGAGAGACCACCTCTCGTAATAAGGAAACATTTGGGGTGGCCTTATAAGAGGGGAACCACTGTATATATATATATATATATATATATATATATATATATATATATATATATATATATATATATATATATATATATATAAACACATAAAACCACGGATAATTGAGTTTGGAATTTTGGAAAAAATGGTTTGGAAAGTACTTGAAAAAGTATGGAATTTTGGCTTTGCTATGCAGTATGAACCCTGATTTCATCAATGAACTGACCTCTAATGTTTGTGTTTCAAAAAAGCTTCACACATTATGCTGAAGTGGTTATAAGTACTGGTCACCACCTGTGTGGTTTTGTGAATGTCTGCAGAAAGCATGTAGGAACTGACAAAGAGCAACATGTACATGTAAACAAACATTTCAAAATGCATAGGACTTTTTGTTAAATAACTGAGTAAGCCCAGGGACACCACAACAGTTAGAGTAAGCCCAGGGAGACCACAACTGTTATAGTAAGCCCAGGGAGACCACAACAGTTAGAGTAAGTCCAGGGAGACCACAACTGTTAGAGTAAGTCCAGGGAGACCACAACAGTTAGAGTGAGCCCAGGGACACCACAACTGTTAAAGTAAGCCCAGGGACACCACAACTGTTAGAGTAAGCCCAGGGAGACCACAACTGTTAGAGTAATCCCAGGGAGACCACAACTGTTAGAGTAAGCCCAGGGAGACCACAACAGTTAGAGTAAGCCCAGGGAGACCACAACTGTTAGAGTAAGCCCAGGGAGACCACAACAGTTAGAGTAAGTCCAGGGAGACCACAACTGTTAGAGTAAGTCCAGGGAGACCACAACTGTTAGAGTAATCCCACGGAGACCACAACAGTTAGAGTAAGCGCAGGGAGACCACAACAGTTAATAGACCTGCGGCATAGAGGGCACTTCAGGGGCCATACCCCATCCCGCGGTATAACAAGTTACAACCTATATTTTCTAATAGCTATATATGTCCTCTTTATGAAAAAATTGGTTGTGGAATCTGAAAAGCGTTTCATCATATATATTTCTACCCATTTCCATGACAACCTATGCCATTTCTGAGACAACTCAAATTTGTCCTTAAAAATAATAACTTTGGTGATACTGCTTGTGGAAAGGTTAAATAAACACTAAAATGTGCTCAATTGCTCTAATATAGTCACGAAATACAGAGTTTGTTCATAGTTCCTAATTATAATATGTTAATTTATGCAAATATATGAAATGTACATCGAAATTAAGTATTGTGCGACGGATAACATACTATATTTACTAAGATGTAGTTTTGTTTATAATTTAAAAAATGGCAAAATGATTAGGAACTGTACTCGTACAAGTTTTATTCATCATGTTTATATGAGTATACCATATGCATATTAATTAATATGCCAATATGGCTATCATATGTCATGTTTGCTTTGGGAACTGTCATTACAATTGGCAATACAACTGATAAAATAAAATAGTACATTGTACCATGTATTCACACCTACACGTAATTTACAGTGAACCATCCCATGGAGTCCTGCAACATACCTAATGTGTCTCTGGCATCAAACTATAATTCAAAATGCCTTTTAGTAAAGGAAAACAGTATAAGTACATGTACACACTAAATACAGAAAGCTGATCAATGATAGTCACAGTTTGGAGATTCTACGCCAAGATTCAAGCATCATCATCCTGATCATCATTGTCTGTTTCAGTGTCAAAAGTGTCATTTGCACACTCATGTCCAAAGCATGCACATAATACTGTACATTTAAGTCCTGTCTGGGGGCAATGGCACTTTCTTGCGACAGTACACTCAATATCAGTGCAATACAAATGAGTCAGGTTGCGGACTTCCAGTGATGCTAGCTCCTTGGTATACATCAAAGGTTTGAGGTAGCCATCATTAGACATTTCCCAGCCGTTACCATCGGGATCCCATACTTTAGGGTGAGGAATGTGACTGTTGTAACCTGACAGAAAACATGTAAGCCTAAAATGCCTGAAAGTGCATATTAAAACAGAAAGATACCAAAAGATAAAGTAAAGTTGCAAAACAGACAAGTCTAAAAACTGTAAATTATTGTGGCCAAACTTTTTAATAATCTTTGGATATTTTAAAACAGTAAAATTATAGGGCAAGTCAGAAAAGAATGAAAGTCATTTGTATTTCAGTCAAGAGAATGCAATGAAAATATTAACCAGATATCAAGTACAATTAGGCAAGCTTGTAACTGTCGTAGGCCGCTACTTGCTACCGATAGCCCCTGGGGGTTTAACCTAACAGAAAGCAAGCTAGCCTAAAATGTCTGAAAGGTGAACATTAAAACAGAATGATTCCAAAAGATAAAATTAAGTACCAAGCCAAACTTTCTGACCATCTTAGGATATTTACAGCAAAATTTGTAGAAATATTTGATCAAAAGTACATCCTTGAATCCTCCTGACTCAAGTTTATTGTAAATAGAATTTGGTTCTAGATGCAAAGTCCGGAAATTTAGAACAAAAATTCGGCCAAATCTCAAAATCTGTGAAAAAAACGTATTATATCCAATAGTATCTGAAATATTACTGTCCGGGAAAGGTTAATTGACTACTTCAAAGTTAAACTCATCTATTTTGTGATAGACTTTAATACAAAATCTGTCATTAGTGACCTGAATATCCAAGTCCAAAAACACATGATCTCTGAAACCATCTGAATTGTTACCCTCCAAAAGGATATCTTTTGGGTAAATTTCTTGAGCAATTCCACTGAAATTTTGTACATTAACACAAGAAATGTCATCAATATATCTTGCGTTGTTTTAAAATTTTGTAGCCATTCGAAAGTCCCTTTTCATCAGTTTATCCATATACTTAAATTCAAGCCAGGTTAAATACAAATCTGCCGGTAAAGGGGAGCAGTTGCTACCCATTGGAATGCCTTTATTTGTTAAAAAAACAATGGTCGACATTGAACAAAAGTATTATCCAACAGAAATTTTATAGCATCTATCAAAGTTTCAACAGTGTAAGATTTAATGTTACTTTTTGAATATTTATTGTGTGACCAATATGCTTTCCTTGTATATGAATTAATATTAAATGTATGGTTTTCCATTATGGTTAAACTTTTGCTTATTAATTCTGAAAGTGAACTTTTGACTTCATCTATGGGTAGATTTGTGTGCAGGGTAGAAAAATCAAAACATTTGATATTTTTTGCTTTTTCATCTTTAATTTTAGACACAAACTTGGAAGAATTGCTAATACTCCAAAAACAAATTATTTCACTGTTTCTAGAAATTGCATTACAGTATTTAGGAAAATGATTCCTAATTGCAGTCAAACACAATGTTCCTTCTTGCTAAATTTGCTCAAATTCCAACAATGCGCTCTGGAGACAGCACTTTTGCACAAGCTAGCCAGACAGACAACCCATAAACATAATACCGTGGCAGACCCATAAAATTTCAGTAAATCTGTGAACGAAAAATGCTGATAAGACGATTGGGATTCTATGTTCTACAGTCAGGCCGCCTTTAACCGTCACTTGATAATTCTGCACCCTTGAAATTCGGCAGCAATGAGCTGTGAACAGATTTCCCCCATTGATTTACTACATGATAATCCGGCACCCTTGAATTTCGTCACCGGCATGTTAACTGCAGAACAAAAGGGCTTTTTTCAATGTAATTTGCCTCTTTAATCCGTCACTTGATATTCAATGGAGCATATAACTTGCAATAACATACATTATTGCGCCGTACCGCAAAATCAACAATCACCTGACGTGTTCCAAACAAGTTCCGAGTTGATAAGATGTTTAATTGTTCCCGCCTTAAATGGTTAAATTTCATTGCAATGGCCAGAATCGAATGAGGGAATTTGTGGTGACGACATAGCAAAAGTTCGGCGCAGAGAAGAACAGTTAAAAGATATGAAAAGTGAGCGTAGTAAACAAAAAAAGATTTCGGATTTCTTTGCGCCATAATAAGCTACTAAAGGCAAATATGTCCAAATACGTGTGTGAGATAAACATTAGGGTTGGGACATTTATGCCCACTCGCTCCAGTAATTTTGAACGTAACATTAATTGTACATATGGATATGAATACACTGAATAAAGTTTTTTTTTCCCTAAAATTTGCAACTTTTGTTTTTACAATTTCATATGATTGGTAATACGTGTATGTGATTATGTTTTTATTTACTCATTGTTAGGTGCAAATTTGGTCTCTTATTCTCTATATATCCTGGTGAATTATACTGTGATTTGTTAATCTGGCAGCCTTGCTAATGCGGCAAAATGACCAAAAACAGATGGTGCCAGATAAACGCGGCCTGACTGTATATGGTTTGAAGCACTTTTCAAGAAAAAATGTAACTTTTTGCATTGGTACAGCACATAATGTGTGATATACATCTCTAGAATGGCTTCAAAAACCCCAACATTTGAAGGCTAATTTGCATACATGTAATGGTGCCCACTTCATATACTCCAGTAAATTTGGTATCAGTATATCCCTGGACATATATTACCTTCATCATTTAACATTTACCCCCATTTTTGGTAATTTGGCAACTGCAGCAAACAACATCAACAAATTGAGGTATTTATATTGCCAAATAGGTGACAAAATTTTGCATATAATTATAATAATAATGATGTTAATCAAATAAATTTTTAAAAGATTCATGCCTGTTGAAAGAGTAAGGTTAGTGCTACCTTTTGATGAAATTTGAAGTGCTTATCTTTAAGATTAAGGCAGATATTAAAAAATTAGTGAAAAGTAGTCATTTTTCCACAAAAAATAGAGGTTGCCATAGAAACGGGCTTGCTAACATACCAAAAAACACTTTTCGGACTCCACAACCTATTTTTCTGTAAAGAGGAGACATATGTGCATATTTTGATATAGGTTGTGTTTTATTATACCTTTGGTTGGGGTTGCACCTATTTTTAGGGCACTTTTGAAGCATTTGCTGCCAGCCTATAAAGTAAGCTCAGGGAGACCACAACAGTTAGAGTAAGCCCAGGGAGACCACAACTGTTAGAGTAAGCCCAGGGAGACCACAACAGTTAGAGTAAGCCCAGGGAGACCACAACAGTTAGAGTAAGCCCAGGGAGACCACAACAGTTAGAGTAAGTCCAGGGAGACCACAACAGTTAGAGTAAGCCCAGGGAGACCACAACAGTTAGAGTAAGCCCAGGGAGACCACAACTGTTAGAGTAAGCCCAGGGAGACCACAACTGTTAGAGTAAGCCCAGGGAGACCACAACAGTTAGAGTAAGCCCAGGGACACCACAACAGTTAGAGTAAGCCCAGGGAGACCACAACAGTTAGAGTAAGCCCAGGGAGACCACAACTGTTAGAGTAAGCCCAGGGAGACCACAACAGTTAAGAGTAAGCCCAGGGAGACCACAACAGTTAGAGTAAGCTCAGGGAGACCACAACTGTTAGAGTAAGCCCAGGGAGACCACAACTGTTAGAGTAAGCCCAGGGAGACCACAACTGTTAGAGTAAGCCCAGGGAGACCACAACTGTTAGAGTAAGCCCAGGGAGACCACAACTGTTAGAGTAAGCCCAGGGAGACCACAACAGTTAGAGTAAGCCCAGGGAGACCACAACAGTTAAGAGTAAGCCCAGGGAGACCACAACAGTTAGAGTAAGCCCAGGGAGACCACAACAGTTAGAGTAAGCCCAGGGAGACCACAACTGTTAGAGTAAGCTCAGGGAGACCACAACTGTTAGAGTAAGCCCAGGGAGACCACAACAGTTAGAGTAAGCCCAGGGAGACCACAACAGTTAGAGTAAGCCCAGGGAGACCACAACAGTTAAGAGTAAGCCCAGGGAGACCACAACAGTTAGAGTAAGCCCAGGGAGACCACAACAGTTAGAGTAAGCCCAGGGAGACCACAACAGTTAGAGTAAGCTCAGGGAGACCACAACAGTTAAGAGTAAGCCCAGGGAGACCACAACAGTTAGAGTAAGCCCAGGGAGACCACAACAGTTAGAGTAAGCCCAGGGAGACCACAACAGTTAAGAGTAAGCCCAGGGAGACCACAACAGTTAGAGTAAGCCCAGGGAGACCACAACAGTTAGAGTAAGCTCAGGGAGACCACAGTTGTCCGAGTAAGCCCATAGAGACCACAGTTATCAGAGTAAGCCCATAGAGACCACAACTGTTACAGGCTTCTTAAGCAGTTCCAAGTCAGCATTTCGAAAGGAAAAGCCTATTTTTTGTGTGAAGTGTATTGCAAGATTCCATATTCAATCACAATTTTTACAGATACATGTACTGCTTTTCATCAGAAACAATAATAAATATCAATGAAGGCTGACAATATCATTCCCTATTGACACCCCTGTCTCCATAAGCACCCTGGAACTTTATGTGAGACACAAAATGTTAAAATAGTGTAAATATGACAGGCAAGGAAAAATTTACAAATCCACTAGTAAACAGGAAAAATGGTCTCAAACTTTGACTTGTCCATGTAGTACTGTCACTTGTTCTGAAATTGAACTATAACCTTTTTCTTTAAGAAACAAAAATTTAAAGGACAATTCATGGAAATTTTTATATCATATATATGCATGGCAAGAATTTGAATGTCATTTGCGATTGGGCTTTTGGCAATCTAGAAATGTATTTTCAGATTTCACTTGACCCAGATGATAGTACCATATCAGTTTTCTGGCTCTTATACATGTGCATGTCATTTTTACCACTATTTTTGCTGTAAACAGAGTGTATGATGCATATACTAAAAAAAAAACTACCAGAGTTTATGATACATGTATTCAAAAGCAAAGTGTTTGATACATGTTCTCCAAAACAGGGTCTGAAAATGAGTCTCGCATTCTGCAAATTTCCAAAGTGGCTCTGGCGCTTAATAGAAATAAAATTTTATTTCCAGCTGTATTGATTCCCTAGTCCTCTTTACTTCTCTTTCTTTTCAGTTGGTGCCTGGAGGAGAAGGTCCGGAGATATAGTCAGTGGAGTCATTCGTCTTATTTATTCATGTCTCATTCACCATTTCCATCAGAGGGCTGTGTGTCCAGGTTGCTTGGCAACCAGAGTGTGTGCATGTGGGTTGTCTAGCAACACAGACATGTGTACTCAAGTCACATAGCAACATCCTCTCTCATACAGTCTCAGATAATGTATCAGTCCACAGGATGAAGAAGAGTTGATTATTGTGTATGGAGAGTGCTTACTTTCTTGAGTAAGCAAACTGCTAATGAAGAAACGAAAGTTCTAGGGATATTTTTAGAAAAAGCATCTTGAAGGATTCAGTAAAATGGACATTATTTTGGTGTACTCTTAACAATCGACAGCAAATGTGATTGTGAAGATCTGAACTCAAAAAAATACAAAAAAAATACAAAAGTACAACAAATTATGAGGATTTAGAAAACTGAATTGGTGCAATGTAAGGATGCACCAGGGGGAATATCAATTATATTGAAGAACACCGTAATAAACACTGCCATGTGAAAGCTTATGGGATATCTTGAGTGGGTGAACAGTGACAGCGTCCATGTAAATAATCATCTGAGTCAACCAGAACCCTTGATTATGTTTTTTATGTCAAAAACCTTTGTATACTGCCCCAGTGTTTACCATAGTAGGCTGTACAGTCGACCTCAATGTAATGTGGGGTTGTCAAACATGTAACATGGCAGACTACAATGTACCTGTGTAACACAATAGATGGAATGATGTACGCGTACCTCAGTGCAGCATGGGAGACTGTGAAACATGATGGATTGTATAATGTACCTCTGTGCAACCTGGGAGACTGTAATGTGAGGAACTATATAAGGTTGCACCCCCAAATTGGCTAGAGAGGGCAGCAGAAAGGTATAATGTGCAATGACCAGCATTGTAGAATTTGGCCTGACCAGAGTGGAGGAATTTGTGTCAGACTGAAATCCATAACAAAAATTTTTAATTCAGATTTTGCCATCATAAAATGGACTAATTCGAGTAATTAATTTTGGGGCATATTTTTGTTTTGTTTTTGCAGTTGGATCGGAAATTTGAAAGTGATATTGGGTTCTGACAGGTGAAAATTCACATGACTGCTTTCAGGTGGGCCATGGTCAAAAGTTTGGTATCCATCATATATTTTAACCTCTTATTTTATAAGTTAGACTTGAACTTAATTGGTGAGCATTACGTTCCTCAAAGTTAAAGCTTTTACTCTCAGAAATGCCAGGATGTGTTATAATGGCCATCTATGGGGAATTTAATTTACTGGTGCCACCTATAATGGAGACTGGTTAACATGAGGGATTGTATAATGTATCTCAATGCAGCATGTGAGACTGTGACATGAGGGATTGTATATAATGTACCTCTGTGCAGCATGGGAGGCTGTAACCTGAAGGATTGTGTGTTACATCAGTATAACATGGAAGACTGTAACATGAGGGATTGTATAATGTATCTCACTGCATCATGGGAGAATCCGTAACACGACGAATTGTATAATGTACCTAAGTGCAGCATGGGAGAATCTGTAACACGAGGAATTGTATAATGTACCTCAGTGCAGCATGGGAGACTGTAACGTGAGGGATTGTATAATGTGCGTCAATGCAGCATGGGAGACTATGTGACATGAGGGATTGTATAATGTGCCTCAGGGCAACATGAGACACTATAGTTTAAATGTATCTGTGAAATATCAGATAGTGTACTATATATTTTTGGTTACATTTAAAATAAGAGACTGAATAATGTACCTCTGAGTAAGATGGGAGACTAAAATTTAATGTATCTTGAGTGCAACATCAGAGACTGTGCAATATACCTTGTGTAACATTTAAGACTCAGATATCAGTACAGAAAGTGTTCATTGTACCTGTGTAACATGGGAGATTGTAATGTGCGTGTGTGTAAAGTGGGAGACTGTACAGTGTAGTGTGTGACATGGGAGACTACAGTGTAGTGTGTGACATGGGAGACTACAGTGTAGTGTGTAACATGGGAGACTACAGTGTAGTGTGTGACATGGGAGACTACAGTGTAGTGTGTGACATGGGAGACTACAGTGTAGTGTGTGACATGGGACACGGTAGAGTGTAATGTAAAACATGCAAGACTGTACAATAAACCTGCGTTTCATGGGAGACTGTACAATGTACTTGTGTGTAACAGGGCAGATATACTGAAATCTTTGGTGTGAGAACATGTATAAAGGATAACTGTTCTGATTTCTTACTTACTGTTGGTCCAACAACATGGACCATAATTAGGAGTAATACAAATATATCTTAAGTTGTACCAACCCACATGAATAAAAGAATTTGTACAATGAGGGTGTTTGTGTTTAACACATGTTTGACAACACAGTGTACAGGCTACATGTACCTTAAATGTGATATGAAAAGATGAACAGGCTTGAATTTAACTGTTCTACTAAATTTACGTTTGCATTCTTGAACGCGGAGGACAATCTGTAGTTTTCCAGTTTCTCTGGAAGCGCATTGGCCCCCTCCCCCAGGACTTCCCAACTGCTGGCAAAAAGTGGCCTGATAAGAGAGGTAGCCCCTGTAGAGGTGAACAAAATAATGGAAATAACCTATTTTGTGCATTTGCAATGGTGGTCTTTTAGAGAGCTGGCTTCTGGTGAGGGGCCTTACAAGAGAGGGACTGAGGGGTGGTTTCTGGTGAGGGGTGCTACAACAGGGACTGAGGCCCAGTGAGGGGTGGTTTCTGATGGTGGGCCCTACAAGAGAGGGACTGAGCTGTGGCTTTTGTTGAGGTTCACTACAACAGGGACTGAGGGGTGGTTTATGGTGAGGGATTATAAGAGGGACTGAGGTGTGGTTTCTGGTGAGGGGCCATACAAGAGAGGGACTGAGGGGTGGCTTCTGGTGAGAGGCCTTTGAGGAGAGGAACTGACAGGTGGTTTCTGGTGAGAGGCCCTACAAGAGGGGGACCACTGTATGTATGTGTATTTTTCAACCCATGTTGGAAGCAACGAAACTTAGTAAGTCCACAAAGGGAGGGAAAAGATTGGTGTTAACTGAAAGGGGGAAAGGGTAAAAAATCATTGAAAATGAAAATCCAAATTCTTGAAAATCACAACTGTTTGTGTGTGTGGGGGGGGAGGGTGAGCCTGAGGTTTAGTTTTAGACCTGCTACAAGTTCGTATTTTTTTGTCCCCAGCCATCAAAGGTGGCATAAGGGGACATGGATTTAGTGAGGATAGGGGGCCGGCTGGCCGGCCGACCATCCATCCGTTTGGGAGCATATGTTGAGAACCCTAAGAGATAGAATAATGAAATGTATACCAGAGATACATCATACCAAGGACATGTGCACCCTGTATTGCTTTTGACCTTGTCCAATTTTTAAGGTCACAGGGCCCAAGAACATATCAATTTTTGTGCATACAGACATGCTGTATACATGGTATAGCTTTCTTCTGTATTGTCATGCATGAATACTTGCTTGTAGTGGCACCCGAACTATGGCCATGGAAAGAGATGGTGCCCCTATATGTAGTGGCACCTGTCCCTGTGTGTAGTATATGTGATCTTACCCTTGCAGAATCAATGACCACAACAAAGAGAATTCTTAGCAGAGCAACATGCTAACAGGGTTTGCAAATTGTCAACTTTTCACCTGACAAAATCAGAGTCAATCAGGCAGCCCTAGCTGAAATGGACAGAATACAAATCCTTCGTGCTTTCCACTGGCATTGTCCACTACAACTTAAACAAGATGACACCTATATCCATATTGGCTTCTTCAACATACCCTCACTCCACAAGCATGCTCGGGACTTGCATGTTCATGCTTCACTGCATAATGCATGTGTGCTGTGTTTTATCAGAGACACATGAGAAGTGTAGTTGAAAGCCAGGACTACCCAATACAGTGGTCCCCCTCTTATAAGGCCCCTCTCACCAGAGGCCACCCCTCTTGAAAGGCCAGCATTCTTGTGCAGAAAGTATTGTATTTCCACTATATTCTCCCCCTCAAGAGAGGCCACCCCTCTTATAAGGCCACTTTTTGGCTGCATTTGGGGTGGCCTTATAAGACGGGGACCACTGTAGATGATTTCAGCTAATGTCACTACCACACTCAGCACGGACTAGCTGTGTACATCAAAGGCAATTCTGAGGAACATTTGTTGAGTCACTCCCCAGAATAACAACTGATGGCACGGCTATTTTTTCCTCCAAAAGGAGAGCCTCTACTCCTTGTGATCTACAAACCTACTGCAATTTGCAAGACACAATTCATGACTAGGTTTGAGCATGCCTTGACCAAACTACCAGATATGTATCACATTGTCTTAGGTGGAGACTTCAACTTGACTTTAGATTATCCCAACATTATAAGAATTGCCAAAAAATATGGTCTGCTTCAATGGATAACAAAACCAACAGACACCAAAGGACCCACACTAAATCTCATCTTCATAACATCATCCTGCAACTTTGTCCATGCTGATGTTTTCCCTCTACCATATCCAGACTATTTCATCACTTTTGTCGCTTTACATTAAACCGCAAGTGTGCATTCAAGCACGTAGTTGAAGTACCATTGTATGGCCATAGCAATCCTATTTGAAACTTGACTTTCACTATGAATAAGTGTCATATATTTTTCGTGTCCCAATATTATAGTTATATCATTTTCTCCATGTTCTTTATACCATATATATTAAGGAACAAACTTAATTGGTATATGACATCATGCATATAATCTTATGCCTAGATGGTGCATCCTTTTAACAAGTGCAACAACTTTTGCAAAATATTGTGCAAACCCTTTGGATCACTTTGCACTCCTTTTTTTGTTCAATTCAGGATATGTCTTTTTGTTTAATTTCAGTAAGCAAATGTGTTTATTTCTTTAGGGAATCTTCTTTGATCTCACCTGAAAAACAAAGTGCAGTCTGACCATGCATTGTCCAGTTAAGCAATCCCCAATTCAGTGGCTCTTCCTTTCGGATCTACTGAAGCCAGTGACTACTGCCCTCTGGTGAACAGAAATTTGGCAAAGCCTCATCTGGATAAATGCCATCTATTGACCACAGGGGGAAACACCCTCAGAACCAACACAACAGACAGATTTGTAGTTTTGCAGTCCACTGGCAAATGAAGTATATTCTATGACCAAGCCAGGTCAAGTCTAGTTTGTTTTCATGCAGAAAAAATGTCTGGAGTTTTTTTCAGCTCTGCTGACTTGTCAGTCAGCAGAGCTTATAGAATCCGTTTGTGTCCGTCGTCCGTCCGTACGTCCTTCCGTCCGTCTGTTGTTAGACTTTTTATATTTTCGACTTCTTCTCAAAAACCGCTCCATAGAATGTTTTGATTTTGCACATGGATGACTCCCAGATGGACCTCTACCAAGTATGTGAAGGCGATGATGATGCAATTATTTTTCTATTTTTTATGAATTTTTTAATTTATTTTTTGAAAAAAAAATAAAATTTCTTCATCTTAAGAACTACGAAGCCAATTGCTTTGATATTGCACATAGGGTCATCTGAGGTCAACTAGTTCTTTTTTTGGCCACCAAGTGGTGCTGTGATTTTTTTTCCTATTTTTTTATGAATTATTGCCTGTTAAGGCTATTTTCGACTTCTTCTCCAGAACAGTTGAACAGAATTGCTTAAAATTTTATCAGAATATAGTTGGACATTAGACAATGAAAGTTTGCGAAAATAATATGGATATGTTTATTTTAGGCAAAGTTATGGGATATCAAACTTCGCAACTGTAAGGAAGTGCTGCAGCTGTATATATATATATATATATATATATATATATATATATATATATATATATATATATATATATATATATATATGTATATATATATGACAATACAGTGCATATATTACACTATTGTATTTACCCTTTTGACTTCCTCTCAAAAACCGCTGTATGGAATGTTTTAATTTTGCACATGGATGTTGCCCAGGTGAACCTGTACCAAGTTTGCGAAGGCGATGATAATGCAATAATTTTTCTTTTTTTAATGAATTTTTTAATTTATTTTTTGGAAAAAAAAAATTTCATCTCAAGAACTACCTGGCCAATTGCTTTGATATTGCACATAGGGTCACCTGGGGTCAACTAGTTCTCATTTTGGCCACCAGGTGGCACTGCGATTTTTTCCCTATTTTTTTAATGAATTTTTGCGTGTTAAGGCTTTTTGCGACTTCTCCAGAACAGCATGGTAGAATTGCTTAAAATTTTATCCAAATATAGTTGGACATTAGACAATGAAAGTTTGCGAAAATAATGTGGATATGTTAATTTTTGACAAAGTTATGTGATATCAGACTTCGTGACTGTAACTGAGTGCTGCCACTGTACACTGGCAGCCATTGAAACAGCAAGGTATGTTAATTGATAATACATGTACTACCATCAGCAGAGCTTATAGAATCTGTTTGCGTCTGTTGTCTGTCCGTCCGTCCTTCCGCAAAATTTATTGCAAGGACAAACTTTGCTACCACTCTACATACATGTATATGGCTGTACAAATCTAGACTGCAGTCCATGTGTTCCAATACTGTAAAAGCAGATCCCAGTCAGCATAGCATAGGATCATTATGATCCTCTTGTTTTTGTTTTTTTTTTGCCTCAGACTTTGATCTGGTGATCTTGTAGACTCGTGTATTAAATGCTGACCTAGGTCCATTACACTAGCAGATATGGAACAACAGAACACATTTTTAATATATTTAAATATAATAAATATATTTTTTACATGTTCATTTTTTAGCTGGCTGGTCAGCTAGCAGAGGTATGCCATTGCTTTTTGTCTGTCGTCTGTTCACAATTCACATTTTCAGCATCTCCAAAACCATCAACCAGATTTACTTCAAACTTGGTGGCAATGTACCGTGAATGGATCTCTACCAAATTGCTCAAAGGGTCTTGCTCCAGTGATTGGTAGATTTATCATGATTTTGTTGGTTCTTTTTTGGAGCAAATTTAAAAAAAAAAAAAAAAAATTCTGCCAAACTGCTCGCCCAATTGGTTTGATATCACACAGGAATACTCCCAGTTCTTAATTTGCTCACCCAGGAGTGTGTCAATTTTGTTTGTTTGTTTGTTTTTTTGTTGTTGGTATTTTCGACTTCTTCAGCACTGTCACTCAGATTCAGCTGAAACTTGTGAAAGGGTCAAACAAAGTTGTTCACTAGGTGGCACTGCCATAGATGTCTGATTTTTAACCATATTTTCAATTCAGGCACCTATCGGTAAATGCACCTTGCCTATTGATTGCTATGTAAGTTAGTTGGCATTCTAATGCTTATTCAAATTTTCGACCTCTTCTCTGAAATTCTCAGTGGGTCTCTACCATTTTTTTTTCAAATAGTCCTGTTCTTGTAATTTTGGATTTTTTATTATTTCTTTTTGCTCCATTTGGGGGCAAATCTTAAAAAAACATTCTACGAAACCACTCACCCAATTGCTTTGATATCATTCAGGAACACTCCTAGTTCTTTGTTTGTTCAGCAGGTGGTGCTGTGATTTTCTATTTTTTAAGATGTTTTGGGTTTTTTTGCTATTTTGGCCTCCATTTCTAGAAACGTCGCTCAGATTAAGCTGAAACTTGATGGATATGTTCCTTGTGAAAGGGTCAAACAAAGTTATTCGCTAGGTGGCACTGCTGTGGATTCCCGATTTTTAACTTTTTTTTCTTCAATTCGGGTACTTATTGGTAAATGCACCTTCCCTATTGATTTCTTTGCAAGTCAATGGGTATTGTAATGCTCAATGTCATGTACTTTCGCCACCAAGTAGCAATGTTCTTTTGCAAGTTCACTTAAATTTTTTTCAATTTCTCATGCTGCAGTAAAATTTATATTTTTAAAGAGTTTTTCTTTAGGCAAATCTTAGAAATACCTCTAAATGTCATATGCACTCAGCTAAAGCTCAACACAGGTCTATTTAGTTGCAACTTTGATTTTGTGAACAAGCTTAGGACATTTGAGCATGGGCTGTTCACACAGCCCGCTAGTTTACTACTTGTGGTAAATGTGTCTCGAGAATGTTCTGTTTTGAAGATTTATAGTATTTAGAGGCCTACTTCAGATTTTCCTACACACTTGTCAAATAATCTGTTGCTGCTGTGCTGAAAGATTCAGACATTTGTGCTGGTGATTGTGGGGGCTTGGAATATGTTGGTTCTTGTGAGTGAGACCCCCAGCCAGACTTTGAGCTGTATGGTCTGGACTCGGGCCTCCAGCGAGACTTTTTTCCCCCAATATTTTATTGAGTTCCCATGTTGTACATACAAATAATACTACCAAAGTGATGCGTTTACTATACAAATAATTCATAGCCTTCATACCCAAAACTATGTGCATAAATGTGACAATTGTGTACCATGTAATTCTTCACAATAGGTAATGATATGGGCTATTTCATATAAAACATATTAATGTGCCACTGTCAATGCTCAAACATGCTTTAAATCCGTGATAGTATTTCAGAAACTGCATTGAATCATGCAATGCAGTCCAATGTGACTCAAAGAAAGGTAATTTACCATTCACTGCATATACATGCGTATAAACTGAAAGTTTCCTTTTAAATTGAAACAAAAAGAAAAAAAACTCATGAAATTGATAGGTGTATTTTTTCAATCATTGGTAATAAATGAAATTTTTTTCCAAATAATATGCAGAAATTTAATACAATTTTTTCTTTGGCTCTGTGTGATATCCAAATGTAACTTTCTTCTTTAATTGTTACATTTTCATTTACATGCGACTCCCAATTTTTTTTAAGTTTTCCGGAAAACATTTCGAAGGGAAATAGTCCCAAAATTTGTGAATTATTGTTTCCTGGGAAATATCACAAATGTCACACATTTCACTGACACCCATTTTGAACATACGTGATTGGTTGACAATTATTCTATGCAAAATTTTGAACTGGAAAGCTTGAAGTTTTGGGTCTCATGGTAGTATTGAATGCTAGAGAAGAGATACTTTTCCATTGTTGCCTTGCACTCCAGATATCAGAAAATACTTCTATTGACGTTTTAACACAAGTCGGTTCTCCTTTACATCTGTTCTCTACATATGTCCATTGAACATCCCTACAAGACAAATTGTCAAAAGGAATATACTCACCTCTGATGAAAAATTCTAAACAAGTATTTCTAAGGTAACATTATGATGGCCTTTAAGAATTTGCTTCCAGGCATAAGGAATAGCATAAATTCTTCTCCAAAATTGAATGCTTGAAAATTTCCAATCCTAACTGTCAAATGCCTTTTCAAAATCTATTAGTAGGATCAAACATAGTATTTCTTTTACACTAGTCAAGTTTATCATGTCCGTAATTGATCTGATATTTTCTCCTTTTAATCTTTCCATTACACACACTGTTTGGTCTGCATTTAGTAATTTGGGCAAATACATTTTTAATGTTAAAGCTAAACCTTTTGCAAGCAATTTGTAGTCATTATTCAATGAAGATAAAGGTCTCCAACATTTTCAAATAAATTAAATTTTTCTGTTTCTTTGGAGTAACAGCCTGCATGATCTGCAGATAATGTGCCTGTTCCAAAAGCACAACTGAAACTTTCAACCGCTAATTTTTCAATGTCAAACCAAAAAGACTTGTAAAATTCTGCTGAAAAACCTGCTGAACCTATATGATCTAGACTAAGGCCTCCAGCCAGACTTGTGAGCTGTATGATCTAGACTCGGGCCTCCACCCAGACTTGTGAACTGTATGATCTGGACCGAGGCCTCCAGTCAAAGTTATTAAACAAGACTCGATTACAGATACAAGAACAGATCTGGACTTTGAAAAGCTTAAGCCATAATTGAAAATATAAGCGAAATTTATGGAAAGTTCTACCGTGGTCCTTTATTAATTCATTTTGAAACAATTTACCCTGTTGCAACTTTCCTTAGCCAACTTGAAGAAATAGTAGCAATTGGCTAACTGGCTAATGGGGCCGGTGGTCAATGAATGTATAGCAGTTTGGTTCAGCGTGTTTCTAGAGAAGCGAGTAAGAATCGAAATGAATGTTTTCTTGCATATTCAAGGGTGTCTCAAGTAATGCTGGGGTGAAAAATAAAACTGCATTCTCCGTCGCATTTCATTGGGATTAGTGGCATGAGGTGTATTTTTATATCGAGTGTATATTGTGTAGGTGATTAGCGGGTGGTACCAAAGCAGATTGTCAAAATGGGTAGGTAGTTGCATCTTGGAGTATTAATAATATTTCGAAGCTGCCAAACGCAATACTAGTAAGTCTCCCTTTTTTTAACTCTTTAAATGCCAAACTTTGGACTGAGTCAAAAGCTGTTGACCTGGGATATTTTCTCCGGAACAAGAGGCATGCCGGTACTTGAATGAAAGGCATTTTTACGAGGAATACGAATCTGAGATCCTAATGATAAATCAGATTAGTTTGACTTCAGTAGATCGACTTCAGGCGTGATTGGCACTGAAAGAGTTAAAGATATTAAAGCTCAGTGCGTGCAAGAAAGTATGCTTTAGAAATCAACCGCCCAGCTTTCTGATGTTAATTGGTAATCCCCTCACAAGAGTGACCCCACGCAAGTAGAGCATTGTTTAGATGATTCATAACGAGAGAGTTACATATAGGCCTTTAAACAGTAAAGATTGTTGGGGCAGAATAGTACGAATTCTGGTCAGGGTAGCATTTACTCTAGCAAGTTTACTAGAAATTGTATTCAGGTGTAGTGTCCATTATAAAGTCTTGTCAATTTGTAAGACCAGGGAGTTCAATTCATTAACTGCTTTGACTGGAATATTATTAATTTGGAGGTTCAAGTACAAATGTAACTTTCCTTGGGGGAAATGAAAATATCATGTGTAGATAATTTGTTCCAGGTCAGCTATTTGGGAGCTTCGTCAAGTTCAGCATTGATGTTGTTTCTATTAGTGCAAAAGTTGATTGAGGACAAAGATTTAAGTATCGATGTGTCATCAGCGTATAAACTGGATTCAAATTTAGTCGGCACGGTGAGAATATCGTCAACAAACATGATAGACAGGAGGGGCCCAGGATGGATCTGCGGTGTAACGCAGTAGTAACAGGTAAAAAGGTTGAACACATGCTCTCAAACTGAACATACTGTACTCTATTTGTCCGGTCATTGTAGGAGAATGTTATTTGTACCGTTGTTCTTAAGCTTAAGTGAAAAAAACATGCCATAATTACGTATCAAATGCCTTGGAAAAGTCTAAATATATACTGATAGGCATTTCACTTGTGTCAAGGTTTTGAAAAAATTGGTTGAGACATTGAATTGTAGTTCCTTATGTTGGGTGGAGCTTTTTGAATCCATGTTGACTTCTTTAGAAAGACAGAATCGTGATTGAAGTAATCATAAAGTTGTTTTGTAGACCACCTTTTCCAAGACTTTTAAAGAGCTGGAAGGAGGGACGTAGATCTGTAATTTTCTTTAAATAATTTGGAAAAATGCCAACAACAAGGGATTTTGATTGGTGTTGAAGGAGATGAAATTGAAGCACTTGGTCCTTTGAAGAGTTTCGTTAACAACAGATGATGTCCAGAACTTTTCTTTCCTTTGAGGCTATTCAGAATATTTAGGACATCGATTTTCAAATCTGCAGTAAAAGAAAATCTGTGTTCTATGTCTGTAGTAAGATAGGTATATACGTCTGGTATATTTGGCGAATAAGTTTTGTCTGCTAGTTGTGGGCCGATACTTATAAACCAAGTTTTGAAACGTTCTATCTCATGTTCATAATTTTTTTTTCGTTAATAATCTTGAAAAATGTAGGGAATTCTTTTTGACATTTTTAAGGTGAAGGGATGATTTTAATGTTTCCCAAGTCTTTTGGGTGTCGTTTTTGTACATCACAAATTGTGTATTATAATATTGCTGTTTCAGTTGTTAAATATATGTGTTAAGTATTTTGCTGAAAAGATTCAAATTATGCTTTCTGGTGTGATAAACGACACTATCCGTAGAGGTCGATTTTAGAGTTTTGTACTATGATGTATTTCAGCGAACGTAAGCTGTTATTTGTAATCCAGCATGGATGTTATGTTTTTTTCTATTTTTGGTGACAAATGCCTGTCTTTAGCTTGACTGAAAATACTTTCTAGTTTTTCATGGTATATTATAGGATCTTGAGTTACAGCGACATCTGTACCGAGGTAATCCATAATATGATTGTTTTTCAACTCAGAAAAGAAGTTATCTGTGGATTGAATGTCATTTTTAGTTACTGTGATCAATATTAAAGGATCCGCAAGGTCCAGATTTTGGTTTGAACAAGAAAATGTAAGGGAAGTGATCAAACAGTGTCGTAAGTATAACACTTGACTTTATTTTTTTATAGTGAGTAGTGCCACAAAATATTAAATATAATTATTAATTAAAGTAGCACCTCGTTCCGAGATTCTTATGAGTACTGTTATTCTAGGGGTGAAATTGTTTAGCATAAGATCCAAATATTCAGAGTATTTTCTCTAGAATCAATCATTATTAAATCTAAATCGAAGTCATCGAAGATGAATTTGTCGGACCGGTCATTGAAAAAGCTTAGATAGTTAAAGATAATTCTGGTATATTTTTGTTCAATATCATCATCTCTGACCCCAGGTGGTCTATAAATATTGCATAAAGTGATTTTTGCTTGAGACCCTCACCCATGGCATCAGTAAACTGACCTTCGCATAATCTAGGAAAGGTATAATAATCTCGCGCACAAAAAGTAAAGTTTAATACAGATACATGAATTAACGGCTGTGTGAGCTGCAAGTAGACCCCAAAAAGAATAAAGCACATAATTTGCCAAATTATAAAGAGACCCGTCACACTAGTGTTCGCCTTCAATCCATTTTTCCTGAATACAAATGGTGCTAATTTCAACTTGCTTTTGTGCTAAATCATCAATTAATGCTTTGGACATCTAGAATCTGACATTTAAACATTGTATAGTCAAACTTTAAAATGGTGTGAACAAGGACTCAAGTACACGGATAATGAATCATTGCAATCAAAGAGATCTGCAAAACTGATGATGATACTAGCATTTTACTCTTGGATGAGTCGGTGACAAGCAGTGAAGAAGTTAAATTCAGCATTTGTCACTTTCAGCTGGGTACTCGCTAGGTTGAGGCAAGGCTTTCCGTGTTTATTTTTTTCTGGACCCTTTAACCCTCAGCTGACCAGGGACCATCATATCGACAGCATCAGCAATCTTGACGGGGGACTGGCACCTCAACTTGCATGCTGGATTGTGCTTCCTCTGCAACAAACACATATACAATGAAACCTCGTTATAACGACTCCATCCGTTCCCTGCTAATGTGTCAGACACCTGAATATGTCGCATAAATTAGTCAAATAGCAGGGGAATTGGACTTTTCGTCCCTCGAAATTTCTATCATTGGGTGAATATATCTGATATCTGAATGTCGTTATAATATTGTTTCACTGTATAGAAAAAAAAGTGGTCAAATACGGCGCACATGTAATTACCATATTCTATTGTAATTTGCAACACTTAACTCGCTGTTAACACTTTTCATGGCCAATTTTAACAAAAGTTAAAATTGTTAATTGGCATAGCAAACACCGGATTCAACTTCCTTGTAAACTGACCTGATGTTTAAGTACCAGCATGCCAAGAGTTGAAGAGAACATAAGAATGAGCGGGGTCAACAACTTTCCTCGGCAGGGTCAAGGTCAACAGCTTTCCTCGGCAGGCGTTTGGCACAATAGGCCCAAGAGCATCCCAAAAGGCTGCTGACTGTTAAACTGTTCCACTGACAGGGTCAAGGTGAAGGTCATATGCTTGGACGTGACTCAACAGATGGATTGTTAATTCTGAAACAGCTCGTGTGCATGATCTTGTGTAAATGAACTTGATAAATAAACATTTACATACACTCCTCATATTCCAAAATTAGCATTTTTGTGTCGTCAAGTGTCTGCATGCAAGAGCAGAATATATTCATTGTCGCCAATTTTGAAAAAAGAATACAAATACAAATTTTAGGGATATTCTCGCCACTTGATAATTTTAAGCAGAGGATTGGGAACTCATTACATTGCATGAAAAAAGAGAGAGCATTCTCCCCTTTAAATTTGACATTTATCAAAATGAGGTTGATGTATAGATGAAATGGTCCATGCTCTTTACAGGTAAATATAACAGATTCATAAACACAAAGTTTACCTGAAAAACCATATTTAGGTCAATTGTAAGTCAATGAAATATGCATCGACACGAGATTAAACTAATTGACCTTGCCTCAGGTGAAGTGTGGTGGTTAATTTAAATAGCTGAGTAACACCTAGGATTGATCCAAATATTATTTTAGGCCTATAGATGGCCGCTCACATGGTTTAGGTCAATTTCAGATGAGCTAATCTGGCTACAGTTCACGGGTTGACATGAGAAACACCTGTGCTTGACCTAAAATTTGCCGGTATCGTATAGGAAAATCTTGTCAAGTTTCTGTTCTATGGATAATTCTAAGTCAAATGGATCCGGTCATTCTGTCCTTAAACTGTTTACTGTGGTGTGTTAAAATTGTAATTTAGCACTGTCAAATTGTCTTGCTACAAATTATGAATGAAAATTTAGGTTCAGTTTATCTTGTTAGCACAACTGATGGGATTAATGTATGTGCCAAAATTGGAAGAATGTGTAAACATTGTACTTTCTTTTATATTTGCTGGATCTCTGTGAAAATTGATGAAAAGTAGGGAGGCCAAAACCCCCAACCAGAACGATCCCGGTGGCAGTGTTCAGAGTGTGATGGAATAGTCAAGTAAAACTGTGTTGAAAACTTTATAATTATGTATTGAAGGTATTTTTATTTTACCAAATTTGTAAAAACAGTATGATATCCAAAAGTCTAATTTTATACATTGTGGCTGGCCATGATCTACTTTCTCAAGGTCAACAAACATGCTGAAGCTGGTACCATGAACTGGTCAGTATGTGGCCTACCCGGAGTGGGTCTCTACCGACTTTGCTCAATGGGCCACGCTTCAGTGAGTTTTTATTATTCCTTTGTTGATTTTCTGGGGAATCTTTAAATACATATGTGAAATCGGCCAGCTAATTATCCAGGGAATATTTAAAATCGTTGCTTGAAATCAGACAGCTAATTAGCACACAGGGACACTTCTGGGGACTTGTAGTTCTTCACTTGATCAACAGGTGCCTCAACTAAGTGTCTACCAAAGTTGTTCACTGAATAATGCAGCAACTATTACATGATTTTTATGAATTTTTTTTCAATTGCAATTGAAATCAGACAGCTAATTAGCACACAGGGACACTTCTGGGGACTTGTAGTTCTTCACTTGATCAACAGGTGCCTCAACTTAGTGTCTACCAAAGTTGTTCACTAAATAATGCTGCAACTATTACATGATTTTTATGATTTTTTTTCAATTGCAATTGAAATCAGACAGCTAATTAGCACACAGGGACACTTCTGGGGACTTGTAGTTCTTCACTTGATCAACAGGTGCCTCAACTTAGTGTCTACCAAAGTTGTTCACTAAATAATGCTGCAACTATTACATGATTTTTATGATTTTTTTAAAAATTGCAATATGATCAATATGAGTACATGTTGGTATGATTACGGTAAGTTACAAATGCAAATGCATGCATGTGTACTTATATATAGTGCGTGTACATGGAAATATAATCAAAACGAGCAGTGAGGCAGCAAGAATTGACTATGGTGGGAGAGACGGAGTACAGGGGTGTTATTAGTGAGAGAGGACAATGGGATGGGTTGTCATCAGATTGGGAAATCATGGCAAGGTCTTTGCTCACAAAGTATTGGAAAGAGTGGCTCTAGGTGCCAGAGAAGCCATGGGGGAGTGGGCACTACATACAGTAATATGTATATAGGTGCCACTTAAATGACCCCTATTTGGCACCGTGTGTGGCGTTTTGACACCCCAACCCCATCCCCCATGCAGCCAGCCTGGAGTATTGAAGCCCTATAAAAACAGAAAAAAGCTGTTGATCATAGACAAAATTGACAATCTGACTCGGTTTTGCACTGTAGGAATGGAAAGTGTATCATTTTCTGATGAAAATATGTAATATACATCCCCATTTTTAAAGCAAAATATAGAATTTTGACCCTGTAATTTTTGGAAAACGTGCATGTAGAATAAAGGGATCAAGGCATATCGAGAGGCTACCTACAGCTCCCCCCTCCGGGGAGAGGGGGGAGAAGGTGACATATAAAAATGTGACAGAGGTAGAGTGGACGGGGAAAAAGGGTAATATTGTATCCACCTGATCGAGTGATAAACAATGTACCTTGTCTTTTAGTATAGGAACACACATAGGTTTTAAGGGATGTAAGGGATACTTTAAGAGGATGGGAGCTGGGAAGGGTGCCAGGCTTGGAAGAGGGTTTGCAGCTGCTCTACCTCTGTGTCAGCCCCCAATCAAAGGTAAGTGCTTCTCATAATGGTTAGGAATTGTTTGGTATGACATAGCTTTTGAACGATAAGCCAAGCCTTATTTGAACTATTATTTTGGAATTAGGCATGCTCATGTCCCTGGTTAGGATCACGGTTAGCATTGTATTTGGATGACCTTGGCATAATTCGCAAGGTCACTGGGAAACTATTTCGTGTCAAGAAATATTTGAGCGGGGATATGAAATATATTACGCTAATTGGCCACTTTATGAGGATAAGGTTAATAGGGCCCATGACCTAATTCCATGATTACAAGGTTACTTGACTGAAAATAGTGTTTAGGTTTTGATTTCAGAAATACTGTGGACCTTTTCAAAATCCAATTGCGCATTCTGACCCCCCCCCCCCCCCCCCAAGATCGCACAACAATATGAGCCGTATCTTATGGTAGGTTTTGCAAGAGGTAGGACGACTAGAGGGGGTAGTAATGCAGACATAGATAGAGTCTGCTTCAAATTATTATACAAGGTACATTCTTTGAGAAAATGAAATTCATCCTCAATAACATTGCATTCACAGATCTGGTATGTTCTCAGTTCCACTGGGGGTTTGGGCCTTGTGTATCAAACTGCTTCAATTTGTAAGCTATGCGCACTAATTCTTAACTTTCAGAATTTTTTTTTTTTTTCATGATAGGTTTCCCAAATTTCAAGTAGTTCTCTCTTTCAAAGGTGTATTTGAAGGTACAGTATGTGAGCAACTGATGCTGACCATTTTTAATGGTACCGTTGATTTCTTGCATCCAATCAGAATAATAAACACATTTCAACTTTTCCCTTGGCACAGCTGAATTAAGCTTATTTCCTCCAAGATTTTCCCAAATATCCTGGAATCCTAGTTTGTAGAACATGTCTATCACGTATTTAGCCAGCCATTTATGTGAAAATTTCACATTTCCTAGTTCTCTATCAAATGCTTATACTTCAACGAGTTGTGGTCACTATTCACAAGATATGTACCCAGTACACATTTTACTAGGGGAAGGCTGTGTTTTCGAAAGGTCGACGTGCACACCCCAAGCAAGGAAATTGGGGGAAATAAGCCTCCCTCCCATTTGCTATCCATGCATGTAGTACATCTTAGCATATTTGGTAAAACCATACACAGACTGTGTGGGGGGTTTTTTGGAGGGGGGGGGGAGGTTTTGTTGTTGTTGTTGTTGTTGTTGTTGTTGTTTTAATGCTTTTCTTATTTTTTGTTTATTTTTGATATTTATATTTATGTCTTATATATTATGCAGTACTCACGTGGAATGCAGCTTTTCAGCAAATTTTGATTGGTCGTCGTCTTGTGAGGATTGTTTGGACTTTTCATTTGATATTTGTAAGTTTCTGTGAATCGGTATTTGCAAACGACACAAGTCGGTCTACTTTGTTGCTGTGAACCGATTTGACCGACGAAGTTTCGAGATGTGTTTAATTTCAGGGTGACAAGAGGAAATCAATGCTATAATTCGACCTGCACTTTGCAACCGCCTCATTGACACTCGACACCAGCAGCTGGCTAATACAGTTCCTGGGAGATTGTCAACAGAACACATGTGCAAATGCTTTAGATTTGACCGGACAAAACCAAAAGTGGAACGCAGTTTAATCCGGGATACGTACTGCAGAATGGCGTCCGTTCCTGACGAATCAGAGAAAGTGAGTCCGAATGATGCGACTAAAGTGTCTTCGGAATGCGGCAAAAAACTGGAAGTCCTGCAGGTGTACAAGGTGTTAAAACAGGTGCTTCTGGTATCATTCTGGATATGTATGGTAAGATGTTCACTTTATTCAGTCATAACTCCATTTTCGGATGTATTCCACCGAGATAACCTTAAAGTGTGCCCTTTACTAAATGAACCATTTGGCCTACCTACAATAACAAGTACCCGTTCTCGCAGCGTTACCTGCTTTGATAAGCATTAAAACCAATCACAATAAAAAACAAACAAACAAACAAACAAAAACAAAACAAAAACAAAACGAAACAAAAAAAAAAAAAAAAAAAAAAAAAAAACAAAAACAAAAAAAAAAAACAAAAACAAAAAAACAACAACACAAAAGCACACACACACACACACACACACAACAAGAAACAAAAACAAAACAAACAAACAAACAAACAGCCCAAACCACCACCACCCCCGTACACACACAAAACCGGGCTCACCGTGTCATCATTTAATTTTCGTACGAGAGAAAATTTGATTGTACTTCAGGAGCCACAGGCTCGTTGTACACATATATAATTCACAAGTCATTTTATTCGGGGATTTCTAAACAGCCAATAGTCATTTTTCGTTCTTTTAATTAATTAAATTTACGTAACGATTGAGGACTCTTTACTTTTACTGTCATTAGCATTCATTCCATACCTTCCAAACGAGACGCACGATTTCACAGAAAGGTCAGTCACCATGGCAAGTATGGTGGTTTTCGGAATAATAGTGTCCAAGAAAAATTTTGGACAAATTTAGGTTCCATGGAAAGAAGGAAGTATAGAATCTGAGAAAATATAATATGTCTGGGTTGGCACCCAGACATAAAGAGCCTGCACCGACAAAATATCGCAAAATATGTCCTGATGATTGAGATATTCTAAACAGGACATTCATATTAACTGCTGTGCTGCTTTGGCCCGTGTCACACAAGAAATTACCCGTATGTAGGAAACAAGCCTGTATCGAACGTGACAACATGTGCTGGTCCTTCAAAAATAACAACTTGGAAATATTTAAGTGTTTAAAAAAATCTGGTAGTGATATTCGGTAAACACTCATCGAGCTTGGTTTAAGAAAAAACCATCATCATTTTAGAATGAATACTCTTCACGCTGAAAATGTTACTCACATCCTTGATGTATCCATCAAAACACCCGTACAACGGTGGATGGTTGTCACCGTTGCCTAGCGACAGGCTCATTGATTTGAACAGGATTTATTTAAAACTTTTCTGTCCATAAAAACATATTTTTTTTTGTAAGTCATGTCTTTGATGAAAATTTTATAAACATTACCAGCCAACTAAGAGCAATCTGTTGGGCAATCTTCCTATTATTTGAAAATTTTCAGAACCACCCAGAGACAGATATTTCATATATGACCGCCAAAGCGTGTGGTATTGCATGAAACTTTAATCCCAATGCACTCGCATCGCCCCAAACGGCCCGGATGATTTTTTTTTTTTTTTGACAATTGTAGAGAAGAACTATCAAGATGGTACGCCACAGTTCAATAGCTTTTCTGTACTTAGAAAAGAGTTCCATTTTCCTAACATTGGATCAACTTTTCTTGTACGAGTTTTCTCTCTGCCATTTTGAAGGATTTCTATTATATCACTTAATGGTACTTATTGCCTTATTGAGTCAAATGTTTCAACACCTCCAGGAACAACGCAACATCTGTTTTCAAATGCTGATGTCAAAATGCTATGAGAGCATACTAGTAGTGAAACTCCCGCTACTGGAGAATATACAGAATACGGTACATCAAACAATGAAAATACAATGATTATAATCAGTTCTCTCATGACACAGTAAACTACAAAGAAAGAGGACATCAGAATTAGTAACACACAACTATTAATCAAGTAACAAACGCAATACGTGTATATACAGGCACAGATCGTAGCGGAGTTTCTTGGGCTCTGTGTCGATAGAGACAGACCGTAACTTGAAACTGTGGGTTTCAGAAATAACCACGTGTGTAGTGATACCATGGCGAGAAAACCCTCCTTTGATGCCTGCATTTTATAGACACAAAGCTATAGTATTTGATGTATTTCGAAACACAAAACTTGCAACGTGCACAATAAATTACCAGTTATCTTTTGAAGATTTGTACTTGTTTGGTCTGTGTGCAAACACTGATATTCTGTTTCCCTAGAATTTTTTTTTTCTTTCTTTCTGTCTAGATTTGGTCCTGAACTGATCTTGGATATTGTTTGTGCTGGAAAGACAAATTCGACATTACTATTGCTGTAATAATAAATTGTTCAACTGGTGTAGAAGATAAAAGGGTCTATAAAATGATTGAAGTTGGGGCCATTCAAAACTACTCAGTTCTAAATATCCGCAAAATAATGATAGTCAGAGCCAATGTTCCATTTGTACCTCTATCTTTCTGAAGACTGTTCATATACTGAAAAATGACCAGATTTGTAGCATTTAAAATTTTGCTAATTGCTAGGAGCGTAGAACATTTAAAATATCCCACAGGCTTAAAAGTGATCATAAATGATGGCATAATTCCCACTGCTACATAATGATAGTGACGATGGCAAAAACTAATGAAAAACAGACCACAATGCAATGTCGTACCACTTCAAATAATGGTACTCATGGGAATTTTTAAACAAGGACTTGAAGATATTCAAGCACGTTATAGGTAGATAGATGTGCCATATCAGTGCTAGTTCTATGTTTGCAATCATGGCGCATTAAATAAGAAAGACGCAAACTATGTCATCTGAAGAGTTGGAAATAGGGCCTGTTCTCCTAGATAACGCCACTGCTCATAAGTACCCGGTCGCTAATAATTGCAGGTGGAGACACCTGGAGGATAAAAAACCTGAGCTCTCCTTATTTGCCAGTGGTTTGTTAACGGAAATGGTATATCGTAAAAATGTAGCCTCTGAATCAATGCTGCCCCCTACGTTCATCATCAGAACTATCTCAAACTTTGAAACTTGCGTGTCTCCAAAACTATAATAGACGGAGGAGTGTTTTTTTACCTATAATGACCTTGCATAAATTTAAATGCTACACCTTTTGTTTGTTATTCATTGGATGCGTCCACAGAACAAACCTATAAATTGGAATGGCACCCGTACTTGAAATAGTTATGAAGATATTGGACATTTACACTTTCCAGTGCCCTAATTAGCATCAATTTAAATTTTACAACTATTGCTTGTGGTCCCTTGAATGCGCCTACAGCACAAACCCGTAAATTGAAGTCGGAATGGCACCTCTACCGACAAAAGTGTAGAAGATATTCAAGATTTATGTTTTCAAATGACCCTAATTTGCGTAATTTTCAAAACTGCCACCCCTCTTCACAAAAAGACCAGCCTTTATGTATGGAAGTATAACCATGCCAAGTTTGGGATTTCTACATAGAGTAGTCTTGGAATAAAATGCCGGAAAAAATTACTGGTAAAAATGAAAGAGTTTATAGAACTAGAAAAGAAGATTTGCTTCACAGCAAATCTGTCTGGGTGCTTGCAAAGTTTGAACTATAGAAATGCTTTGAAAAATGTTTATTGCTGTAATTCTGAAGCAGCATAAAACACCTATCTGTAGTATGTTGGAAGTGTTCAAGGTTAATGTCTAACTTTAATGACACAAAATATACCAAAAGCATTTGGGGGGGATTGCTAGCTGTTGGTGCAGATGGACTGAAGATTATTGGTCTAAATGTATGAAAAGCATTTATCACTTGAAAGCTAATGATTACCCCCTGTTTGGTGCATATCATAAATAAGAGCTGCTTTTTTAAATATTGCATATCACAGTTCAGTATAGGAAACCGCCAGTCCATGTTCTTTTAAATCATTCAACACTAAGAATAAATGTGCTGTCTCCACAGTGTGCCTCTAATTGGAATCTGTAAGAATTTTATGACAAGTAAATGGTATCTCCAAGTACATAATGAAAAGTTTTTGCCGGTGTGGAAATAAAAATGAGAGTTAATGGCGAGTAAAATGGAAACCTTCAACTGCAACCACAAGTACACATCAAATGTAAAGGGTCTGCAATGATGTTATGTGTCACATGCTTTGGAGCGATCCATAATGAAAGAGGGGCAATTGGATCTGCATAGTGAGACAAAAATAATTTTATATACAGCTTTATAGTGGACATTTTGTGGAAACAATGTAAATGTATATGTAATACCACCTATTATTGGATTTCTAACATATAAACATGTGACAAATATATATTATCCAGCAATACTCATCACCCCAATGGGGACCAGTGATAATATTATAGCCATAAGGCAGCACCTGTGTTTTCTACATGTTTACAGTTTTCGTGTTTAATATTTGAGGTATTTCACTCTAGTTTTAAATTCCTCATCTTGGAGAAAAAAATCCCTTAAACGTAAGTAAAATTTTTTTTCTCACAGCAGTTTTCATTTTGTGGATTTGTTTCATGAGTGAAACAAGCGAAAAAACATGTAGCACAACAGCAAAATAAAGTCAGTTTATTGAATATGTCATAATTTGTGCTGAAGGTCAAGGTTAAAGTACCAATGCAGTAACATAATATTTTTTAGAACCTTATCTGAAGGACAAATGATAATGACATTTGCTAAAATGTTCATAAATTGTTCTCCAGGCTAAAACTGTCAAGATCTCTATATTTTGTAAATATAAACATAAGGTAGAAAGAGGGGTGGGGGTGGGGGGAGCCCAGTCATAACCCATTACAAATTTTTATAGGAGAATAATTCATCACATGTAGGTCCCTGTTAGCGTTGATGCTATTGTGGCCTGTTTATGAGACCCAGGGCCGGACAGGGACCATGAGCCACCAGCCATGTACACATACAAAAATGGCATGACAGTAAGCAGGAAAATGCTGCTGTGCAACCCTCTTCCTACACACAGAGCTGTGCAAACATCATCAGTATGTCCAGTGCTGAGGGCCCAGTCCAGTGCCCCATGTGGCTCAGTCCACCACTTCGAGGCATTTTTGCATATTCAGTGGACTCTGTCTAAAATCTGATCTCCAGGCAATCAGCAGTGAGCAGAACTATTCTGTAGCCACACCGATCCCAAACATGCATTTCCCTTAACAGGGTTTGCATGGTGATTATGAGCTTTTTACATATAGAGTATTGAGTGATGATTGTTCCATTAAATACTTCAACATGTGAATCTGACTTTGTATTATATGTAATTCATGATAACAGTCTGATTTTTTTTGTGTCAATGTAAGAAACCATTTTGTATTTAACACAATGTGCCCCCTTTTCCCCCTTCCACAAGAATATATTCAGACAATTAACATGGCAAAAAAGCCTCAAAATTGCCGCATGTAGTTGCACTTCTAGAACTTTTGTTCACTGTGCATTGACAGATGTCTCAAACCTACATGTGTAAGGTAGAACTTTGTGTGGTGTCTGTCTGCAATAGTTTGGAAGATATGGAGCTTTTAAAATTTAATTGACCCTTATTTGCATAATTTTGAACATCGTGACTATTTCATACCAGGTGCTTAATTTCATCGGTATGTGAGCCACCATGGCAAGTTTGGTGATTGTCAGAATAAAAGTGTCCGAGAAATATGTATTGACTATTAGATTTTTTTTTTCACCCAGGTCTAAAGTCTTCACCCAGGCAAAAGCTCCACAGACAGGCACTTATGGTCGTCTTGGCCCTTGCCTAGTCTTCTTATTGACTGTTAGATTGTTAGGCGCATAGGAGTAGCATAAGAAAATGTTGACCATTCTGTTCATTTAGCTTCTACATAGATACACAACTGCCTTATTTGAATATCACCATTGTGAGGGTATACAATAAATAGATCATTGCAGATCTTTTAGGTATGGGCTAGACAAATAAATGCTAAGTTTGTCTGCTTTCAGTGATATACATGTGTATGTATTTCAGGTATATGTCTTTGGAATATTTATGAGCAATTTTGTTTATGACTAAACAGACCTTGTTTTTTCACTATATTTTGAGCTATTTGCACTGGTACATAGTGTACAACATAGTCCAATCTGGCCTGCTACAATAATTGCCAGTATCTGGCTATTATGATGCGAGAAGATATATAGCCCGATACAACTTCTCTCAGTATCCTGCAATAACAGTGCTCAATATATGTGGTGCTAAGATATATAGCCTGATACAGCACTGCTCAATATATATAGCCTGATACAATGGTGGTTAGTGTTTCGCAACGACTCTCAATAGAGCTCAGCAGTTCTCAACAAAACTCAGTATATAAGTTCTCGATAGCTCTCAACTGGTTTTCAATGTGCTCAATTGTACTCAACAAATCTCATTTGTGATCTCTAAGTATCAAAAGTTTAACAACAGCAGAGTGTGTAAAACACAAAAGTCAGTATCCCTTTGTCAGTTTCCTCGCACAGCCAGTCAATGGGTGAAGCAGATCAAGCCTCTGGAATCAACTGACCTTTATGAATAATAAATGAGGTGATCTGTATCCAACCTTCAAAGAGCACTCAGTCATTACATAATGCAGGACATCTTGAAGTTTTCTCACAAGGCTGCTTGCATATCACCCACTGTGAGCTTATTGTCAAGTGCATCAGTGGTCTGGCTTTCAAAATATGTTGTCATTGGAAGTGCTGCATGTGTGGATTGTGGAGACTTTCGGTGAATTTAAGATACATTAAAATCCCCCAACTTTTGTTTGCATGCTGTTGGATTTGCCAGTTGTCTCAACCCTACATGTGTAAGTTAGAACTTTGTGTCTATCTATAATATTTGTAAAGATATAGAGCTTTTACAATCTTAAATAGCCCCTCTCTTGCATAATTTTAATCATCATGACTATTCCACTCCAAATGGCAAAATTTCATTGGTAGGTCAGTCACTATGGCAAGTTTGGTGGTTTTGTAGTATCTGAGAAAAACTCTGGACAAATTTGGGTGCCATGGACGCGAGGAAAAACAGTATGGCTGGGTTGGCACCCAGAGATAAAAACAAATGTTTGTGGTGGCACACAGAAATAATCAGTAGTCTCTGTTAGTGTGTGAGGATGTTCATCTCTCCAGCACACCCATTACACTAAGCTGCAGCGCAAATACTGTTTGCTTAACTCTTTAAGTGCCAAATTTTGGACTGAGTCAACAGCTTTTTGCGGTGCGCATTTGGCACAATGCACCCAATGCGCGCCCAGAAAAGCTGTTGACCTGGGGTATTCTCTCTGGAACTATAGGCATGCTTGTATTTGAATGAAAGGTCTTTTTACGAGGAACACGAATCTGGGATTGTCATGATAAAGTAGATCTACTATAGACGTGATTGGCACTGAAAGTGTTAATGTATGGAATTTTTTGCTATTATTAGCTCCACACTTTTGCTTCAATGTGAGCAAGGATATTAAAGTACGTTTTTCTGCTTCCGATACACTTTTTGGAATAAAATATGTCAAAATAAAGGTCAGTTTTATTGAGGTTTACTGACTTTACCACTAAGCGTCCATGAGTAAGTTTTATTTTGTGTGAAAATAACGTGTACTTCTATCTACTCTTTAAAATCATTGAAGATTGGAAATCCGCTTTGGATAACCATGGATACGTAGGTGTGATTCTAATGGATCTATCGAAGGCTTTTGACTGCCTACCCCATGATCTACTTTAAGAGAAACTTCGATCCTATGGCCTGTCTGAACATGCTTGTAAATTATTAGGCAGTTATTTAAGTGACCGAAAGCAAAGGGTCAAGTATGGTGGTACTTCCAGTGAGTGGGCAGACTTACTAAAGGGGGTGCCACAGGGTAGTATACTTGGCCCTTTGCTGTTCAATATGTTTATGAATGATTTTTCTTTATGTTATGCAAGGGCATTGTAGTCTCTATAATTATGCCGACGACAACTCCTTATCATTCCATGATCATGACTTACACATTGAAAAATTGTCTTTGGAAAATGCTGCTAATATAGGTATCAAATGGTTTATGGAAAACCGCATGAAGGCAAATCCTGACAAATTCCAGGCTATGATTTTATGCCCACGTTTAGACTGCCAAATCGGAAACGACTTCCGTTTTGAAATTGACGGTGTTACTATAAAACCGGAAAGATGTGTCAAATTACTAGGAGTCTATATTGACGATAAAGTTTCATGATCACGTTTCTCATATTTGTAAGCAGGCTGCTAAACAAATAAGTGTGCTACGTAGGTTCAGTAATATCCTTACTGAAAAGGAAAAGCTCCAAATCTTCAATGCATTTATTCTTTCTAACTTTAATTATTGCCCGCTCGTATGGCACCTATGTGGACCTACGTTATCTTTAAAAGTGGAAAAACCCAAGAAAGAGCCCTGCGTTTTGTCTATAATGATCCCGTATCTGCATATCCGAATTACTTGAAAGGGCTAAAAAACCTTCTTTGTATCTCAGTAGAACAAGAAAACTCTCTATAGAAGTCTACAAAATCCAAAGTAACTTAAGCCCATCGTTCTTAAACGACATGTATGTAGAAAAGAAACAACTTTTGATTTACGAGACAATAACAAACTACAGTAGCCTGACTACAATACCATAACATACGGTAAAAATTCTCTCCGATACCGAGGGGCTAAGCTGTGGAACAACTTACCCCCACACATCAAAGCATCTACTGGTTTAAATCACTTTAAGACGTTAAGCAAGGCATGGCTTGGCCACTCCTGCTCTTGTTCTATGTGCATCCTATGTAAAACCAGGGTTTAGGAAGATTATAATTCTTCCAAATTTAAGGAAACCTTGTTAGACCGGCTGTATATAGTCTCATTGTGAGTTCATTGTATATACCATCTCATCACTTGTCATTGTTTCCTCTTTTCATGGTCGAACAATAGTGCTGTTGCGCTAATGTTTTTTATTTGTACAATTCGACTTGAAATAAAGATTATTATATTATATTATTCTATCACATATACAATTTTGTAAGCTTTTTATGTAAAAAGACATTCTTGCATGCAAACCAAAGTACTTGAGTACTGCCAAGGACACGGTATGATTCTTGGTATCAATAACTTTTGCTAGCAAGTTATTAAGAAATATGTCGAGCAGGCATCTTTCTTTCTCGAAACTGAGTATTTATCAATCTGAATCTGTCATCAGAGCAATCGTTATATATATATATATATATATATATATATATATATATATATATATATATATATATATATATATATATATATATATATATATATATATATATATATATATATATATAATGTATTATGTATTTTCATACTTTTTTAATATCAATGCAGTAGCTCTAACCCTCAGACGACCGTTTTCAACCCACATGCTTCTCCATTAGAACGTGTCTCTCATCATGGGGGTATAGGGGACCTCTATGGTGACACAGATCAAAAGTAGTTGGAAGAGGTTGATGCTGCCTTGCGACGTCCAACAGTTCCGGAAAATTTCCATATATCCTCTTTTTAGGTCTCAGCCAAATCGGTTGCAACTTATGTGTCCGTCTGGTGTGTCCCAGGCGCCATTTCGGGGGTGTTGCCTTCATATTATATGAGAAGTCCAGGATGGGTTGAATTTTTGTGAACCAGAAACACAATAAATTTATTGGCAAATGATCAGTGACATTGCTAAATCCTAATGATTCAATATCACACTCCGCATATAACCAAATCAACGTGGCACTCTAATGTTATCAGGTGACCAATTCACTTGTACAGCCTCCATGCATCGCAGAAATAAGTAAAGTTGACATCTTCGGTGCACATGGAATCAGGCACAACATAAATTTGAGTGTTCATCGTAACCTTTCTGTTCGAAGCACGTTTTACACAACCTGTCTTCAGTTCTTGGTAATTTGCCATTAAAATCTACATGTTTTAACGGGGGAACTCATGACATGGGAATCAATAAGATTTTGAAGTCCGCCAATTATCGAAAAAATACAAATCAGTTGAATCTTGACAACTGCCTTCATAGTGTGGCACACGATGTTACGATGTTTTAGGTTGTCCTGGGCAGACCGCAGATGCATAATTCTACAACTCAGTCGCAATGTGTATCTACTTCAAAAAAAAAAAAAAGCTTGATTTTGCATAATGTGACCGCAACACCCCAAACGGGCTGCTGCAGTACTTTTCATCGATTTCAGTGACACCGGATTTGGCAAAGACCTGAGGAGATACATCTGCAAGTTGTCAATGTCCAGAACAATTAAGCTATTATTACTTGACCACAGTGAATAACATGTAATTTTGATCAGCGATAAAAATCAGAAGACTCTTCACAACTTTGATAGTCGACAGAAATCCACGACAATCTTCATATCTAAAGTGTCCGATGATTGTATCTACGATGGCATTGTAAAACAATAATAGTAATGGAAAATACTGTAACTTTATGTCAGCCTCCTGTGGGATTTGAACCCTCGACCTGTTGCACCACCGCCTAGCCAAATGTAACGTCCAACATTCTGACCTATGAGCCATTAACTAACTCTTATGATGGCCCAAGTACTGACAAAAGTGTAGGAGTTATATGAGATCTGCGTGATTTCCTGGGGATATCCATGTAAACTAAAGCCGCATCCCTACTCAGACACTAGGCATGCTTAAGCTGTTGTTTAGGTTACGTTCCGCCTACGATAGCATATTTTAAGAACAGGAGGTAGTCCAATATTATTTTGTGTAACTTGCACATTTGGTGATCCATGGATTGAAAAGCATCAATGTAAACATTTTTAGAAGTATTAGTTTTTCAAGAAGGTGTTATTCAAATATTTCAAGTTAAAGTAAAATTGAAACAATCACGACCTAATTGTTGAATAAAAATATCACATGTTTGTTACAAAAATTTGTTATCTACATGTCTGTGCAAATGTCAAAGTAACTTTTTATGTTTTGAATACAATTCTAATTTATCTAAGGAATTAATATGGACCTTCCGGACTTCAAAATAAAATAACCCAAGAACTACCCCCTCCCCCCCCCAAAACAAAACAAAACAAAACAAAAACAAAAAAGAAAAAAAAAGAAAAAAACAAAACAAAACAAAAACAAAAAGAAAAAACACACAAACAAATAAAAAACAAACAAACAAACAAACAAACAAACAAACAAATACACAAATACACACACACAGAGAACAAAACACCCCCCTCCCCCCAAAAACCCACGAGGCAATGTTTTCATGAGGACAGTTTTCCTGATAGAGCCTCTCCAATTTGAAAATACCCCAAAATGTGTGAACTTTCGTTTCAAATTGTAATAATTCCAAAATAAACACAGCAATATCTTTCTTAAGTTCTACAAATATATAAGTCTGAATTAACTCAGTAAAAGAAATGTATAATTTGACCACATCAGTAAAACAACTCGGTATTTATATGATACACACAATTTTACATTTTCATCCACAATCTGTTAATTCAGCAATTAACTCAAAAAATTAAACTTTTATTTAGATTTGAAATCTTTTGAAAAATAACTGGAAAAATCATTGACAGTTTATCTCTGGTTATCCATAGTGCAGAAATGAAAATAAGGTGTTGCTGGACAAATGTTTGAGGCATCTGACGTTGCTACTCGCAAAAGTACAAGTGGCAGATGCATCTCATCATCGGCCTGATAATGTTGTTCTTGTCTCATATTACTCGCTTTTGTGTGCGTGTGTGTGTGTGTGTGTGTGTGTGTGTGTGTGTCTTTATTTTTTGTTTTAACGCCTGACACCATGATTACCGCGACTGACTGATGCCAAAAGGCAGGCAAAGGAGTATGAAATGGGAGTGGCTTCAAAAGCACGGTAAATTTAGCGGAAGCCCTTTATATTTAATATCTAACTTGCGCACGAAGAATAGATTTGCGGTCCCATGTCTCAACTCATTTCAGCACATTCTCGCGAAAACATTGTGCTAATTGCTACTTTTAATTGAACAAAAGTTTCCAGATTCACAATTGTACACAGACAGCTCCGCACAGATTTATAACTAGGACGGTGCTCTTTTTGGACAAGAATGCGCTGAAATAAGCTGGGACATTGGGTCGGCAAGCACAGGGCAAAAATCTTTTTCCCAAACGCGTATTAAAGTATAAGGCTTTTTGCACGATCCTGAACAATGAGAGTCAGCATTTTTTTGTTTCTTCCTCCGCGGCATAGCTTCTACTTTTATACGCGCCGAAGACTTCTTTCTAAGACGTTAAGTGAAACACACATTGCTAACACCTCAGGAGCATAAGCGGCAAAAGCATATATTTCTTCTTTGTTTACGTCGACTAAGGTAGCAGATTGGTGTGGAAGTGGAGGCACTTATATTGACATTTGAAAGGACTGTGTGACTGCTGCACCTCTATCAATGTCACATTAATAATGCACTTAAGACGGTGCTGAAATTATCCTATTGCCCAAATTAATGTTGTTTCGCTAAGGCATACTACTACAGCGCTCTTCCTAAGAACAGCCGCTAATTAGTTATTACACAGGATGGGCTTATGTCAAGGTGTTACCATTTTAATCTAAAATGGTTTTGGTCAAATGTAATCATTACAGACCAAGTCATATTTTGGCACGTTGTATCGTATTTGTATAGTAATTTCATTTGCTGAAAATCATACATACACAAGAATACATATTACATCGGGAAAAGATTCGTACATCGAAATAAGTAAAAGAATGTAATAAAACTGACACAGATTTAACGAAAGCAAGGTTTTCAGCAAGAGGAATGAAACCCTTTGGGGCTTATATTCCCTCCCAGCTGAGACAGCACTGATTACAAAAGTATACAGTAATTACTGGAATGAAAAACAAATACACAAACAAATTTCCTAAACTAATCCAAACATGTCAGTTATTGTTGATCAAAAAAAAAGATAAATAAATGAAAATAAATAAATAAATAAATAAATAAATAAATAAATAAATAAATAAATAAATAAATAAATAAATAAATAAATAAATAAATAAATAAATAAATAAAAATGAAAAAAACTAAGGTGGTTCTTGAACAGATGTATTGAGGTAACATGTTTGATACAAATAGGCACAGATTTCCATATGTACGGTCCATAATATATTATCGAAAACGTCCCTACGGCAGTCCTACGGTGCCGTATATAAAAGTCATATGTTTGCCTAGTAATATAGTTATGAGCAACTGATAGTTTGGGAAAAAGGATTCTAAACATGACAGGAACAAGATAATATTTAACTTTATACATGAGCAAGCATGTAAGATAGATATGCAAACTTTGAAACTTCAATAATTTAAATTTGTGGAATAGAGGATAAATATGTGAATTAAAACCTGAAAATGTAATGATCTGTACAATCTTTTGTTTTGAAGTTTAGTAATCTTGTCTATTGTAATAGGATATGTGATGGCCCATGAAGTGTAGCTGCATGTAAAATATGGATACATCAAATCATACTACAATTTAATTAATACATTTATTCCAAATTTGTGTCTGGTCTTCTTGAAGATCCCAATTATCGTACTGACCTTTTTAGAAATATAATGAATGTGTTCTTTCCAGTTTAGATTTTTGTCAAACCAAACACCTAAAATTTGAATGTTTCGACTCTAACTAACTTTTTTTTTCATTTATTGCAAAAGCAAAATCGTCATTTCATTATTGCGAGATCGCAAAAATCATATAAAAACTTTTATCGATATTTACAGAAAATTTATTTGTATGAAACCAACCAATCACATCTTGTAGAGTGCTATTTAATTTATGCTTTAGAGCGTCAACATCTTTATCACTGAATAGTAAGCCTGCGTCATCTGCAAATAACAGTCATAGTATATCCTGAGACACAAGACCTAGGTCATTTACATATACGAGGAATAACAGCGGTCCTAAGATCGACCCCTGAGGAACACCACAGTTAATAGATAATATGTCAGAATCTTCGTTCAAGTAATATACATACTGAGACTTATTAGATGGATAACTGGTAAGCCAATTGAGAGCTAAACCACGTATTCCATAAATTGGTAATTTTTGACATAAGATAGTATAGTCGACCGTATCAAAGGCCTTGGAGTGTTCAAGAAAGACACCAATGGTGTGTTACTTTCTCTAGAAGGCCTCAGATATTTTACACGAGAGATAGCTTACAGCATATTTTGTACTATACTTATTGCGAAATCCAAATTGATAGTCATATAAGATATCAAATCTGTCAAGATAATCAGTTAATTGGTTGTGAACAACTTTGTCAAATATTTTTGACAGAGAAGGAAGGACAGAAATTGGTCTATGGTTCCTAACTACTTCCTCATTGCCTTTTTTTAAAAATGGAATTTATTCTGGCAAGTTTCAAAGTTTCGGAAAAGATGCCAGTTTGGAGAGATAAGTTAATAATATGGGTACGTGGAGAGATTATTTCACTTGATACAAAATTTAGAACCTTTGGATGTTTATTATTTCAACCTGGGCTGGAATCTTTTAGATTCTTTATAAATGATATTAATGTCTTGCTCTGTGATTTGAGAGAAATAGAAAGAGTTAAAGTAGTTACCTTGCAACTATGAGTCAGGATTTACATGGGGTTGGAGATATTTTATTAGCTAATGATAAGCCAACATTCACAAAGTAGGAATTAAACTTATTAGCTATGTCTTTTGTCTCAGTAATAATCTTGTCATTGCTTATAAATATGTTTGCAATTTGTGACCTTTTTTGTTTACTGATAACAGTAGTTATAAGTTTCCAGACCCGATGTAAATTAGATTTATTGTGTTGAATTACATCGGTGTAATAATTTTTCTTAGTTATACGTAAGATGTGATTTAGTCGATCAAGATAGCTATTGTATTTTTCATTATTTTTTACGGTTGGTGAGTGGATCTTATTCTATATAACTTGTTTTTTTAATCAATGGATTTGATAATCCCAGGTGTTAACCATGGCTTATTTAGCTTGTACCTGGAGTTTATTGTTCGAAGGGGGAATGGTCTCTGTCTGTACATTTTGAATACTTTGAACAAAAGAGACATTGCAATATCAGCATCTGTTTTATCGTATATGTCTGTCTAGTCATAAGAACTTATTGCACGATTAAAATTATTAAGATAGTCAAGATTAATGACGTGCTTATTATTTTGAATTTGATTGTGTGTAACTTTTTACTGGAATTAATGTGAAAGACAGGTAGATGATCAGGTATATCATTGTAAAGAATAGCACTTATTCGTTCAAAGATATCTGTAATTGCATTAGTAAAGATATTGTCTATAACAGTAGCCGAGTTTTCTGTTACACGTTTTGGTCTGTTAATGCAAGGAAGAAATAAGTTACCATATAGATTTTCTATAAAGTCTGAAGAAGAAGGATGTTTGTCTATATTGAGGAGATTGATATCAAAGCCACCAGTAATATAACATGGTTTATTTTCTTGTTTATTTGTTTCTAAAATAGCCTCAAATTGTTCATTGGTATTGATTAAATTTGTAACAGGGGTCTATAAACAACAGCAACCATTACATTAGATTCATCAAGGATGTTGCGTATTTTAAGAAAAAGAGCTTCCGTTATATCATTTAAAAATATAAGTCATCTCTCTTTGTGTACTGAATATTTTTGTCAAGAAAAAAGAAACTCCACCTCCATCCTTATTAGTTCTGTATTTTCTTTCATGATTGTAGTTCTCCAAATTATACATGTCTTCATTAGTGTCTTTTAGCCAAGTTTCGTTTGCAGCTATAACATAAAATTTAAGTTTTGTGTCTTAAGAAAATCATCGAGATCATTAATGTGACCTGGTAAACTCTTAACATTCAGATGGAGAAAGGATAAAGATGATGATAGGTCTAAAGAGTTTATTTTTTAATTAAAGGTATCGGGTATATAGTATTAACTATTATAAAAAGAGTTAGCAAAACTAGTATGACCCTCCCCCCCCCCCCCCAAAATGAAAATCTGGGTCAATGGCATAAATGGGAACCATGTTTTTAACGTCATTAATTTCAAATGGAACAAAACTTTTATCGTTTAACTAATTCAAATCAATGTTTGGAATGGAGAACCAGAACTCAGAAAAACGTCTAAAAAGTTGTCATTATCCTCAATATGATTGAAAAGGAAGTTCAGACTGTATACATAGAGGACATATCAAAGATAATGTTTCACCTTGGTATATATACATTGCTCATGGAACGTACGACAACAGACTGAACACTTACTTGATATACACCCATGAAACTCACATTCTGGCTACATATTTGACAATTCACCATATGTCTTTAAGTAATAGTAGAATAATAAAAACATATTGGATTCACATCAATGATAAAAACATGGCAGATCAGCATCAATATTAAAGAGAAATAAACAATGTCATAAAACAAAACAAAAACCTTTCACATGTAGAACATAATCATGACAATAAAGTATCATTGACATCATCAAAATAATATCTGTGGCATAATACATCTGTGAGGTAATACACAAGTAGAGGGTGCGGTTCTCCTGGAATCTTTGGCCCTACACGATAGGATCTGTCTACCCCATCAGGGAGGAGTGGAACATTAAGAGTGTCATTTTCCAGCTTCGCAACGATGTCATCAGTATTCTCGTCAGGGCTTTCATCGATACAATTAATCCTGATGTCATTCCTTTGGGAATATTGCTCCAGATCATCAGAACATAGGGTTAAATCTTTCACTTCTTTCTCTAGTTGGGCTATTTTCGCATCCTTTTTATTCAGTTCATCTTGAAACACTTTAAAATGGTGCCCAATCTGCATACTTATCCTGTTTGACAACTCATCTGGTTCATTTATTTTTTGTAATTTCTGCAGGACAGTTTCATCACTCATAGCTTGAATGAGAGCAACAGGAAACTCAGTATCAGATAAACTAACTGACCTTGTTGTGGGTTTCTGTGGTGGTGGCATTGTTGTGGTTTAGTGTTCATATATAAAAGGCAAGAGGACATGCTGTAGGGTGAAGGTTAGGCTGATCAAGACACAGGCTACTCAGTACGAGATATTCACAAACCCAGATGATTGCAGTTGTTGCATAATGCAAGTGGCTTTGAAAGACATACACACAAAGCAAATATTTTCAGAACTAAAAAAGTTACTTGATTCCCTTTGAGATTTCACACTAAAACTGACACCTTTTCCATGTGAATCCATTTCAAGTTTCTGCACAGAAGATAAAACTGAAGAAAGTCAGTAACTGTGCCAAAGAAATGCCTGCTAGTGTGGTTTCACAGGGAGATTCAGTCAATGCATGAAGAATGACACAGCTGCTTATTCACCACTTCCAGGTTCTTTTTGCCATGAAATTAATCCATTTGGCTATCAGTGGTTCTTTTCCATATGACCAGTGTCAGTTCAAAACAAAGCACATGACAATGTATCCTCAAATACAGCCAGCGCTTATGGGCCAACAGTGCTGCCCCTTCTAATTGTGACAGTCACCAATGATTGTGGAACATGTTTATTCCTGATTTCTGATGTAATTTTTTTTGTCCTACATGACACAATGTACCTGGCCATATCACTACCTACACCACAAGTTTGGTATTGCCTTTTCTCGTGAATTCTTATACGTAAATTTTACCGGAATTTTGCCATGCTAGAATTGAAATCCCTGGAGTTGGTGCTGTCTTTTTACTGCTTATTTTACAGGGTCTATGCCTTGAGATTATTGGTCCCACACTGCCAGACCTGAAGCAGCGCCTTGGTGTCAACTATGAGCAGATTGGTTTAGCTTTGACCGGACTCAGCGTTGGATACTTTATTGGATCTGTCATTGGTGGCTTCCTCCATGAAAGATTCCGGCAATTCAGTGAACTGCTGATGGTTGCATGTATCTGGACCATAGCTGGGGCCACAGCAGTTATACCTTGGGTGGAAGATGTGTCCCTGGTTGGGGTACTCTTAGGCATCAGTGGTCTGGCAGTTGGTTTGTTAAATGTTGGTAAGGGTAGCTAGGATTGTTCACAAACATATTAATTCTAACAGTAAGTACGCTTATGCGTATGACAATGTACACTTTGGACAATCAAATATAACCTTGATCACAAGCAATCAAAATACAATCTTTGTATTTTCCCCAGACAATTGAAAAAAAGGCTTCACATACTACGGAGGTTGGCTCCATAACCCTTTCCGATGCACTTAAATTAAAGCAAAAGTACAAATAGAAAGAAAAATTATCATAACTTTTTGTTCTACTATTAATTTAATTGTGAGGTTTGTAAATAATGTAAAGTAATCTGGGGGCATGGTGTGGGCACTTAAGAGTACCCTGTGTATTCTGCTGGAGATGACAAAAATGTGAACCACCTCTTAGATCGATCATATCAGAAAATGTCACGATTACCAACTGTTGGATTATACATTTAAACACGCAATGTAGTACATACAATCGTTCGGGCTGCAGATATGTACTATGTTCTTCGATTGTATCTATATATTAAACATATCAAATGAACCAGTTAACCTGTTTTCAGACCTAAAATCGACCGAACATTTGAGTCATACACCTACATTTGCATAACCTTAAGTAATAAGTTCAAGATGGAGTCACCATCTTTCTCTCCGCACTTTGGGTGCAACACACCCAAAATGAGCAGGGGACAGCAGTTAACCTGTGCCAGTTATTTTATCTAGAGCCCCCCAATTTAGACATGATGTACTGTTATTGAAATGAAAGCCTTTTGGATTTACAGGTGAATGGCCATAAAAATGGGACGAATGTGACTATTGGCGTGAATAGCTCACAAATAGTGAACCGAGATTCCAACTTTCAAAATGCAATTCTAAAGACATTTAAAGTGGCATCAGCAAAGCCATTTTCTCATCAAAAGCATCATCTGAACCAAAATAACATTTTACATGTTTTGAAAAGCTAAAGTGGTCATCTACATGCTGAATGAGAAAACAAACTGAAAAAAACTATTATTTGAATACAAAATGTGAGCACAAAAGATTATAACCCTTTAGTCAAAGATCCACATGACCCGGTGCTTACAACACCACGTAAATGAGTACACATGAACCTGTGTTTACAACACTATGTAAATGAGTACAAGTGTCCCTGTGTTTAAAACACCATGTAAATGGGTACATGTTATCCTATGTTTACAACACCATGTAAATGAGTACACGTAACCCTGTGTTTACAATACCATGTAAATGAGTACAAGAGTCCCTGTGTTTACAACACCATGTAAATGAGTATACGTGACCCGTGTTTACAACACCTTGTAAATGAGTACAATATGCTCTCAGCCAAACGCAGGTCTGGGTCCAATGAAATTTGGTCAAGCTGCTCATTGGCTGAGGAGAACAATAGGCAAGAGGCCAGGAGTCAGAACAGGCACACTGTGTGGCACAATTATCCATTCAGTGACTGCCATTGTATTGATTACATTGAGCCTCTGGATTATTTTTTTGTTTGCAATACTCCAACTGTGTCACCCCACCTCTCTCTTGTGAACCACTGTGAAACCACAGAGTCACTCAGAGAGGATTCACTTCAAAGAGAATCAATCTTGAAAAGATTACAACTCTAGAATCTGATGAAAACACATCAAACATATAGTCATATGTGTATACTTCGGTCACAATAAAGCTCAAAGCCCAGAAGTGAGAACAACTCTATAAAAATGGTTTATGTAATGGAATGTGAGTGATGTTACAAAGCTGCAGTTTTCTTACGATCAGTTTTTATCGTGACTCTACCAATTTTGATTGGCGATTTCTGAATAATGGAAGTTTTCATTTTTATGAAATAAAATGACTTGTGGAGCTAAGAGTTTAACTTAAGGAAGGTCTCAATATTTTTATATTTTATTTCTTTATATGTTTATTTGCGCCCTAAACTTTAGGAACGTATTTGGTTTACAAAAGAAAGCAATTGGCAAGAAGAGCAGAGCCCTATGTGAATCCCTATTGCAAGAGCAGACACAAGCACAGGACAGATGTAACGCACACCAGCTGCCCCACCACACTTCGAGTACACGAAACACACCAGGTGTGGTAACACAGGGGCAAAACACAGAGCATGTAGACTCTACCAGAATGGATCACAGACAGAGGGGCTTGGAGAGATTACTAACATATGTATCATCTTAATGTATCAACTTCGAAAATTTTACTTTTTTGTATGAACAAGTGCACAGAGAGAAATATAAAAATATTATCTTGGAGACTGCGGTTCGGAATTGTTAATCACTGTGATAACCACCTTTAATGCGAAATTTAAATAGCAAACTTTGAGGTACTTAAGTTGGATATTTTTTTCTGAGAGCTCCAATAAATTGCCAAACTCCTTTTTGGCCATAAAAGCACATTCTAACATTCTTTCTTTTATGTGGATATAATCTACACATCTTGAGCAAAATAAATATATAAATGGTCCAAAGGTAAAAACCAAGGCATAAGACAGGGATTGAAAAACATACATTCCTATAAGCACATAGGTTTGCTGACGCCACCTTAAGTGAGATCATCACGGACAGAGCATATTTAGCAAAGAATACATAAGAAAATACTTAGTTCCAATGCGGGACAAATACCGTAAATTGGTCAAATTTTGAGCTAGTTTAGGGACTGTCCCTCATGATGAGGTACTCTGAGTAAGGTTGCAAGTTCTAATAGCAGGTCATGACAATATACATCTTTAGCCTTGCTTACTAAAGTGATTTTGCTCGTAAGTAAGTAATTAATTTTGATTGTAATGTCTCATTAAGCCTTTTGCTTCGTGGTCTTGGTCTCGTTTATGGTTATTTTAGTAGATGTGTGCAAGGAGAAGGCAATCTGAATATGTTTTTGGATGTCCATTAAAATTCCTCATTCATTTGGTTTGCAATATCCAAGCATCAAAGAAATGAAGGATTGTCTAAAAGTTGATTTAACAAGATGTGCAATTTCTTTTTTCAATTGATTTATTCCTGACTCGATCAGAATTGGTGCTCTGTTCTGAAAACAGTCCCTTTTTCATACAGTCTCGGCGACATCACACCTCTAAATTTAGATTGTGACTCAAACAGGGCTTCCCAGAAAACTGCCGAGTCAATAGGTGGTGACAGAGTGTGCGGGAAATTGCTGACACAACAGGTGATGAGAGCGTGCTAGGGGTACTACTTTCCACTCTATATCACTTGTGGAAGGCTGAAAGACTCATTCAGTCGACACCAAATTTCTTTTGCAGGTGGAAATATTCTCGTAATGGATTTATGGGGTCAAGATGCTGCATCTCCCATGCATTCTCTCCACTTTGGATATGGATTTGGTGCCATTATTGTTCCACAGATAGCACGGCCATTTTTATCTCCCAGCGTCCATGCAACATTGAACAGCTCAGTCACGGTCAAACTTACGTCACAGTTGTCTTCAAACCTCACACAAATTGCTTTAACTGGTGACAGCAAAGCTGAAATCGGACCAGCCTTTGCCACTATCGAGACAAACATAACCTTTACAAATGAGCAATCCTCAATAGAGTATCCATATTTCATTGTCAGTGCCATAACAGTTGTCGCCGGTGCTGCATTTCTTTTACTTCATATCAGAGGTGCCCCCGAAGGTTTACCTAGGGTGGTGTCAAAGAAAGGCTTTATCAAGTATCTCAAGCCCACCACGTGCTCCCCTGGCAGCCCCAAATTCAGCGTTGGAATCCTGGCCTGTCTCTTCGTATATTTCATTCAAACGCAAGGCGGAGAAAGGGCATATGGCAAGTTTCTGTATTCCTATGCTCTGGATAGTGATAATCGGTTTACTAAAGCTGATGGTACAACATTATTATCTGTATTCTGGCTCAGTTTTACGATTGGAAGAGGCAGTGGGATCATTATTGCCAAATTTGTGCCCACACAAGTCATGATGTTGTCAGAAATACTTGGGTCCCTTATTGCAGCTATGGTATTAAGCGTATCTGGTTTTAACAATGCTACAATTTTGTGGGTATTTTCCTCGATACTTGGATTTTTTAGTGCTCGACTTTTTGCGTCGGGAATGGCATGGTCAAATATCTACCTTGAGATGAACAGTGTTGCGGTAATGATTTTAATTGTTGGGGCCGCATGCGGTGGCTTTATCTACCAATACACGACGGGATATTTATTCGAGATATATGGGGCCCGAAGTCTTATGAGCGTCATGTTGGTCCATTCTGTAAACCTACTTATCATATTTGGCATTATGCAACCAATCGCCAGCTGGCATAAGAGAAAGACAAGTGCTGGCACTGACGTGGAAGAACGATATATCCCGGGATCGGAAGATAAGGCAACATCAACTACAACTTGCACGTGATCACCAGAAGTCACATCTTGTTATCGTTATCAGGCGTAAGCTTGTGGTAATATAATTTTTGAAATCACAACTTGTGGTAATAAATCTAAAGTCACAGCTCATGGCAACCAAGTTACATATCTAGACTATGTAGAACAGATCTAGATAGAAGGAGGGCAGTGACTACCATCAGACATTTAGCCAGGCACTCTGGTTGAGAATTAGAATAAGACGCACGTCTAAGAAATATCAGGGAGGTCTTAATTTAAGTTCATGGATAGATCAATGCGTATCCATTGTGTATTGTTCTATCTTTGAAAAGGTGGAATTCTAATTCATCCCTAAGCCTTAAATTCATTTGAATATGAAATCTTTGAAAGTTGCAATATTATACAGCCTCAAATTTGTGGATACCAAAACCCCCCTATCTAGTGGGACCAGGTCGTCAGAATTTCTCTCTATAAATTTGAAGGACCAGACATGAAATTAAATAAATGACTTTGATTGGCTGCACCACAATACATAGTAATTTGTCATATAAAACAGTAAAATATAAATACAATTAAAAAACACTGTGTAATGCTCTATCTCTTATCATTGTACTCTCGTTCCATATCTTCTAGTTTGAGAATAAATACAGGAAATTTTAATCGTTGTATGACTCTGAATCTGCGAAAATTTCATATACCATTTTACGTTTTCAGCGTGGAATACATCATATTTTACAGTGCGTAATGAAGTGATATCCTTCTTCACTTTTATGAGGTAAATCCCATAGTCTTTGGTCAACAGGACCTTTAACTAGGCGCTTATGTGTGCAGATCAAATGGAAATATTGTAGGCATTTATGTGTAGTCGTGTACTATATTCCTGAATTCAAAATCTTTAACCACATATATATTGGATAATGTTTAAAATTTAGATCTTTTCAAAGTTATGTATCCTTTCTCAAATTTGACTGGATATTTTGTTGCAAAATTTCATTTCTCCGCTGGCAATGGAATTTTCCTGTAATGTAAAAAATTTGTGAATCCATGTTTACAATTCGGAGGTAATTTGTGCACACACGAGACATTGCATGCAAAGGTAATTCAGCTTTCAAAGTTCACCAAACATTACTATATTCTGGGCCATATGTACGATGTATACCAAGACAGTGCTTCAAAAGTGTTCACACACACTATACTATATACATATGTTATGTTTGTACTTTATGTCAGGTAACAAGTAGTTTTGTGTAGTGCTAAGGATCTCGAGTATTTAACACTGTATGCTTCCTAAATTTGTAATGTATTTCGCACTGTCGTAACAAGACGGTTTAATCCTAAGTCTTACCCCTAGGCAATTTACATATATAGGTCAAATATTTCACGAAACAATAAATCGCATGGTAAATAACATATTCTGTGAAATATAACTGGCACCTTCATTTATTGCATCTATTAAATGATTTTTGTTACAATGTGTCTCTTCTTATTACTTCAGATAATGTTGAGAATCACTGAAAATGCAGGATGTCTCAGCTGTAAAATACAGAATATAGAAAATCTTACACAGCTGAGATTGAGTTCCTATTTTTCTCTCACAAGGGATCGTTATTGGTGGGAAAATCACGAATGACCGCAGGTCACGAATGATTTCCCACACCAACAACGATCCCGAGTGACAGAAAATAGTGACTCACTGTCCAGTCATGTAAGATTTTGTTTATTCTATGTTTAATTGGGTATTCATCACCAAAAAAAAAAAAAAAAAAAAAAAAAAAAGTATGCACTATAAGCCTACTTTAAACACCGACCTGGTGAGCCGTGTTTGTTTACGTTTGTCGCAGTTATGCTACATCACGTGTGACGTATACTCAAACGCCCCTTGCGAACATTTGATTTTGTCTCCGTGTTAATGGACGACCTTACTGATTCAGGTGCGTCACAATTAATTTGTAACAATGTTTAGGTCATGTGATCTACAGTGAGTTACTACTTTTGAATTTCACTCTAGAAAATGATAATTCACCCTCAAACAAAGAATAAGTATACATTGTGACATTGCAAAAGGTCTTCAAAAATGCTCTTGCAAATCTGTTAGTTTCAGCGTGAAAAGCCAAAAACAAAATAGGCAATACTTGAGATCATGAGATGACTGGCATAAGCAAACCCTATACTTCACAGGAGGGCAGTAGTTCTGTCTCCCCCCCCCCCCCCCCCACGATGCTATGAATGCACTGCTTTCTGTTGAAGCATAATGGGCTGGCTTCGAGGCTTTTAATAGACAGTGCCAACAACAGATAATACACCCCCTTTCAAATCATGACAGCTGAGCATCTTATCACTAATTTCAAAATCCCTTTAATGGCAGGCACAAAGTCAATACAAGTCAACCATATCTGGGCCAATGATAAATTGAATTTTCTGTTGAATGACCGATAAAAAACAAGAGGGTGCTTGAAGACCTGAAATAAAAGAAGATTATGACATTTGTTTTGATTGATGGTCTACAAAGTTGCACATCTCTGACCACCGGGCGACAATAGGAGTGACGGATTGCCCAATGTTAGGCCAATGTTACATTACTTTGGCCCAAAAATTGCTTCATTGCTTTCTTTTGCGCACTCTTCTGCGCAATGAGCATACAGTGAATGGAGGAAAGCTCTTCACTGATGACATATATTCAACGTCCAAAAGGACGCAGATAACGTTCACATCAAACGTTTGCTGGTAGTTTTAATGGGAGAAATTAGCAAGCCAATACATGGGCGTTATAGGTTCCTCAGGGCTATGCTTGCAACAAACACATGTGCGATATAAGGACATCAGCTTTGTAGGATATGCACACAAAACTGGACCAAAACGTCCTACACCTGATGGATTCACGTTTTGAGTCCTGTTGTCATGAATTTGATATGAATGTTAAAATCTCAACACGTTTTTCGAAAAATAAAACTGTTGAAGTATCTTCACACAGCCGAAGCTTTGTCACCAATGTATTAAAGTTTCAATCCATCCGAAAGCATGGGTTTGAGACCTGATATCACAGTAAATTTGTAAGGCCGTAGTTAACCTGACCACGCTTTCTGTTAATAACAATAATGATAACTACTAATAAACCTGAAACCACTGAAGAATCAATGATGGATATGGTTTAAAATCCGAGTCTAGCTATATCTCTGGGAAATGAGTCAACAGTTTTCTCGGTGCATTCTGGCTCCAAAATCAAAGGGCGCTAAAAGGTAGCAGGCGACATAAGAACTGGATGGTTTTTGTAATTAAAAATGTGGAAATCATAAAAGCCCATACATCTACGTTATTGTCCTTAGGGTTGAAAACCACAGACACAGAACACGAAGGCATTTCAAGTGGCCTGTGATTTGTCCAATTGCACAAAGCAATCTTTTGTAGCGTGAATTGAAGCGCTCTTCGAAATTCGATCACAATATGGCTGCTGTTAAGACATCTGGTAATGGGGGTTGGTGTGTGAAATGCCAGTTAGAATTATCCACTGCATATCCGAAACACATTGCAACCGAATCTGAAATTGTGCACAATTGTTCATCGTGATTGCTTGGCCTACAGTCAGCAATGCCATCGCATATTTCCCGTGAAATGCATAAATGTGTTTCCATGCTTGAAACCACACAATCACCCCAAGTGTAACATTCTTACTTTGATTCCATCGCAGGCAGCGGGAGTTTAAGTTGCTGGTCGTCTTCATGCAGAGAAGCCAGGACAGTATATATTCCAGCTCACAGATCCTGCCTCAACACTTTGCCAGCTTAAACAATATGATATAACCAATATGTTCGAAGTTAGTAACGAGATTGCATATGATTTATTTTTCTTTTTCAACACGAGGATTTGTTAAAAAAATTATACTCCATACAGCTAGCAGCAAAGAAAGATACTATTTTCATAGCGAAAATCACGCTCGGAATTACCTACCCGTTATTACATTTTGATAATGTTTATGGAATATTGTCAGGAATGATATTACTGTGACTGTGAGGGAATCACAGGGGTATCATGATGGAATAAATGTCCAGTTAAAGAATACAAACTTCCAGAGGTGATTTCCTTTTCAGAGTCCACAGTGCCCGTATTGTCACGTAGCCGTTTTAAACCTTTCCTGGGCAAAATCAAACTGAGGCAATAACTTTGCTTTGCGCGTGTAGGGCGCAATAAACCTGCACCAATATAAGCTATTGACCAGGGTGTATCCTTATAACATGTCTGGGGCACGTTTCTCTAAGAAAAAATAGCATTAAATGTAAGTAAAAACAGTAAGGCAGGCGACGGTTTAATATCCTGACGCTTTTGAGAAAGAGATTGAGCAAGAATGTGTCAGAATTGAGAAATTTACAACAAGGAGCATCCACTTACTAAAAATAAGGAACTTTGGTATAAGCTACGTATGAGACCTACTCTTAAAACTTGCATAACCTTAAATTGTGGAGTACTTTCATTTGTCTTTGTTTGCAGAAAATGTATCTATCAGACAACTTCACCTCTAAATCATGACATGAAAGTGCACATTGGCTTTTAGCTCAGCAGAATTATTAGTCACCTGATCTGATGTCGTCAGTCGTCCGTCCAGAATTCACATTTGTGATCTCTCGAAAACCGTCATCCAGGCCCATTTCAAACGTAGTGGGAAAGTACCTTGGGTGGGTATCTGCCAAGGTATGATTTTAAAAAAAAGTTTTTTTGTCTTTTTAAAATTATTATTATCATCATTTTTAAATAATAAAAATCGTTTTCTCCAAAACCGCTTGACCAAATTGGCTCGAAATTGCAGAAGGACGCTTCTGGGGACATTCAACAGGTAGCGTTGCGAGTTTAAAAAAAGTACGAATTATTTGCTTGTTTTTGCTATTTTGGACTTCTTCTTGTCACTCAGATTGTACTAAAACTTAATGGAAATATACCTTGTGAAAGGGTGAGACAAATTTATTACCAGGTGGTAATAATCTTGATCTCTGATTTTCAGTGAATTTTTCAATTTGAGTACATGCCAGTTTATGCATCCATTCCAGTTGTTTACAGTGTAAGTCAATTAAGATTGCAGTAAGAATTCACATTTTGAACTCTCCAAATCCGTGATCTGCCTAAAACTTGATGGGATGCACCTGGGTGAGTTCCTGCTGAGCATGTTCATATAATCACGCTCCGGTAAATTTTGAATTCAAATTTTTTTGCACGTTTTTAGAACAAAAAAATTTTAAAATCTTCAAAATTGCTTGGCCAATTGCTTCAGCATAGGGACCCATCTGGGGACCTGCAGACCTAATTTGCTCAACAGGTGGCGCTGCAATTCGTTTCTTGTTCAAAGACGTTTTCTACGTTTTTTTGATATTTTTGACATCTTCACAAACGTTTATCAAATTGGGCTGAAACTTGATGTAAATGTATGTTGTGGAAGGTTCAACCAAACTGTTTACTAATTGGTGCTTGTCCCAGATTTTAAGTGCATTTTTCCGTGCAGTTACTTGGCTCTTAATGTATGCATAATTTTTCATTATTACCAATGGGGATTGCAAGGGTAATTCAAATTTCGCCTTTTTCTACCAAACAATCAACTTGATATATATATATATATATATATATATATATATATATATATATATATATATATATATATATGTATATATATATTTATATATATATATATATATATATATATATATATATATATATATATATATATATATATATATATATATAAATATATATATATATATAAATATATATATTGTCCCTTTTTCAGTGAAATCTTATAACATTATCCATGAAACCGCTGGGAAATTGCATAGGAAAACGTAAGGGGTGCCCCAGACCTCATTTATTCAACAGGTGGCGCAGTAATTTTTTACTAGTTTGCACGTGGTCTTGCTGATTTGGACTTTTCAAAAATAATCTGTCAGATTATGCTGAAACTTGATGGAAATATTCCTTGTGGAAAGGTCAAATGATTTTTTTTTTTGCACGGGACAGCGTTACTGTGGATCCGTCATTTAAAACAAATTTTTCCCTTCGGGCACTTAGTGGTTAACACATATATTCCTATTGATTATTTTCGTTGTCTTCTGAAAAACTGTCAGCCAGATCCATTTTCAAAGTAGGTGGAGATGTAACTTGGTCTAACAACTTCGACCGGTTATGTTGAATTGATTTTTAAATTTTTACCGCACTTGACTTGTCAGCTGAGGTAAAAGAATGGTCCAGTATGCACCATCGGTCCATCTGTCTGTCCACAATTTACATTTTTGACTTCTCTCAAACCGTTCACAAGATTCCCTTCAAACTTGAAGGACACCTATCTTGACGGGTCTTCAAAGTTTGTTTAATGGTCACATTTCATGGATTTTTTATTTTTCACGCATTTGCTTATTTCTTAGTAAAACTTCACAAGCGTTTCTCTGAAACCGCCACACACTGGGGCCAAATGGGCAAACGTGGGAAGTCGTGCATGTTCAGTTGGTTCCAAATATTCTCGTTTAATGATACGTTGCATAATTTCGATATGTTGGGGTACATGAAAATTACACATATCTATTGCTTATAAGGTGATCTTCATATGACCTTGACTGACAAAGGGTAAGTAAGAAAAGCCCGCTTTGAGCCATTTTTGACAACTATGTTGGTTGAAAAAAAATCGAATTTGGACCTAAAATGAGGAAAAAGTACAAGGGATATGCTGTTTTATTAACTCCAATGTTACTGCAGGTAACGCCGTGTCGATAAATAAGAGTGCAACTAGCAGTTCGGGCTCAAAGGGTAGATGCATTTCAAAAATATCATGATATCTCAAATTTAAGGGAGTTGTGCCCATTTATATCAACTTCCAGTCCATCCAAGGAATTGGCCATCTTGGATTTGAAAATCCAAAACGAGGCCCTGTTTTTAAGCCGACCTAAATTCGTTCAAAATTACTCATTTTGGATAGACTTTTTAGCATCATCTACTGTCTACGATGCATCCCTGCGTGTGCATCTCTGATCAACTTTTTTGAAACTTGTCATAATATTTTGGAGAATTTGGGAAAAAATGGCTTAATTTTGACTTATAGAGCTACAGTTTTTTTCCAGAAATATCCTGAGATTCCAAACTTATCAATTATTGTCATCATTGTGATAATGGATGTGCACACATGGGAGTAAATTTGGCCACATATAAGAATATAGATACGTTTTATACTTCAAAGTCAAATGAAAGTTAAATTTTAGTTCCCAGTGCATATCCTGCCCACGTGACTATTTTCATGTCCAAACAACTATCTCTAAAAGAGTTTCAAGGGGCCTGGAGATCCATTTGGCCCAAATGCGGCAAAGCCAATTGCTTTCAAATATCATAGAGACACTTCTGGGGACGCCTAGACCTTGATTTGTTCAACATTGGGCGCTGCAATTTTTTTCTATTTTTACAAACGAATTTTTGCATGTTTCAACTGTCTTCCGGTGCTCTAAAAGGGCCACTCAGATTGTGCTGAAGCATGGTGGGAATATAAATTGTGGCCACGTAAAAGAAAGTTGCTCACCAACGAGTGATGCTTGAGATTTTCACTTTTTTGTGAACTTTTTAGCTTTGCATTTATAGGATTAATATGTAGCTCCCTATGAACAATGCAAATCAGTGGGGACTTCAACGGTAAGCCACATCTTCGACCTCTCCAAAATGACCAGCCAGATTTCCCACGGTTGGGTCCCCATAAGGTTGATAATAATCGCTACTATGTATCAAATTTGATCAAAATCATAAATTTCACCCCCCCCCCCCCTCCATAAAACCCAATCCTCCAACGGCACTGGGGGAATGGTCTTGGCTTTTGCCAAGTGCATGGAACCAGCACTTCATTATTCGAGTGGTAAATAAACTAGGTGACTGCCGAGACTGATGTTGGGCCCTCCATTTGCTGGGTGATAGCATGGAGGCAGCATGGGGATTGAGGTCCATGTCACCAATGAATAGCAATCGTATCGCCGATCATCCCCAAAGACCATAAATCATGGAAGCGAGTGTCGTGTATTGGGCAATAAGAAGGGTGCCTCCTATGTAATTAAGGCTCGCTATAGCCGTTCCCTGTGGCATTTCTATAGTCAAGCCATCCATATAGGCCTACCACACTCAAGCAAGGCCAAGGGACTGGGAACAGTGAACCGGTATATAAAAAGTGTACTTGGGTTCTGATGAACATGTGCGCCTAGCCGTATCTTTGAATTACGATTCTGTGGGAACTTGTAGTAAGCTGAAAAAAAGCTTCGTTTTTTTTTTTCCAATTACGCCATTTTCATTTCATATAATTAGACAGTGTCATTACCACATCCAAACCGTAGTCCTAATGAAACAAATCCATGTCAATTCCGACCAAAGGCAATGCTCCTTGGTATGTATAGCTGAATCACATAATTTACAGTTTGTCTTTACCCAAAAGTGTCCAAAACGTATCTGCAAAGGTCCATGGGGTAAAAAAAAAGCAATGTCTAGTTTTAACATGACAGAATGCAAAAAGTTTTGTTTAAAATTATAGGCCTATTTTAGTCAATTGGCTTGAACAGCTGCATCATTGATGTGCATATAGGTCCGTACAATTCGTGAAAAGGGACCAAAAGTTGCAATTCTGGCAATATTCTTAGTCACCCATCTTGCAATCAATGTATGTACACGTGACGAAAATAGTTCAAATTTTTAGCACAATTTATTTTGTACATATTTTTTAAATCACTGCACTATTACTTTCATCATAAAAGGCTTATCTGCTTATGTATGTATCGTGAACAAAGTTTAAATTTCAGCACAATTGTTACACATTTTTTATATCATTGCCCCAGCACTATTATAACGGGTGTATTTTTGAGATGTAGCCTAATGTGTATGTATTATCCCTACAATACGTCGATGCCTTTATTCATGTATCAGCCTTTCCATGCATCACACACACACACACACACACACACACACACACAGGTTTGACACGGTAGATCATTTATTAGAACAGTTTATTTGTTACAAAAACACAATATGCAAAAGTGAGGAAAAAGGCGACTTCTTGTTCATGTAACCCAAACCTTCCGGCGAAAAACCACAGGGACGCATCCCGTGCATTAATACCCAAAAGAGCAGTTCTATTGTATACACCTACAGCTGGTATGGTGAAAAAGAATCTTTTGTCTCCGTAATGTCTTGCATCTGCAATGTCTCCATGACACATTTTGATTGTATCCTTATCTTTGCGGACGGGGATGGTGGTGTCATTGTTTGAATGACAATCCTAAGAGTATTTTCACGCTAATAGGCCTATACTCCCGCGAAAACATGCTTCGTCAATCACTCCGGTCGTTTATAAATGCTAAGACGACACCGTTCCTGGATGTGCATCTGAGAGACATTCATGTAAGTGTTTTTGTTGGTGATTGTGATGATGTTTTTAAATAAACTCATCCAGGCAGAAGCGCGGCTTTTAGATAATTGAAAAAATACCCATGTCACTTCATTTTCACCTTAAGCATCAATCATAACGCATACGCGAGTTGCAAGTTAATGCAAATACCACCTTAGCTTTTCTTCTACGTTGCTAATTTTGTTAATCTTTTTACTCATTGCCTCCACCACTACAGATTTCATTTACTACTTCTGGTTTCAATTGACATGTTTCACAAAACCATAAAGAATATACTGCTTCCTTATTTTCTGGTATACACACTGTAATGGAAATAATAATAATAATAATAATAATAATAATAATAATAATAATAATAATAATGATGATGATGATGATGATGATGATGATGATGATGATGATGATGATGATGATGATGATGATGATGATGATGATAATAATAATAATAATTTTATTAGGAAAACTACCCCTTTACAACGGGGGCATCGATGGAACGGGGTTTATTCCATGATGCGTCCAAGTATCTTACCCATTTAAAGTTTGCTTTCAACCGGTGTAAACAATCATCAATATCATAATTTTTGTCCCCCGCGCTAAAACAAGAGATAAACCACTCATTGGGAGAAAACTCTAGAAAGCGTAAGGACAAGTACATTGTGCACATTTGGTTTACAATGAAGAAAATAAATGTTTATCATCGTCATATTTACAAGGTATAAAATTAAAGTACACTTCAAAATAGATAAAACTTATATAGAATATAGGAGCTTCATTTAAAATCTATGGAATCTGCACCTAACAGGGAACTGTACACCTCTATTTCTAATAAATAAATCATGCACACTGTACACGGGATCATCTCAAGATTGTTTTGCTTTCGGTCGTGTTTACATTTTGCACCACACAAATTTCCTCCAGCATCTACAGGAACATGCTCTTCATTTTTATTTTATTTTTTTAATTTTGCTTCTTATGGACATGTTTTCTGTCTTGCCTCAGTGCTTGTTTTGCTTGTGATATGATAACTTCTGTGCGTTTCACCTACTGCATTTTTGCCTGCTTCACCTTGCTCAACTGTAAGAAAGAGTCAGCTGATGCTGTTGTTTTATCTGTTTCACCTCAATTGACTATTTGACCCCTGTCAGGTTGGTTGTGTGAGGACTGACCACATGTGACTGATGTGTTTGATCATTGACAGAGACCTTTGGGATGGCAGACTTAGATTAATCTTTTACTGTCTCGTCTTCTCCGACTATCGCGTTTAACACAGGCTCTACCATTTCTAGGATTTCTTTGTCACTAGGTTCAAAAGTCAATGCACATGGGCTCCGATTTGACTCAAAGCGTGTCTCTGCTTGCTTGTGTACCATGACTCGGTCAACTGGGCCAATGCCTTGATCCCCTGGAAGAAAGGTTAACTCTGATTACAAGTTTTGTTGATAGATTTAATTTGATTTTTCTTGTGGTACTGATAATTCTATCAACTAATCCCATTGATTTTGCTGTAGTGAACGCATCCAAGGATTCAGGACCGGAGAAACTAATGCCTCTGTTTGGGCCATGGCGATATATGGGTAATAACAAGTTCAAATAGCGCCAAATACAAAGCCTTTGTTTGTTATGTAGTTGCTGCAAGATTTTTGCAAAATCAATCGAATCCGATTTTGGTTACTCACATTACCTGTGTCCTGCAGCATCCATGTACCTTGCTTCACTATTGTAAACTGTACTGAGTCCACTGTGGTTCGAATTTACGAAATGAAAGTCCGCAAATAGGGAGCACACAAAAGTCAGCACTGGTATGGTTTCTGCTGATGAGGTTTTTTTCTGATGAAAGTGAGTGATCACCTCACCACATGCGCGCAACATTGGTCAAATAAGAAACCTGAGGATCTCTCAAATAAGGAAAAAAGTAGTACCCAAGCTCTACCAGGATTATATGGATTTCAACAAGGGCGACATAGATCAGGTTATCACACAGTTTATATTTCCCTGTTTTTCGGACTGATACAGCTATAACAGTAGTGTAGTGTAAGTACATGTATGACGTCCTTTGGACTACCTTTTCTTTTACATCATTCTGTACTTCACTTGGCCCCTAGAGGGCGCGAATGTGGAATAAAGTTTTTGTATCTTTTTGTATCCTTTGTATGTTGGCTCCGGGGTTTTCTTCCCTCCCCACCACTCTTTTCATCTATTGACCGCTAGATGTCTTTGTAGTGTAAGTCACTGAGAAAGCGAGACCCGGCGCATGTTGAATGCACTTTGTATCACCGTGCTGATTCTAAAATTTTATTTTGTATCTAATGTTGATTTATCGACAGCCGTTTTATTATAATGAGGTATTATTGAGAATTAAGCATTATGTAATTACCATGCGCAAGGCCTGGTGTTAATATTTGCTCAATTCTCCCCGCTTTACCACGTTAATGCTTGCAGCTGTCGTAAAGTAAAACAGTTGATGACTGCTCTTCTACTTGAAGTATTAAGAACTTGTTGGTCAGTCTTCGCGTTTTCTTTTCTTTCTTTTTTGGGGGTGGGGGTGGGGGGTGGGAGGGTGGGGGGTTAAATGCGATTTAACATGTCGACATTGCGCTTGCCTGGAGCTTTGAAACCTGTAGGACCGAAGCAGATGCAAAATCCGGGGAGTGATACCATTGACCTACTACAGATATTTTCTGCAGATACTGCGGGAGGGAGATAGGCGACGTACATCATGTACAATCACAACCCACAGGGGCTCATTTTTGCCATATCTATTGTTACAAACTCTTCTGGATTCCCGCCATTCTGCAGCTGTGTTATGTCTAGGTAAGGGTGATCTCATGCTTTTTTATTTCGCAGAACGTAGTAAAATAATAATAAACTACCAAACTAGTTTTATCCTTATCGTTTTATGCTAATAATGTGTTCAAAGTCAAATGATTTCCTCTTTGCTCCGTATGTAAATGCATTATGCGGTGTATTGGCTGCATCTCACTTTGTGTAAAATACAGCTTACTCGATGCACGCTACGGTACCTCCGTCTCCTGGGAAGTGACCAGGTTTGTTTAACAACTTAGGGTGAAGAAACTGTTCAACAACTTGAAATGCAGATTTGTCTGTGTGCCGTCAAAAGTTGTAAATGTGGCTAGCTGAAACTTTTACAGGCCTACTGAACTTGACCTTTAACTTCTAGCGGTCACATGTAAATTTTAAAAAAAGTACAGTGTTACAATTTGGTAAAAAAAAATCAAGTTATGAAACTTTCGAGGGTCCAAATGATCTTGACCTTTGATCTTTAGAGGTGACACGTAAATTACAACAATGTCCAGTGTTACAATATCTACAATTTAAGCCCAACATTACCTTAATCAGATGAAAATGAACTGAGTTATAGCAAGGTGAAACTTTCAAAGGTCCAAATGACATTGACTTTTGACCTTTAGAGGTTACATGTAAATTTCATATATATATATATATATATATATATATATATATATATATATATATATATATATATATATATATATATGTACGTGTACGTGTATGTGTATATGTATGTGTGTGTGTGTGTGTGTGTGTGTGTGTGTGTGTGTGTGTGTGTCTGTGTGTGCACTGTGGCAATACCTACAATATGGTTCCAACATGGTTAAAATTGGATAAAAATTGACAATTATGGCTGCGTGAAAATTTCAAAGATCCGAATAACCTTGATGTTTGACCATTAGAGGTCACATGTAAAAATTTCAAAACTATGGAGTGTTACAATGTCCACGATTTGAGCCCAACATGTTCAAAATTGGATAAAATTGACCGAGTTGTGCCTAGAAGGAAATTTCAAAGGCCAATATAAAATGCGCAATGTTACAAACATATTAATTGAAGTGGAATTGGTTTACCTATATCTAGAATAGTTTTGGAGATATTCAAGATTAAAATTTTCAAATGGCCTCAATTTGCACAATTCTCAAAACCGTTGAACCTCTTTACAAAAACGGAAGACTTTATGTATGGAAATATGATCATACCAAGTTTGAAGTTTCTGCGTATAATAATTTTGAAATGAAATGTCGGACAATTTTGTCTGCAAAGAATGAGAGAAAGAAAGAAGGAAAGAAAAAAACGAAAGAAAGAAAAAAACGAAAGAAAGAAAAAAAGGAAGAAGGAAAGAAGAAGAGAGAAAGAATTCCTAGAAAAACAACATGTGTGTGTTGGCACACAAACATAATAATGAGACGGCACGTCAGTGTGGTTATGTTTACCCCAAACTAAACTCCTTTAACCACTTGAAATCAATTATACAGGTATGTCATTGGGTAAAAACGGTATCTCTGCTTTCGTGTCAACTCGTAAGTGGCTGTAGTATTAAGCCTCAATTATTGCTTGTATTATAAGCGCGATAACTGACACGTTAACTTCTCTTTTGACGACAAACTTTATGGTCTGAAAGAAAGCATGGATGTTCCTTTACCTTCAGCTGCATGTCTACTGTTGAGCATGGAAACGCAGGGAAGTCAGCACGAAATGCAATAGACAGACAAAGATTTTCTGAGAGATAATCATATCTATTTTTTGTATTTTCTATTTGCTGGACGAAATAGCGTTCATCATAGAGAGACTTTTAGACCAACTCTATCAGCGGAGAGGGGTCACTGCTCGTGTTATGTACCAGATCAAAGAAATGGCTTCAAACATGTGCCGGGCTCGTTGGTTGCTGTTGCCAAAACGAGGACCTAACGCTTTCGCACATTATGTAGATGCGGTTAAGCAACACGGTTTACAAGAGTTGCATGACACTTTATCAACAAGGTGGGTTTTAATGGCCATTGCTTCGATTCAACGTGCTGAAAAATATTTTAATTTACTTCATTTAATTTTTTTCAAAGTAACATTCTATACAAAAGTCGAGTGTTTTATATATATATATATATATATATATATATATATATATATATATATATATATATATATATATATATATATATATATAAGTATGGTTCATGATCTACATTAAACTGTTCTGTTTAACATTGTGTATATTTGTTACCTTTAGGATACCTCCCCATCTTGACATGTCTTCAACATCCAGAGCCAGCGAGGCTAAGCCAAGCGATTAATGCGATATTTTCGGTGAGTTGTTCATTAGTGTATGCATATTATGATACAAATTTGATTTTACAGCTTTCATAGTTTATATAGATCGTCATTACCCCACCAAGAACATAATAGGTACGTTAAGGTAGCGTATTGTTGCCCAGGCTCTTTCATATTTTTCGTAACGACATTCTGAACGAGCTTAATGGTACAATTGACGGAGAACGCATTGGTGATGACAGTTATAATTCTTTTGCATATGCTGATGATCTGACACTTTGTTATATATCTGCTACTGGCATCCAGCGCCTGATTAATATATGTAAAGTCTTACGCCAACAAATGGATGATTCTCATTCGGTGCCAGTAAAACACAGCTGATATGTACCAACCTAAAAGTGTTTGAAAAAGCACCTTCTGTATACCCTGGTCAACATCAATTTCAATGTGCTAACGAGATAAATACACTTTGAATTACGAATTCAAAAACAGGATCATGTTCTGGAGTCGCCAGTGACGTTAAATCCTGCAGATGGAACTATACTGGCGTGCCCAGTTTAACATTCGGTCTTGATTTTGTTAATTTATCAAAACAGAATATGCACGAACTGGAATCAACACAGGGTACAACGATTAAAAACAGTTTTGGTCCCGGCAAACGCCACCACTACCCTCAACTGTTGTGTCGCATTGCTTTTCCAATCACCGTTATAAGCTTTGGAACTGAGCAGACCAACCACCAATTTCGTCGGAACTTCGCCATTGAACAAGCTGTCTGCATTGAGTCCATACTGTTCAGCTGGAACGCTAATAAAGCTTTCATTCCCAACCTTGTTATATATGCGTAAAGCGCGTTCCTAGTTTTCAGTGTCTCTTGCCCCAAGAAAATGCCGGGCGATAATTTTAGTGTACAAACTTTCAATGCAGCGTCCTGAACAATTATCTTGAAGGATGGGTCAGAGGCGTCGCTCATTAATTAGAATGGTGACATGCTGCTCCATAATTATATGCTTATAGGTACTCCATTTAAACTTTAGCGTAATTAAGTTGGCCCCGGGGTTCTCCCCTCCCCCAATCACCCCGTTCATCTATTGCTGGCTAGATGTCTGTGTAGTGTGAGTCACTTTCGGTGACTGAGGCAGCGAGACCATACGCATGTTGAATACATTTTGTATCACCCGGTTGATTTTAAAAGTTTATTTTGTATGAAATGATGATTTATATAGGATCGATTCATAGAGAACAATTATTCGTTATGTAATTACCGTGCGAGCGATCTCGTGTTAAATATTCACTGATCTGTTATGTCTGCCACCAAAACGGTGGCTGAGCCACCTTATTTTGAAAGAAACTGAAGACTGGTAGCCCAATTTTTTTCAGATTGGACAATAATATTGTTGACAATGCAAAAGTGGCTACCATGCATTTATGGGTCACCAACTTCTCAGAAGTTGCTAGTGATGATTCAAACTTCAGTTTATAAGTTTGTTACATGGCTACATCCAATGAACCAAGAACGAAAGTTGCAGTATTTTAATTTATGTAAATTAGGCTAATACACAACATTTAGATTTCAATGCCCTTGTGTTCAAACGGTTGTCTCCTTCATAAAACACTTGTGGAGCAACAACCACTATCGGCTTTTCGCCGTCTTTTCTGGAAACCAATCTTTCATGCAATTCTTGTAGTTGCGAAGGACATAAATTATTACTTATAGATACTATACTTATTTTGACATACGAAGATTATTTGATTGATAATAAGGATGCCTGATTATTTGTATATATTTTGGACGCATCATGGAATTTCCCCCGTTCCCTTGGTGCCCCCGCTGTATAGGGGAAGTTTTCCTAATAAATTATTAATTATTAGTTATCTGCTTTCCTATCTTCAAAGTCTTTAAATATTTCGCGTTCTTGGCCCAACTTGCGTGTGCGGTGTCATAGATCGGCCTTCAACCATAACTATCGGTAAAATGGTCTTAATATTAAGCTATTACGTCTTTTAAAAATGAAGGTCGCAAGTTTTACTCGCACAACAATCTTCACAGTTCAGTTCGGATGAATGACATCCATTGGATTGCGAATTGTTGATACATTGGTTCGTTACTGGGTTGATACCAGCAACTAATGTTAAAATGAATACCACTATATCAGTTGAGTCAATTTACACTTGTGGTTTATTTCAACCTATACACTTTCACGCGAAAGCAGCATATCTGCTGATTTTCTTGTGACATAATAATAATGATGATGACAAACATACCAACTTAACAACTATAGACGCCTTGTCTTCAAACTGCGTCTCTAACGAAAAAAATGTTTCATGTTTCACCTGGTTACCTGGATATTGTGTATAAGAGCTCGCTTACGCTGGAAAGCGTCTGAAAAAAGCAATCAATTCAAGCTTCATGTCAGGTTACACATCCATCCTGCGTTAGGGTGAATCAGCGGCAATGAAAAATCTCTATGCAGAGCTACCTTTTTAATACATTTAAGCTGAATGACCTGCAATAATAAGACTCTTGAAAATGTAAAGGTGCGCAAACTTCTTGGGCTTTGGTTTTCTGCCAATCTAAAATGGTCAGTACACCTCAATCATGTCATTGCAAAACAAACAAACAAAAAAACAAAAAAAAAAAACAAAAAAAAAACAACAAAAAAACAAGTTGGTGTTTTGAAGCGCCTGCAGTATAAGTTGAACTGAAAATCTCTCGAATCTCTCCATTTTTCATTTGTACTTCCTTGCCTGGAGTGCGCCAGTGTGGTCTGGGATGGATACACGTAACTGGACAAGGACAGACATGAATCTGTTCAGCTGGAGGCAGCCCGGGTTGTGACAGGGGTACTTGCCCATACGAATCTACAACAAATCTATATGGAGACAGGCTGGGAAAAATTAGCCGAGCGTAGAAGGAAACAAAAATTGGTACTTCTATTTAAAATTTTAAATGGTTTAGCCCCAGTGTATCTCTCAAGACTATTATCAGTAACAGATTCAGAGCGGATAAAACGAACTATAATTATTGATGCCAAGAAAGCCACACTTTACAACTCTTTTTTTCCCCTCAGCGACTCGTGAGTAGAATTCACTATCCCGAACAGCTAGGACCATTGAGCATTTAGACGAATTTAAAAGAGAACTAAACAGAACTAAACCAAAACGCAACGAACTGCACTATTTAGGAGAAAGGAAATGTGCCATAATTCACTCCAGAATGAGAATGGGCTGCAGTTAGCTGAATAATGCTCTGTACAAAATTTGAATTGTTGAATTTCCATTGTGCTCATGTGGAGCAATTCAAGAGACCGTTCACCACCTTTTTTTTTAATGCAACAAATATGTTATACTAAGAAACGAACTACAATGCAAAATAACCACATTTGGTACTTTTAACCTTAAAACTGTCTTATTTGGAATCGAAGGAAGCGAAATTTTTTCAAAACAAAACGAGGAGATATTAAAGGCCGTGCACAAGAAGCTTTGACTTTCTGGAAGATTCAAAATATAACTTGGATTTAAGTTTACAAATAGTATAAGAACTATTATTTTAACAATGCTCACACATCACCATCGTTCTCCTTCCTTCCTTTCTTATTGTTGGTCCCGTATGTCACCTATCCGTGTACTGATGTTCACAATTATTTTGTTTTATGTTGTCCTGTTGTAAATGTACAAGAGGCCCTATAATATAGGCTGGTGAGCCTGTCGTCCAATTGTATTTACAATTAAAATACTAAGTATGTTTAAACCAGTTTGTCACTGGTGGCACGATCACGGAAGCTCTCACGAGCCATACCTACTCGTTTCGGTTGGCGAAATCTCCGTGCTGTCCCGCTTTATTATACAGTTTTTTTCACATCAAAGAGTGACCTAGAGACTATATTCGATGGATAAGATAGATAGGGCTAGCCCACACTAGTAAGTTGAGGTCTGCGTCCCGTTATTTGCTGTCCATTTGCAGCTGGTGGAAACATCTTCGTGAATGACGGACTCCAAAGAATCAAACGACTGCATACTCATCATTTTCGTGTGGTTCTGTCCCGAGTTTGGAGTTGTCAGAGGTTGAACTGCCTGGTGGAGAAGGAGGGGGTGCAAGTGGGTTGGCACCCGGTCTGGGATTGTATCGGTTGCATGCTGATGATACAAGCCCCGTCCCCACATCGTGGTCCCTGCAGTAGGAACATCGGCAAAACGAATACTTGCCCCTCACATTATTGAAAATGCGGCGGGTTGCAAACCTTACACGGGTCACAACACAATAAATTAATCTAATAGAGATTCCACAAATACGCATTCTTCTCAATGGGCCAGTACAATCAGAGATACATTTTTAAGTTTAAATCTAGAAGATATTTGGTACAACAAAGGAAACAATACAGGTATATTTCCCTCTAAATTATTAAAGTTGGCGATAAAAAACAAATTCCATACACAATGGAAAGAAGATCTAAATTCACAAAGTGGTGAAGATAAAACATTACGAACTTATTCTCTTTTCAAATCGAATTTAAATACAGAAATGTATTTTTACCACTTAAAAGATTTCAAAATACGTAAAAAACATCATTCGACTCCGCATAAGCGCTCATAATTTATATATTGAAACTGGTCGACATAAAAGAGCCAACAAAATTCCGGCTACGCAAAGACTTTGTGATACCTGAAAACGAAAGGCGTTCTATTTCGGCGTGTACTAAATTCGACCAACCAAGAAAGACATTTTTCCACCACATAACACAAATTTTCAATTTAGATACCCTTGACGAGGAAAGCGTATTTACATTCATCATGAGCCTTAATGATAGAGAACTGATATCCAAATTTGTCACCTACATAAAAGAATGCACAGAAATTAATGGACCTCTCTGACTTTACGTTTTAACCCACCCCCCGCACCAACCTCCACTTGTGTAAATTTGCCCTGCCATTGCAACATTGTTCTATACATGCTTCAGCATACCTTACCGTTTGTGTGTTAATTTGTCATATACCTGAATGCGTTTTTGTAGTGTCATATTGTATTATTTTGGCAAAATGCCATTGTTTGTTATATGCATCGTTCAGCCAATCAAGTTCATTTCATTTCATTGCATGGATGGTAGATGAAGGTGCTTGTTCGTGCATGAATCCGCGGGCACAGTTTTGACAAGCGGAGTGTTAATCAGTTCGTCTTCACACCACGAACAACTGATTGTTCTTGGCTTTCCGTCTTCGAACCAATCTGACGGCCATGTCCCGTAACAAATTGCAATATGCTCCCTGCATACGCTGTAATAATAATAATAATAATGATAATAATAATAATAATAATAATAATAATAATAATAATAATAATAATAATAATAATAATAATAATAACAATAATAACAATAATAATAATAATAATAATAATAATAATAATAATAATAATAATAATAATAATAATAATAATAATGATGATGATGATGATGATAATAATAATAGTAATAATAATAGAACAATTATAAACTGGCATAAATTATATTTTCATATTATAAAAAGAGTTGGATTCTTTAGTAATATATCGGTGTTAACTACAGACATTATGCATGAACTCTTGTGAAATTGGTTTGAAACATATTTTGTTGATCAAATTCGGCAAAATTAATATATACAAACATTATTACTTCAGCAATTGGGAGTCGCTCTTGCGAGAAAGAGCAACATATACTGGCCAAAACTAAAACGCCTTTGACAAATAATAAGATGACAAGCATAATGACGTGACAGATAGTATGGGCAATGTAATTTCATCTGAGATTAGATCTGAACATGCGCATCACAGGCTAGCAATGTAACAGAATCAGATACGTGTTAGTTTTCCCATCAATTTAACCAATGCCTGCTGGTTTGAAGCGGCAGGTTTCGGGAAGAAAGTCGTGCACTGCTGAAAAAAATCACTCTTGTGAAATGAATGTGCATCTACATCTGCCAGTAAATTGAAGCTTGCAATGAATGAACACCTACTTACCAAGTTTGTTAATCGATTGTGCCTCGAGATTGCTTCGAAATAAACTGTATTTGTTTTTGTTTTTTGGTCATGGCTTGAAATCCCCTGTAATGAAAATTGCTTCGGTGCTTCAATGATCAGTTCTGTCACGATGTCAGAAAATAAATCCAGGAAAGTTCTGCTTTCGTTTAGAGTTTGTCCAGGTGATTTATAGACAGTAGCTACAAGTATTTTCATACACCTGTCATGATGATTTCACATTTATAACGGTTTTAGTTTTTGAAACACTTTTCTTAATTATGCATTCACCTGTGAATATAAAATAACATTTCTTGTTTGCCATTGTTTGTTTAGCAAGTGTTTGACAAACACTAGAGAATGGAAAAACGTTGCGACCTTATTTGACATTATAATGTCGGCGTTTTCTTGAAATTAATTCAAATTAACTGAACGTGTTTGTTGTTACAAATGTTCCACTGCGCATCATCATCGTCCTCCTCCTCCTCCTCCTCCTCCTCCTCCTCCTCCTCCTCCTCCTCCTCCTCCTCCTCCTCCTCCTCCTCCTCCTCCTCTCTTTAAATATCAAACATTTAGCCTGAGTCAACAGCTTTTCTCTGGAACTATAGACATTCTGGTACTTGAATGAAGGGTCTTTTCACGAGGAATACGAATCTGAGATGCTTATTATAGTTCAGACTAGTTTCACTTTAGTAGATCGACTTTAGACGTGATTAGCACTGAAAGAGTCAATTATTACTTAAATTATAATGATGTTTAATTTATTTAATTTCCGATTTTACTGTGATGTATCATCTAGCTCATCTGTTGTCATTTCTGTATATAATTTACTTGTAATATGTAAGGTATAATTTGGTGTCTTATAACATGTATTTTGACCTGTAACATATATGATTGCGTTTAAAGCTGTAACCTATTATCTGCTTTAATTTGGTTTAGGACCTTTGTTTTACTCTTATGTCTATTTGTATTATCTTGATGGCAACATTATGATTTCGATGTATGATTTATGTATCTTAATTTCTCCGCTCGCGGAGGTTAGTCAATAATAGTAATAATAATAATAATAATAATAATAATAATAATAATAATAATAATAATAATAATAATAATAATAATAATAATAATAATGATAATAATAATAATTATTATTATTATTATTAGTAGTAGTAGTAGTATTAGTTGTAATATTATCATTATCATCATCATTTTCAGACCGCGAGCTGCGAAGCTTCAGAGAGCAATCACACACATCATTGCGCAGAATGCGGATCAAGCTTCAGAAGCAATCTCCACTTGCGTCGTCACAAATCATCGCGTCCTACTCACGCAGTATTCAGTTGCAATGTTTGCTCGAAGACCTTCACTAACATATCAAAACTGCGACAACATCGCGAGAGACACACCTGTGTTCAAGACGGATTGTCACAGACTGCATTCACCTGTAAGACTTGTGGATCCAATTTTGCAAGTGTTTCGCAGTTACTAGACCACCTCACCTTGGTTCACACATCTGGGGCTGAAGATCTCTTACAATGTGATCAATGGAAAAAAAATAAAACCTATTTATCGATCAGACAACTTACAATGCACCTAGAGACAGACATCACCGATATGACAGGTTTTATTGTGACTTTTGTGGTCGGTGGTTCCAATCAGCTTTAGATTTAAATAGTCATGTAATTGGAGTACACTGTGAGGCGGCATATAACCAGAATGGATTTGGTGAGGGTTCATCAAGCGACCAAAGTGGACTTGGTGAGGGGACGTCAAGTAGTTCTGGTCAACAAAGGAAGCCAATCAGATGTGTTGATTGCGGGGCCAACGTTTACGGTCAAAACAAATGGACGCAGCTGAGAGAACACCAGAGGTCTGTTCACCCGCCTGCATTGCAGGCAAATCCTGTCGAAGCTCTCAATGTTGACTCCCAACCATTAATTTGGCGGGAAAATCAGTTAGTTTGAGGGGTGTATCACAGCCATCGGCATGTAATATTTGCCTTGGATAATACAACATAATTCACTGGTATAATTTACTTTTAAACAACAACAGCTCTACACACGACATCGTAGCTGAGATTAGAAATATTTACACTCAGGAAACACAGCGTGCATTCAAGATTAACATTTCTCTAGGTTTTCTGCTCCGAAACATTGAAACTGGAGAAATCAGGTATCCAAACGACAATGCCGAGTTTTCCAGTCTTCCGCCTCGAGTTAACAACGCAGCTGACTTGCATCGTCTCATCGATGACTTGATGACGAATTACAGTGAATTGTTTGAACATATATTGCACCAAGGAGAAAATTCAAAATGGGTGCCTATTTTGTTGACGAATTCAAGAATGTTTGTATGTGATTCACCTTTCGCGCTCGGGATACAAAGTGTGGAGTTACCAGATTTTATAAAATCTAATCGTTTCCTGCATGCATTGGGAAAGAACCATAACGACGGGCGGCGTTACGGTGGTTTTAAGTGTTTATTTCGGTGTTTGGCGATCCACAGAGGTGAACAGTTGAAAAACCTGCGTACAACAACAGACACTTTATATGAATAATGGTTGAGTAAGCAAAATATATCTGACAGAGAGTTCTCTGGGCTGCAGATAGCGAAGTTGAATGAGTTTGAAAAAAATGTACAAAACAGGGGTGAACTTGTTCTGTCTGAACGAAGATGGCACAGCTGAGTCTATACACATGTCGGGAGGTCGCTAATTTTTAGATGACATGGTCGATGCAATGAACATTAACATCTATGAAGAGTATTGCAGTTATATCAAAAACATGGACCAATACTGTATAAAAGTTCAGTGCGGAGGCTGTGATAGATTATTAAAAGAGCTAAGGTATCTGAGGCAACACGAAAAGAGATGCAGAGGTGATGAACTGGTTAAAATATCTTTCCAGGTGGGTTTTATACAACAACAACAACAACAACAACAACAACAACAACAACAACAACAACAACAACAACAACAACAAGAGACCCCAAACTATTTTTGAGAAGCTAGAGAAACAAAAGGGATAATTACACAGTTGATCAAAAATTTTACCAGTGTTTTGCCGTCTTTGATTTTGAGTCAAAGTTAGTACACCTACATCCGTGTGATCAGGAGCACGTTGAGATTACTGGTGAAAGGTATAACTGTTTGGACAAAAGAGCACGAATCAGTATCTGTGAGCATTTGTAGCAATGCAAGTGAGGAAACAACTGCTACAAATATTATACAATTAGTCAAGCAAACATTAGTGGAAGAAATGATACAGGAATTGAACCGTATACAGGAAAAAACTGAACAATTAGCACACAAGTGATGGGGATGGATCCTACAATGGTAAGACAGTGAAATAGAGCAACTCTCAGGTGGTGATGATGGTGATGGTGATGATGATGATGATGATGATGATGATGATGAGGAGGAGGAGGAGGAGGAGGAGGAGGAGGAGGCTGGGGAGGCAGAAAGAGGGTTGGAGACGAACTTTAGAGAAAATATTATGATAGTTTAGAACAGCGTTACAGCAAGGAGGGTAGTGATGATGATGATGATGATGATGGTGGTGTTATTGGTGGTGGTGGTGGTGGTGGTGATGATGATGATGATGATGATGATGATGATGATGATGATGATGATGATGATGATGATGATGATACCCACTTTTCTACAAGTCATAAATATGCTGATTGACTTCTGTCCAAACTGTTGAAGAGACTGAAGAAAGACTGTAAAACATTTTATGCAGCTTCCTGTCGTAGGTTTCAATAGTGGACGTTACGATTTATTGTCAGTCAGAGAGGCGCAGTTACAATTGTCCAACAACAAAAGCGGGGCGTATGTTGTACAACAAAACTGCACATACAGATGCAATTCTGTGCCAAAAGTCAGAAATTTTGGGTATATCGAATTTTTTGGCTGCTGGCACAAGTAATGCAGAGTATCTGAAGTCGTTCAATTTTAAACAATAGAAGTGGTGTATTCCATCTGAGTGGTTTGATCACAGTAGCAAATTACAAAAATGAGTGCAGTGGAACCTGTCTTAAGGAACCACCCACAGGACCTGTGAAAATGACAGGTGGTCCCTTAAAGCAGGTAAAATCAAACTAAAATATGCAAATGGGGATGATGACTCTGGTCCTTTAGCACAGGTAGTCCCTTAGCAGAGGTGGGCTCATAGGAAGGTTCTACTGTATATCACAGATTCCTAATAGCAAAGAAGAAAACTATAGTATACGCATGGCTTCAAGAAGTTTGGAAACAAGAGGGTATGCAGAACATGGCAGATATTTTTTTCGCTTGGTATAACAATCAAAGTGTAATATCTTTTGTGGAGGCGATAGAAAAAAGGTTGGGTTTCTACAAAGAGAAAGGGGTTGAGTTGTTTAAGGAAGAGATGTCAGTGCCCGGAGTAGCCTGGAAGAGGGTGTTTCAGGAAGCACCAAGTCATCACGCTTCCTTTTTGTTAAATGATAACAAAAATTTTGATGCCCAACACACATTAAAGAAACACTGTCGGGGTCCCTCCATTATATTTTGTAGACACCATAAAGTAGAATCAACAAAAATCCGTTCGAATCCAGAAGGAACCTGCCGTGGTATCGTCGAGTACGACAGTAATGCTTTGTATTTACACAGCTTACCTCGTGAGCTTCCGGCTGGGAGTTTCATTAGACGGTGCGCGGAAAACAGATTCAAATCTCAGGTTAACTGAAACTCTACCTCCGCACAAATGTGGATGGACTACTTAACTGATATCCGCGGTATCGACATTCAACACAAAGCAGACAAGTGCAGATAGGGCCTTATTGCTTACATGTTTGGCACGCACCTACTTAAAATGACCTTCGAATTTGATGTGTGGTATTGGCATGTCCACAAAACACGTATTACACCTAGATATTTGCACCAGAAAAAAGAAATGAAAAAGCATAGTGTTCATCTGGGAGTGCGAATTTAATAAAAAGATTAAAACCAACCCAGATCTTGAACATTTTATTAGCCGAAGACAACCTACGTTCTGCGCGTCACATTATCGTAGTCAGTGTTTTACAAACAACAGGAAACTTGCTGTCTGCAGTTCGTGATTGTAAGCTTTTCGGTGTGGTTGAAGTAGACATACACGTACCCCCCCCCCTGCACATCTTCATGAAATGTTTCCTGAGATGTCCCCTCTGTTTTGTACAACCGAAGTTCCATTTGAGAACATTGGTGTACACACGCAAGAACAAGTTGTGGCATTCGGTTTGACTTTAAACTGAGACGACTGTAAGTTGGGTGGGTGGGGGGGTAGGATTGGGCCCTAGCAAGTGGTTATAAGCTTCCCCGCTTTTGAGTTTGTATTTAGAGAAAGGTTTGCAAGCCATACGTATCTATCAAGTTGTTGAATGCAACAGCGCCACCTGCGTGAAAAAAACCCCCACAAACTGTGCAGAGTGAAAAAGCTGTGCAAAACTGCCTTCCTTAAACACAGTTTCTTAAAACATTCCGCTCTTAAAGATCATTCTTCAACGATCCGATGCCTCCACGCCCGGACGTACATCTCACGCTCCGGGCCGTGTATGCCTTAAAGCAGTACGCGATTTTCACACTCTGGAGCGTCAACGTCGTAAAGGCGGCACCGGCCTGTCCAATGGTCAGATGGATCTCGCAGGAATACTCGTCTCATTTGTTTCAACATGACGACCGTTACTACATGTAACAAACAACCAAATTGTCCCTTTCTTCAGGCGTCAAAAATGTTACAACTATTCACAGTGTTACAATGAAATGGTATTATATATTTATGTCCATTATGCTATTCAAAATTATCAGTATCCCTATCATTATCTGAAGTGCTTTATATGTACTTTGTACAAGTTTTACACATGAAAAAAAAAAATGAATTATCAATTTAAATAATGCTTGACCGGGTAGTGATGCATGCTTTAAATCTCTTGAACTCTCGATAGGCCCTTCAGAAAATGATAATAATTTATTCTTAAACTGTCCTCTTGTGGGCTCCATACGAAACGTTAGAGGTACGTTTAGCGGGATCTTGTGGACAGGCGCCTTTATCACAGACCAGGAACGTGTCTCCTTAAAAGAAATCAGCAAAATTAAAGGTGCAATATGTTGAAGACTCCTTAAGGACTCAGTCTGTTCTAAGACAGCTTTAAAGCTTTTGGGCTCCTTAAAGATTCCCTAAAAGCTTTGGAATCCTTAAAGACGCCCTTTTATATATTTTTCTCCTTGAGGGCAGCCTTTAAGTTTCTCAACCATTGATTTCCCGCCCGCCTGAAGATTTTATGCAGCACGGGGCTAGTCAGGATGGTAGTCAGATTATCGTTATCACCAATAAGCTGATCGGAAACTCGGCGTATAGATCCTTACTGATAAACCGGGGAAAAATTCGAAAATTTGAAATCTATCCGAGGAACAGAGAAAGCATCAACTTATGTGGTAGATCCTCTCTTCAAAATGTTGTGTAGTTTAGGTGCATGTAAATGACCTGTACGAGGTAGCTTTAACAAAATCAACAGTAAGGCACGATATTCCCATACAATTAGGTTTATTTGTTTAATAATATACCAAATTGCACGTGTTAAAGTTTTATTACGACTCTCTTGTCCCTTTTGTTGGGAAAGAGAAGTTTGAACTCATTCACATGGACGCTGACCCTTGTTATATGGCTCTATCACCCTGTACTCTGGAAGAAACCATAAGACTTGAAAAAATAGTAGAATATGGGAAACAGGTTTAGGATAACTGCAAGGAAGGCCCCCAAAGTGATCAGAATGTACATTGGTTTCCAAGGCAATGTTGTAGCCGTCCTCACTTACACGATCTGTTTACCCCTGGGTTGTTTAACTCATTACACCCTGATAGAAGACCGAGTCAACAGCTTTCCTGGGCCCGCTCTGGGCGCAATGCGCCCAAGGCGCGCCAAGGAAAGCTGATGACCATGGGCATATAATTTGGAGTGATCTTCCATGCAAGTAAAATTATCCCTAAATTAACAAAATACAATTAGCAGACGACATTTAGATAATGGCGGGAAAAGTGTCATTAGGGTGGAATGAGTTAAGGTGGAATTTGAAGGTGTTGAACTTGTATGGTTGTGTTAAAAACTATGCTGGTCAATATGAAAGGGGGGGGGGGTTAAATATAGCTGCAAAGGGGTGAATTAAAGATTGGGAGATGATATTATGTCGAAGTATAGTAAATCATTAAAAACTGGTGTTTCAGAGTCTGGAGTAAATGAGTGTGTTCGCTCACGAGTTAAACAACGTGTGTTCTTATTAAGAGGAGAAAAGGGGATGTTCGTGTAATTTAATTTCAAGAGAGTTGTCTCAGACGATGGGGTGCATTCGTCACCATTAGATCTGACATTATCACTTGGTAAAGTTGCAAGCTAAGCCGTGGATTCGAGTTTAGATGGTTAGATGGTGTTAGTTATGATTTAACTGTATATTATATATTTATATGTATATATGAGTATTTTATATAAAATATTTTCTTCAATTTATGTGCATTTGTTGATGAACATAAATTAATGTCTGAATTGGACTATTCTACACATTTTAATGAATATTGGTCCTGATATTGCATGTTTTGTGATGGCGGATACACATGCCATGTTCTGTTTGAATTAGAACATAATTTTGAATGCTGGCTCGTTGTTGTGCAATCAAATCAAAAGTCATCTTTTAAATGTAATTGTCGTAGTGTGAGTGTGTAAATATTCTTAAGTTGTTTTGTTGGATTTAACAAAATTCTGGGATTAACAAGAATCATGATAAATCACTTAGTTATTTCTAAACAAAGTATCTTAAGGTATACATATAAGGTGACACCTCCCTCCATCCACACCCGAGCCACTCTTCCATGTTCAACCGCATCACAGCAATACCCACTCGCGGCGCTTGCTACTGCTAGCAACCGAAGCGAGTAGGTATGGGTTGACACCCACTCGACCACCATGCAAAACTCGTGAGAGCTGAGCTTGTGCGATCGTGCCACCAAAGTGACACACACTCATCACAAATGTTAAAGATTTTCCATTGCCGCTCAATCAACTTCACATACGATGGAGGTGTAACCTGACACGAAGCTGTAATATTTTGCTTACAGACGCTTTCCAGCGTAAGCAAATTCTAATGCACAATATCCAGGTTACCAGGTGTTACATGAAACATTTCTTTTGTCACAAACGCAGTTTAAAGACAAATGCATCTGTAGTTGTGAAGTTGGCATGTTTGTTATCATCTTTATTATTATGTCACAAGAAAATAACCAGAAGTGTTGCTTTTGTGTGAGGGTGTAAATGTTGAAATAAACCACCAGTGTAAATTGACTCAACTTACTTACACTACACTACTTATAAATACTGGATAACTATCAACAGCATTCCTCACAAATGTCAATCTCTGGGAACGCTTGTGCACTCTACGACCAGAGCCAACTGATGAAACCTGTTTGCAGGGTATACCCCCATGACGGCACTCCTCAGATTGTAATTTTTTAAAAATCGTATCGCCACATGTCCTCTTCCTGGAAATGACAAATCAATAGGATGTATTCATATTTAAATGCAGTCCTACTCTAACACCTATCGAGCAAAAGAGAGAACCACCAGCATCAGGGCAGATCCATGTACTAAGCATGGTCAAAAGTAGTTTCCCAATAAAATGAACAACATGAACACAGAATAATCTTAAGAAAATGTATTAACATATATTTGAAACATAAAGAATGCCTAAATTGATTAGAACTGGGCTCTCTTTTGTTTGAAAAAGTGTTATTTATGGATGTTTCTGTAGTATATAACACAAATCTGCCCTGATCATGGTGGAAGCATCAGTCTGTTGCCCCGGCAACACAGGAAGTGCGCAGGATCGCAGTTACATATGAATATCTCCTATTGGATACGAAGAATTCATTACGTCGAAGAGTGTCATCCGGTAGTCGATTATCCCCGAGAAAATATAGAGGCAAGAAATATATGTAGAAATAACAAAGGCAAAGGAACCTCTAATCCAGTAAATAATAACTTAGAAATGTATGATGAAATTACGATATGATCACAGAGGGTCTAATTTTACATACACAAAATAATTTTCTCTTGATTTAAGCAAATAGATATATTAAACGTCACACAAATTTCGTATTAAAGTGCTCGGAATGCAAAGGAAAATAAACACAACAGAATAATAGATTTTCTGCATACCTTCATTTAGTTTTCCTTGGTATATGGATGATTAAGAAAATGATCACCTGATGATGACGGGGTCACGCCGCAATGATGTCACAAGAAGGCGTTCCGTATTATTGTAACAAAATCAATATTACCTCGTTGTATTTTTTTTACATTTGTCTATGTGTAGCTACGGTTTACTCTCGTTATCCCTTGGAATCTGCGTCTTTAATATCAAACTAAAATAGTTAAAAATAACCTGACCAGACTTTCAGAAAATACGTGTAAATAATATAAAACGCATCAATCCAGTGAGATATATGGTCTGGCACAGGGGGATCAAGGAGACTTGCAATCACGTTTTACGTGTCTTATGTGGTAGCTTCCATACAAAATAAAATTCATGTAGCAAAGTATTTTCTGAAAGAAATACTTTGGTATGTACCATTCACAGAAGACCATGATAAGAGATACACAAAGAATTACAGACAATGATTGCCTCAATTCCTCAGCAGTGAGAAATAAAGATTTAAAAGTTTACACCGTTAATGCATAACCACATGACTTACACCTTGAAAAGCCATTTAATAGTTCAAAAACTAATCAGTGAAACAAGAGATCCATGGGCATAATACTCTGCTGACCACCATCACTAAAAAATAATTTTCTGAAATGTATTCAATCCACGGACTTGAAAAATTAACCAAGGTTAGCCATATTAGGCAATATACAATAATACAATAATGACCTGTATATTACATAATATTATAGGTGGTGCCATCAATATTGTCGACAAAGATAATCACACACTTTATAAGTTCCGAACGTTATATGGGCCTAACTCAATAAATATGAGGTGTTGAGCATTAACATGATGACCTATATATTTAAACTGGCCATTTGACCTTGACCCTCAACTCGGATTAAATATTTGTCATGTTTAAAATAAATGCCTTACATGCAGCTTTCCATACATAGTCTTTTTGTTCGAATCGAGTTATAACTTTTCGAGTTATTGAAGAAAAACGATAAATTTGGACAAGTGCAAAACTCCATAATTACTGTGTCACGGTGACCCAAAACACAGGTCACCAAATAGAGTTTTATTTACAATGTAATCAAGTGCAAATTTTGATCTGGAGACTCCTTTCACGGAACCAGCAAAGCATAGACTTTTCTCACCTCCAGCAGACTGGACAGGGCATTGTGGGGGTGAACACTTGTGGGCATAGGGGAAACGCATGTTAAAAGTACCAATCTCTAAAGTAAATTTGAGGTCAATTATAGGAATGTTAACATAAATTGTAAAACTTTTTGATTAGTATGCCTGTCAACATCAGTAATGTACCAGGAATTTTTAATTTGAAGATGTTAAAAACTTTTTACAGGCAAAATTATTGAGACCCTCATATGGTAGTCCGTATCTGTGCACTGACTACCCACACTTGCATAGGTGTCAGTTCGTTTCTGACACCTGTGGGGTTAATCACCAGAGTAGTTTGTGAAACCTTTAAACTGAATACATTTTGGCAATCTGTGCTCATGATGCCACAGCATATGGCTCTGTGGGATATTACCATTCATACAAGTGTGGTGTTTAAAGGGCAAAACACCATTGTTTCAGTTATGGCAAACACGTCACTGATTAGGCAAGCTTTACTGCCCTAAAGTAGTCTTAACCTATTGTTATAAAAGTTCAACATTTTATGAAAGGTTTCGAGAATTTTGCGAGAATCTATTTGGATTTTGTCAATTAGCTTTCTTTTTTAAAAAAGACAAGTTTAGGAGAATCTGTACGAGAATGGATTCTCGGATTATCGCCGAAATTCTGGCCCTGGACACTTCACTAATGAGGCAAGCTTAACTGCCCTAAAAGAGTCTTAACTTAAGTTCAACATTTTATGAAAGGTTTCATCAATAGTTTAGAGGCCATTTTCCTTCCATACTTAAACTTGTTCAGCTGAGATATATTCATATTATTTTACCATGTAAACCTTGCTCTGTGGAAAGTGCCTATGTTAAAACTATCCAATTAAGTAGTCTTACCCCAGCAAAGGGGCTTTCTGTAGGCGTTGGAGATGAGAAAATCACTGGGCACAGTGGTCCACCTGTGGGGGAAAGTCCTGAATTACTTGCATTCTCCTGTGACATTATGTGCTAAATGCTCTACTGTAAAGAGAGAGGAATAAAACTAACATCTTCAAGGTGTGGCTGTCTTTATTTCATGTGTGGGGAGAGGTGATTCTGACACCTTTGAGTCAATTACCTGCATAGTTTTTGACACCTATGCACTGAGTACATTTTGACATTGAGGAATGTCTGCTCACTACCATGCAGCAGCATAGTCAACAGTGGCTACTCACCAGTCATTTATGCATGTGCACACTCTGAAAATATCAACTCAGAACAAGGTACTTGCTAGCATTTCACTGAGGAAATGCAGTTTGTTTTCCCAAAATTGCCCTCATATACTGTAATAAGTTTCCCTTTTCTCATTGTTGTGTAAACATTGTTGCAGCTGAGTTGCCACACTCTTTTCATATGCACAGCTATCTGAACATGTATTCATATTTTCCCATCACCCGAGGTTTGTCCCTGGATAGGTGCCCATGTTAAAAGCATACAATCAAGCAGGCTTGCCTCCCCCCAAAAGGAGATTCTCTTGTGAATGGAGGCAAGAAAGCAGTTGCGCACAGTGGCTCCACTTGTGGGGGAAAGTCCTGAATTCTCTTTGCCAATGATGTCCAAGCTACACCCTGCCATTACAGAATAACCTCTTTCAACTTTACAGGCATGTTAACCTCACAAAAATTAGTCAAAATCGCTGATATTATACAACGTTCTAGCATTTGCCATGGTCTATAGATCCTACAAATTTGGCAAGTCTAAGCCAATTGCTTTTTCAGATATAGAATTAAAAACACGTTTTGGCTCATAATTTCCGTCAAATTACAGGTGGCGCTACTAGTATTATTAGCCAGCTTAGACTTTGACCTCATACATAATCCCAGCACATTTCATGAAGGTCAAATAAAAATTAAAGATACTAGAGCATTCACAATATTTCTGTAATTCGACCCATATATCACATAACATTGGTGGCGCCCCCAATATTGAATGGGACCTAGATTTTCATATACCCCCCAACAAGTCCAGAAACCTGTACTGGGTTAACTTGAAAACTGTGGACGGTATCGCGTAACGAGTAAAAGTTTACGGATGGACGGACGGACAGACATGAGCGCTTGCATAAGCTAGGCGACCTTAGGTCAGCAGAGCTAAAAAACATGTGTCCAAAATTGAGTGAGTTTCGTCAATCCATCTATCAGATGTTAAAGAAGAAGCGGACACACTGACAAATAAACCAAAACACAATGCCTGTTAGCAGAAAATTATCATCAAGCAATGATAGGTTACGCGCCGCACTGATGTCACAAGAAGGCGTGCTTTCTTCTATGCGTAATTATTAGAACAAAGTTAAACTTATCTGGTTACATTTTTTTTTCAAATTACTCACAATTCAATAAAAGAAAACAAACACAAACAAATAAATATAATAATTCATTATTTGGCCGTAAATAAAGACTTTACCAAAATTCGACACATGATAATCACACAGAAAAGTCAATTCCGCCCTAAGAAAACAGAGAGAAAATAAATAAAACAATCAAAAGGAATAAACAAACAAACAAACAAACAAACAAACAAACAAACAAATAAATAAATATATAAGCCATTTGGTCAAATGACATTTTGGTATACTGATGAAAGTCTGTTAATTGGCAAAGTCAAATGTCATTTTTGGGACTCTATGTAGAATACTTTGGAAGCCAGAAAAGATTGAAATTGTCAAATGGCTCTAATTTGCATAATGTTTAACTAGTTGACCCTTCTGAACAATATGCGAAACTTCACCATAGGGAGCTACACAATGCCAAATTTAAAGTTTCTCGCTTAAATGTTGTCTAACTTCACAAATATTAATTGGAAAGATATAGGCAAGAAAGAAAGAGAGAATATTGGGAAAACAGTATGTCACAAACAAACATAATTATCATTAGTTACGAACCTAAATGTACGATTAAATTTGACCCCATCACATAACCAATTTATGGAATGTGTGCGTATCAATAATCACATAACAAAATACCAAGCGTAGGTTCCCACATGCCTCATCTTTTTCTGTTCAACCCTCAAACAAACTACGTATCTCTGGCGTCCTGGTATTCTAAACTCCACCAAAGCATATGATCCATAGGCTTGTCTACAAATACTCTATATATTGAACCTAGTTTTATCCAAATAAAATTATTATTATTATTATCATCATCATCATCATCATTATTATTATTATTATTTGGCACTTCCCATAATCTCATTCTGTCCATTTTGTTTCCGCTTCTCAAAAGTAGTTACCCCTGCCCTCCTTTAGAATAGTAATCTTGAACCCTACTTCCCTCCCAACACTTTCCCTTTACTGGCTTCTGTAGTGCTTGTTAGGCTTTCAATGTGCTTTTCTCAGCCACTATTTTCCACTCCACCTGGTGCTTTCATCACAACCTGACCAACACTTGTCTTCCATGTAGTATCAACCTCATTTGATCCCTCCAAGTTACACCTTTCTGCTAACTTATCTATTTCTAGCATCCGCTTTGTCTGTTCTATAACCGCCTCAAGAGATACCTTCCTATACCACCTATCTTCTTCCGTCTCCTGCAAGTAGCCCCAAAGGCTCAACTTTGAGTTTGCTAATATAACCCGGACATTTAACCAGCCAACCCCCCCCCCCTATACTGCTTCTGCTGCCACACATGGTGGGGTGCCTAATATCCCTTTTCCCAGCTCTCTTTGTCCTTTCCCAACCATTCCAGACTTCCCTCACTGATTGATATTACATCTGGCCCATATAGCATGTCTGGGACTGGTACTCTCTCTCAGAACACCCTAAGTATAAAAAAGTATGGACCCATATCTTTGACATGGATTGAGAAACAGGCCAAACCCATATTAGTCACTCCCCATGGCAGATGTTGGCGTATATTTTCTTACCTGCTTGTTTTGGTAGAGAAAACCGAAGGACTTGGAGAAAAACACCCTGTGAATGCTTTATTGAAACTATTTGCTCTTGTTAGTGACAAACTCAACCAAAATTCAAGAAAATGCTTATTTTTCCCTCGTCAGACCTCTTACCGAATAAGCCTCCACAGTCTGGGACCCACACACCACTAGCTGGAAATGTGCAACGAAGAGCGGCCCGGTATGTTACCAACAGGTACCATAACCGCTCTGGCGTGGGTGACATGCTGGTCAATCTACACTGGCGGTCCCTGCAGGCAAGGCGCCTGGACAGCAGGCTCACCATGCTGTACAAAATACACCACCACCTGGTAGCCATTCCCCCCTAATCCGCCCTACCCGCCACTCCCATAGCCGGGTTTTAAAATTCCCCATTGCCGTGCAGACTACCGCAAATTCTCCTTTTTCCTCAGGACAATTCGGGACTGGAACGCCCTCCCACCCGATATTCCTGCTGCCGTGTCACTGAAGTCCTTCAAGGCTCTGGTGCCCAAAACAATCTAAACGCAACGTTACAAACACGATAACCACTAACCATTAACCACGCCTTTAAGTCCATGAAAACCCTATTTTCTAATTAACTTATCGGAGTGACCGTACGGTGAGAATAGTGTTTTGTCTATTTTCACCGTACTACGGTGATGATAGAGTTTGGTCTATATTCACCGTATAGTGATAATAGGGGCTGCTCTATTTCTAACGTACAGCGATGATAAGAAGTCAACCAGGTGAGAATATTAATGAAAAGCATCGTGTCATGATATTGCACACAAAGAGAATTGGAACAAACATTTGCTGAAATAATGAAAAGGCCTAACATCCCAGTTTGAGTATGGTTTATAATCAGATCTGTTGGTGTCATTTCAGCTTTTTTTCTATCTAATAGTTTTTTACAGAGCCAACACTATTTTTCATGTGCAAAGGCATAAATTTAGGTAACAAGACAAAGTAGGAACATTTTTAATGTTGTCACAGATGGAAGTAACGCAACTTAACGGTAACTTATAGATCTTTCTTGTTATGACTTTAGTTAAGGATCGCATTAAAAAGAAATCCAGGAAGCAACAAAAATGAAAGACTGATGGGTGGGTAGAGTAAATTCATATACAAAGCCAAACATTTAATGCTGTCACGCTGCCAAGGTAAATTTGCGAAAAGGCTCTTAATTTCGATTTCCAAATGGTGAAAATAAAGTCAACTCTATCCTCACCATGAAAATATATACTGGGGTGCCCAATTGTCGGACAGCTAAGCGCAAGTTTGCGTTCATTGCCAGGCTGAAAATTAAATTTCATTTACTGATGTTGTTTGGCACTGCCGCTGAAAAGACCAAACACTGTGGGTTGTTGGTGCATGTTCCTTGTCAGGTCGTACTCTTTGGATTGCGAACGCGCACACATTTTACAAGAGATGATCGAGAAAACCCTGCCACGAGCAGAAAGTTACACTCTAAACCCAAGTGTTCTGGTTTAGAACACACAGAGAACACTCATTTGTAACAGTTTGGGAACGCAGTCTTAGTGTTCTAAACTGAATATAGAACATTGTGTGTTCAGAATAAAACACTATGTGTTCCAAACTCAGAACGCATACATGCGTTCTACATGTGTTCCACGGAGAACACATGGACGCGTTCTGGCCATGTAACAGTTTGAGAACACTTATTTGTGTTCTCAAAGCACTTTCAGAACACACAGTGTTCCCAATAAGCAATTAATATGTTTTCATACATCAGAAATGAGAATGCCACCTGAAAATGGTAAAAAATCAGGAAATTCCCATGTCTGACAAGAAAATAGATGCACATTGTAAGCAAAAACATGCAAGTACCATTAATAGTAGTTCAATCACATTTATTTTCAGCAAAATACCTCACATAAATTTATGTAATATTGCAAGCAAACATAAACATGTGAACATCAGTCTTCCATGAAAATATTGCATGCCTAATACAAATTATACTGAGCACCATACCTTCACTTGTAAGTTGACTAAGTCCTTGCCTGTAATTGGAAATTGCAAGTTTTCAAAGTTCCACTTGTGACATCTTAAACAGTTTATTTTCATCAAATTATCAGGGTTTTTTTTTATCTAAATAAGAAACTTATACAAGACCTATAATGTACATCGTAATGTGGACTAGAATTGGAGAATGGTTTTCTCTAATATCAGTTCATAACATCTCATTAAAGACTAAATATTGCATTACTCAACTAAGTACTGAAGATTCAAAAGTAACCCCAGAATTCATTTGAATTCATGTGGTATCACCAAATCAGATCTACACCTATACATTTCAATCACGACATCTCCAAACAAACAGCACTTATCACCATTCCAAAAATTTGAATATTCTATGTTCAATATTCAAACAGCACCTTGGATGGGAAAAAGTACAATATACTAGAGCTGGCAATAAAAAGTTATCTGGAATACCATTCCTACTAAATTCTCAAGACAAATGAAAGCACCATTTAACATGATGGTATCCTTGACATTTCTTGGAATCACACCACACAGTATTCTGGACGGCATTAAAAATGAGAATACAAAAGCATAAAATGGACGATTAATAATAAATTAACTTCACAAGAAATGTTTAGACAATATAGTATACATGTATAAGAGAAGCAGATAAAACAAATTATCATAATGGACAGTATGACCTAGAAATGATTGGACCAAACATTTCACGAAATGCAGACTGGTGTGGACAAAAATTTTCTTTCACTTTAATAGTTGTCTGTCATAAAATTGACCAATGAATGCCCAAAATAGAGAAAGTTATCTTGAATACCATTCCTACTAACTTCTCAAGACAAATGGAATCAGCATTCAACATGATGGTATCTTTACATTTGTTGGACACACACCACATAGTATTCTGGACGGCATTAAAAATGAGAATATCTCCACTTATAAGTTGACTAGGTCCTTGCCTGAGGTATCAAATAGTAAGTTTTAATTTTAGAGTTTAACTTGTGGCATCTTAAATAATGATTTTGCATCACATTATCAGTTCAGAATTTAATACAAGAACTGTAATGTACACTGTAATGTGGACTAGACTTGGAAGAGAATGGTTTTCTCTAATATCAGTTTATAACATCTCATTAAAGACTAAATATTGCATTACTCAACTAAGTACCCAAGATTCAAAAGTGAACTCATAATTCATTTGAATTCATGTGGTATCAGTAGATCAGATCTAAACATAATCTAACATATCATAATGGACAGTATAACTAACAAATGCTTGGATCAAACAGTTCACTTTATACAGACAAATGTTGACAAAAACTTTTTCACTTCAATAGTTTTCTGTCATAACATTTATCAATTTATGTACCCAACATAGAGACAAATAATATCTCTTCTGATATCATTAGATCAGCTGTGGGCCTACAAAAATATATCTAGACATCTCCAGACAAGCAGCACTTGATATGGCAATGTCACACCAACGATTAAGGAGGCATCAAACATGCTTAAATCATTCCTTGTTCCTTAACAAAAAAAGAACCTATATACATGTACAATAACATGAACATTATATTTAACGGTTACCCTTTTTTCATGGATACATTAAACATTGTAATCTGGCATCAATATTACATAAACTATTTAAACATACTGAGAGGTAAACAGCACAATAAACGATGCATGTACATTTCATCCCCCCCCCCCCCTCAAAAAAAAATAAGCTAAAATATTTTCAGTCAAAATTTCATATGTAAAGTACCTTGATTAAAACTTGGTCTCTACATTTACAATGTTCAATCAAGTTTCTAAACTTTCTTGACCAATGAAAAGATATGTAATATAGATATGTCAATTATCTAATTCATCAGGCGTCTGTGCTACATATATGTGCAAGCCTTTTCACTGTATTAATCTTTTGACATTGGCTCTGGATCAGGCAGTTTTTTGAAGGCCTTTCGGAACTTCTCCACGAAGAATTTGTATTTCTGATTTGTTGCACCTCTGTATGGCTCGTCAGTCAAGAAGGTCTGTAAAATTGCCATGACCATTGCATGCTGCCTCGGGTATTGGAGATCTAACACGTAATAGGAAGCAAAGAGTTTTAGCACCCCACACATTATACCCCCCTCTACAGGCACACTGATCTTTACAGTGTCTCCCACAATGTACATGCCCTGGAGGCTGTCTTTCTGTGATGAAACAAATGCAATCAGATGAGGGGCACTGCCTTCTTCAGTCTTCAGTTCCTTTTCTATCTGATCTTCAGATATATCCTGCAAAGGAAAATTATAAGTTTAAATGAGATTATTAGTATTTGAAGAAGAACCATGTTGAAACAGTCTCTCTAAAAGCTAGACTGCCTTCAATGCAAAGCGTTGACTGAAAGGTCCGTAAATTGCTTAAGTTAGGTCATGGCGACATCCAAATCATATCAGTTCATCTTGGCATGTAAGATGATCATACTGCAAAATCTGAGCAAAATAGATGGAGGCATTCTGTAAATATCACAGTAACATGCTCTTCCAAACATCTAATTAGGCTGCTGTTTGCTTAAATTAGGTCATGGTGACACCAAAATCATATCCGTTCATTTTGGCATACAATTTATTCATACTGTAAAATTTGAGTAAAATACATGGAAGCATTCTGTAGATACAGTAAAAATGCCCTGAAGACCCACTGGTCGCTCATATGTCGGGCCCTGGTGACCTTGAAAGTAGGTCAAGGTTGCTGAATGTCAAACTCATCCAAGATCTTCATAAGATTCTTCATGTGTATAGGTATGACAGTTGTAGCTTCATTTGTTTTTAAGTTAGAGCATCCACAAGGGGCCCACATGTCGCGCCCTGGTGACCTTGAAAATAGGTCCTGGTTGCTGAACTTCAAACTCATCCAAGTTCTTCATAAGATAATTCATGTGCACAAGTTTAACGGTTCTAGCTTTGTTTTCAAGTTAAAGCGTCCACATGGCGGCCACATATCGGGCCCTGGTGACCTTGAAAATAGGTCAAGGTCACTGAATGTTGAACTCATCCAAGGTCTTCATAAGATACTTTAAGCGTATACATGTGATGGTTGTAGCCTAATTTTTTTTCAAGTTACAGTGTCCACAAGGGTACCTTAAGAGAGACAGACATCCGGACAGACAGACCTACAACCCGAAAAACAAAAAGGGTCCCCCCATGGGGCAGACCCTTAAAAATATGTCAAAGACCTTTCAAGATTATAATGGTCTCAGCTACTATGAACAAACAAACAAAAATCTTAATATGTACTGAATCAAGTAAGAGCCAGAGCATCTATTTCATTATGAGGTTGCATTTTCTCCCATCCTGTGATTTTTTTCTAATACAGATGCTGCATTTATTTACATAACAAAAAGAGACAAACATGTAAATAGCCTGAATGTTATTTAATTTGTTTGTTTCATCAGCTTTACATGAGCATTTTGTCCATTCCAGAACACTAAATTTGATACAATTATCCAGAGCACTACTTCTTTGATAATATTATGCAGAAACAAAGCTTTTAGGCCTGATATAGAAGCTTTCCTTGGATAGCTTGAAAATTTGTACCCAATTACTCTGTGCTTGAATATATTTGTAACAAGTTTATTTTGTTTTTGAATATTTGTAAGTAATTTGTGCAAACCGAACTGTCCCTTGTGACAATAACATGCTTCTCTTGAACATAAAGTTAAGATGGGTGCAATTTTGGGGGGTTATACAGCATAATGTATTCGCGAAATGAAATACTCATATTGTTATGATGATTATAGGACATAAAATTCTCAAAATCAATACAATTGGGGATAGAACACAATTTTTTTTACAACAGCTGTCCACATTTATGTACCCTAACTTATAAACCCATCCACTTTTTCTGTGATTGGTACCCTAAAACTAACAAGCTTTGCATCTCCCTGCCCCCCCCCCCCCAAAAAAAATGTACCGGTCACAAGAAATATTTTCAGATGGTGAAGTAGAAGTTTAACTCCTTTTTGAACTCACCTGCTTCACCTCAATTATGGGCATTGTCTTCAGGGTTCTTCTGCTGGCCTGCCCTTTTTTTCCTTTGCCTCCTCCTCGTTCATAGGCAGCCTCTTTTTCAATGTATTTGATGACTGGCCACATTTTCAACCTGCCCTGAGAAAAAATAAAAAGCATGCACATAAAACTGTTCATACTTAAATATGAGAAGAATATGCTTGCAAAATACTCAAGTCATTTGTTCATCATAGTTTTTGAATGCTATATACTAACAACCTGACAAAACTAATATTTGGGCTACACCAGTACTCTGCTTGAATGTGGAAACAAAGGCATCATCTGTGCACATCTGTTGTGACCTCAGTGTTGTCTCATGAAGTCAGTGTGCTACATAGCAGCATATATGCAAACTGACTTACATATATATCTGTTCCTTTGCCCAATGTACTATTAAAGAATACGCCCCATGGGGGGAACCCTTTATGTTTTCTGGTTGTCCATCTGGATTTCCGTCCATCCGTATGTGCATGCTTTCTCTTCACCGCGATATCTACAGAATGCTCTGTGCATTTTGCAGAAATTTTGCAGGGGGATCATATAACATGCCAAGGTGATCTGATAAGATTGTAGTGCCTCCCTGACCTAATTAAAGCAAATACACGGCAGCCTTGTGGACCCTTCAAACAACGTTTCATGTTGAAAGTATGTCTAGTTAAAATTAGTGGAGGAGATACACAGAGATAGGTCAAGTAAATGTATGATATGACCCATTGGGGATGCACTTAAATAAAAAACAACATCACCCTCAAACATAGGCTATAGCTAGAACTTGGGATGACGAATGTAGGCCTATGAATGAATGTATGCCTGTGTGCTCGTGTGCAACTGACAAGATTTGGCCAAAGAAAAAAACAAGTGCCGTGTTTCCTTTTTCCTATCAAATCTATTGTTTTACTACTTAGGCCTATCCTATTATTATATGGAGCTTTATAAATAGCTGTGTGCCACACTAGGTAAGCTTTCACCAGCAGCCAGTGTTCCAAGATAAATATATACTCCTGGGAGTTTGGACCTTTTGTCAGTTTTTATCAGTAGGTAAATTCAGGTATATACATTGGGACCTAGTAACACTGTCATATATTGAGACAACACCGGTCCTATTGCCTACTGGCAATGGCATGCAGTGGTTCACATCATTCTACGAATGACTAGATGCATGCATTATCGTCCATACTATGCAAAGTCCTGCCATTTATACAAGTTAGGGTGCCTGGAAGCGATTTACATTATGTCTTGATATATATGTCAGGAAGCCAAAAGTAAAATATTACCTTTAACTGCACAAAATCAATCAAAAATACGCTATTTCTCACCAGTTCCAAATTCGACTGCAGGCGTGCCGGATTGCTACTGCACATGCGCATGGCGCGAACGATCGCAGTTTTGGCGCCTGTCTTGAACACATCGTGTTCCGAAAACACGGCAGGGCAGACTTCTCAGAACACATAGTATTCAGAAAACAGAGTGATCGTTTCAAAGAACCTTATATGGGGGTTTATTAACTAAGTTTAACGTTTATTCCTTATATACTACACCACTTTGCTTCCCCCAAGGTTCTATTTGATGAGAGAAATCACTAGTCAATCATACAATCTGGTAAAATAGGCCTAATGTACAAAAAACGCCTTTTCTATTGACAAACCGGGTTCCATTAAACACCATTATAAAATTGTAACCATTTACGTCACACATAACAGCTGATTAACAATAAAATTTGACTACAGTATGTTTTATGCCATTAGAGGCCTCCCGTTCCCCCCATAGTGTTATTTGGAACACTATGTGTTCCAGCTGGAACGCACAGAACACGCAGGAACATTCGTATAGAACACTGCTGTTCTGTTTTGGAACGCTAATGTTCCAATTTAGAACACATAAAGACGCGTCAGGCATCCAACGGGTTTAGAGTGTAGGTATGCCCAAATGTCAGACATGGGCAGGTATTCGGCTCCACGTTATTTTTGTTCACCTTCTAGCTGGAAATTAAACTCCAGTCTTTGAGGGAAGAACCTCTATATTTTAATACACATAATAGGTTGATAACTTTATTTTGCAAACTGCGTTGCACGGGTGTTGATTAACACTTGCCGACTATAATGGATATTTTCTATCTAAAAGCTGACATTGTGTCTGAAAATATGCAAATTTAAATAATGGTCAAGTTGTCGTCGATCCCACATCAGTCTCTCGGTTCTTATTAAATTAATTTTTTTCTTTTTTTTACACATATTGTCAATGAATGGCAAAACTATCAACTGTGTCCGACAATTGGGCACAGCTCTATACCAAACTGTGCCATCATCCCCATACAGTGAAAATAGACCAAACCCTATCCTCACCGTACGGTGAAAATAGACAAAAATCTATCCTCACTGTACGGTGAAAATAGACAAAACTCCTTCGAAACGCTATTCTCACCACACGGTGAAAATAGACCAAACGCTATTCTCACCGTACAGTGAAAATAGACAAAAATCTATCCTCACCGTACGGTGAAAATAGACAAAACTCCTTCCAAACGCTATTCTCACCGCACGGTGAAAATAGACCAAACGCTATTCTCACCGTACGGTGAAAATAGCATCATCCTTAACTTATACCACCACTAACAGCATGCGCAACCACGACAGACTCTTTACTGTGTTGAAGGCGTTCGTTTTACGGAAGAAGGTATAGGTTGCATCTGAAATAACTGTAGGGAGGGTATTGTACCAACAAATGTTTCTCATTTCGACAGTTTGAGTGTTACAATAAATTCAAATTCTGTTTTCTGGGGGTGTATTGATAAATCTTCCGCTCTCTATCCTGAGTCTATGGTTACTCAAGGGTAATTTTGATAATACTTTGCGGTACTTAAAATAGTTACGGTGACAAATACAATTAAACTGTCTAGACATGTGTGTATTTCACAGTGTTAGCGCGACACTTGAACTGTGGAATGCAATTTCTTTTATTGAAATGTCACCTGTCAGAGCCAAATAAGTTATATAACTGAATCCAGGCTCTCTAAAGGGGGTTTCAGTACTGACGTAACGGACATTTGTATTTACTTAAGTACTGGAAGACTCTTTAGTTTCCGCACTTCGTACCATTTACTTTTACTTCCAATGAAATTGTCTTTTCCGCACCTTGTACTGGGGCAAAATTGTTATCTGTACCAATGTACTGGGGCCCTCCCTCCGCTACCCTTTTCTGAACAAAACTGTGAAACACTATATGGAAATTTAAAACGCATGACGTGGACATATAAATACAGCACCCTAGAAACCAATATATATATATATATATATATATATATATATATATATATATATAAACAAAAACAAGAACAAAATAAATATACAAATAACACGTGTATTTAATTATAGCCATACATTCATAGGATAAAAAGTTCTAAAATCTCTATCTGGACTTTCAGAATCAAAATTCGGAATTGCAATGCGGCATCTGGGGCAGTTTTAGGGCTTTTAATAGGGTTTCGAATGTGTATTGGTTGGAATAGGAGAGATCGCGAGGTGCGCGACCAGCAAGGAGATGGTAGGAAATTTTTACAAAATAAAAGAGAAAATTGGCCTGTCTGGTCCATTCTTATGGTCAAATTTATCCTAAAATATAAAGTTAAGATCACTTTAAACAGATTAGATATATATTTTTAACCACAATGATGTATAATTATTATCATTCATTTCAAATTTATCATATACAGTACTGTTTTCGCCAGATATCAAAGTTCCAAGGCTAATGACTGGCCATAAGCCATGCAACGGCTTGTACATTAGTATTATCCTGGAGTGTTCTAACAAAGTATGATACAAAATTGTTTGTTTGTTTGTTTATTTGTTTGTTTGTTTGTTTGTTTCTCTCTCTCTCTTTCTTTCCTGTGGAATAGGGGTTCAAACGAACCTCCGGACACCCCCACCCCCGATCCGCCCCAGGGTCAATCCAGTGCAAAATTTCTTTTTCCATCTCCGGGAACACATTCTGGCATCATTATATTTTAATTTAGGATAGTCAGTGAAAATTGAAATTAAAAGTTCGTCATTTTTTGTCATTAAAACGGGAGGCTTAGAGGAGCACAATGTATCGGGGGTCGATAAAAAGGATAAGGTATACATGCGTTTGGTCCCTTGCATTCATAGACATAAAATTTCAGATTAAATTTTTGATCACACCAACTGCATTTCTTGTTGTGTTATTTAAGTTATCCGACAGAGGGCGTTCAAAAAGTTTATAAAGTTGCACATTTCTACCTCCAACACAGAGGAGGTTGTCCGTCAAGGTTGTCAGTGTGTCTTGTAGTTTTACTTTTAGTCGCTGTTTGGGCTTGTAGGCAACTCGGAGAAGTTATTATCTATGTGCCAAACGAAAGTAGAATCGCAATGGCCTTAGGGAAAGTTACCAAAGTCAACTTGGCGTGGTAAGTATCAGAACACGACAGACATGTGAGCACTGAGCGATAAATGGACCCTTTTATTTATTTTCTGTTTCATCCCGTACCAGGGCACACGTTACACAACTATTCTGAACATCCAAAGTTAAGGAAAATGAGTTGTCATATTTGAAAATAAATGCAGAAAATAGGAAGAGAAATGCAGGTTTTCACATGAGATCCTGTTAACACACACACCGGCTGTGGCTTCATCCAAAGGTGATAAAACATCTGATGGTCAGGATTCCGGTTTCACGCCTGTAATTCAACCTGGCTGTGAAAACAGAACAAACATGGATTACAAACAGATATGTATTATACACCAAAACGTTCGTAACAATTTTTACATCAAATAAACACCAGAAAATGTGGGCATGAATGGGAAAGTTTTGAGCAAATTGCCATAGCAACCAGCCCTGCCACACAATATAGGCCCCTAGACATGGTACTACTTGAGTACTTGTAATATCATTGTGCGGACACAGTGTTGACTCCAGCTGAACAACTGTGTATATTGCTGCCAGTGTACATTCCTTGATAATATCCATTTGAGCTCAAAGTATACATTGTTTTCTCCCATCAAGCAAAAATCTGCCTGTCTGGTGGCATCATTTTTTGCAAATACAGCCCCTTGCATTCCTAGCTAGGTGTCATCTTTTATTTGCACTCTTCAATGTTACCTCAACCTCAGCACAGGCATTATTACCCCCGTAGAACCTTCATAAGAAAAATTTTCAGTATAGTTTTGAATGTTGGCATATCTGGAGATTCGAAGCAAATAAGGTATCCACAGGTGCCTGTAACCCTTACCTGGGGTGAATATGATCAGATGTCTGTCGCCCTGAGTCAAATATGATCAGCTTTGTTTGGTCTAAACATCACATAGGCAATTAGATACACACCCACCAACCCAGTTGCACACACACCGAGCCCACCCACATATACACACAACATACAGTGTTCAATTGAGTGTAAACCAGGGAGACCCGAGCCACAGGTGCTGATAGTTTTGAGCTACGGGCACCAGTGGCAAAGGAGATGCCACATTACCTTTATGGTTAACTGCTAAAGTACATGGCTGCTTGGCTTTGCCCATAGATACTCCTGATGCTGTGCTGTCCAGTTATCTGCATACTCGTATATGTAAAATGACAAAGCCTGGTAGCAAACTCTTCATAAAAAAAAAAAGTTAAAAAAGGGAATGTGGCATCTTGCATACATCTGGCAGGTTTCTGGGACCTGCATTAATTGAAAATGAAAAGTTTGCCGTTGGGTTCTCATCTGTACCGACAGTTGTTGCCCACACACCACCACCAGGCCGGGGTACGTTGTTATCAACCCCCCCCCCCCTCCGCCGCTCCCATTATCGCTCAGCTGGCTCTCTTCATCCAAGTCATAAACAAAACTGTGATCACTATTATCACTGCCGTCACTCTCTAATTCGGTGTCAATGTCAGAAACATTTTCTTCTGAACTTTCCATGCAGTCACTTTGGATGTGAGAGTGATGTCAGTGATACTACCGAGTAAATGGAGGGACATATGTACCGCTAGTTTTCAAACACAGACCGGAAGTTACAACCCGGAAGTAAAGTTTATCGACCGAAGTCAGTCAAATGAAGTAAAGCTGTCAAGCGCAACTTATAACTTAAAGTGTACACAAAGAAAATGAATAATCAACATTTGTTTTTTTTTTTTTTTGTAAGTAACTTGTTTGTTGACAGCAGTAAGCTATGTTGTAATATGTACCACGAAGCCACTATCGTGGCCTTCCGAAGTTTACCAGAGAGCCACGATCGTGGCCTGCGGCACTTTAACAGTTAAGAAACCATGGAGTCACTATTGTGTATCAATCACTCTCTCTCTGTGTCTCGTTATTTATCTCATGTTTGTGTTGATTTTAGTGCTATAAAGCATGTGTATAAATATCATATAGACCAGACCACTATGGGCTCTGTAATAAACGATCAGGACTCGAACGTGCAACCTCTGGCACCAGTCGCATAGCTGAAATGGGAAACGCACATATCCACTCGACCAGATATATATGTAACTCAGTGCTTGTTGATAGTCCTTGTGTTGACAACAAACCTTGCTATAACCTAGACACACACACACAAATCTATCTATCTATCTATCTATCTATCTATCTATCTATCTATCTATCTATCTATCTATCTATCTATCTATCTATCTATCTATCTATCTATCTATCTATCTATCTATCTATCTATCTATCTATCTATCTATCTATCTATCTATCTATCTATCTATCTATCTATCTATCTATCTATCTATCTACATATTTACATACATACATACACTATCTCCCAATTTCAGATAGGCTTAGCAAACTGGGCAACATGTGCCCACTCTTATGGAATACATGTATGAGATGATGCCAATAAAATTAAAGGTGACAATTTTAAGATAGCATAAACTCAAAAAATCTAACACGGTAAATGATCAACCTCTTGCATTATTTAACAGTAACAGCATCTGTAGACACACAATTCATTAGGTATCCCAGGCACATTAATAGCAAAATAACACTTTTAAGTCTTGTCCTATTTCCAATAGCCCTCTTTCTTGCACTAAAGTCACCATATAGGAACCAAGAGGCCCCCTACTGACAGAAGTATCAAAAACTCGTATTTCTTCTCTTTTACTAACACTACGTATTTCACTGGAGATAATACTCCATTCAAGACAACAGTCAGTGATTCTATAAATTTATGTTGATTGGTATCCATTTGTGGTTTCTGTTTCTAAAAGTAAAAAACTTTTTTTAATTGCTTTTTGAACATTTATTCTTAGTTGCGTACCTTTCCTTAAATATATTTCAAAACACTTGCTGCATAAAATTTGGTTTTGGGGGACACTTTCACAAATTCCGGAACAAGCTTGGCAAAACTTCACAATTCAAGACATAAAACGAAAACTCATTTATTTTATGGATTAATATTTATATTACACACTCTGAAAAAAATATGTACCAATCTTATGATGATTGTCCATTCAGCAGTCTGTAAATTTGTCAGGAAAATTTAGTTTGCTTACAAGTGTAATTTAGTAAAGATCTGATAAATTGTCAGAAATAGGAGCATATCTGAAATAGGTGAGCTGACCATAATGTAATGTAATGTAATGGAATGTAATGTAATGTCATGTATATATATATATAGTATTAGAGTTTGGAGTATTTCTGCTGTTTATTGCTCAAGGGTGGGAGAAAATGCACAGATAGATGAAAAGTTAATGGTGTTGTGAATTTTTGAAACTTTTTATTACATCATTAGCCTAATAATAAGCCATGGTCAGCTGAGCACACATTAGGAAAGCTTTGTACAAGGTCCTTTTCAAGTGTTCACAGATATTTTATTATGTTTTGTGATCGCAGAACAGCTGAATCTTGAACCGACTAACTTCGGCACCAAAGCACCTTCAGTGTGATGTGGATGTCAATGTGGATGTCAACAGGTTGACAGCAGACAGTAGTGGTGGTTAACTTGTGTGTGACCTAAAGTATGGCACCATGCTGATTTTAAAGATTACCATGTTTGCACAGTTTTTAACACTTTTCACTGATACATCTTTGTACAAGATTTCATTTTACTGTGCATGGTGAATTGGATGTCCTACAGATGGCCACATTTTTATTAGGATGCAGCCCAAATGTGACATTGATCGGTGTTGTAAATTATATGATACGCTAAGTTGCACTCCGTGTGCATGGTGAATAATATTCAAACCTTTCTGGGATATTTATGTCTCTGTGCCAACACAGACATATTATCTTTCATTCTTTCTTTCTTTCTTTCTTTCTTTCTTTCTTTCTTTCTTTCTTTCTTTCTTTCTTTCTCTCTCTCTCTCTCTCTCTCTCTCTTTCTTTCTTTCTTCCTTCCTTCCTTCCTTCCTTCCTTCCTTCCTTCCTTCCTTCCTTCCTTCCTTCCTTCCTTCCTTCTTTCCTTCTTTCCTTCTTTCCTTCCTTCTTCCTTCTTTCCTTCTTTCCTTCTTTCCTTCTTTCCTTCTTTCCTTCTTCTTCCTTCTTTCTTCTTTCTTTCTTTCTTTCTTTCTTTCTTTCTTTCTTTCTTTCTTTCTTTCTTTCTTTCTTTCTTCCTTTCTTCCTTCCTTCCTTCCTTCCTTCCTTTCTCTCCTCTCTCTCTCTCTCCCTCCCCTCCCTCTTCTTCTCTTTCTTTCTTTCTTTCTTTCTTTCTTTCTTCTTCTTTCTTTCTTTCTTCTTCTTTCTTTCTTTCTTTCTTTCTTTCTCTTTCTTTCTTTCTTTCTTTCTTTCTTTCTTTCTTTCTTTCTTCTTTCTTTCTTTCTTTCTTTCTTTCTTTCTTTCTTTCTTTCTTTCTTTCTTTCTTCTTTCTTTCTTTCTTTCTTTCTTTCTTTCTTTCTTTCCAAGTAAATTTGTCTGACATTCCATCTATTATACATAGAAACTCCAAACTTGGCATGATTATAGTTCCATACATGAAGCCTTGAGTTTTTGTAAAGAAGTTCAACAGTTTTGAAAATAACGGAAATTAGGGCCATTTGAAAATTGAAGTCTTAAATGTCTCCAAAGCTATCGGTACAGGTAACTAATCCAACTTCAATAAAGATGTTTGAAACACTGTACATTTTTGTAATTTACATATGACCTCTAAAGGTCAAAGGTCAAGGTCATTTGGACCTTTGAAATTCTCATCCAGCCATAATTCTGTCCAATTTCATCCAATTTTAACCATATTGGACCCAAATTGTAGGTATTGCAACACTGCATATCTTTGTAATTTACATATGATCTCTGAAGGTCAAATGTGGAGGTCCTTTGGACCTTTGAAATTTTCATCTAACCATAACTAGGTTAATTTTTGTCCAATTTTGATAATGTTGGACTCAAATTGTAGCTATTGTAACACTGTATATTTTGTAATTTACATGTGACCTCTAAAGGTGAAGGTCATTTAGACCTTTGAAATTTTCATCAAGCCATATCTCAGTGAATTTTTATCCAATTTTGATCATGTTTCATCTACGAATAACATAGGCAACTGTCACGTGATTTGGTTCGTATTGGGCTTAAATATAAGCTATTGTAACATTGTACATTTTGGTAGCTTACATGTGGCCTCTAAAGGTCAAAGATCAAGGCCACTTCTGCTTTCAAAACTTTCATCCAGCCATAATCTTAATGTAATGGGAAGTACCGAAGGACAAAAGTTGTAGCATGTAATATTTACAGCTTTTGAAGGCACACAGAATTGCTTTGAAGCAAATCTTCTTTTCTAGTCATGTCTATATTCGTATTCTTGTTGCTTTTAGTTCTTCCAGTATAGCCTGTATATTTATCATAATATGATACAGTATTGCTCAATGAATTTCATTGTATTTCTTATCCTCCTCCTTCCATTGGGGTTGACTAAAATATTATTTTATGTATATGGATATTATTTTATATATATTGTTCCTGGTTGTTTATAAAATTGGGAAAATCCAGGGGTTAACATTAACCATCCTTGTCTGCGAAGCAGGCCTTCTGGCAGTTCTGCTGCCAGTGCTCTCCACATCCTGCATACAAAGTTGCTTTTGCAGCTGCAGTCGTAAAACTGTCCCCTAAAGACTGATTCAGTGCCCCCTGTGTCATACACATGAGATACTGAGACAACTATGAATACTGTACTTCTTGTACTGGAATAAATACAGTAAAACCTCTCTAACCGAACACCTCCGTGTACCTAACACCTCTCTATACTGAATACCATTTCTTGGTCCCAAGTATATACTTCTAATGTAAGCAAACCTCCCTATACCAAACACTTTTATCCAGTCCCAAGGGTGTTCGGTAGAGGGAAGTTTTACTGTACAATGAACTGGGCCATGTCGATAATGGCATTCACGCATACCAGCCTCCATTGAACCATTCTTTTTAGGAATGGGGATTTGGTATAGCTGGTATGTGCATTTCCCATTTTTGGCTTGGTGATTGGTGCCAAAGGTTGCTGGTTTGAGACCCGGCCGTTCCGTGGTGAATTATTTCACTTTGGGGAAGGGAAGACTAGCACAATCAATGCCAGAATTAGAATGAGTTTCAGCCAGTTGAAATCAGACTTATACAAGATGGGTTTGTTGGTGTCACCACTATGTTCCTGTGGATATTCTGCTGATGATTATTTCCACTACTTCTTCCAATGTAGCAAATATGCTAGGGACCAACTCTAAACTGAAATTACTGCCCTTGCGGCATTCAATCTGAAAACCCTACTATTTGACACAAGTGGGAAAAACTAGAGTGTCACTTATGAATTTTTCTTATCAGTTCACAGTCACATCAAATCAACTGAACTAAGATTTAAAGGTTAGCCACTTTAAACTTGCAATCCGCTATATGATTGTATATCCCATTGATAGACTAAGGTGTGGTAGATTATACTTAGCACCTGTACTTGCCTGACAGTCTTCTTCCTTTCTCCTCCTCTTCTCCTATCAGTACATAATGTGATGTACCAATTATCAGTTATCTGGCACTTCAACACTTCCATGTCTGTATTGTCAGTGCTTGTACAAAAGATCTTCATATAGGCAGTGTGCCTGTTGACCATTTTTTTTTTTGAAATAATATATGTTTAAACCAAAAACACATACACAAAAAGAATCTCTCACTGTCTCCTTGCTGCACCCAGGCAAAACCTATTGCTACTGCTAGAAAGTGCTGTCATTGGTCAGTGGTTGAGCCAATCATTATTCAATTTACCTCTTCATTAGTCATGAAGGCCCATATGAGTGTGGTGTGTTACTTTGCCAGGTGTGGGGCTGTGTTTTGCACTGCCAAATTTCCCAAATCACACCCCCAGTATCTATTTTTAGTCCCTGCGTTTTAGTAAAATCCTAATACAGTGGAACCTCATTAATCCGAACACCTTTGTACCCCAGTGAACTGTTCAGATTAATGAAGCGTCTGGAGTACTGAATCACTATTACATGAAATTAACAATTTTGTTCCAGGAGAAGTGGTCAGATTAATGAGACATACAGATTAACGAGGGCCATATTAATGAGGTTCCGCTGTACAGGAAGTAGGAGATGCATACCCAGCTTTAAAGTTTGTTCTCCCTGTTTTGCACGTGCAGTTTGTACATTTGTGCGCACATTGTAGTGAAAAAGCTGGATGGCCAGACAGCGCTTTTTTGCCAGATCCCTGTTATAACAAGAGGGTAATCAGTGGCCCCACAGGGAGATGATGCACAGGGGCGTTCACTTCTGGAACAGGGGTATGTTATGGATACAGCAGACAGTAATATGAAAATCAGAAACAGCAAAATTAGAGTCAGTTTAGAAGGCAGACCCCCCCCCCACCCCACACACACACACAATAAACAAAACAGACAGAAACAGGCATGCACACACACAGAGAAAAAAAATGTCCAACAATAACAATGAGGGCTCAAAGTAGATTGCTGGGCATGTGACATGAAGTTTTTCTTTTTTTCTGTTTTTTTAATTTGATCTTTTTTGATAAAAATGATACAAAGGCCCCTGTGTGACATGTTATTGATGGGTTTTCATGAGATGAGTTGTGGACACCTCCTTACCCCCCCTCCCCCCATCAATTTTAATTCTGTCTACCTTGTCCTGTCATTGCCCACACTGTCTATCTGGTCCTGTAATTGCCCACACTGTCTACCTTGTCCTGTCATTGCCCACACTGTCTATCTTGTCCTGTAATTGCCCACACTGTCTATCTTGTCCTGTCATTGCGACACTGTCTCTCTTGTCCTGCAATTGCCCACACTGTCTATCTTGTCCTGTCATTGCCACACTGTCTATCTTGTCCTGTAATTGCCCACACTGTCTATCTTGTCCTGTAATTGCCCACACTGTCTATCTTGTCCTGTCATTGCCACACTGTCTCTCTTGTCCTGCAATTGCCCACACTGTTTATCTTGTCCTGTCATTGCCACACTGTCTATCTTGTCCTGTAATTGCCCACACTGTCTATCTTGTCCTGTAATTGCCCACACTGTCTATCTTGTCCTGTCATTGCCACACTGTCTCTCTTGTCCTGCAATTGCCCACACTGTTTATCTTGTCCTGTCATTGCCACACTGTCTATCTTGTCCTGTAATTGCCCACACTGTCTATCTTGTCCTATAATTGCCCACACTGTCCTGTAATTGCCACACTGTGTATCTTGTCCTGTAATTGCCCACACTGTCTATCTCCTCCTGTGATTACCCACACTGTCTATCTTGTCCTGTAATTGCCCACACTGTCTATCTTGGCCTGTAATTGCCCACACTGTCTATCTTGTCCTGTAATTACCCACACTGTCTATCTTGTCCTGTAATTGCCCACACTGTCTATCTTGTCCTGTAATTGTCCACACTGTTTATCTTATGCTGGTGTTGCCACACTGCTTATCTTGTTCAGGTCTTCATCCCTTGTCTTTTTAGCTCTGCTGACCATAGATTGCAGAGCTTATGCAGTTACTCATGTCTGTCTCTCAGTCATTCCATCCATCCCTCTGCCATCTGTCCATCCATAAACATTTGCTTGTCAGCATGATAGCATAAATTGATTTTCAAGTTACCTTCTTGACATTTTTTGGATATCATATGATTTGTATGCCAAATATATATATATATATATATATATATATATATATATATATATATATAGGTTTCCTCTGTTATTGGTGGCACCGCCATGCGAAAAAGTGGAAAAAAAAATACTTTGATGTGTTGTGATTGGGGTGATTATGTATGAACAATACTAGTGGTACTACCTGCAGGTAAATGGAAAATATGACTTTTTATCTGGCAAAAGTTGCTTAATTCATTTTCTGGGGAAATAATGAGGCTAATTTCACCAAATGCACAACATATTGTACATATCATGTGTGAAAGTTTAATATTACTTAACCCTTAAAGTGCTGATTTAAGATTGAGTCAACAGCTTTCCTTGGGACACTTTGCGCGCATTGCGTGCAAAGTGTCCCAAGGAAAGGTGTTGACTAAGACTACTTTTCGCTTCAGACAAGGCTTGCTGGTATTTGAATGAAAGGTATCTTCATGAGGAATTTGACTCTTTTAACCATTATATGTTTAATGGTAATTAGAAAGCAGCTGTAGCAGTGATTAGCACTTTAAGGGTTAATATGGGTGACCTTGACTTACTTTTTTAAAGTCACAGAGAGAATAAATGTCAGGAAATGATTTTCTTATGATGGTAATTATATGTGAATTTATGGACATACATCCATATACCAATACGGGAATATAATATATACAAAAGTATGAAATGTGGAGTCATGGTGGTGCCACTGGTGGTGATAATTGGAATCAACATAACAGGTATCAAAAAGACTTTATATTGATTATTGTGAGAATAAATTGAGACAAAACTTCAAAACTGAGGCCAAATATGCATTGGATCAGGGGTCAAGTTTTGTGAAATTTTGGGTGACCTTGACTCATTTTTTTTATCATAGATGTGTATCATATGTAGAAAGTTGATACTGCATGCTTTGGATGGCCTATTTCTTCAAGTTCATAAAGGGAATGCATTTCAAGAAAAAATATTTTTTGTGATGGTCATTACATCTAAACTTGTGGACATATACTCATGTACCATAACAAACATTTTACAGGGATATGTTTTTTTTTACTTGAAGTCTTGGTGGCACCACATGTGGTATTTATTGGAACTACTATCAAGGGTATCAAAAACATGTTAAATTCATTTTTGTGATACTTAATAATAATAATAATAATAATAATAATAATAATAATAATAATAATAATAATAATAATAATAATAATAATAATAATAATAATAATAATTTAATATGTTTAGCATATATGGAACTTTGATATTGCTTAATATGGATGACCTTGACCCACTTTATCAAGGTCATGCAAGGCATGTATTTAATGAAATGTCATTGTTGTGATGGTCATTACATCTGAACTTGTGTTCATACATCTACATTCCATTAGAGGAACATTATACAGGAAAATTTTATTACATAAGGGGTCATGGTGGCACCACTGGTGTTCATCATTGGAACTAAGATCACCGATATCAAAACACATTAAGTTCATTTTTGTGATAAAAAATTGAGATGGAACCACAAGATTTACACCAAATATGCATTAGGCCAATTGTCAAATTTTGTAATGTGTTGTGTAACCTTGATGTATTATTCAAGGTCATGCAGCACTTTAGGAAAGGACACTAAAATCAAATTGTTGACAAAGAATAGATGAATGATACCAAATATACCACAAATGTGTGCCATGTGGCAGTTTAATATTACATAATAGGGATGACCTTGACTAATTTCTCAAGGTCATAGAGGGAATGTATTTAAGGAAATGATTTTTAGTGATGGTCATCAGCAGAGCATTAGGCCATGGCCCTCTTGTTTTTCTGTGTTTTCTCGCTCCTCTGTAAATGTTCTTTGTGGGCGAGAGGGATTTCCATAAGGCATTTTCCTCTTCCACATTGCTTGTCATATTGTTGTGATGTAATTTTTTACTTTTGACAGATAAGAGTATGTTTTTCATCCAATTTTGTCAGCTTCAATGTTGTTATTGAAGTTTCTTGTCAATAGAATAATCTTTGCATTAATAATAATGAAACTGATGAGGATTGCAGGCTGTTGACTGAGTCCTATGCTGACCAGTGAATGTTTAATTGGGGAAGTGCTTTCTTCTTTTACAGGGCAGCTATCATTGGAGGGGGAATTGTGTCATTCATCTTCGTCAGAAGGTCTGTTGAACGCAACAGAGTGGAAGTGATGAAAAGTAAACATCGCATTGCACAAGCCAGGCATCAGGACTCACAGGATCTGTTGCAGCAAAAACAGTCACACGATAAAGCACAGTCGTGACACCTGGTGGCCAGTGGCTAAATCAACTGTACAAATGAAGGACCATGATGGGGGAATGGAAATTTCAAAAAAGAAATTTCAATAATGTATTCAATTTTTTTTTCCGCTTTTTGTCCACGGTAAACATATGTGTTGTCAGAACCAATGGTTCAAAGTTACCTTCATATCAAGTCCTCTGATTATACAGTGTATTACATCAAGTGAAACTGCACAATTTCACACACTGGGCTTGGGATACAGTGTAGGCCTAGTACTTGAAGGAAAAAAAATCTTCATATGGAGATTTCTGTTTCCAGAAAGACTGGAAAACAAAACAACTTATACTGTATGGTACTGTGCAGCAGGTGGGATGCTCCTTTAAAAAAAAAAAACTGCCTCTAGCTGAGTGTAATTGTGCTAAGGCATCTGTTTTATTTTGAAAATCCACAAAATTGCCATGATAAAATATCATGTTTCTACTTGAGCAGTGTTATGTCTTGTATGGTCAAATTTCTGTGTAACCCTTTCCCCCTTAAACCAGTCAAGATCAGCTGGTGGTCATATTTCTGCTTCAGTGTTTTCAAATCATTTCAACAGTAATGAAAATAATTTGACTGAGAATTATAGATGAGACCTCTCAAGATCACATGCCCCAGGTCAACAACTTTCCTTGGCATGGGTAGGGCACTTAGAGCCTAATCCATGCTAAAGAAAGCTGTTGACTCAGACCTTATTCAGGGGGAAAGGGTTAAATTGTCAAAGAACATGTAGCTGTATGAAATAGTTGATGTTGCTGAATTTGCATTACCCATTCCCAGTGAGCAGTCCATATTCAACTTGTGCTGAAATGTGCTTCAGCGTTCTTGGCTAATTTCAAAAGTAAAATTAAAAAGACGAAACAAAGGTATGGCTTCACTTTCGTGAAAAAAAAAAAAAATTCAAAAGTAACCATAAAAATGACTTGATTGAGAGTTGGAGGTTGGAGGTAAGACTGATTATGGTAACCTGTCAAGTATGGGAATATTACACCTTTGAGCATGTGAGATCTCTGTCTCATGCCCCAGATGAGTAGCTGTCTGTGCCATCAGTTAGGTGTGCTGAGTCTCCAAGTCTCCCACCTCGGTGGGAGATCTCCCACTTTTCATACTTTTTAAAAAAAGTTTTCCGCACTCCCGCTTATAAAATGTCTCCAGCTTTTGTAAAATTAAAAAAGGAAGCACTATTTCACCGGTGGCTGTAAAGTTTACAGTTTTGCGGTGGTGTTGCACTATATATGCGCGGAATATATGTATGATGCCCAAAATGGTTCAAAATGCGAGAAATGAAAGTAAAATTTCAAACTTTAACTGGGGAGCATGCCACCAGACCCCCAAGCTATGCTTCACACCTTCAACGCTTGCCCTCTCAGTTTTCAGTTCCTACAGGAGGGAGATTTCCCACTTTAATATAGGCTAGCTCGCAGGCTCTGGATGGGCTAGCTTGGAGGCGCTGGGTGGGCTAGCTTGGAGGCTCTTGGGGGGTAGCATGCAGTCCATACCAAGGAAAGCTGTTGACCTGGTCTTCAACTCACGCCTGATTCAAGGCAAGGGTTTGAAGGGCTAAGTTGAGAGACTTGTGTGAGCACTTCAAGCTTTGAAACAGGGAGGAAGGGTTCCGTGGACTTCTGGTGCTCATTGGATGATATGAATGATAAAGTCCAATGTCAAAGATGTGATTTTATTATGATGATAGATTTAGGGGAGTGGTATTATAACATTTGTTACTCTAAGAACTGCTATGTAAATGATGAGACCATTGAATCATTCCTTAAAATAATTATATTTTATTTTCAGTTTACAAGGTCATTGCCAACCTTATTTTTAGCTCTAGATGTGACCTCCCCCCATCCCAAGGATTGTTAGTACCCCAGACCAGTGACGCAAACACCAAACTGACTGCCAAATAAAAATGAAAAGTTAATAACAAAGAGATGTGTCTGATATACACTGTCCAGACACCTGTACCACATTGAATATTTCATGAGTAAAAGCCTGAGTGGCATCCTGCCTGTTTTTTTTTTAATCATTCCATACCAGTCCCTGATTTTTCCGTATATTTACCTGGATTTAAGACAACAAATGCATGTTTAAATTCTTCATGAAAAGAGCTTTCATTCAAGTACCAACATGCCTATAGTCGTAAGTCAGTGGTTCTGGAACTGCCTGAAAAGTCATGCTGCAGCTGCTGCAAGGGCAGCTGCAGCATGACTTGCCAGGCAGTGCCAGAACCACAGACCAATGCCTGTCACCATAGTATGGAATGAGTTAAGTAGCATATTGCATCCATTATTCAATTGCTGATAAAGTAACCTTAGTGTGTATCATTGAGGTGGTAAAGGGTTTTCCATACCAGCATTCTGGAGATATTTATTTGTGGTACTTGTGCACTGGAAGATGCTTATTTTTTCTGTACTTCATACCAGCCAGTATTTCTTCATTTCATAATTTCTGTAACATGTATTTGGGCAAAATTGTTAGCTGTACCAAGTTACTGGGATCCCCGTTTCCTCCTTCCATTATTTGAGGAATGTGTGTCCAGCATTCAGCCATCTCGCGCCTGACCCTTAGGGATGTAAAGTGGATGTATTGGCATGCAGCTTGTCCCCTTTGAAAATGTCATTAAGCAGATCGTATGCCAAGAGTCGGCAGTGTTCCATGACAGACTAGGGCCTTGCGGCACCCAGAGTGCAGGTTACAGACTACAGTTGTGATTGGCTGGTTGCGCATCCCAACGGAGATAGTCCGTAATTGTGAAAATACTGTGTTTTCAGCATGCTGTAGCTTCTGTTTAAATAAAGTTAGCTAAGTCAGGTTTGCTGCATCGCAGAGTTGCTTCATTGGTGGTCATATAGGTGCACTGTCTTTCAGGCCAGGTGGGAACTTTATGGTGGGGAAGGACAATGATGTGACCCTGGCAAGAGCACAGTTCATACACCTGTATAAAGCTGACATCCAGGTGTTGTTTCGTATTTCAATTATCACAAATTAACGAGCTGGGAATTGTATGACAAAAATTCGTCCATATTTTTCTGACATTTTTATCTGTTAAATGCCGTTCACGGAATTTCAAAATACCAAAATGCTGATTTTTTAGACTGAAAAATGCTAATATGAAAAATAGAAGGATTTATAACTGTAGTCTGTGGCCTATTAGGGCTAACTCTGTATGTATTGGGACTCACATGGTCATGTTGTTATTCTATTATCGTCCATCAAGCAAGTTAAAAATGGGAAGTCAGCACTTTTTGACAGCTGCCTGGACAATTTTGAGTGATCCTAACAACTTTTACATGGATGGAGCATGCTAGATATGGTCCTGGGACTGTAGATCACAAGGCAAATTGGTTCGGGCTGTGGTATTGTGTACCTCAGGCCAGCTTATGAAAGGAGAAAAGAAGTTTTACACCCACAGATCGGCTGTGAATATCAAGTTTAACAGTCTCAATTTTCTAAAACTTCATGAAGTATCACATTTATGTCACAAATCATTGTGCATAGATATGTTGCACCTATCAGTGGAACCACACTGCATAGATAATAACAGGATTCGCTGCAAGACATTTAACAAGTGCACAGGCTATGCCTCCTTTGCTGACTGCTTGGTAGATAGATAGCTTCCATAGCCCTTTGACTTTGTATTTAGCGATACCTCACAGGTACTACACAGGTAATCATATGTGTGTATGAGAAATTAACAATGCTAATATGATATGAATAAATTATGCTGATCCCATTGATATGAAACTTAGTGACCCTCTGTTTCAAACTTTTAATTTTGTGGCATCGTCATTGTAGGCCTACAGCCTCCATTCATATGCAGAGCTTTTTATACAAAATCATGTCATAGTGATTTTCGGCATACCAGAAAAAATGTGCATTGTCTGTCAGTAGAGCTGTACAAATCTTAGGTAAAATGTAAATTTCTTTGTTTTTTGGTTTTGTTTTTGTTTCTTCCCCCCCCCCCACCCCCTTTTATTTTTATTTTTTTATTTTTTGTAGACAAAAGTTTGTCATATATGTGTGTCATTTGACTGGGGTAAATCATTTAAAATCAGGCATGCTGACTTTGTTGAGCTGTTGAGTTCATCAGCATATTATTTTCACATAAATGAATAAATTAATATCCATGAATATGGATGACAGCACTTATGAACTGCAGATTTTATAACTGTTACCAAGCTAGTGTACATAGGTGGCAAAACATTTGAACTTCAACATACAACCACATATAATTATAAGAGTTTCAGAAAGTGAAACAAGGGGAAAAAAGTTAGCTTCCATTAAACACTTGCCTGAAAACACTTACGCCTGATAATTGGATTGATAATTGGATGCTTATCAAATTTAAAATTAGAGCACTTGTGAATACAAATATGCATTTATGATATTGGAGTAACTGTATAAACTTTTGTCATTTTCTGTCTAATATGTGCACATACACCAGAAACCATGTCAATAAACTACAACTTATACAGTCTACTGCAGAAAAAAAGGCATAGCACTATTGGTTTGTGGAAGCTGGATCACCCAACTGCCCTCCTAATGTTCAAACAAAGGGCACGTTAAAATTCCATAATTTTAGTACCAAAAAACATAATTTGCTGAATACTGCTACTCTAATCTGTGACCTACTGGTCTTAAACTGTGCACTTTGATGGGCTAATAATGTTTAAACACTGAAACTGTTCCATTGTCTGCCATAATTCAGATTATATCAGCAAAATACTGCCATAATGACTGGTATTAGATGCTGACTTGGTGTAACTGATACTCCCCCCATCCGCCATTAAAGCCTCAGCAGTGATAGATGTCATATTTTTTGTAGACAAATGTTACGAATCTATCCATAAATAGTAAAAAAATTACCAATTTCACCTAAAAATTCATAAAATTTTAGCAATATATTCAAATTTGGGGTTAAAATTAAGGGGTGGGGCATTGTAATTTGATCTCTCATTGTAAGGGCAGGACATGCAGGCAAGTGATTATGGGTTTGCATCATAGCCCATTGTGTATCGTATTCATATTGGACAGAAAAGAATTGATTGGATGCAATTATATAATTTTCCTCAAAATTTTAATTAATTATTTTATGTGTCATAAAAACTGATTTTTCAGATTTAAAGGTTGCTTGCAAAAAAGTTGATATTTTCTTTAACATTGAAGTTTGGTAAAGTTAATGCAAATCCTTTGCAGAAAACAAGTTGTGGCTTCAGTTAAACAAGTTTTAAAAATTTTGATAAGTCTATTAGGTTACAGACTACAGTTGTGATTGGCTGGTTGCGCATCCCAACGGAGATAGTCCGTAATTGTGAAAATACTGTGTTTTCAGCATGCTGTAGCTTCTGTTTAAATAAAGTTAGCTAAGTCAGGTTTGCTGCATCGCAGAGTTGCTTCATTGGTGGTCATATAGGTGCACTGTCTTTCAGGCCAGGTGGGAACTTTATGGTGGGGAAGGACAATGATGTGACCCTGGCAAGAGCACAGTTCATACACCTGTATAAAGCTGACATCCAGGTGTTGTTTCGTATTTCAATTATCACAAATTAACGAGCTGGGAATTGTATGACAAAAATTCGTCCATATTTTTCTGACATTTTTATCTGTTAAATGCCGTTCACGGAATTTCAAAATACCAAAATGCTGATTTTTTAGACTGAAAAATGCTAATATGAAAAATAGAAGGATTTATAACTGTAGTCTGTGGCCTGCAGGGGCAGAGCCGTGGAGACAGCCGCCAGAGGGAAGTTGAGACAAAACAATGCAAAAGGACATTTCCTTGTTATCCTTATCTGACAATCTGGCTCAAGATTTTTTGCCATCACATGAAAAAAAAAAACAAAAACAAAAACAAAAACAAAAAACAACAACCCCCCCCCCAAAAAAAACCCACACAACACCACACAACAGAATATCTGTGCTCATACTTTATTTAATTGTAAAAGTATCCGAAGTTCAGAAATTTAATTGCATGGAGTGTGTAAGATTGCGGTGTTTTGGGGATAGTAACCCTTCTCTGGTCGTGAGACTGAGACAACTGCTTTATGTGCCATGGGTTGGGTGCAATGTGACCAAACTGCACCAAGGAAAGCTGTTGACCCAGGGCATGTTATGGTTTAACCTATCAATTATCAAAAATGATTTTTTATCAAGGATAGGTTGAAAGAAAAACGACAGCCGACGACTGTTCACATTCTCTAGCTTTTTGGGCATTTGAGCTGGAAAAAATTGAAGATGGGTCAATTGAAATGTATCGATTCAGGTTTACAGCAGATGTGTTCTACTTTTCTTCATTTGCATAAAAGTGAGTTTGGGATGAGTTAGTCACGTACAGAGTATATAATATTCTATATAATTTGACGACACGTTGCTTAGAACCACCAGTGAATACTGTAATGACTTCCCTCTGTGATCACTGCCGTCTATCACTGTATGACTCGTAGCATCATATTTGTTAGCATGTAGCCAGTAAATTTGATTTGTTGGACATTGGATACAGTAGATAATTGCTCTGTAAAGTAATACTAGGTAATAAACATGAAAACAACAAATCACGTGAGCAAGATTTTTTAAATTTCATTTATTTATTTGTCGGCAGGATAGACTTCATTTTACTGTCTTGCTGAGTAAAAATATAGACAACCATCACCCACAAAGAGGCAAATAAATGGTTCCTAGAACCAGAAGTTCATCCTGTTTAATTTCAAGTCTTTAGTTTTTCCTTCTTTCTTGTTCTCTCGCTTTTGAAATATGCTACTGTATTATGGAGTCCATTGATCTGCTGAACAAGCCTATGAGACTTGCATATTAATCTGTAAATAGCTTGCCAAATATCTGACTCCGATGCTAGACATTGGTATCTATCAGCAACAGCAATACCGTCAGACTGATATCAGCAACAGCAATACCGTCAGACTGATATCAGCAACAGCAATACCGTCTGACTGATTGAAAACCGACGGTGTCACTAACATTTGTGGGACTGAAGCCTTTAGTAAAGAATAATGGTTCCTAGCAGATGCTACAAGTCCTTTTTTTTTATGAAGTTCTTTGTGTATTTGAAGAATATAAATATGTATTTTTGAAAGTCAGTTTTATCCATCTTGTTATAGTTTGGTAAGAAGAACATATTTAGTCGTGCTTGAGACTGGGATTTGCCCGTATAGGGATACTTCCTTGTTGCGGACCAAGGCAGCACCGCACCTAATATGAATGTCCTGTCTTCTTGTATTCATTTTCAGCAAGGGTATTGACTAAAAGCTTTGCTACATATTGAACTATTATTGATCACTTTAAAATGAAACACAACTTATAGACATATGTTTTCGATGTGATAAACCGAGTTTGGATAGCGTGTAACTGTTAACTTAATAAGTATTAATGTAAATAATTCATTTATTGATACCAAAAAATTCAATTTAACAGCAAAAATTATTTGCAACAAATTGAGTAGCTGACATCAACAACTGTTAAAATGGTGCAACACTGGAATGTGCGCATCGTATTGGATTAAACAAAGTCGGCGTCGCTGCTCATTCACATGGAATGAAAATTATTTGTTGTAAACACAGTGGCAATATTAGATTGTCTGAAGCTTTTATCCGCTCGTTTGCTCAACTTGAAAGGGCACCGAGGGAGCCCTAATCGGCGCAACAAGCCTCCTCCAACTGAAGACCCAGACTGACAGCAAATTGAGCATGCCCGGATGTGTAAAGGTCTTTCTTTCGTTCTTGGTCACATCAACAGTTAACGAGTTGTGTCCAAATTTCACGTTTGAGCGACCATAATAAAGTGATATTCCTGATGACAGCAGAGGGGCAAATTGAGCGTGCCACTTGCGATTTTTGCCACCTGGCCCTTCAAAAAAGGAAACAAACCGTTCACCTTTCACCCGGTACACAGACTTAAAATGTCCTCAGTACATACCATACAAAATGTTCCCTGTGAGATTCCGCATTTTAAACCTATAAGCATGACCGATTTGTATTTGGTGATAGATTGTAATATGATATTGTCTGTATACTGGTGTTTCATTTTACTAATTAAAAATGTAGCTACTTTTAATCACTTTTTTAGAATAAGGTGCATTACCAAGTGTACAGATAAACATGTGCAATAGATAATGGATCATAAAATATCCACGATGTCCACTCGTACATGGACACATGTACAAACCGATGGGGGGGGGGGGGGGGGGGGAGGAGCTGTGCAAACATGACTGATCACAAACACGTTTTTGTAGTAGCTGTTAGTTATTTATTTCTGTCCTAGATGGCACTACTAGTCTGATTTTTAGTGATGCTGCGCCTAGTCTTCCAGTCAGGTAAGGACTGTTTAACGACGTCTAGGGATGCACACTCGGTGCTGACATGTATTAACTGTAGAACTGTTCGTCAATAGCAGACACAAATGTTTATATATTTATAACATTTTCTTTGTTTGGTTTGAGTCTTCCCACTGGACAGTCCAAATTTCTGTACTGCTATGGTCCCTTACGGACATCTGAGCAATAAAGTTATAATATTCTGCCAAATATGCCATAGTACAAAGCTCTCAGCACATTAGTCTGTTAATAGAAGTGTATAGGAACCGTGTCTCTTTATCAAAACGCTGCACATCGCGAACCAACAGGTAACCCTTACCGGGTAAAAAATGAGATTAAGACGGCTTTCTCTGGCAAGGATTGGGCGCATTGCAAAGAAGTCCACACGGGCCATGAGGTCTATGTATAATTCCCATGCATAAAAAATGTGTTCTATTCATAAAGCACACGATAATTGACACCCAGGCTGTTTTGATAGATTTTAGGGGGTGAAGGGAAAGGTTACTTGATTGTTTGCCTGCTGAACAGATCAGTTTCCGTGTTTTCGCCAGTCCACTCCACTTTAGTTTTCAAGATAGTACGGAGTGTGATCTGCTTTGGGGGCAGTGATAGACATATTAAAGACCAGACGTGGGCTGTGAGGTTTTTGTACATACTGTGTATGTAAATAGCAATTTTCAGATCTGAAGCATGTAAAAAGAACGTTTTTACCTGCACGTTGCCCCTTCAGAGCTACATTCCGTGTACTTTTTAATGAATTTATAAGTTGGCAAAAAGTAGGGGCACGCGTACGGCTGGCTTAGATTGTGGTGTTATTGATCATTGCAGGGAAGCTGTCTTGCTGCACATGAATAAAAACAGGAAGGCCCTGCAGAAACAGTCTGTCTCGCAGGCAAATACCCCGCCTGCAAAGCCGATCAGGAAAGTTAATCTTGCCATACACATGCGCAGTGGTTAGGATATCCAAAAATATAAGTACTGACACATATGTACCAGTCACCATGGAAACGTCAAACTGTGCAACAGTTCAGTTGTAATTAATACATAATTAGTCCTCATCTTTGGGGCTGCGCATATCTCGTTTTTTTATTCGGCGTACTGTGTTCTTGTCGCTATTATCCTGACCCTTGTGCTTGTGAGAATGTCGTTTGTCTATATGTTTATGATCATCGTGATCAAACCAATCCTCGATTTTATCCTTGGAATGTTCCACAAAGTTCTTCACGCTTTTGCCTATTGCTTTCGCCGCATGTTTGGCAGACTTATCATGGAAATATATCAGCAATGTCCACACAATTCCCAGGAGGACCAGCAGGCATATGAGACACTTAAGACTACAGACACGACACCCCATTGTATTTATTACTCTTCCTCTATTACCATTGCATGTCAATATGCCGTCCTTTCTGTGTTTGCCGTATATTCTGGTGACAACATTCACCCGCGGTATGTCTTGCGTATGTGTTTGACGTCCCGCTACACAATATGAAAACGTTGCATGTCAGTGACAGTGTTACGGTGAAGGCTTGCAGTAGGCCGCGCGGGCAGTAAACGGGACGTATCCTGGGCTAAAGTACCGGAGTTAGCCCACTTGCAGCTATCTAGCCGTTATTTTTTCCTCCAAACATCCAGATCTGTTGATTACCATCAAACGCCAAATTATAACATATTAATCTGTTGCTTTTCCAGGTATATATCGGTGAACATACGGTGAAAACATCCAGGTCACGGACACGTGTCTTGCTGCTTGAATCCAACTGTGCCAACATAATTAATATGCAGGCTAACGCATACTATTGACAGGACGTGTATCTGTGTAGATCTATGTATGAATGAGCAACAGAACATTGTAGGTCAGCATACATGTTTATGTGACAGCTGGACGTCAAAAAGAAGTAATGCATGATTTAAGCGCTTATATGTTAACTAAAAACTTGATAGCAAATACCTAGACAAGACAGCACACACTAAGATTACAGAAAGAGTGTTGTGATCCATAAGAGTGCTGTTAACATACACATATTATTCCATAGATATAAGTACATACGATATCACGAAAGATTGGCAGTTGTATTGTTATTAAAGTCCTGCATAAAAAGACTCTAAAATGACATTTCAAAGATCAAATTCTGTAAAACAGATTGGATTTGTGATCATTATTACACTTTTTACGCCGCTATGGACTTGATTCCGCGGAACCAAAAGCAACGTGCGTTCAATGATTTATTGAGTTTTACATAAATAGTGGGACTTTTTTTCTGGTCTAAATCTAGTCCTGCATGTACTCGTGGCGTATTATTGGGAATGTGCCTATTCTATAGATAAGATCCCATGGACCTTGTCCTGTTGTGGTCGTTTTGCGTACATGGCATGCTTTGTTCTTGATATGTACAGTTACTTTGGGGGAAAATGCCGGCAAAGCAGACCCAAGCTACATGTTGTGTCTTCTCTGCTGGGGTAAAGAACATAGAACTTGGTCGCCCCCCCCCCCCCCCGACGAAATATGTTTGTCTTCTATGTAATTTTGAACAATTTGGATTAACTCTTTGCCCGCTTGCCACTGGAAAAGGCCTACGGATTTTAATTATTTCAACTTCAGACTCAAGTTCCTCATTAAAAAAATCATTCATTTAAGCACTACTATGCTGATTTTAACAGTTTTCCTCCGCGGGGTGTGGGAAACTAGACTCGACCGACCACACCTACCACTTACAGCAGCTAGCGTTGAGAGGGTCAGCAGCAGTGTGTTGTGAGCTAGAAAATGAATCCATTATGTTTGAATTTGAAATGACCAAAAGTTGGTGAAGCAAAAAAAAAAAAAAAAAAAAAAAAAAAAAAACCGGGATGCATATCTTGCAACAGGAGAGTACTGGAGTGTAAAACATTTACTCTGTAGACCAAAAGTAATAGTTTAGGAATAGGCTAGAAAGAAAGAAAAATGCACAGACCCATTTGCGTCATCCTCTACTATACGGTGCGGAAACTGTAACCACTTAATTGGGCCTGGTGCGAGGATCACGCCCGGGTCGCAGAGGTGAACTGAGAGTGTATTGCCACTGAGTCAACCGTGTAAATACAAATACCAAGCGCAGATGAATGCATGTGTCCTCCCTACCAGCGTACATGCACATCTGCAAAACAGCGACAACACGGTCATTTTGTCTGGGTTGGCACCCAGACATTTGTTTTTCCAAGAATTCTTTCTTTCTTTCTTTCTTTCTTTCTTTCTTTCTTTCTTTCTTTGAATAGCTTCCAAACTATTATAGAAGAAGGTGCCATTCCAACTTCAGTTTATGGGTTTGTGACATCCAATGAACCATAAACCAAAGTTGTAGGCTTTTAATTTATGCAAATTAGACAAATACACAAAAATTAAAATGTGGGAATAGCTTCAAAACTGTCATAGAAAGTAGTGTCATTCAAACTTCACTTTATAGGTTTGTGACATTTCCACATTTAATAAACCAAGAACCAAAGTTGTAGCATTTTAATTTATGCAAATTAGGCTAATAGACAAAATTTTGAATATGTTGAACAATGGTCAAGTGTTGCATTTCAAACTGTTCTCACTTTGAAGGCACCCAGACAAATTTGCTGTGAAGCAAATTTTCTTTTCTAGTTAAACAATGTCTTTCGCCTCACAGGACGCGCAACACACACTTCCATAGATTTAAAAATAGATGTATATGAAATAAGAATACGACCGGACGTAGACTATCCGCAGGGCATCAGAAAAAAGTATTTTATCTGCTGCAACTTAAATCCATTTCGATTTTAAACTGTTATTTAGATGGTACATGTGCACTAAAGTAAGACGTAATGGAAGTTTGGGATTTTTAATTTATTATTATAAACCAAAACTAGTCATGTGTACATCATTTTAGCAACAGAGATGCATAAATACAACACGAACAGAAATTGACGTGATTAATGAACAGGGGAATGAAGCCAAACTGGCTTATATATCCCCAGCTGTCGGCACATATTACACCATACATGAATTATAGATAAGTGCACTCTATAAGTATTTTTTACAGCGTCTTTCCAGTAAATTTATATCATTTTTGCAGATATAATTTTGGTTGGTAAAATTTTGGAACTAGTTGAAAAACAAACTTATGCAAATACACTATTAATTGTAGAGACGTTTGTTCTCTTGCAGAGAGAAAATGTTATTCTGTTTCTGGTAGTGACTCCGGCGTGTTATTTTTGTTCCCACTTTAGCTATAGTTACCTTGTGTTAGTGCATTTTACGAACCTCCCGTGTCTGGGTCGGGTAAAACTTATTTCGTCAGGCATGTGAGGTACTACTTCATTGCAACACTCGTATATGTCTCATCCATACTCGGCGGAAGACTATTTTTTTTACATTGTTTGTTAGGCATCATGACAAGGCAATTTGCAACTCGCATCTCACTATTTTCTTTAAGATTGATATAAATGTGTGGTAAATTATTAGAATAATCAATATTGCAGGAAGTAGAGTAGGTTTAGAGTCAGTGAAAGGCTTTTTGGTGCAGTGCTGGGAGAGTGGGAATAATATCTTAGAATTAGATACTGAAGAGAATAGAGGGCAAACTTAGAAGGGAAGGGAGAAGGTATCCCTTATTAGGGCTCCGATGACCCTGCTAAGTGACAAAATCAGCAGGGGCTGTGGGCACGCCGAGCGCAAAGTTGCGACAGTGGGAAAGGGCTGAGTGTTTTTGTTGTTGTTGTTTTTTTGTTAATAAAGGCCACCTGACTAGCTAGTCAGGACCGCGGCAGAGAAGCGGACCGCCACAGATTGTTATTATTATTATTATTATTATTATTATTATTATTATTATTATTATTATTATTATTATTATTATTATTATTATTATTATTATTATTATTATGCTGCCACTAGTAGCAACGTTAAATTTACTAGCCCGTTTACCTCGTTGCTGAGAACCGAATAACTGTCAAGTAGGACTAGATATTTATACGCGCTACTGCGTCTGTCGCGCGCTTGACCACATCTATTTCTCAACACGAGTTTGATCCAGGAACATAAATGTGTTATCTTTTCATTTTGTTCTGCAAATATACTAATAGAATTAAAAAATGCAATAGAGTGATATATATATATATATATATATATATATATATATATATATATATATATATATATATATATATATATATATATATATATATATATATTGTAACGGTCGAGTGGTCCTTTGGTGTTTTTGGTAGGTTACATTAATGGTAGCTCTCACTGCTCTCTCAATTACATCAATAATCAAGTTCCACAACTTGGATAACAATTAACTAAACTTTATTCAATAAAAGAAACGTTTGAATTAAGTGAAGATTGTAGTTCATCCTCCAACATCAATTATTAACACAAATCTATTGGTGCCTCGGAATATTAATATCTTGTCACTTAGAACATTCAATTAATTCGTCAGTTGTATTAAATATACTGTTGACTGGTCTCTTGACATCAAATACCCTGTGTACTTGTACTGGACATCAAATACCCCATGGACTTGCTCTTGTAATCTGATAACTTGCGGATTAACATCAAATTATTCCACGGACTTGCTCTTGACATCAAATACCCTGTGTACTTGTACTGGACATCAAATACCCCATGGACTTGCTCTTGTAATCTGATAACTTGCGGATTAACATCAAATTATTCCACGGACTTGCTCTTGACATCAAATACCCCTTGTACTTGTATTGGACATCAAATATCCCGTGGGCTTGCTCTTGCCATCAAAAACCCCGTGTAATTGTATTAGACATCAAATTTTCCAACGGACATCAAATATCCCTTGTACTTGTATTGGACATCAAAATTCCCAATGGACTTGTTCTTGACATCAAATACCCCTTGTACTTGTATTGGACATCAAATATCCCATGGGCTTGCTCTTGCCATCAAAAACCCCGTGTAACTGTATTAGACATCAAATCCCCCTTGTACTTGTATTGGACATCAAATACCCCAATGGACTTGTTCTTGACATCAAATACCTCTTGTACTTGTATTGGACATCAAAATTCCCAATGGACTTGCTCTTGCCATCAAAAACCCCGTGTAATTGTATTAGACATCAAATCCCCCTTGTACTTGTATTGGACATCAAATACCCCAATGGACTTGTTCTTGACATCAAATACCTCTTGTACTTGTATTGGACATCAAATACCCAATGTACTTGTTCTTGACATCAAATACCTCTTGTACTTGTATTGGACATCAAAATTGCCAATGGACTTGTTCTTGACATCAAAAACCCCGTGTAATTGTATTAGACATCAAATTTTCCAATGGACATCAAGTTCCCCTTGTACTTGTATTGGACATCAAAATTCCCAATGGACTTGTTCTATACCTTTTAAATGGGAATCAGTTTAGGCTTCTCTAATATACACTTGATCTTTATGTACAAACGTCAATAACTAAGTAATAATGATTTAATCAATACAATCCTATCAACAACCTATTGGGTTTACTTAGATTTTAAACTCTATTCAATACCTTGCGGCAATTCTTGAAACTTATGTGTAGAGATTTATCAATCTAGTGTTTGGGATTTATGTGTTGGGTTTCTTCGTCAGCATATTATGCATTCAGTAGTATTTGGACATCAGGCTATTGACAATAGCTGTTCCTCAATGACATCATGGTGATGAATTGTATGACGTCATGCAGTAGCATCTCACCTAGATTGCTAGTTCTGTTCCTCTGTGCTATGCAGACAATGATCTGTACCGTGTGCTGTCCTGGACACTAATGCCACCGAGCACTGTTATGCTCCTGCTTTTATACAGTTCTAGGCATGTGATCAAATGCATGATCAGCACATGATTCACTCATGATACCCAACGAAAACCCCATAGAATCCCCATTCTGATTTGGACCAGTGCCAATACTTCATCAGGACTCGATATCGTCATTATCGGTCATAAAACTTCATCAGAATGGTAAGAGGTGTCACTCGATAAACAGTTATGCTCTGAATGAAGTTTTAATTGCTCAAGGAGACATAAAAGCAGTGATTTGGGACATCATGGTGCTGGTTAGATGCTTCCCCACTGGAATATGCATGCATGTCACTTGTGATACCCTATGGAAACCCCATTCGATTTTGGAACCGCTCCAAGTCAGTGGAAGTGGGGAAGAAAACCCCATCCAGATTTGGACATGTGCCAATGGCTTCGTTTGAGATGTTTATCATCGTTAAGGATCATGAAACATCATAACACTACTGTAAGTAGTTGCTGGAGAACACTTTCATCTCCACATGAGTTTTCTTTACAGAACAATATGTAAAACTGGTGATATTATTTGTTATTATGCTTCACAAATGCATCGGCTCACATTGTAAACATGGCGTCAGTTCGCCGGTAAACAGATCGTGGTCATCGTAAGTCAAGGACAACATGAATATAATCTTGACAGGTATTATCTCCAACTACTTCAATCGGTGGTTAATCATGCTTAGAATCTTCTTGTGTAGCTATCTCAACCAGTGGACATTTATTCAAGGAAATACTTTGCACTGCTGCCGGGACTCCAACCAAATTCTCGTCACATCGCCGTCATTAGTTTTAGGCCTAGCTTGAGCGAGTCTCATCTTTGGATTATGCCAAATTCCTGTTGTCATAACTCACAATGTCATATGAATAAAAAAAAAAGTCTGGCAGTATTGAACAAGTTATGATGATAATTATATCTTCATTTGGTTCATCTGTCAATAAATTTGGCAAACTTTATGCAGATTTTGCTGTTTAAAAGTTATAGTGTCATTCAGTTCTTTGTCACTAGGGGCAGCACAGCACAACATGATGATATGTCGATGTTGATGATAATCAATTTTAGAAATGGTTTTGTTCACACATTTCATACATCCCATTCATTCTAATGATCCATTTCTTCACATTTATCCCCCTGTCTTAAGTAAATGTGTCCTCACTTACTTTAAGACATTCATCTCAGATTGTTATGTCATACTTCCATGAATCATCCACACAAGGTTCACCTGTCCATTCAAAAATGACTGAAGCAGAACACAAGCTTGAGAAGTATACTTGATATTCTTATAATAATAAAATCCAACATCCAAGGAAAAGGTCCAACTATCTGCATATAGCTTACTGTGCTTTGACAAAATAAAAAAAAATCTTGTTCCTACTACTTCTCACAAGTCATCTGAGTATCCATAGCAACTTGTAATATTAAGTCTTATGGGTAAAAGCAGTGTTTTGTAGTGGTCCCGATAGCAATTATCCATGGTTATGAAGTATTTCACTGGCCAGTTGATGAGAATGTCTCACAATCAGATCCTCAAACTGTGTAAGTTCCAAGAATGTCTAAAATAGTAGTCTAGGAAGAACACTCGAACACGAATTGTGATTAATATTACCATTCTGCCTGTCTTTGGTGTCTCTGTTGTAGTTTTGACATGTACTTATCATATCCTGCTCTGTCTGGACTTCTGTGCCTGTGGGAAGTTGGGGGCAGGTGAGGCTCAGTCCGCTTCCTCTGTGTGGGAGGGCATTCCTTTAGGGGGCTTCTTGCTGCGCGCTTGTGGTTTGTTGATCTTCTGGCTTCCTTTGGTTTGATTTGTTCTCGGCTGGTGTGTGGGACTGGATTGGTCACTGGTGCCATGGGAATTTGTTCTTTTTGGTTATGAGCATCCTGATCCAGGCCTATGATGTGTCTTACCAACTTGGTTACTTGCCCTCCTCTTTGGTCATCTTCAATCAGGCCTGCAAACCTATTGTGTGTTGCCTTGAACGTCTCCCCTTGTATCCTCATTTGGTTGGCTAGACTACTTTGAGTATTTACCATGGCTTGAACTAATCCATTTATTGTGTTTGTTTGTTTATCAATCAGGTGATTCATCTTATCAATGCTGAAAATTAGGTGGTCTGTGGCCTTCCTTTGGAACTTAATTTCCCCATTCATAATGGTCAGGGTGCCATTTAGCTGAAGATGGGCATCTAGTACATTTGTTCTTTCTTTGCTCTGGAGTGGAAGGTCTTTGGTAACTTGTTTTAAGTAGGTAGTTAGATTGGTCAGTTCTGTGGTTACACGGAGCATTTCACTACTGACTTGTGTCATGTCCTGACCTGGTGGCACTGGCTGGATTCTTGTTGCTGTGATTATGGAACTTGACAAGGAATCCATGGTGCTACGTATTACTCTCTCTATCAATTCCATATCAGTCTTGTTGATCGTCTTGTTGTTTTGAGTCACGTCTGTTGATTCTGTGGATGAGGGATCTTCCTTTGGTGATTGTGGAATAGGGTTTTCTGTCTCTGTATTCTTATCATTGTCATCTATTGAATTACTGTCATCGTCTTCCTGGTCCATGTCTTGTTCATCCTCCTTGTTGTAGTTGGTTGTTGGTGCAGCCACTGTTGGGTCTTTGTGTACTTCAGTGAGTAGGGTGAACAATCCTTTTCCTGGTGTACTTGGAGTTCTTGTATTTTCACTTAGTTGGTTTGGTGAATCAAAACAATTTGGGTCAGTGGGATGAAGGGCTAGCATCTCTGCAGTGCCTGCTATCACTGGGTTTTCATTTGCAGTTTGAGCCATCTCATTCAAAACTTTGACTATATCTGGCCGTTGGGAAAGCATTTCAAATACTCCTTGGGGTATTGGTAGACCCTGTAGCACTGGGCATCCATCTGATGGACTTGAGGTTGTTTCTGCTCTCGTAACATCTTCTGGGTTTCTTTGTGATTCTTCTGTATCCATTGTTTTGAGTCCCTCATCGTTTCCTGTTCTGGTTTGTTCATTCGGTGGTTCTGCCTTATGAGTATCTTGTATTGGTGTTTCCTTTGTCTCCGTCTTCCTTGACTTGCCTTGCTTCAGTGTCTCTTCTTTTAACTCCTTATGCTTGAATTTCTTTTGACTTCTGTCCTGGTAATGGTTGGCTGACTGCTCCCTGGATAGTCGAGTTGCAAACTTGGCCAAGCTCAATTCTGTCTTTGTGCCAGTGATCATCTCCTCAATGTCTTTTCCATGATGACAGGTGTCCAGGTGTTTCTTAGCTGAGATGTAACTAGGATGTCTGCTTCCACAGGACTTGCACTTGAATGGAATGTGCTCCACCATTACATGCGTGTCCAGGACATGGCATGTCATTTGCTTCTTGTCTCCCATAAAATCACAGTGGTGACACTGCCAAACTCTCCCCCTCTTATCGACAGTTGAATTCCCACTCATCTTGGCTTTCTGAAAATATACAGAATGTACACAACCCTTAAATCTTGCTGTCTAGGAATAAGTTTCTATATATCTCTGCACTGATTGAGCATTCCCATTTAGTTCGCCTTTTTAATGGCACTTCTGGCCCATTTTAGTTTGGCATTTCCCTCATATGGTTTTAACCTATTATGGTGTACAATCCTCTTTTGGCCCCGCGCATCGAATTGGATGGTGTAATTAAGATCATTTATTTTCTTCACAATTAAATATGGTCCTTCAAATGGCCGACGCAATTTTGGTGTGATGTCAAGTTGATGAGCTTCACTAAGATACCATACAAGATCTCCTACATTGTATTTGTGAAATGAAAGCTTTGCATCATAGTTCTCCTTTTGACGGTTTGCTGATTGGTTCAAATGTTTCCTTGCAACATCATGTGCATGCTGTATGTGCAATTTTAAGTCATCAACATAACTTCCATAAGAGGTAATCTGCTCTTCATCTCTTGTTGTTGAGGATCCAAAAACTACCTCTGCAGGAAGCCTGACTTCTCTTCCTAACATCAGAAGATTCGGTGTCACCCCTGTGCTTTCATGTATGGTGGCTCTGTATGCTCCAGTTAAACAACCTAGATATCTGTCCCATTCTCGCTGTCGACCTTTTAAGTAAGATTTAATCATTCTTATCAAAGTTTTGTTGAATCTTTCAGTCTGACCATTGCAGCGTGGATTACCAGGTGATGTACGTGTTTTCCTGATCTCCAACAGTCGGCATAGCTCTGAAAAGAGTTCACTCTCATAATTTCTTCCTTGATCTGAATGAAGGTCATAAGGGCATCCAAACCTGGCGATTACTTCATTTAGGATCTTTTCGGCACAGGTTTTTGCAGAAAAATCTGGTATGGGGAAAGCTTCAACCCATTTTGAAAAGTGATCACTCACTACAAGGATGTACTTGTTGCCTCTTGGTGTTTCAGGAAGGGGAAATAATATATCTGTAGACAATCTGTCCATTGGGGCACCTACCAGCATTCCTCCAAGTGGTGCTTTAGCTGTTCTTCCTGGAGGCTTTATTGCCCCACAGTCATCACACTTTGCTACCCAACTGTTTACATCATCTCTAACCTGGAACCAGTAGAACCTTTGAAGGATCTTTTCCCTTGTTTTCTTGCGTCCCAGGTGGCCTGATAGGATGCTGTTGTGCATCTGACATAGGATTTCATCTTTAATGCATCTCGGTACGACTAGTTGAAGGTGATCTCCTGTGCCATCCTTTTTGTGGAACTGTCTGTATAACACCCCATCATGAACTTCAAGGCTGTGCCAAAGGTTCCATAAATGGCCTGTTGCAGGACTAGCAGCACACACTTCTGTACCAAAAGGTCTCTTACCTTTTTCCAACCATCTAAAGACTGGCCCTATATCAACATCAGACATCTGTTTTCTTCGCAAGGATGCCATGGAATATGGAAGCATCCAGCTTCCATTATTTACTTGGATTTTACGAATGGTGTTCCTCTCCTTATTTTCTCTAAGTCTGACCATTGTACCAATTTTCTTCAACATTTGGGATCCAAAAGCCAAAATATACATAAAGAATCTTGGTCTAGTTCTTCCATCATCTTTGATATCTGACTTTACTTTGATTTGTGGGTCACCACTTGTTTCAAACATCATTTTGTCCTTCATTGAATTCTTTTGGTACCAACCAGCCATTGTGCAATAATGCAACCCAAATCCTATAACAGATACAAACAACCACCATATCTGAACTAAAAACCTCATCAAATTCATTACAGGTCTATCTTGCTTCACTCCAGCTTTCCTGATTGACCCATCTTCCTGCAACATGGAGCTCTGCATGTCTATGGCTCTCTTTTCACATTTCGTAGAGGGTCCACACTTAAGTGCTACTGGAATGTCCTCCTGTTCACAGGCACACTCTCAAGGATTGAAGCATCTGGACATAAAATCTGCATTTGCATGCTTCCTACCAGGACGATATTCAATTACAAAATCAAATGCTGATAAATCTTCTATCCACCTTGCAATCCTACTCTTTGGTTCTTTCAAGCTAAAAAGCCACTTTAGAGCTTGATGATCACTTCTAACAACAAACTTCTTCCCAAGGAGGTAATGTTTGTAATGTTCAATAAAGAATCTGACTGCCAGTAATTCCTTATCCGTTACACAGTAGTTCTTCTCAGCCTTATGTAGTGTCCGACTACCTTATGCTATAACTTTTTCCAACCCATCTTGTTTCTGTGAGAGCACAGCTCCTATACTAAAATCACTTGCATCTTTGTCCAGTATTATCTCTCCTTCAGTTAGGGGATAAGCCATAATATCTGGTCCTGTTAGCACTTCTTTGATTACTTCAAATGCAGATTGACATTCTGGAGTCCATTTGAAGACTTGCTGCTTCTTGGTAAGTTGTGTCAATGGAAGAACCCTTTTTGAAAAATCCTTGATGAATCTTCTGTAATAGTTAGCCATACCTAAAAAGGCTCTAACATCTTTTACTGTTCTAGGGGTTGGCACCTCTGTTACCTTCTTGATATTATCTGGATTTGGCAACACCCCTTCTTTGGAGATTACATGACCAAGAAAGATTACCTCTTTTTGGAAGAAATGGCACTTTTGGGGTTTCAGCTTCAACCCTGCTTGAGTAATTCTTTGCAAAACTTCTTCTAATCTCTTCAAATGTTCCTCAAAATCTTTCCCAAACACAATAACATCATCAAGATATATAAGACATGTTTGCCATTGGAGACCACTTAAGGCCACTTCCATAAGCCTTTGAAATGTAGCTGGAGAATTTGAAAGGCCAAATGGCATGGTTGTATATTCATATTAACCACATTTAGTCACAAAAGCTGTTTTCGGTATATCGTCTTCCTGTACAGGTACCTGATTGTAAGCGGAGGTAATATCCAAGGTGCTATATAGAGATGCTCCTGCCACAGCATCAAGACAATCTCTGGTGTTAGGAAGTGGAAAAGCATCTTTTTCAGTGACTTCATTAACCTTGCGGTAGTCCACACATGGCCTTACAGATCCATCCTTCTTACGGACAAGAACTATGGGACTTGCCCATGGAGAACTTGAAGGCCTCACTGAGCCTTGCTTGATTAGCTTCTCAATGGCTTCCCTGTCTTCTCCAGCAAATGCCATTGGTATTCTTCTTGGGTGTTGTTTAATGGGTTTTGTTGTTCCGGTATTTATTACATGTTCTGCAAGGTGAGTCAATCCTAAGTCATATTCATCAACTGAAAATGTCTGACTGAATTTGCATAACATTTCTGCAATTCTGGTCCCATCAGTCTCAGACAAAGTTTCCTTTGCATCTTTGTACAATTTCTCCAAATGATTGGGCACTGTATGATCTGGTATATGCTTATTCACCTGATTCCCCAGTTCCCTCTGTACTTTTCTGATTACCCCCTTATTGAACTCTTTAGGTGCTTGAAATGCAATTCTTCTTGTTTTACAAAAATTATTTCTTTCATTCTCATCCTCTTCAGTTAACACTATTCCCATTTCTGATTCTACCTTGGCTGCTTGACCTAAAACTGTATCTTGTTTTATAGTCAAATCTTCAAAGAATGGGTTCAACACCCTCACTTTGACGGTAATATTATTGGTAGCATCAACAAGACTCAGTGCCAGAATAAGATAATGCTTCTCCATCAGATTTGGTGTCGCCTCTATTAAAATGTGTTCATCATCATAACTGTTCTCATTGCCCAGATCTAAGAACACATCCTGGATTGCTTCACTCATCCCAGGGATCGTGTAGTCATCTGCAGCATACGCCTTACACACCCTATGTGGTAGGCCGACTTTCTCAATTGGAACAGATATTCCTCTTAAAATAATCTTCCCTTGACTTAATAACAGATCAGCTGGGCCAGTTTTGTCTAACAAAAGTATGTCAGCTCCTAGAAACACATCATCTTCAACATCAGCAATTGTCACCACCTTGTTAATATTTACAGGCCCTATTTCCAAATCCAATTGTACTTGTCCTTTATAGGCAATTGGTCGGCCATCTGCATTCACTAATTTTTTAGAACTTGTTTTACATAGTTCTGGGCGCTTATCCATGGAAATTCTCCCATATACATGAGGCGACACAATGGTCGATGTTGCTCCTGTATCTACTGTGAAATTTACATCAACATTTTCTATTTTTCCTTTGATATATATTCCAGTGTATTCTGGTACCTTCCTTCTGATTACCTCCAATGTTTCAGTGTTAAGTTCAACATTTTCCTTAGTCTTTTTAGTTTCCCAAATTTCAGTGTCCTCCCCTCTGGGTCTGGCATTGTTTGTAGTTTCTTTTTCTGTTTGGCCATTATCTTTCTGGGTCGTCCTATGGCCTCCAGGTGTGACCCCTTTTAGTTTCCCTGGGATGGAAGTGTGGTTTCAGTGGACTCTGGTATCCTAGTATTATTTGTCCTCGACATCGTATTTTTAACATGAGGTTGAGAATCAAATGGATGGATAACATCATTTGACTGTTGCATTGCTCCTGGATGAGTAGTCATCTGTAATTGTCCCATAACAAACGGATATGGACACTCACGGATGAAATGATCTAATTTTCCACACCTAAAACATCCCCTGTTGTTTTGTGTTTGATGTAGCCTTGAATTCCCTTGCTTGATTTTGTTGCTATTGATTGGTTTAGTCCCAATTTGATTGTTCTTCTTAAAAACAGGATACTCTGGTGTCTTCAAACATTTTTCTTCGAGTTGTCCTATTTTAATTTGTAGATCTTCATTGGTTTTTACCAATTTATTCATCATTTCATTTATCTCTTCCAGGCTGTCCTTCTTTTTCTTATCCCCCTTTAGAGAATTTGTAATTTGGGGCTGAACTGTTGACTGTGGCTGCTCGTGACTGTTTACTATGGTCCCACTGTTTGTACCTTTTGGTCTACCAGGAGCTCTTGCTACCCTCTCCCAGAAGTTGTCACCAGTATTTCCAAATCCTTCATCACACGTCTCTTTCTCATGGAGAACTCTAGTTGGGCGTCTGGGTCTCTTCCCTGTGCCATCTTCAGTTAAAGGGTTATGATGTCGCATTTGGATAAAATTCACAACCTCATAGACAGCCTCATCAATATCATAGGGGTTTTTAATATATTCCACCTGAAATCTGGCTTGTTCATTATATAACCCATCCAGGAAACGTCGTAGTAAGTCTTCTCTACGGGTTCTTTCATCCCGGTGTCTGTAAGCCTTGTCATATAATCTTTTAAGTTCAGCGGCATAATCTTCTGCTTTCTCCCCCGGTTTCTGCTCTCTTTGGCTGAACTTTGCTTGAAACGTTTTCTCAGTTTCCACCTTCCGAAATTTATTACCAAGCTCTTTGACCAGACTTTTAAAATGTCCTCTTGTGGAACGTGTAAGTTGATCAAAGACAAATTCTCCTGCTTGTCCTTGCAAACGGGGCAGAAGCTCATCCAATTTCTCATCATTATTCCATTTTCGTCTTTCTGCCACATCAATAAATCTGTTATACCAAACATGCCATGGCTCTTTTCCAGTAAATGGAGGAAGCTTGACGCTTTGGTATCTATGTGACCTTCTTTCTACATCACTATAAAGAAAATCAACTTCCGATTCCTCTTCAGAAGAGCTTTGGCTTAAGGGATGATTTCTTCTGTATCTTTGCTTTTGTCTTTGCTTTGAACCTTGCTCATCTTCATAATCTTTCCTGGAGTTTATTTCCTGTTCATCATTGATGGCTGTTCTTTGTATCATATTACATCTATCATGGCCTGTTTCTCCTGTATTTCCTTGCTGTACATCATCAGTTGATGAATTTGACCTCAGTGTGACAAGCATCTCTTCCATTATGCCTTGCAAAGCTTGGCCAACGGTATGTGCCACTTCCTTGGATATAGCCCCTACATCTACTTTGTATTTCCCTTCAGACTCAGTTGTATTTATAAAATCCCCTTCACCCCCATACCTCATCTGCCCAATATTGCAAGGAGGGATTATTTCTTGTCCATTATTTATTCCTTGTGGTCTCCACTGTGAATTAGTTACTGTAGTGGACATCTGGGATGCCCCCATCACTCCTCTTATCATTGGAAGTTTTAATGGGGAAAAATTGTTTGGTCCACCTGAGTGTGAGGAAGGATTCCTTGATACAGCTACTTCATTTGTGGTGTAAGGGTTTGGGAGTTGATAGTTTCAATTATAAATACTTGGAACTGTTGTGGTAATCACATTGGGATTCTTATTGCAAGGGGATGTGATCATTTCAGTGGAAACATCTTTCCCAGACTCCCCCATGCTTCCTGTAACCGTACTTGATGTGCACCCAATCAATTTGGCTGTTGTGCAAGGTTTTTCAGACACAGTGTTCATCTCAGACAATACTTCAGCACTCTTTCCCGATCTAAGTTCCATATGACTCATCTGTAAATTTTTCTTTTTAACTTCCTGGTTTAGATTCGAATCACAGGATATACTGTTTTAGTATATCCCACCGCTGCCACCAAAAATAATGTAACGGTCGAGTGGTCCTTTGGTGTTTTTGGTAGGTTACATTAATGGTAGCTCTCACTGCTCTCTCAATTACATCAATAATCAAGTTCCACAACTTGGATAACAATTAACTAAACTTTATTCAATAAAAGAAACGTTTGAATTAAGTGAAGATTGTAGTTCATCCTCCAACATCAATTATTAACACAAATCTATTGGTGCCTCGGAATATTAATATCTTGTCACTTAAAACATTCAATTAATTCGTCAGTTGTATTAAATATACTGTTGACTGGTCTCTTGACATCAAATACCCTGTGTACTTGTACTGGACATCAAATACCCCATGGACTTGCTCTTGTAATCTGATAACTTGCGGATTAACATCAAATTATTCCACGGACTTGCTCTTGACATCAAATACCCCTTGTACTTGTATTGGACATCAAATATCCCGTGGGCTTGCTCTTGCCATCAAAAACCCCGTGTAATTGTATTAGACATCAAATTTTCCAACGGACATCAAATATCCCTTGTACTTGTATTGGACATCAAAATTCCCAATGGACTTGTTCTTGACATCAAATACCCCTTGTACTTGTATTGGACATCAAATATCCCATGGGCTTGCTCTTGCCATCAAAAACCCCGTGTAACTGTATTAGACATCAAATCCCACTTGTACTTGTATTGGACATCAAATACCCCAATGGACTTGTTCTTGACATCAAATACCTCTTGTACTTGTATTGGACATCAAAATTCCCAATGGACTTGCTCTTGCCATCAAAAACCCCGTGTAATTGTATTAGACATCAAATCCCCCTTGTACTTGTATTGGACATCAAATACCCCAATGGACTTGTTCTTGACATCAAATACCTCTTGTACTTGTATTGGACATCAAATACCCAATGTACTTGTTCTTGACATCAAATACCTGTTGTACTTGTATTGGACATCAAAATTCCCAATGGACTTGTTCTTGACATCAAAAACCCCGTGTAATTGTATTAGACATCAAATTTTCCAATGGACATCAAGTTCCCCTTGTACTTGTATTGGACATCAAAATTCCCAATGGACTTGTTCTATACCTTTTAAATGGGAATCAGTTTAGGCTTCTCTAATATACACTTGATCTTTATGTACAAACGTCAATAACTAAGTAATAATGATTTAATCAATACAATCCTATCAACAACCTATTGGGTTTACTTAGATTTTAAACTCTATTCAATACCCTGCAGCAATTCTTGAAACTTATGTGTAGAGATTTATCAATCTTGTGTTTGGGATTTATGTGTTGGGTTTCTTCGTCAGCATATTATGCATTCAGTAGTAGGCCTATTTGGACATCAGGCTATTGACAATAGCTGTTCCTCAATGACATCATGGTGATGAATTGTATGACGTCATGCATTAGCATCTCACCTAGATTGCTAGTTCTGTTCCTCTGTGCTATGCAGACAATGATCTGTACCGTGTGCTGTCCTGGACACTAATGCCACCGAGCACTGTTATGCTCCTGCTTTTATACAGTTCTAGGCATGTGATCAAATGCATGATCAGCACATGATTCACTCATGATACCCAACGAAAACCCCATAGAATCCCCATTCTGATTTGGACCAGTGCCAATACTTCATCAGGACTGGATATCGTCATTATCGGTCATAAAACTTCATCAGAATGGTAAGAGGTGTCACTCGATAAACAGTTATGCTCTGAATGAAGTTTTAATTGCTCAAGGAGACATAAAAGCAGTGATTTGGGACATCATGGTGCTGGTTAGATGCTTCCCCACTGGAATATGCATGCATGTCACTTGTGATACCCTATGGAAACCCCATTCGATTTTGGAACCGCTCCAAGTCAGTGGAAGTGGGGAAGAAAACCCCATCCAGATTTGGACATGTGCCAATGGCTTCGTTTGAGATGTTTATCATCGTTAAGGATCATGAAACATCATAACACTACTGTAACTAGTTGCTGGAGAACACTTTCATCTCCACATGAGTTTTCTTTACAGAACAATATGTAAAACTGGTGATATTATTTGTTATTATGCTTCACAAATGCATCGGCTCACATTGTAAACATGGCGTCAGTTCGCCGGTAAACAGATCGTGGTCATCGTAAGTCAAGGACAACATGAATATAATCTTGACAGGTATTATCTCCAACTACTTCAATCGGTGGTTAATCATGCTTAGAATCTTCTTGTGTAGCTATCTCAACCAGTGGACATTTATTCAAGGAAATACTTTGCACTGCTGCCGGGACTCCAACCAAATTCTCGTCACATCGCCGTCATTAGTTTTAGGCCTAGCTTGAGCGAGTCTCATCTTTGGATTATGCCAAATTCCTGTTGTCATAACTCACAATGTCATATGAATAAAAAAAAAAGTCTGGCAGTATTGAACAAGTTATGATGATAATTATATCTTCATTTGGTTCATCTGTCAATAAATTTGGCAAACTTTATGCAGATTTTGCTGTTTAAAAGTTATAGTGTCATTCAGTTCTTTGTCACTAGGGGCAGCACAGCACAACATGATGATATGTCGATGTTGATGATAATCAATTTTAGAAATGGTTTTGTTCACACATTTCATACATCCCATTCATTCTAATGATCCATTTCTTCACAATATATATATATATATATATAAATAATTATATATACGCAAAGTTTAATATTTCTGAAAATCTGTTAAACGTAAATTACGCATCACCAATGAACAAAATATCAAATTCTCCTTAAAAATTCCAGTGCAGTGTGTATGTATGTATATTTGTATGTATGTATGTATGTATGTATGTATGTATGTATGCATGCATGCAAGCATGCATATGTGTGTGTGTGTGTGTGTGTGTGTGTATGTATGTGAATCCATAAATGCGTGCTTGTTTATACGTATGTATATTTTTGTAGGGATGTGTCTGGCGGTTTATTTCAATGCACACATTTATTTATTTATTTATTTATTTATTTATTTATTTATTTATTCATTGAATTATTTATTTATTGGCTGAGGCAATGTTTATGAAGTTGAACAGTATTGTATTGGGTAACATTAAAACTCCGATGCCATTAGGCTGAACACCCCTGATTGGTGGCACAGGAGACTCTCAGCTAAAGAATATATGATACATTAAAACGTCACAAAATTCCCCCTTTTTATATATCTGTATGATATGCTAAAACATTAAATTTCCATGTGCGACGTTCCAATGTTCTGAAGTATGAAGTCGAAGAATGTTTTAAGGGAGATTAGACTTTTTGGATTGTTCTGCCTGGTTTCTTGTCGTTTCAAAGTCAAACATAGTTTATCTTTTAAACTGGCGAGTTCTTCTAAAATAGAACACATCATAAATAATTTCAAGCCTAAAAGTAGCACTGGCCATGATGATTCATCCATGAAGTTTATTAAAATCTTACTGCTTCTCTTGCAAAACAATTAGCTATCATTATAAACCAATCTTTATCAAGTGGAGTTTTTCCGGACAGGCTAAAAACTGCCAAAGTAATACCTAAAAACAAAACAAAAACAAGAACAAAAAACAAACAATAGCAGTAGCACTGGGCATGATGATTCATCCATGAAGCTTATTAAAAATCTTACTGCTGCTCTTGCAAAACGATTATCGTTATAAACAATCTTTATCAAGTGGAGTTTTTCCAGACAGGCTAAAAACTGCCAAAGCAATACCTAAAAACAAAACAAAAACAAGAACAAAAAACAAAAAAATCCACAAACACCAAAAAAAGAAAAAAAGAAAAAAAAAGAAAAGAAAAGAAAAAAAAAAACCCCACCAAAAAAAAAAAAAACAAAAAAAAAACAAAACAAAACAAAACAAAACCACACATCTAGAAAATTACAGGCGCATATCACGAAGGTGCTTCATAAACAATTGTACGAATCCTTCACAACTTTTCTTTATTTTATGGTAGCCAACATGGTTTTAAGAAATTGCATTCTATAGAAACATCAGCACTTGAGTTTGTAGATAGATTTATTCAAAGGTTGGACTTGACAAACTGCCTATCAGTAGGTTTTTTATGTGCATAAAAGCTTTTCATACTTTAGATCAAAAAGCTCTTGTTACAAATTAGAGTATTATAGTGTCACAGGTATTACTTTACGTTGGTTTGAAAAATACCTGAAAAATCGATTCCAATACATTCAATTGAATAAAGTATCTTCTAAATTTTTGCCAATAAAGACTGGAGTTCATCATGGGTCAATACTTGAACCTCTTCTTTTCATTTTGTACATCAATTATATGTATTTGGCATATTCAAAATATAGATAAATTCTTTATGCTGATGACACAACTTGAGTAAGTTCCATATGTTGTTTTTCTCTGTCAGTGCCCATGGAAATGTACAGAATGTATCAGGTGATAGTAATACTGGGTTAAATAAGGTTTTTGACTGGGTATCTGTAAGTAAAATATCTTCAAATGCACTTAAGACTAAATATATGCTATTTCCTTTTTATCAAAGAAAAATTAATTCCAACTTAGAATCGAAAGTAAATAGTCTCTGTTTGTTCTGCATTCATGCAATATAATATGTACACGATTTATGATTATGGGTATGTGGGTAAAAATACCTTGTATCCCTACATTTATTTATCAACATAGAATTGGTAACATTGTATGTCCTGTGTGTCCTGCTAGAGAACCCAACTTATTAATATATTAGTAGCATGTCGATGTACTATACGGCGATCTAGATGAAACAAGTACGTTAAAATTATAAAATAAATGGTCCCATAATTTCTAAAGTTGAAGAATTTGATTTTCTTGGACTAACGGTGCAGGAAAATTTGAAATGGAATGCCCATAACAATTAAAAGCGTAATAAACACTCCAAAGTAATCGGTATTTTCAGAAGACAATATTTATATTCCAAAGGCTGTCTTGTTATCAATTTGCATCTCTCTCTCTCTCTCTCTCTCTCTCTCTCTCTCTCTCTCTCTCTCTCTCTCTCTCTCTCTCTCTCTCTCTCTCTCTCTCTCTCTCTCTCTCTCTCTCTCTCTCTCTCTCTCTCTCTCTCTCTCTCTCTCTCTCTCTCTCTCTCTCTCTCTCTCTCTCTCTCTCTCTCTCGTCACATTTGAATTAATGTATTCTTGCTTCGGGTTTCCCGTGTAAACGTATCTTTCTCTTACAGAAAAAAGTTGTAAATATTCTGACGGTACACCATATTTGCAAATGAAAGCCATTCAGTTTGATTTCAGATATATTCAAAATCTATTACTATCCTACATTCGTGGCATTTTTGAAATTCCTTGACTTACTCACCCGTACAAGACCAGAGGTAGACAAATTGTGTCTTTCCTTAAGCCCACGAAAACTTCTTCAGAACAATATATCAGATATTATATCCCCTCCCTTATTAAAGTCCTTCCTTCTTGTTTCACAGAAAAGATCTCTACATATGTTCCGGTTCTTGGAATTACTCTAAAATATTTTTCCAACAGTATCAAGATGTTTGTACAGTGGCAAATTTGTTTTTATGTACGAGCAGAAGGTATAGTCCTAGTGTGTACAGTTTTCATATTGCCAGTTGTTGACTTTGTTTGTGTTGTAAATTTAGTCTTTTCTCTCTTCTTGGTGGCCCCGGTGATAGCAGACGGGGAAGCTGCACCCAAACACAAGTGTGGCAGTAAGTACAGCTCTGATCGAGGTACGCCATCTTTTATTCAAAATACCTAAAAAACACACAAAAAATCTTTGAAGTTCAACATTAAAGACCAATCAGTATACTCAACCCGTAAGGAACGCTGTGGGTTAGCTACGTCACAAAACAGACGACGCCGGTCGTGCAAATCTTTGAATCAAAACTACTTTCTCAGTTTTGCTCACAGAGACTTGAAACTTATTGAAATCTCATTGTTATAACGTGAACTAAACAGCCGCGGTGTCATATTTTTATCAGTTCAAGTGGATCTATTGGGAAAGACATTTAAACGGCAGAACCTTTGATGTTTGAATGGGATGCTATCTTCTCAAAATCAAAGGCTCGTGGGTCAAGAACGATAAAAAGAAAAGCGAGGTCTGTTTTTCGATAAGCATTTTTTTCTCAATATATATATATATATATATTCTAATCAAGTCATAAAAAAAAGATGTAACTTTTATGTGGAGTTGAGAAGCCAATTTTGTGTTATTAGAGTATTAACACAAAACTCCCGGACCGCGTTGATACATTGCAGGACTAGTATGACGACACACAATGTTACGGTAGTCGCCTTTGTCGTGTTTTCCCAAGGACAGAAGTGCTGTACACACGACAGTGTAAGTCATGTTTGGTTCCATGTTGCTTTAGATAATTACATATGGTATGTAATCAGATTTTCTTTGATCACATATGCAAATGAGGCTATTTCACATTTGATTTCCGCATGAAATATAAGGGAAGCATAAGAAAAATTTCATTACATATCAGCTCTCAAATCATTCCAGTATTCAATGGGCAGAGCATTCTTTAATATTAATTGTACACCTGCGACGACGGCTATTTTAGGAGAGCTGGGGTTGGCTCCCAATTAACCCAATTTTCGACCGATTCCGTATTAAATACTTTCACAAAATGAAGTATGACTTACCCGATTCACTTCTGTGTGAGCATTTCTGGCTCTGGGCGCTACAAATTCATATGGTTCGTGCACTGCTTGGCCTTATTTTGCTGAGCTGCACGAAGTGCTAAAAATGTAAGTTTGGAAAGACTTATTTAACTCTTATAATCAAGAATGGCTTCAACCATTTATGAGACTTATTTGGCATAGTTACTCTGTCTTTTTTTTCAGGATATCGAGGTAAAAGCGTCTCTGTGTTGGCATCGGTCATTTAAAATTCAGCTTTGATGAAGAATATTATGGTCGATTAACTGGTTTTCATGGATCTAAATAAAAGATGATGAAACGTGCGGGATGTCTCAGTCTGAAGGAAAATCTAGCACAAAGGTGCGTCTCTGACGTAATTAGTGATTTGTGTAATAACGGGATCAAAGACCAACCACATTTCTTGTTGTTATATGCCAGACCTTGCAACCGGTCAGAGTGAAGTTTTATTATCAAATTGAGCACAGGTTAAAATCTGTTGACGTCGAGAATGTGTGGTTAGGAAATTGTAGTGCGTCAATTTTAGGTAAATTAACTTTATTTATTGGAGAACATGCTTACGATCTTGGCGATGTCCAAGGTGGCATTTTTGATACAATATAAAAACAATTTTTGGCAGAAGCGGGATTTTGGGCGCGAGTCAAGAGTGACTGCAGACCCGCCAGTAGAGACCGGACCAATGTAAATACATAATGGTATAACATGTGTTCCAAGTGTTTCATATACTGTATATGAAATTTTAATCAAGTATATAACGTATTTTTATGTTACGCACCATGGGACTTTTTATTATTATTATTATTATTATTATTATTATTATTATTATTATTATTATTATTATTATTATTATTATTATTATTATTATTATTATTATTATTACAGTCAAGTCAGTGGAGAAAGGTGTTCCCAATGTAAAGGAGTTGTTTTCATCACGAAATTGTTATCATTCTTATATTTCTTTACAGTCAAGTCAGTAAGTCAGTGGAGAAAATGACTTTTAATTGAGCCAATGAGGGGTCAAACTGTGATCTCGGCACTTCATTTGCTGCCACTGACAGAAAGTTGACCAGCTGGTTTTTTTAACCGGTACGTATTGCCATCTTCAGCCAACATTTTGAACGCCGTGGAAATCAAAAGTCGTTTTCTGCATGAAAAAACGCAGCCTCGCTCGCTTTGGTGCGACCCTGTGATTGCCCCAAAAGTGATTTATTTAAATGATATAATAATCATTATCAAAAACGAATGTACTTCGTTGGGAGTAACTAACTGATTGTGACTAACAAACTGCGAAAAGGACTTCGGAAAGTCTAGCGCGGACCGGGTATGGTTTGGAAAGATTAATAGTTTCTGGGTTAGCAACCGGATTTTCTTCCCAGCTGATGCGACGTCCCTCGACGGGTTTCACTTTCATTTCCTAAAAGAACCCCAGAATAAATAAATAAATAAACAAACAAACAAACAAACAAACAAACAAACAAACAAACAAGCAAGCAAACAAACAAATATTACGTTGCAGGTTTACAAAATCTAGCTTTTGGAGTGGGGGAGTTTGTAGGTAACGCTAGTGGCAGTGATAGTGACAGTGATAGTGACAGTGGCAGACAACCCTTACCTTTGACATGGTACAGCTATTGCCGAAAACGGTCTACCATAATATTCAACTGAATTTTTTCCATGTGTATGTATGTATGTATGTATGTATGTATGTATGTATGTATGTATGTATGTGTGTGTGTACGTATGTATGTATGTATGTATGTATGTATGTATGTGTGTGTGTACGTATGGATGTGTGTGTATGTATGTGTGTATGTATGCACATTTCAATTGTTCCCTGTTCCACGGGAAATCATAGAAATTGCCCTTGTGTTCACAGACAATACGCTATTCTAAGTCTGTAACCTTTCGCTATGTACATGTTTAATACAGTAAAAACATTTTCCCTGAAAGTGCAGTTAACAAATGCAATACTTTCCCGTCCAAACCGCATTTTGTTGGAGTTGATGTCTCATTAAAACCATGGTCTGCTAACTCTATCTCCAAACCATTCTAATGGATGTGCCGGGACATCAAGATGTCAATGTACTTGTGGCACTTGTGGCACTTGTCCAAACATCTTTTCGAGAGTGATTAACATTCCGCACCATAGCGCATATTAATCTGAGGATCAGTAAGAACAATGACTTGATTTGCTCATGACACAGTTGCCAGTACTGTTTTTGACTTTTTCAGTGCCGAGTTTTGGACTGAGTCTACCGCTTATCTGTCGAATTATAGGCGTGCTGGTACTTGAATGAACGGTCTTTTACGAGGAATATGAATCTAGTATCGACGTCGGTCGTTAGACTTTATTCGCAGTTGCCACTGAAAGAGTTAAATTAATGCACAGCGACATGGATGTAGTTTTCATTATAGCTTATTACCTGTGACATAAGATGGAAGGCTATTGGTGAGGCTATGTACAGCCCATCAAAGGTTCTCACTTGTTATTGAATTTATGGCAACCATAGATGCCTAACGGGATGGTCCCCACAACTATGCCCTCAATCATGACAGGTAAATGCCAGCCTGCCATTATCATTGTGAGGAAAGAAACAATATCACACTTCAGTACGGTTATAGCCATTTGGAACTGCAACTAGTCTACATCACAGTCTCCTAGCCATTAACTGCTACATTGCGGTGGTCATCACAAAAATATTTCGGCCTATATGTCTACAAATACATACCTTGTCAATAAAAGAGGCCATGAAAGTTGTTTTAAAGGCTGATGTGCCATATATAATCACATGGTTTTTTGTTTTTGTTTGTTTTTTGTTTTTGTTACATCATAGCATGTCTTCTTGACGTTAAAGAACTCCGACCATGCAGCAACTGACTGTGAGGCTCATGTAGCCATGAACACGTACTGTGCACATGAGGTAGAAAATTTAGGTCTACATCAGAAAATGCGATGCACGGGAAAGGATATATAAAAAGGAAAACGCTTACCTGCTGAACAGACCAGTCTCGGTGCTTTTACCGTATGCGGACTTTGGTCTGTTTCGGAGGCAAGG